>CM032449.1:123134924-123322424 GCA_019049505.1 Pachyrhynchus sulphureomaculatus | reverse complement strand
TACCCTCATTCACAAATCTGGCGATCGTAGAATGATTTGTCTTGTCAAGTTCTTTGCAGGCCACCAAATAGGAACCCATAATTAAATTCGCAATATAGCAACCACAACTGTCGGTAGTTTCATCAGCTGAAATCTAAATAATGTCATCCTTAACTTCATTACGTATTTCTTCCAGAACATGTTGGTAAATTGTTGGTATGTAGTTTTTACGCAGTGTTGATTCGTCTGGTATTTTTTGATTCAAGCAATATTTTCGCAGAAAATCTTTGAATGTAGGATTTGTAAGTTTGTGGAGAGAAATATTACTTGCAAGCAATCCTTCACATAAATCCATGCTAGAGTGGTTTTTTTGTTTGCCTATAGAATTGGAATCACTGCTACTTCCTGCTGTTATAAGTTATGGTCGTGGGCCTTTTTTGCAATCCTGCGATAATATGCATCATAACTAGATTTTGGGTAAAATATGCAATAATCGGTGAGAATGGTCTACATATGCAAATGCATATGAAAATATGCAAATGCATATAATCCGGTCTCTAGTAATAATATTTAAGAATTAATAATATTTGATAATTTAACCCTACTTACCTGCCGATTTGTCGATTACCGCAACTCCGATGAAAGACAGTCAAAATATTTACAACCTTCTAAAGGCCATTAGGCGGACCGCACCCCGGCACCTATGTTTAGCCCAATCGTCCGGGGTTTTGAGCTCTCATTAAATGTTAACAGCCTACATTTTGGCATACAGGTACTTTTTTTGGACGTAGAATACAATAAGTACTAAAGTTTGAGGTACGCTAAGCCCTCAAAATCCAAAATAAAAATCAATAATTCGGTTTTTCGGTAATATCTCTAAAAATAAAAAAGATATTGAAAAACTAATAGCACCACGTGAACGAGCGGGAAATTTTACAAAAAAATTGCATATAGATATTTTTTCCAGATTATTTTATTATCACGAAAATTTATTAAAAATTCTGATAGGAGATTCAAAAAGTGTAGCGCGCCAAACAGGTTAATTTAAAAGTCTACGCGCACCGCTCGAAGGTTAATGGATATTACTTGTTTTCAGAGTATAAAAAAAATTAAAAGATAGCTCATTTTCGATGATACTAATAGTTTCTATTTTTGTTGCTTTATAATTTATGAAACGAATTTATTGTTTGCATGATTTTAACGGGCATACATTAAATTAGAAATATTTAATAAAATATAGTATTGATCAAAAAAACCTTGTACATATATGATTATTATTCCTTAAGTTTCAATATAAGACTAATTAAAAATATCCACATTGTCTGTGTTATTTAATAATTGAGTGTTAAAATATGAAAATTTGCCTGCTGTAGTGCGCCGCCGAAAATTTTATGTTCAAAGCAGTACGAAATGGTCAAAAAAGTTGGGCAATTTTTTTTTGAGTTACAGTTAAAAGGATACTTGATATTTGAAAATCATTAAAAACTTAAAAAAACTTAATCTTTTTTTTGTAATTTTACTCTTAAAAGTGTTCATGATAAACGTATTTTTTACTTATTATTAATCATACAACTTAAACTTAAAATAAAAAAAATTAAAGATGGGAAATGAAAAATAAAAGTCTAAGCTTTATATAAAGTAGTTATATTTCATTTAAACATCCAGGTACAAAGAAAAATGTTATTGAAAACACAAAAATTCTAAATTACTCCAAGAAATTAAATGAATTACGTACTCTCTGGCCGTCATATTGGATACACCATTTTGAATTTTTCGAATCTGTTATCAGATTCTTAATCGGCACCCCAAGAAACCCCGTAACAGCCAATTTGAAAATATTTAACGGTATACAGAAACATTAATTTAATCATAAATTAGGTTGGAAGCATGATTCCCACTACAAGTGAAGGGGTTAAACCAGCCATTTTATTTTAAACATCTTTTTTAAATTACGGTAAAACTAAAAGAAATAATCTATATACTGTTTTTTGTAAAATTTCCCATTCTTTCACGTGGTGCTACTAGTTTTTCTATTTCTTTTTATTTTTAGAGATATTTGCGAAAAACCGAATTTTTTATTTTACTTTCTATTCTACGTCGAAAAACCTATATGCTAAAATGCAGCCTATTAACATTTAATGAGAGCTTTTCGTCAAAATTTGCCTCTGACGACTGGGCTAATTTGACGAATGGGAGAGGAAATAATATGTTGTTAGCTATACCGGAAATTTTAATTCAGTCATCTTTATTGACTATACAGGGTTCATCACACCAAAAATACTGATTTCAAATAACGCTTTATTATCGTTCTACCATGCTCGGTTACAATAGTAACTGATGCCAACTGTGTTATTTTAAATGAAACATTTTGCATCTTTAGATATTCGGAATTCTTCATTAAAATTAGGAATTTTAGTATCCAGGATATTTTGATCCTCTGCCTAAGTTATTTTCAAGGGATTCACATCTAAATATTAATAATTTTAAACTTTGACTGTTTTAACTGGAACTGGAATCTCAAATTTTTTATTTTTAGTTAAACCGAAACTAAAATTGAATTGTTGGTTGTTGAAAATCCTTTTGAAATTTGATAAGTAAGCCTATCAATAATGTTTGACCTCAACTGTGCATGTGACTAACCTTGTTGGCGTATGATCGTTCTAAATAAAAATATAAATAAATACAAGGAAGCGCCAACGGCTATACCATGCCGCCAAGAATAATAATCAGATGTCTCTAGAGTTTTCTGAGTTTTTTCAGATTAGAATTAACTCCACTGGCAAAAAAATTGCCCCAGAGAAAATAAATATTTTGAAACTATCTAACCCAACAAATTTGGTTAAGAATGGAAAAGAAATAGTAACCTCATTTATATTTTTATAATAATATTAAAATTTATTATTATTGTTGTAACAGTATTGTTACAAAAATGTAATGATACACTATTCTAAGGTGTTAACAAAAAACTTATTATATTTGCTTCTAAGAGAGTCAAGACAAAGAATATTTTATAGGGTTTTAATATATCTGTAACCACTATCCTGGTAAAGTTAAAGTATGAGGAACATTTTGTGTATAGATGTCCTAAAAGTACTAGAGACACAATTACTACATTAACAATATATACTATACAAAAAATACATTAAAATTGCTTGTAAAATGAGCTCAGAAAAATTTGCCTGCCGAATGGGCTCCCTTTGTCCTCTAAATTTTAATAAGTAAAATGAATTAAATGAATTATAAAACACAGTTACCTAACATGCAGGGCTTTATTTAAGGAAGGATGCTTTATCTTCCGTGATGCTGCAGTTTTTGGCTTTCATTTAACCTACCTCCAAGACGAAGTTCATTTTTCAGTTTCCATGGTATCGAATATATTCAAAACACTCTCAAAAGAAACCAAATCAAAAGGGATTTGATACTGCGGACGAGTGAATTACTCTCTAATTCCAAAATTCTTTGGGATCCTTATTTTTTGCTACTTACTACAGAGTTTTACTGACGCCTTCAAATATTTACGACATATAGACACGATCACACATCCAACCTGTTCAGAAAATTGATTGACTGGATCGACTGCTAACGAATCTGTCAAAAGTATATGTTGTCAAACTTTCAAAATTTAAAAAATGGCTTGGTTAGCTGGTTTTTTCAATATTATTAAAAGTCTTATCAAATAAAGTGCATAATTTTAGCCAATATAAAAGGAAGTAAATAACATGATAATTATAAGAAATAGCTAAATGTTTTCTAAATAATTAAGTTATATATAACCAGCCACGTGACTCCCTTATATTTCAAGTTCTCCGTCTCATCGTTTCCATTCTTAACCATCAATTCACAAATCATACAACCAACACACAAACCATTACAGCCTGTCAAGTAAGAACGTGTCCGCAATAATTCATTTTTGGTGTATATTTTTAGAAATGCTCCGAAAAAAGCCTATTTTATTTTTCTGGAGTCCTGGATACTGGTATAGACCTATATCTGCAAGGGATGCGTACAATGAACTACAAAACCATCTTAATAAAATAAAAGCTTACCATGAGACACAACTGAAATGCAAAAGTAAGAAATATTATTTACACATCATTGATAACTTTTTGATGAGCAATATCGCTTATGAAATTTTAAAAAGTTGTCATCCTTTTACTCGCAATGATAATTTTATTTTTTTCTTTTCTAATTTTTTAAAATGATTTTTGAATGTTTAGAAAGAAGGTGCAGCAGTCGCAGACTTTTAAGAAAATTAACGGTATGCAGAGAAAAGGACACTGATGAAGATGATAATGATTTTGTAGAAAAAAAGAAGAAAAAATTGTGTTTCATTTCAAATATATTAAGTTCAAGAATAGAGAATATTACACAGTGGGGTAATATATTAAATCTTGATATTATCAAAGTACTGTACAATAAACGAAATCTTATTATAACCTCAAAATTTTAGTTCTTATTCAATATAAGAACCTACCAACTGACAACTTCGCTGGTACTATTTTTCAGTTGGATTGATTCAGCCTATACTTGGTGGAGATCCATAGCTAGAAGTTTTGCAAGAAGTAAAACACTCCTTAAATTTCCACGAAATTTTTATTTTTAACACCATGACATGTTTCACTGTACGACAGCTTCTTCAGATGGTTTGTTACAAAATGAGGGTAAAATTACTATAATAAATGGTTGGTTCACAATTTATTACAGGTAATAAAATAATTTAATTAAAACAGATTTAGTAATGGTGAATTATTTAAGTCTAATTCTTCATTTATTAATGAATCTGAATTTTTCAATTTGTTTATTTCTAAAGATTCTAGGTAATTAAGTTTCAGGCTCTTTGTGCAAGTATGTAATATTTCAAAGTTTGGGTTTTGAGTTATTTTTTCTATTGATGTATGATGAAGCATGTTCTTTTATTCTTTTTGAAAAACTTCTTCCTGTTTGACGTATATATGTTTTTGAGCAATTTCCACAATTTAATTTGTATACTCCGGATCTATTGTCTCTATCTGTTTTAGTTTTGTTATTTTTTATAAATTTGCCAAGTGTTTTGGATGTTTTAAATGCTGTGTTAATATTTAATTTTCTCAAGAATCTATTTAATTTAGTGCTGCATCAACTTACTACGTTATTGACTTTACGTTTTTATAAGGTTCTTTATTACTCGGAAAAACTGTACTAATGGCTTTTTGTAAAGTTTTTTCTTGAGAATATTATCTATTATGGATGGTGAATAGTCATTATTTACTGCTAATTGTTTTATAATATTAAGTTATTTTTAAAAATCGTCTTGGTTCAGAGGAATATTTATTAGTCTGTGAATCATATTATTAGAAACTGCAAGTTTGTGACTTGGTGGATGACATGAGATATTATGGATAATTATGTCAGTATATGACGGTATATGGTAAATAGAAAAAATGTGTTTGTTATTATGTCTTTTTATTGTTAAGTCAAGGAAGTTTAAGCTATTATTGATTTCAATTTCACTGCTGAGTTTTATATTTTTTGTATATTATTCAAAAAATTTTGAAATGTGGCAAATTGTCTATCACTTCCTGTAAAACAACATGAGATATCATCAACATATCTATGCCAGTAGTAGCTATTGACAAAGTAGATTATATCCAAAGAATAATCGATTTCTTAAACCCAGATAAATACCCAGTTTTAAAATGTAACCCAACTGAAAGTTATCAGAAAATTATTAAATCAACGATCTCTAATTGTAAAAGTTTGTTTAATGATAAAAAATTCTAGAATTTTCACGCTTATGAACCCAGAAACACCTAAACTATATTCACTAATAAAACTTCACAAAACGGATTACCCTATAAGGCCAGTAGTATCTTTCGTGTCAGCCCTATCTTATAAACTATCGAAAAGTCTTGTTCAAATACTCATAGAAAAGACTAAATTTAAAGCTCAATTTGCAAATTCACAACAACTAGTTGAAAACATCAAACATTTAAAGTTACCTGATAATTCAAAATTAATCTCTTTCGATGTTCAAAATCTTTTTCCAAGTATACCAAGTAGGGAAACTATATCACTAATTGAAAAACTTATTTCTGAAATCAATGTGAATCCAATAATAAAACAAGACATCTTAAAGTGGTTAAAGTTTTGCCTAGAACAAAATTATTTTGAATTTAATAACGACCTATACAGCAGCCTAGACGGTCTCATAATGGGCAATCCACTTAGTCCTCTTTTGGCCGAAATATTTATGAATAACATAGAAAATCAAATAAGCAAACACTCACTGTTTAAAAAAATTTGTATACTGGCATAGATATGTTGATGATATCTTATGTTGTTTTACAGGAAGTGATAGACAATTTGCCACATTTCAAAATTTTTTGAATAATATACATAAACATATAAAATTCACACAGTAAAACTGCAATCAATAATAGCTTAAACTTCCTTGACTTAACAATAAAAAGACATAATAACAAACACATTTTTTCTATTTATCATAAACCGTCACATACTGACATAATTATCCATAATACCTCATGTCATCCACGAAGTCACAAACTTGCATTTTTTCATAATATGATTCACAGACTAATAAATATTCCTCTGAACCAAGACGATTTTCAAAAAGAACTTAATATTATAAAACGATTAGCAGTAAATAATGACTATCCACCATCCATAATAGATAATATTCTTAAGAAAAACTTTACAAAAAAGCCATTAGTACAGTTTTTCCGAGTAATAAAGAACCTTATAAAAACGTAAAGTCAATAACGTACTATGGTAGATGCAGCACTAAATTAAATAGATTCTTGAGAAAATTAAATATTAACACAGCATTTAAAACATCCAACAGACTTGGCAAATTTATAAAAAATAACAAAACTAAAACAGATAGAGACAATAGATCCGGAGTATACAAATTAAATTGTGGAAATTGCTCAAAAACATATATAGGTCAAACAGGAAAAAGTTTTTCAAAAAGAATAAAAGAACCTGCTTCATCATACATCAATAGAAAAAAATAACTCAAATTACGCAAATCATTTAATTGAAAATAACCACCAATTCAACCCAAACTTTGAAATAACATACTTGCACAAAGAGCCTGAAATTTAATTACCCAGAATCTTTAGAAATAAACAAATTGAAAAATTCAGATTCCTTAATAAATGAACATTAGACTTAAAGAATTCACCATTACTAAATCTGTTTTAATTAAATTATTTTATTACCTGCCATAAATTGTGAACCAACCATTTATTATAGTAATTTTACCCTCATTTTGTAACAAACCATCTGAAGAAGCTGTCATACAGCGTACATGTCATGGTGTTCAAAATGAAAATTTCGTGGAAATTTAAGTAGTGTTTTACTTCTTGCAAAACTTCTATTTTTCAATTTGTTATAACCAGCTATGACAAATGAATTTGACAGTATATCGTATATATGTAATGCTACCAAGGTGTCTAACAAGGTATGCCATAAGGGACTGGTGCTCATCCTAATTCGGTTCAGTTTTTTCCTCGCGTTACGAAGCTACTTTAATCACTAACATTTGACCGAGTAACCTCAGAAGAGAACATAATGTAGGACAAAATCTCACAAAGTTCTCCATTGTCACTAATATTATTTAATTCTACACAGCCTGTATTCTTAAGGTAGAGTATACCAATTGCATATAAATGCCGCGTGTCCAAGCACACTTAAAAAATTACCATATTAAAGCATTAATTGGACAGACAAAATCAATAAGATTCTGGACCACAGATACTCGGATCTGGCTTGCGTAGCTAAACAAAGTCAAATATGTAGGCCTATATTACCACAAAAATCTTATATGGGTCAAATTGCAGCTATGATATTTAACACCCAAGCTTTACTTTCCAGCTCTATCCAGTGTCGTACACTTGTAGTAAACTTCTGCTAACAAACAAATTGATAATATATAAGACGAATGTCAGACCAGAGTGTCTCCAAGCATAGATTTGTGTATGCAAATCACGTAGAAATACCGTGCAAGCTATAGAAAATAAGGCCCTAAGAATGATCACGAATACTTTTTTTACTGAAAAAGCTACATAGGGATCTGGACATCTGGATGGTATCGTATACATCGTAATACAATTAAACGATCTAAGGGGAACTCTGTACAAGATACCTATAGGTAGCAATAACAGATAAGATATGAGTAATCATAGGGCAATGCTCTTTCAAAGATGACCGATGACGCAACAGACGCTTTATTTTTTGGAACAATGTATTGTTGCCACATCTCAAAAATGAATTGAACATAAAAATCGAAATTTTGAGATTGTATTACGATTAGTGCTATCAATCACAGTAAAAATACGTAAGTTGTTGAGTTTAAAATCACAAACATGGGTGGCTTTAAAATAACCTTCAAAAACTGTAACACTCCATCTATCAAACAATCTATTTTATTTCCTGTTACCAAATTTAAAGAAAATATTTTTAGTTGTTTCAAAGAAAACCAAATTTACTGGTATTTTTGTCTTAGCTAAAAATGTCAGTCAGATACCGAACGCATCGGGCGAAGTTATTGTATAACGAAACGCGTCAAGCATCAAATGTGAAAAAAATAGATAAATACCAAAATTTTAAACTTACTTACTATTTATAACCACTAGTCAAGTGCAAGTTGGACTTGCACAATTAGTGTTCCGTACCGTGATTATCTTTAAAATAAGAATTATCTAGCCAATAGTCTGTAAATTAATCTAGCTCAATCTAGAATCTAGTAGTAAAACTTTTAAACAGATATTTACTACTTAAATATTTGTTCAATTATAAACAAATAACAAAATTACTTTGTCTTCGACACCTAATCGTTGATTACCAGTCATCATGATATTACTAACTGCACCGAATACGTATTGATATTTCGTAGCTCTTAGTCCCGGTTTGCAAACTTTCACCGTTCTGTCATACCACATAGTTTTTTTTAATGCCCAAAAAATGATCAAACGTAATGCACTCGCGATAATTTTTGCTCACACATTATCGAGAGTATTCTAGAATTTTTTCAAAATTTTTGGTTCAGTACTTTTTGAGATAAGTGGAAAACATCGGTTTTAGGCAATTTATACAAAGAAAAACGTGCGCAAGTATTACATCTATAATATATATAAAATGCAACGTCTCTCTGTCTGTCGATCCGTTAGTGTGCTTATCACTCGAGAACCACTTATCCGATTTAGGTGATTTTTTTTTAATTCATACTGGCTAGGTTATAGGATATATTTTATTATGTTAGGTAACATAAGGAATAGGTAGTGACGATAATAGTGAATCAAGTCGGAAAAAAGTTTGCCGCTAGCTCACTTTCTTGCAATACGCTGCCTAAACCGTTAAATATGGAACAATATCGTAGCAAAGAATATAATATATATTATATATATATATATATATATATATATATATATATATATATATATATATATATTTATATATATATATATATATATATATATATATATATATATATATATATATATATTATAATACAACGTCTGTCTGTGAGTTAGTGCACTTATCACGGGAGAACCACTTATCCGATTTACGTGTTTTTTTAATTCATACGTATGGTCTTTGTCCAGGTTATATAATAATAATAATCTATATAATACATATAAAGCGCAACGTCTCCTGTCTGTCTATCCGTTACTGCGCTTATCATTCCAGTACCACTTATCCGATTTTTTTTTAATTCGTACATAGGTCAGGTTATAGGATATATTTTATTACATTAGGTAACATAAGGAATAAGTATTGGCGATAAGAGTGAATTAAGTCCACCCGAGCGAAGGCTCGGGCACGGCTAGTCATATATATTTTTGAACTGGTGTTTTCACAAGCTTTTATTTGACACTCAACTCGATGACCTAAGAAAAAAAAATTCACTTCTCCCCACAAGTTCACCCCTTAAGTCAAAATTTAACTTTCAAAACTTCACGGCTCTGATTGAATCATCAGTTCCTGTATTTGTGCCAAATTTCAGCTTTATAACACGTAGGGCTGAAAAGTTCTTGGTCTGACACATAGATGTTGCCCTTTTTAAAAAATCCATATGATTTTTAGGAAGTACTAACCTTCGAACGATACGTGTTAAAATTTCATGACATTTCAACGATTAGTTTACAAGTTACGCTGGTTTTAGTGACGCAACTATTGATACTTTCAAAACAATGGAAAAAATAGAATTTCGTGTGTTGATTAGACACTATTTTTTGATGGGAAAAAATACCATTCAAGCAAAGCAATGGCTTGATAAGTGTTACGGGAGCTCTACCAGTAGACCAAGAACAACAACGTGTTGATGATTCTGAGCGCTATTTGGACCTATTTAGGCGCAATAAAAAGGACTTTTTTATGCGGTGTGTAACAATGGATGAAACGTTTATCCACCACTACACACCGGAATCAAATCGGCAGTCAGCTGAGTGGACGGCAACCGGTGAAACCCGCCCGAAGCGATTAAAAACACAACAGTCGGCTAAGAAGGTTTTGGCTTCTGTATTTTGAGATGCGCATGGAATAATTTTGATCGACTATGCTAAGAAGGAAAAAACTATCAATAGCGAATATTAAATAAAGGTACTGGTGCGTTTGAAGGCAGAAATCGTAAAGAAACGGCCCCAACTGAACAAGAAAAAAGTGCACTTTCATCCAGATAATGCACCGTGTCACAAGTCAATGGTTACGATGGCAAAATTGCATGAATTGAAGTTCGAATTGCTTCCTCATCCACCGTATTTTCCAGATCTGGCACCCAGCGGCTACTATCTATTCGCAGATCTCAAAAAAATGCTCGCGGGAAAGAGATTTGGTTCCAATGAAGAAGTTATCGCCGAAACTGAGGCCTATTTTGAAGGCAAAGACAAATCCTTCTACAAGAAAGGTATAGAAATGTTAGAATAACGTTGGACTGATTGTATTGCTCTGGAAGGAGATATTGATAAATAAAGTCGAATTTTGAAAAAAAAAATGTATTTTAAGTAGCTAGACCAAAAAGGTTTCAGCCTACGTGTTATGTCAAGTAATTTCGGAGAAAATCGGATGTGGCAAACAGACACCGAAGTGATCTATAAGTGTTCCGTACTAAAAATTAGTTTAATCCTTATCTGCACTTAAAATTAAAATAATTACAAAAGTTTTTTAAAAAACTAATAAGAAATTTTATAAGTAAATTCAATCATATAATATATTTGCGTTTTGTAATGCATTTTTACATGATTTTACAGAAAAAACAAGAAATCCGAATGAAACATCTCTTCAATATCTCAAACGCATTTTAAGAATGGACGTTAACTTAACAGCGTGGGATTTCGATTCAACTACTTTAGCACAGCAACTAACACTTATCGATAGAGATCTATTTTTAAAAATTCCATCTTCTGAACTAGACGTTCTTCTGTGGCAACATAGTTCGAGAAATGCTCCTAATATAGCTGCTTTGACAGCATTTTCTTACAGAATAAGTTGTTTAATAGCCAGTGAGATTCTTAAAGATGAGTCAGAAAGGGTAGGTACATGCAAATGGTACAATAATTATACCATTTTTGTTAATTTAACATAGCATAATTTATCAAAATATGTTTTTATATCATTGAACTAACCTTACCTCAAGATCACAAGAGCACATTGAGGCTAACCTGAACTACTAGTTAATTGAATATAATTTATTTTTAGACAAGGGCTAGGCTTCTGGCAAGATTTATAAACGTTGCAAATAAATGCCACAGGATCTCCAATTTCCAGTCCTGTCGGTCCATACTATGCGGTTTGCAAAATCCTGCAATATTTAGGTTAAGGAACACATGGGCTTACGTTAGAAAGAAGCATGCATCGAAGTATCAGTAAGTTGGTTTCAAACTAAAAATATAATAAAACTAACGACCTCTTATGAATAGAATCAAATTATTCATAAATTTGACCTAAAAAAAGTTATTTTGACTGTTCCAGAAATAAAATAATAGCTACACTAAAAAGTCCTCTATACAGATATTACTTAGACTAGTGATTTCCTAACTTTTTAACCCTCTGCTGATGGGCCCATTCATTCCCTAACATTCTCTCCATTTCAGCAATAGTTAGCCTTTTTTCACTCGACATATAAGAATAAACACAGGTAGTTAGTTTTACTCGAACGCTACAGTTGAATTATTTGCCATAAAAATGTAGTCTGTCCCCACCACCTATCCCTACACACAATCAAAATTCCCCTGGTATACTAAAAAAAGTGGAATTATGTATTGTCTGCCAACTGGCGCTTCCCCCTGACACATGCAATATGGTTTTTTATTAGTGGTCTCGAACGTCAAAATGCGAAATCGGTAGAGTTGCCCACTAATATCGGTATATTTGTACCCAAAATCGGTATATGAAAAAAATACAATATTCAATCCAATTTGTTTATTTTAAACTTCTATATCTTTGTAAAATAATAAGAACATAAGAAATATATAATAAAAGACTGTTTTTAGTCAATTTCCACTGGTTTATTTAAATTGCGATGACGCGTTTCGCTGTCGATGCAGCTTCTTCAGATCTACATTTTACACTGTCAAGTTAGGTTTAATATTCACAGTTTTATATAATTTCTTAATTATAATATTACACCTAATTAAATTACATTGATAGTATTGGAAAATCCACACAGATTTGGAGTTAAGAGAATAAATTCAATAATGGTGAATTGCTTAAATCTACCTGGTCGTTGAGTAAAGTACCTGTAGTCCTTAATCGATTTATTTGCATAGTCTCTAAAAGGTTTAGTTTTAAACCTTTTTGTTGGGTGTGTAAAATTTTGAAATTCTTGTTAAATGTGTGATTTTCTGCTAATAAATGATTAGCATATGTTGAATTAGATTTTCTATGGATGAAACTTTTTTCGTGTTCTTTGTCTAAATGTACGTCCAGTTTGTCCGATGTATGTTTTAGGACATGACCCACATGTTAATTGATAAACCCCTGATTTGTTGTCTTTATTGATTTGTGGTTTGTAGTTTTTAAGGTATTTCCCTATAGTATTGTTAGCCTTGTACGCTATGTTGATATTTTTTTGATTTAAAAATTTCCCCAGTTTTTCCGTTGGTTTGCCGAAATAGGTTAAGCATTTAAAAGTGGTATTTCTGTCCTTAAAACGTGGGTATATTTCTGAGATAGCCTTGTTTCTAAGTTTTTTCTTAACGATACTATTGATTAAAGTAACCGAATAACCGTTGTTAACGGCTACTTGTTTTATGTAGTTTAATTCTTTAGTAAAATTTTCTTCTGATAAGGGGATATTAGTTAGTCTATGTATAAAACTATGATAAGCGGCAAGTTTATGATGGTTAGGGTGATGAGAACTATTGTGAATTGTGGTATCTGTATGACAAGGTTTGTGATATATTGCAAATTCATGTTTTTTCCTGGCTTTACTGATTGTTAAGTCTAGGAAATTGATTTTCCCTTAGACTTCTTCTTCCATTGTAAAACTGATATTTCTATGTAAAGAATTAATATACTGTAAAAAGTGAGTTAATTGTCTGTCCGTACCTGTAAAGCATACAATTATATCGTCTACGTATCGATACCAGTATTGGCAATTACTACTATTGTTGTTATGGTTTGTTAAATATCATTGTTTCAATACTGTCCATGAAAATTTCGGCAAGTAATGGACTTAATGGACTCCCCATAATTAACCCTTGCTTACTATTGTAGAAGGTATTGTTAAATGAAAAATAATTTTGTCTTAGGCAAGTTCTTAATGAATTAATTATGTCCATTTTTATAACTTCATTTACTTTGTTTTTTGTTAATAGGTTCTCTATTAAAATTATTGTTTCGTCTGGAGGAACACTTGGAAATAAGTTTTTGACATCGAAAAGAGACTAATTTAGAATTATCTGGAATTGTTATATTCTTAACTTTATTCACGAGTTCGTATGAGTTTTTGATACTATATTTAGGTTCAAATTTGGTATGATATTTGATTAAATCAATTAAAAAGGATGACGTCTTATATGCTGGAGCAGACATGTCGGAAACAACTTGTCTGATTGGGTGGCCAAGTTTGTGTAGTTTTATGAGTGAATAAAGTTGTGGGATTTGGGGATTCATATTTAACAATTTAATTTTATCTTTATCGTGAATGATACTTTTAGCCTGTTCAATTTGTTGTTTTATTTCTCTTTGAAAAATATTTGTTGGATCTTTATTTAAAATTTCGTACTTTCCTGTTTTGAAAAAATCTAACGTTTTATTAATATAGTCGATTTTGTCTATTGCTATTACTGTGTTACCTTTGTCTGCTTTGGTAAAGATTACATCATTTTGTTTTGCTTTACTCTGAATTGTTTTTATTGTCCTTAAGTCTTGGTTGATGTTGTTAGTGTTAGATATGAATTCTTTTTTAATAATTTCGGCTGTTTGCAATTTTGATAATATGTTGTTAGGACTATCTTTCAAGGCAATCTCAGTATCAATACCTAATGTCTCCGATTCTTTGATATTGAAGTTAGTTTGAATATTGTGTTTGAAACCTTTTGTTAGAAGATTTTTTTCCCTGTCCGAAAAAGGTGTGTTAGAAATGTTAATAAATCGACTAAAGAATTGATGATCAGTAAAAAAATTCTTTTTCTTTCTTATTTTGTGTTGTTATACGTTTTTGTTGAATGAGATACGGTAATTTATTGTATTGTTTCAAATATGTTTTATGTATTATTGTTTTTACTTTTTCACGTGTATTCGAATCTAAGACCATAAATTCTATAAAATTTAGTTTAAATAATAATTCTGTGTGGATTACCTTCAGATACATGTTATATGAGTCTCTAATGCTATACTGGATTTTTCTCTCTGTGTATATCCATTTTTCTTTTGGCGAGTATAACTGCTTCTTTGGCTGCTTTGCTGGTGTTGTTAGTTTTCAGATTTATATACTTAGGTGTAACTTGGTTTTGGAGGCACTGATTAAAAAAAACCAAATATTTTGCGTAGTTGTTGCACATTTTAGAAGTAACTTGAAGTAGTTTGAAGCTAAATATAGTATCAAAAACTCATACGAACTCGTGAATAAAGTTAAGAATATAACAATTCCAGATAATTCTAAATTAGTCTCTTTCGATGTCAAAAACTTATTTCCAAGTGTTCCTCCAGACGAAACAATAATTTTAATAGAGAACCTATTAACAAAAAACAAAGTAAATGAAGTTATAAAAATGGACATAATTAATTCATTAAGAACTTGCCTAAGACAAAATTATTTTTCATTTAACAATACATTCTACAATAGTAAGCAAGGGTTAATTATGGGGAGTCCATTAAGTCCATTACTTGCCGAAATTTTCATGGACAGTATTGAAACAATGATATTTAACAACCATAACAACAATAGTAGTAATTGCCAATACTGGTATCGATACGTAGACGATATAATTGTATGCTTTACAGGTACGGACAGACAATTAACTCACTTTTTACAGTATATTAATTCTTTACATAGAAATATCAGTTTTACAATGGAAGAAGAAGTCGAAGGGAAAATCAATTTCCTAGACTTAACAATCAGTAAAGCCAGGAAAAAACATGAATTTGCAATATATCACAAACCTTGTCATACAGATACCACAATTCACAATAGTTCTCATCACCCTAACCATCATAAACTTGCCGCTTATCATAGTTTTATACATAGACTAACTAATATCCCCTTATCAGAAGAAAATTTTACTAAAGAATTAAACTACATAAAACAAGTAGCCGTTAACAACGGTTATTCGGTTACTTTAATCAATAGTATCGTTAAGAAAAAAAACTTAGAAACAAGGCTATCTCAGAAATATACCCACGTTTTAAGGACAGAAATACCACTTTTAAATGCTTAACCTATTTCGGCAAACCAACGGAAAAACTGGGGAAATTTTTAAATCAAAAAAATATCAACATAGCGTACAAGACTAACAATACTATAGGGAAATACCTTAAAAACTACAAACCACAAATCAATAAAGACAACAAATCAGGGGTTTATCAATTAACATGTGGGTCATGTCCTAAAAAACATACATCGGACAAACTGGACGTACATTTAGACAAAGAATTACAGAACACGAAAAAAGTTTCATCCATAGAAAATCTAATTCAACATATGCTAATCATCTATTAGCAGAAAATCACACATTTAACAAGAATTTCAAAATTTTACACACCCAACAAAAAGGTTTAAAACTAAACCTTTTAGAGACTATGCAAATAAATCGATTAAGGACTACAGGTACTTTACTCAACGACCAGGTAGATTTAAGCAATTCACCATTATTGAATTTATTCTCTTAACTCCAAATCTGTGTGGATTTTCCAATACTATCAATGTAATTTAATTAGGTGTAATATTATAATTAAGAAATTATATAAAACTGTGAATATTAAACCTAACTTGACAGTGTAAAATGTAGATCTGAAGAAGCTGCATCGACAGCGAAACGCGTCATCGCAATTTAAATAAACCAGTGGAAATTGACTAAAAACAGTCTTTTATTATATATTTATAATGAATTTCCATCAAGTAGAAGCTACAACAATCCAAAAAATAAGAACATAAGAATATACTAAGTATACAATTAAAACGAATAAGAATAATTATTTTTTTTTTTTACAATATTTTATATATGAGTAAATATCCACTAGTGAATACTAGTAAAACATAATGAAATCGAAATAACAAGAACATAACAGAATAACCTGAACTACTAAGTAGTGTATTGGACGCCGCAGCACCATAGTATACGGCATCGATATCCATAAAATGTCTAGGATTTTTAAAATCAACATTTTCGACTGGAGTTCTTTTTAAAAAGCAATCAAAAAAAATTCTTAATGTTTGACTTATTTTTTCATATAAAATATGAATTTTTGGGTGTTCTGCCTGCATTCCTTTGTTTAAATCGTTAAATAATGGTAACACAGAATCTAAAAATTCCAAAAATAGCAATGTAGTGGAATCTATTAGTAATATATTTTCTGCAGCTAAAAGATGATCATTATTAGATACTTAGTCTATGAAAAATAGTTTAAGAGCAGAAAATTGTTCCAATACTCTTTTTACTGCTGCATGTACTGATAACCAGCATGTCTGAGAGGGGTGAAGTATTTTATGTAATTTCAAGTTACAAAAAATTTGAAAATCTTTAAACTCTGCAACTCTTTCTGGATTAGAAGAAAAGTAATTGTAAATGTCCCCTATAAGATCCTCTATAAAGCGTGGCAGTTTGGTACAAGCATATGACGCTCAAAGATGAAACGAATGAGATGTGCACTTAAGTATAAACATATTGAGAATTTTATTTTGCAGCAATGTCACAATAAAATTATTACGCCCCATCATTACTTTGCCCCATAAGATGCAAAACCTATTAGATTATTTTTATATGAAATATCAGCGCTTGTAAAAAAGTTTCCAATATGTCCATTCTAATGGAATAAAAGCGAAAAAAACAATCACAAATGCGATGCTTTTTCGCATATCGCACGACTAAGCACAAGTGTTTAGTTGTGCTAAGATCAGTGAACTCGTGGATAATAAATGAAAACTTAGTTTGCCGCAGATCTTCACATAAATTATCAAAATTTTCTTTACCTATAATATGATCAATTATGGCGTGAGTGTTCGTCGCCGAACATTTTAGTTTTTCTGCAATTTTTGAATCGGGACAGACTGTATTAGTTTCGGTAGGTGCTCCATAATGGTGAATGGTAGATTATATTCAGCAACAAACGAGGCTAATCTTATTTCACCTGAAAATATAAAAAGGAAATAAAAAAGACGTATCTACTATAAACTGGTAGAATACAAAATAATATACTTAGTAAAAAATAATGGAGTATTTTTACCTTGTTTAACTTGTATATCAGGTTTTTCGGTTTTGGTCACAGTAAATGATCATATCTTTGGTTGTGACTTTATATTTTTTGATGATACCGAGTGTGCTTATGAAGAATTGTGTTTCTTAAGAGCGTCTTTCCCTGATGTAATATTAATATCCCTATTACAACTTTTACAATAGGCATAGTTTGCGCTCTTACGACTTTCTTGCAGCCAGCCTGAAAATTCTTCTTCCCATTCTTTTCTATAAAATTGTAGGTATTTTTTTCTTTTTGCACTCGCGCTTGTACTCGGTTCTTCGTCTGACGACATGTCTTGATATTATAATAATAGTTTTGGTAGATACAACTGGTAGACGCTATTAGTAACTATAAGAAAATTTCTCTTCTAAATAATGAAAATTAATAAAACAATAAAATCCGAATTCTTATTTATATAAACAAGCGAATGAGCTCGAGAATCCCCTAAAAACGTCGAGTTATGAGTTGTAGGACACAAGGGTATTCCCCAAAAGATACCGGGAATATTCTGCAATAACTAATTATCGTACAATCCACGAATTTCCCGTAAAAACATAAAGGAAAGGGGTTGCCAACTTGGAAATGTAAAACCGGTAAAAAAAATCGGGAGACTTTCCTTGTAATCGTTAAATTTCGGTAGAACAGACCCCATATCGGTAGAAATACCGAAAAATCGGTAGGTTCGAGACCACCGTTTTTTTATATTGAAGAGCCTGAGAGACCCACTCGTCCGGAAGATAGTTAGGTTTATTATAAGTAGAACCGTGCAGTCTGTACACGATTTTGAGCCAGACATGGTATTATTACAGTAATACCCCGCTTTACGCGAGGGATACGTTCCGAAAAAAATCGCGTTAACTGAAATTCGCGTATATCGAGGTTTATGATTAAACATAGTCAAAATTTAATACAAAAAAATACAAATCATTTTAATCAATCACTTTAATTCTAAGAACACTTTATGCAATACATACTCTTATTTTTTACGGAAAAATACATCTATTGTCTTTTGGGTAACGTTTTGTTTACGTTCTTGTAAAATACGTTCATAACACCCAACACTGTTTTTAATTGTTTGACACACGGTCAAGACACGGTCATCATTATTGTCTATACTCTGCAATATGTCCAAACCTGAATAAATTTTTGAAAGTGCATTTTGTATTTCCCCTGAAGATAAAACTTTCTCTTCTACTTGTTCTTCCTCATCGTAGATAGGATTATTCTGTAACTCGATCAGATCTTCATTGCTAATAGGATCGTCGTGCGTTGCTACAAGTTCTACGAGATCTTCTACCGTGACATCTTCAAGTTCAGACCCCTCAATCATTGCAGCAATGTCTTCAAGCACTTGTCTCTGCATCTGGACAATTCTTCTAGGTGCTTCCACTACATCTGGCCAAAGATTACGCCACACCCCATTCATACAACTCATTTTAACTTCCTTCCAAGCCTCTTCTATGTTGTGAATAGACTTCATAATGTTGTATGACTTCCACCACTCTCGCATAGACTGTCTTCCTTCCCCGTCAGTTTCATGAATTAGTTGGCTAAAAGTGCGGCGATGGTAATAAGCTTTGAAGTTTGCTATTGCTCCCTGGTCCATAGGTTGTAATATTGACGTAGTGTTTGGTGGAAGGAACTTTACGTACACTTTTAAGTCTCTGGGCGTATCAAGTGAGGTTGAATGTCCTGGGGCATTGTCTAAGAGTAATATAACTTTAGGTTCAAGCCCATTTCTGTCACAGTATGATTTGACTGATGGGCAAAAACTATTAGAATACCATTCTTGAAAAATTTCCCGTGTAACCCACGCCTTTCTGTTTGATCGCCACACAACTGGTAGACTTGTCTTGTCTGTGCCTCGCATTGCACGGGGTGTTTCTGAATGGTACACTAGTAAAGGTTTCAGTTTGAAATCACCAGTGGCATTACCACCCAGCAGAAGTGTTAGTCGATCTTTCGCAGCTTTGAAACCACTGGCTTGACGTTCTTCCTTAGAAATGAATGTTCGAGATGGCATTTTTTTCCAGTAAAGTGCGGTCTCATCAACATTGAAGATGAGACAAGCAGGAATTTTCTCTCGTCTAACGAAGTCTTGAAACTTGTCTGGAAACTCAGCTGCAGCTTGAATGTCCGCGCTGGCCGCCTCGCCTGTTATGTGGATATTGTGAAGATTAGAACGCTGCTTGAACCGATGGAACCAGCCTCTGCTGGCAGCAAAAGTCGGAGTGGCACTCCCTTCTCCTTCTTTTGTTTTCAGCATCTCATACAAAGATTTTGCTTTTGTGCATATGAGATCTTGACTTAGTGGTGTGTTCTTCTTATTCAAATCTTCGATCCAGACTGACAGTAATTTCTCCATTCTTTCTAAGATAGATGATCTCGAACGAGAAAGTTTTGTTGCACTTATAGGTGTTGAACCTTCGCTGGAGATTTTAATTTTTTCCCGATTTTTATAAATCGTTCTCACAGTCGATTCTGAGAGTCCAAAATCTCTCCCAACAATTGTTGCTTTGCCCCCATTTTCCATTCTTCTTAACACTTTCATCTTCAATTCCAAAGTGACGCTTTTTACGCTCTTTTTTCTTTACAGGCGGCATTTTTAACGTAGGGTTAAATTATGTATGTATGTATCTCCAATAAATATTAAAACAAAACTGCCAGCCGACCGAACTAACATTACGGAACAAATGAACACACGAAACGAACGAGGAAATCCCCATAGAACAAAGTCGAAGGACAGGGAATTCCCAATTCTTCAAAGAGAATATTCAGAGAAAGCGGGGATCCCCCCGCGACCATAGAGAAGTTAATGACTACATGAGCGCGAAATTTGAAATTCGCGTTATAGTGAAACCGCGCGTAACGGGGTCGCGCTAAGCGGGGTATTACTGTAAATGTCAACAAATCTGAAATTTGTATCATTTGCACAAAACTAGTTACAAGAGTTTAACTTCACATGTACAGGCCCGGAGGCCCGGCCATCCGCCGAGTGTTAATATCGGAATTCAATTGTGAATCGTATTGTTAATTTTTTGATTCAACTTTTTTAGCAATGACAGATCTGTTTTTAAAAATACGATCTTTAGAACTAAGCATATTTTTACTCTCTACTCAGCTACCATATACATCAAATAACAAAAGGTATTGTTGTTTAAAAATATGAAAAATATTTTTAGCGTAACGAGTTGATTGATGTCAATTAGACGTAGCAAATTCCGTCCTTTACCAACTTTTATAGTACCTAATATACCCACATCTGTTCATTATATAAACATAAATACCAAAAATCTGTTTTACTCTTAGTTAAGCGTTTGAAAATGTAGTTGTACTATGAAATCGCTATAACGCAGTTGTAAATATTTACAAAAATATATGTAGTGTTAGTTAACAAAGTAATTTAAGTAATTTTATTATTTTCCGTTCCGTACGGAACACTTATGGGATCATTTCGGTGTCCGTCTGTCTGTCACACCACTATTTCACATATAACGTTAAAATTTGGCAAGAATACAGGTATTGATGGTCCAATCGGAGCAATGTAGTTTTGAGAGTTAAATTTTGGCTTAAGAGGTTAATTTTGAGGGTGAGTGAAAAAAAATCATCGTTGGCACCCCATCGAGTGGGGTGTTAAACGAGAGCTTGTGAAAATACGAGTTCAAAAATATATATGCAATACTTTCACACCCTTTTCTTTGTATTATTTTAAAAAAATTACCAAAAATCGCTGTCCATAAATCTGGAAAAGTACTGATCAGAGAATTTTGAAAAAATTCTGGAATATTCTTCATAAAGTCTAAATTGAGCAAAAATTACTAATTGGCTTGACAATATGGTGGACGTTTTTTTAGTACACTTGTCAGTACAATACGCGCGTAGCTTCTGTATGGAGACAACCGAGACAATAATTTTATTTTATTTGTTTATAATTAGACAAATATTTAGGTAGTAAATAGGTATTTGTTTTACATTTCTATTACTAGATTCTAGATTGAACTGGATTGATTTATTGGCTATTAGGTAGCTAAGTTACTATAACTATTATACATTATTGACAAAAAAAAATAGCGCAATTCCGACTTGCACTTCACCGTTTTTTTTTAAATACCGTGGCAACGATTTACTGTGTTCGACAATTATGTATATACAGTCAGTACAAAAACTATTTTTCTGTTATGTTTAACTAATTAATTGGAACTATGAGAAAACATGTTTAAATTAATATTTGAAACTTAACCAACGAGGATTAGTGTTAAAAACAACTACTGAACATTTTATTTAGAAGTTACATCATTGTTACAAAAATGTAAACGGGATTAATATCAAAAAAGTATCCATACACTTAACAATTACCAATAATACTTTGACGGAGTTTAACGGAAAATAACAACTTCGTTTAAACTAATATTTAGTAGGACCGCCGTTGCCCTTGATAATCTCCTGTAACCTTTTTGTCATACTTGCAACCAGCTTTCTAGTAACTTCTGCTGGCATGTTCTCCCATTCGTTCAATATTCTGTATTTTAATTCTTCTCTATTTGAAACATTATGTTCCTCCCACAAATGCTCCATGCGGTTAACATCAGATGATTGCTAAGGTGTATGAAGCTGCTGTCTCACATTAAGGATCATCCATTCTCACACCAAGTTTGCGGTATGTTTCGGATCATTGTCCTGTTGGAAAATGTATCTTTTTTCGAGTGCAAATTTTTGGATACTTTCTCTTAAATTCTCTCTCAAAATGTTCAGATAAACATGCTGATCCATGATACCATTAATAAAATGTAAATTTCCAACCCCTCCAGAGGACATGTATCCCCAACGCAAAACACTGCCACCCCCTTGTCTCACCGTGAAACAAATGTTTTTAATATCGAATGCGGTATTCTTCTTTCTCCAAACTTTAGTTCTGCCACCAGACCCAAAAAGTTTCATCATTAAAGATTACGGATTTCCAAAATTCAGGAGGTTTAGTAACATATTCCCTAGCAAAAGGTAACCGCTTTTTGCGATTAGCTTCCGAAATTAACAGCTTCTTTCTGGCTGCACACTCCTTAGAGTTTGCCCTGAATAAGAAATTGTGATTTAACTGGTTTACAATGTACTGAACAGTAGCATGCGACTTTTTAACAATTTTTCCTATATTTCTGTACGATTTTTCATCTTTCCACAAATCAATTATGCTCTTTCGAACTTGAAATGGAATTTCACAATTTTTCTTGCTCATTTTTAATACTACTTTGAAAACCCACTGCAAAACTACTAGCAACAAGTGACAGATTATAAAGTATGGCCGAAAATTATTCATTTGTTTTCAGTTTAACGAGCACTAGATAGCTTGATAAAATGCGACTGATTATAACGTATTTTTTTCAATTGCAGTTCTTGAGTCTATGGAGACTCTTTTGACATTAATTTTCTTTACATTTTTATAACAGTGATGTAACTTCTAAATAAAATGTTCCGTAGTTTTTTTAATACTAATCCTCGTTGATTAAGTTTCAAATATTACTTTAAACATGTTTTCTCATAGTTCCAATTAATTAGTTAAACATAACAGAAAAAAATAATATAAAAAGCAGGTGGTGTATGGAGACTTTTTAGACTGACGTATGTCCACGATTTGCTACTCTACTACTACTAGTATTACTGATGCTGCATGAATTTATGGTCTCTTAGAGTAGTAGTTCTCAATTTTTTTTTTAAATAGAGGGTTAAATAAAAAAAAAAAAAAATAACTAAATATATATATATATATATATATATATATATATATATATATATATATATATATATATATATATATATATATGTATATATATATATATATGTATATATATATATATATATATATATATATATATATATATATATATATGTATATATATATATATATATATATATATATATATATATATATATATATATATATATGTATATATATATATATATATATATATATATATATATATATATATATATATATATATATATATATATATATATATATATATATATATATATATATATATATATATATATATATATATATATATATATATATATATATATATATATATATATTTATATATATATATATATATATATATATATATATATATATATATATATATATATATATATACATACATACATACATACATATATATATATATATATATATATATATATATATATATATATATATATATATATATATATATCTATATATACATACATACATACATACATATATATATATATATATATATATATATATATATATATATATATATATATATATATATATATATATCTATATATACATACATACATACATACATATATATATATATATATATATATATATATATATATATATATATATATATATATATATATATATATATATATCTATATATACATACATACATACATACATATATATATATATATATATATATATATATATATATATATATATACGAGGCTGGTTTGAAAAGTCCGTGCAAAAATAAAAACTACTTATGTGTTTGAGGTAAACCTTTTTTATTTTTCGACATAGTCTCCTTTTAGGCTTATACACTTCGTCCAACGATGTTCTAGTTTGTTGATCCCTTCCGAATAATAGGATTTGTCCAAGTCTGCAAAATATCCATTAGTGTCTGCAATCACCTCCTCGTTTGAATAAAATCTTTGTCCCGCCAGCCATTTCTTCAAATTGGGGAACAAATAGTAGTCCGAGGGAGCCAAGTCTGGAGAATAGGGGGGATGTGAAAACGAGTTGGAATCCTATTTCCATTAATTTTGCGACCACAACTGCTGAGGTTTGTGCTGGTGCGTTGTCGTGATGGAAAAGGACTTTCTTGTGGGCCAATCGCGGTCGTTTTTCTTGCAGCTCGGTTTTCAAACGGTCCAATAACGATGAATAATATTCACCTGTAATAGTTTTACCCTCTTCTAGATAGTCGATGAGGATTATCCCTTGCGAATCCCAAAAGACAGTCGCCATAACCTTTCCGGCCGAAGGAACGGTCTTCGACTTTTTTGGTGCAGATTCCCCCTTGGTAACCCATTGTTTAGATTGTTGTTTGGTCTCAGGAGTATAGTAATGTATCCATGTTTCATCCACAGTGACGAAACGACGCTTAAAGTCCTCCGGATTCTTCTGGAACTGCTGCAAACCATCCTTGCAACACTTCACACGATTCCGTTTTTGGTCAAGCGTGAGCAATCGCGGCACCCATCTTGCGGATAGCTTTCTCATGTCCAAATGTTTATGCAAAATATTATGTACCCGTTCAGTCGAGATGCCCACAGCACTAGCAATCTCACGCACCTTAACTCTTCTGTCATCCATCACCAAATCATGGATTTGATCAATGATTTCTGGAGTCGTAACCTCCACAGGCCGTCCAGAACGTTCAGCGTCACTTGTGCCCATATGGCCAGTTCGAAAATTTTGAAACCACTTATAAACTGTTCTAATCGAAGGTGCAGAGTCACCATAATGTTTATCAAGCTACTCTTTAGTCTCCTGAGGCGGTTTGCCTTTCATAAAGTAATGTTTAATCACCACACGAAATTCTTTTTCGTCCATTTCTTGAAAATCACTCGACTTCCTTGATTCACGCGAATGCCAAACACAAAGAAATAGACCAATATGGCTGAAACTTGGTGTGCGTTCATTTAAGAGATGCTACTAACTAAACATGACCTCGATACGCACCGGTGGTGCCATCTCTCGGACTTTGCACGGACTTTTCAAACCAGCCTCGTATATATATACATAAGTATAATCTCAAAAAAATGTAATTGGACAAATTCAATTAATTATAATTAGTGGGATGGATGAGTCTGTTGATCATTGCAGACTGTCTCAAATTTTGGAATTAAACTGGATACCGCCGCCCCCCTCCTTCTCTACATTTATTTTCACACGATACTAGTTTGTATTACATCGGGCGCCGAAAACTCAGATTCGTACTAAAATATACACTGGCTAGAAGGACATTCATGGTTTACCTCCTCCTCCATTTATTTTTCTTTTCCATAGTTTTAGTTTTTTTTATAAAACTTGATATTTTGTCAATCGACTTTAAAAGGTACATATTGCTGCTCTACACAGCGAGATTAAGAGCACCCAGGCGGACTGCAGAATAGAATATCACCCCCGGTACGTTTTGCCCATCGTAGAAGGTGACTAAAAGAAAAGTTAGATGGTAGATGCCCAGATCCCACAGGCATGCGTGAAGTTGCTTAACGTTTCGTGGCTGTGCCGATGTTCCCGGATTGTGGGAAAAAATAGCATGATGAACCTCTCAGGATTAAAAAAATTCCCCTTCTTCTCTCTCTCTCTCTCCCTCTGCTGTAAGTGAAAGCGTATAGTCGTTAAAAAGAGAAGGAAATAATATAAGTCATTCTGTCATTCTTACTTGGCACACGCCCACAATACTCTCGCACGGGTACGCACGCCCACAACACTAAGAGTGCGTACCCGTGCGAGAGTGTTGTGGGCGTGCGCCGAGTAAGAGAGACAGAATGACTCATATTATTACTTTCTCTTTCTACGAGCGCCACGCTTCTTGCGAAAACTTACCTCCTCTATTTTAATATCTCTATGGAAAAACGATATCGCACCGATAAATGGCTTAACTGCTGGCCATCCAGCAAATTCAAATTTTCATTGATCGAATCTTTCGTAATTTAAAGTTGTGACATGTCATGAAGAGTACGTGAAGAGAAGAATTATTTTTGTCTAAACTGAAATTTTTTTTATTTAGCTGAATATAATGAAAAACATAAGAAATAAATGCATCTTATTTTTGGAGCCGCGTACGCGCAAAATGTTCTCAACTGCTTTATTGCCACATCTATGAAGCCATAACGACAGATTAGTTATTTTCATTTCACATGATGAAGTATTATGGTTTATACTTAGAAATCTAAGCAGTGAAAGTGAATGAAATTTGATTTGTAGTCTTTAAAGGCTTTGTTACATGTTATATAAAATTTTTATCATTCTTTTATCTTTACATGATAAAGTATATATTAATTAGTGCAGTAAAAAAAGCATTTGAAATTGCCCAGTCTAGATACAATAATATTATGATTTTATCCTCTCTTGGGTATCATCAGGAGTATTGTCCTGAGTTTTGGACCTCGAAAAACTTGTGCTCTCTTGTTTATAAACAAGTTTTCAAAACGCGTTTTTTGGGTTTAAAATGAGAATAACTCCAGTTATATAAATCGGATCGAGACAATAACAAACAAACTCTTCGTAATGAAATTTCTAATAAATCCTTGTAGGTTTTAAATCGCTCAAGTACGTACATAACCCACAAAATTAAAAAAACAGGCAAAAAATTGTTTTTTTTTTTTTTTATTGTATATGTCGACTAAGTAAACAGATCAAGTTGAAACTTTCAGAAAAATATGCCTTTTGTTAAAGCAAAAATACCCTGAAATTTTGATACAAAAATATTTAACCCAGACGCACAATTGAATTTGTTATCTAATATTTGAATTGTCCGCCATTTTATGCCATTTGGTCCAAAACGGATCTTTTTTCTTTCAAAATTTAGGTCGTTTTTACATTTGTTTATTGATCAAATAACAAGAAATGTGTTTTTTCGGTCATTTTGAAAAAAAAAAATTGAAAAATTTTTATCACATCTGGTAGAGAATCGCCTGGACTTTATTTAAAATTAATTTTCGTTAACGTGAAAATGACCGAAAAAATGCATTTGTTGTTATTTTATTAATAAACAAATGTAAAAAAAAACAGTTAAAAAACTTAAACTTTTTTTTAATGGCATCGGAAAGCTGGCGTCGAGACCTACATTTCGAAAAAAGGAGATACATTTTGGAACAAATGGCATAAAATGGCGAGCAATCGACCTGTACAATAAAATGAAAGAGAAACAGTTTTTTGCCGGTTTTTTCAATTTTGTAGATTATGTACGCGACTTAAAACTAACGAGGATTTGTTGGAAATTTCCTTACAGAGAGTTTGTTTTTTTTGTCTCGATCTGATTTATATAACTTAAATTGTACATAAAAAAAAAAAACAAAAGAGCACAAGTCCAAAACGCAGGACAATACTCCTGGTGATACCCCAGAGAGGATAAAATCATATAATTGCTTTATCTAAACTATGCCTATCTCATCATTATTTTGACCTTTTTTTTTCTGCACTAAATCAAATTAGTTCTCCATTACAACCCCTAAATTTTTAGCAACAACGTGTCGAATCAACTAAAACTTCTCAAATATCTTTTAATTTTATTTTTCCCCAGCAGCGAATTTTCTGGGAATTTTTTATTGCAACCAATGTAATGCCCGAATTTCCTTAACGGCCAAGTCAGCAAACAAAATTGCCGTTACTTAATTCAAAACTAAAGCATTAAAAGCCTTTTTATTCCCCTAAAGTGACGACTTAGGCCGCAATGTAGGAACGTGGAATAATAGACCCACAGTATGACAGAAGTTGAAGTAACTGTTAATTCAGAGCGATATATATATAATTCGAAAGCGCCTGATGCTAACACACATTCGCCTATATACAATAACCGGCCAAGTGCAAATCGGACTTGCGCAATTAGTATTCCATATGTTGATTGCTTTTAAAACAAAAATTTTTGTTACGGAGGTATAAAATGATCAGTGACTTCACAGAACACACCCCAAATGAGTTTGCAACAAAGTTTGTTTCCAAACTTTGTTGAAAACTGATGACCTTGAAATTGTTATTTTTTTATATACAAGATAAATTATTAAAGGTATTCCAGAATTTTTTCAAAATTTTTTATCAGTACTTTTCGAGATAAGGAGGAGACAGCGATTTTTGGCAATTTTTTAAAAATAATACAAAGAAAAGTGTGCGCAAGTATTATATGAAATATATTTTTGAACTCGTGTTTTCACAAGCTTTCATTTGGCTCAATGACCTAGTAAAAAAATTTTTTCACTTCCAATTTCACCCACCCAAAACAAACCCTTTAAGTCAAAATTTAACTTTCAAAACTATACGGCTCTGATAGGGCATTCAATTCCTATATTAATGCCAAATTTCAACTTTCTATGTCAAATAGTTTCGGAGAAAATCAGGTGTGACAGACGGACAGACACCTAAGTGATCTTATAAATGTTCAGTACGGAACACTAAAAAGAGTTCCAATATTCAATATCTTTATTGACTTACTAGCTAAAGCTATTACTATTATATATAATTTGCTAAGAAAAATGTGAATATACATATTGGGTTTTAAGATATGTACATGTCAGGGACCTTAGGTTAGGTAAAGATTTTATATAAATATGTTAAGAGACCTAAGATATTTGAACTTAAGATATTTGAACTTGAACTCAGATATTTCATAAACATAAACTTAAAGTTAAACTTATAATTAATTAAGGCTATCTTAAGCTAATCGAGGGATAGAGGGTCTGAGGGTCGTAGAAGACGAAGTCGGGCTTGGCGTGGAGGGGGCGGTCAGCGTTCCTGACTGTGGGGCTGGAGTGGTGCGTGACTTAGTCTGGGAATTTGAACTGAACGTTGCTTATGAATTCTAAGATTGTTGACATCTGGAGATCTCGGTGTTGTGTACGAACCATGGGTCTTTGGCGAAAATGCGGAGGACCTTGTTGTGGACAGTCTGGAGGGTGGATCTATGGGTTCATGACATTTGGCACCATGTTGGGTCGGAGTAGGTCAATGCGGCTCTGATCATCATCTTGTAGATTATCAACTTGTTGCGAGTTGACAATTTACTGGACTTGTTCAGCAGTGAATAAAGCTTGCCAAGGAGTTGGTTGGCGTTCTTGGCGAAAGCGACGACTTGGTCCTTCCATACTAGCCGCTTGTAGTGGAGGCCCAGATGCTTGATGCCATTACAAAAAAGATACATCAACAACGTAGGCTTATATCATGTAAACTATACTACATCAATCAAGTCGATTGGTTTGGGGCCGTTCCCAAAATTTTTTATCGAAAATTATTATATTATATTTTTGATTCATTCTTGAAGGAGATTTTATTGACTCAAAAGTCTTAAAAAATTTCAAAATATGTCCTAACATATCGATTTACAAATTTAAGTAAAAATAGTGTTACAACATTCCAATTAAACATATTTGCTGAAATCAGATTTTTTCGGTAGCCGCATCTTTTTCCCCAAAATTGAGGAAAATATGTTTTTAAGGAACTGGTCGTAAATTGTGCAAATATTCCAAAATTTCAGCTAACTCCAGTAATTGCTGAGAAAGAGGACTGTGTCAGGTAGACGAACGAACTCACAGATCGTTAGATGTCACCAAAGCTAAAAAAAAAAATACATAATATCAAGTTATTTAGCTTGAGATTCATATTAATTTCAAGTACAGTGTGTCAAGTAAGAACGTATTCTTGAAAAAATGTGTTTCGAGAATATTTTTTACCAACAATGTATTCTTTTGTGTGCTGACAACGACGTTATTACCTTAGTAAGTTGTCCAATCGCCTCCTACATCAATAATCCCTGGCATCTTCGAGGCATGCTGTCGACGAGATTTTCTGCATACTCTGCAAATTTTTCGAATCTCAAGAGACAATTGAGTCAAGGTCCTCAAAGTCTTTCCTCTAAGCTTTCTCGTTGCAAGGGACCAAACGGGTTAGCGTCCGGCGATTGTGAGGGACACTCTAGTATCTTATCGCCCAGCAAAGGTTTCTTGAGCGTGCTTCGAAATTTGACATCATAAGCACGAAGAGGTTATCGAACGGTCTGGGACACATTCAAACCCGATTTTCTTAATTTTGCCACTCCTTAACGCAGCGTCAATTTCGGGTCCGTGAAAACAAAGACACAATTCGTTTTTCGACTTTCGGAGTGACTTTCCCTACTAAGCCACATTTTGGCAACTCGTCGACATTTTTTGTCTCGTTAAAACGATTTATCCACTTCTTCACAAATGATACCGACATCGTAATATATTTAGCGGCCGCGGAATGTGTCACTTAAGGCCTCTTTGGATAGGAACAAAGAAAGACCTCCTCGAACCGACGTGCAAACAAGTGACTCATTTTAGATTTTACGTGATTTCGACGAAAGTTCGGAATCGACTGATTCTTTCACTAAAATGCGTCGTAGATAAAAGTTCCCTCTACCGATTTTTTGTTAAATCGTTAGAATCGCATCTACCAAAAATGAATTATAGCGGACGCGTTCTTACTTGACAGATTGTACATATTTATATGGCGTTATATTTTCTGATCCAGAGAATTATTTTGTTTTCTTCTGTGGTCGGATAACAAAAGTAAAATAGTAAAAAGATTTTATTTTCAGGGCATTCGAATTTCTATGTCGTCTTTATCGAGATCCAAGAATGCCTTCTTACCAGAAAACCTTTTTCGTTTTTTCACAAAGTCCACCATTTCTACCATATATTGGCCATATTATTGCAAAATTACTTGAGAAAGTTCCAGAGTATAGATTTCAAACATATAAGAGGCAAATTACAAGGCAATCTAGTTACTGTAAGTTAAAATTAAAAAGTCTTTTTTTACATAAATTTGAGCGTTTACAGAATTTGAGACAAAACACATGAACGAATTCGTTTTAAACTTTAAAAAGTGAGAATTATTCTACATAAAACCAGAGGTCAAGATCTAAATTGAGTAACCGGTGTATTTGTAAATTTTATATCATTCAAAATTGTCCCCAAAACTCCTCCTGAAGTTGAATATAAAGTTTAGGGTTCGCTAATAAGTAACCATTTTAAGAACATACCATATAAGTAAAGTTAACAACAGGGATCATCTTCAATATCAAGCTAAAAAGCAAAAATAAAGGACAAACAGTGGTTCTTCTTTGCTAATAATTGGGGTTAGTCTCATGTGGAGTACAAATTAAAAAGAAAAACGAAGCTTAGATATACTGAAGCCGGCACATATTCCAGAGAGTGAAGATTCCGCTTGGCAATTTAGCCAAACGTTTCCCATTTTCTCGATTTGTAAAACCTGAAGCGAAATTTCTTTTTTATGGATCTAGCACACGTGCTGCAGGGAAGTCCCTAAGGCGCTACAGGAGCGACACGTGTGCGGAAAAAGCGATTCACGTTGTTCTGGAATCGCTGTAAATTGTACTCGGTGGGAAACATTCCTGGGCAAATTATTCCAAAGGGATGATGTTTTCCATATAAAAGACTGCTTGAAAAGCGTTGTACGAGTAGTAACAAGCTGAACCTCATACGGATGTGAAGTATTAGCGCGACCTGTACTTCTAACATGCACCGCTCTAGGAGGAATTAAGCAGGCCACATCCTTCGAACACTTTCCATGAAAATACTTGTAGAATAGGCTCAAGTCGCCAACCGTTCTTCGATGTTCCAGCGAATCAAGGTCGCCGGTCAGTTCGGGTCTCCAATCAGACGAACAGCTCTTCTCTGAATAGAATCCAACAAATGCAATGTATATTTGGAAGCGGAGTCCCAAATATGGGAGCAGTATTCCATAGTTGGTGGTGTAAAGAATTAAGAGCTTTTGAGAAGCTCTCCTTGCTATGCCTGCAACATGTTCATGCCAGGGTATATTTGCTCCCAAATTAACGCCCAACAAATTGAGTGATGATGTTAGAGGAATGGAGTGCCCCGACATAACTACGTCGGGTTCAGCAATGTTAATTAATGTATTAACGGAATTTTGAAGCCATACTTTGGATTAGATTCACCGATATTGAACCTAAAGAATGACGGACTGTTCTACAAGTCAATTCTGCTCATTCATTTAGAACTCCGGAACCGTGGTTGCCAAGCTCGCCTAATTGTTCGACGACGGACTTTATTCTCTGGGTTTATCTCAAAAAGTGAATTAACAAAAGAAGAATTTTGTCAGTTAATGTAGCCATTAGGAAATTTATCAAGGATTTTAACCAGAATAAGACTATTAAAAGTTTGAAAGCCTGACCAAAGAGATCTCGGAAATATTTTATAAGAAGGATCTACATACCGAGAATTATCATTATTTATTCTTAAATATGATTACAATTTTTAATCTCATATTCAATCAAATAGATTGTCTCAATTCCTGTATATGTTTTAATTTATCCCACATGGTGGCGTAGCCATGTTCTCGACAAGAGGGCGGGCGGTCGTAAAAGATGTTTTTTGAAAAAATAAGGGGAAATAAAGAACACTACCAGCCAGATTCACTCACCTGATCTAAAGGTTAAATCCGATCTAGTAGTCGGTAATTATTTACTGCTCTTTTTATCTGTTGACCCATCTCGGAACGCGTTTCACCGTATCATCGCTCATCAGCCGCAATAGGATCGACAGAGGAAAGAACAAAATTATAAGCACTTTTTATTGTACCAGCATAATATTGCAATTAGATACAATAAATTGTATCCTAAATTTACAAGAATACTTGCCGTCTATCAGAAGCCGTTCAAACCCAGCAGTAAACCTTCAGAGGAATAATTCCGGTGGACGACAGATATGCTTTTAAATTTTAGACTTTCACCAATTTGTTATAATATACCTTACTGCAATGGTACGCTGATGCAGCAATAAATACTCCGGTGTTATTCTCTTTTCTGTCGCTCTGCTGATGAGCCTTTGTTCAGTGTTGCTACTTATATTATTTCATATTTATACACTGAAGATAGACTCCGAGTAATCTACACAGCGCTGGCGAGCAAAAGTAACTGCTTATGCGTCTTTACCGAGTATATTCTTCGGCTGATCTTGTGCTGGATTTGAATGACTTTCGATAGAGGACAGGTAAATTTTTAAATTTTAGGCTTTCAACAGACATACATAGACATTCACTTTGAACGCTCGGACATCGGCTACTCAGACGAATATCCGCAGACAGCAGGAAGTCATTCAACTTAACAAAGACCTGGAAGAAATTCTACCTTGGGGTGACAGTAACCAAGTGGAATTTAACGCTACAAAAACCCAGGCGGCAGTTTTTTCTAAAAAAGTTAACGTTGCTGACTCCGACATAGTTATGTCGGAGCACTCCATTCCTCTAACATCGTCACTCAATTTGTTGGGCGTTAATTTGGTAGCAAATATGTCCTGGCATGAACATGTTGCAGGCATAGCAAGGAGAGCTTCTCGAAAGTTGGGAATATTATTTCGAACCAGAAAGCTTTACACTCCACAACTGTTAATTCTTTACAAAGCTCAAATTCGACCAACTATGGAATACTGCTCCCATGATTGGAGCTCCGCTCCCAAACATACACTGCATTTGTTGGATTCTATTCAGAGAAGAGCTGTTCGTCTGATTGGAGACCCGGAACTGACCGTCAGCCTTGATTCGCTGGAACATCGAAGAACGGTTGGCGACTTGAGCCTATTCTACAAGTATTTTCATGGAAAGTGTTCGAAGGATGTGGCCCGCTTAATTCCTCCCAGAGCGGTGCATATTAGAAGTACACGTCGCGCTAATTCTTCACATCCGTATGAGGTTCAGCTTGTTACTCCTCGTACAACGCTTTTCAAGCAGTCTTTTATATGGAGAACATCATCCCTTTGGAATAATTTGCCCAGGACTGTGTTTCCCACCGAGTACAATCTACAGCGATTCAAGAACAACGTGAATCGCTTTCTCCGCACACGTGTCGCTCCTGTAGCGCTTTAGGGACTTCCCTGTAGCACGTGTGCTAGACCCATAAGAAAAAAATACAATTTGTTGTGTCTTCCTGAGAAAAATTATAAAACCGGGTGATACAAATCCAGAAAATTCGTTTTTACGGGCATACATGTATTAAAACCGATAGAAATGGAAAATGAATTTAAGATTCTAAAAACTATTGACTTTCCGACTTATATAAATTGAAATTGTCGATATAAATTGAAAATGTTCTAAAAAAACGTTTGTTTGCCGACATTTGCCATATAAAAATGCAGTGCTGAACACAAATGTTAATTAGACAACTAAAAGTTTTAAACTCAATGACAACTGGAAGGGATCTAAACTTTAGATCCTTTTAGTGAATCTTGTTGTAAGGGTTAATAATAGGGATTAGTAGTGGCATAGTCGTTTTTCTGATTAGCGTTAAGAATCGCGTTCCTTCAAGGTCCCTAAGGCGAATGGAACATATGCCATAGCCACTGAAAACCTTGATTTTAAAAAATATGGTTGTTAGTATTTAATGAATAAGAGGTAATGAATATTTATTTTTAGGCTCAACCACCAAGAAGTCTTTAATATCGAGCCCTAATGTAAAATTGAAAATTCCTACAAAACTGGAAACACATCAAAATGTATTTTCAAAAATATTTAGCGTTTTCTCGTCACCACCCCCAATTTATGGTGAAGGTGATTGTTCAGGACCACAAGCATCTATAAAGAAAAAACGGAAATCCATAGGGAGTGTCACATTTAAGGGGCTTTACGAGTATTATAAACCTTTAGGTCAATATGAAGATAATAGGAAATATATTCTATTAGAAGTAACGGAATTTCTGCAGAAATGTCAATTAGGAGCAGTGAATTATAATTTTAATTCTAACGACATAGCTAAAGACTTTTTACTTAAAGCCAGACATTTTAATGAGCAAGAAAATTTTTACATATCTATAGGCCTAGAATCGTCAAGACCTAATTCGATTAGAAATAAAGACCGATAAAAAAATTCGGGTTTTTATTAATATACCAAATCTAACAATATAGCTACAATTTAAGCACGTGTGTTAGTTAATCCTGACTAAAACAGATATATAGAAACATAGCGTAAAGCCGGAATTCCGCTAGACAGCGACACGATACGTTGAGCAAGGACTCATGCTTATGCGGAAGTAGCAAAAATCTGAGATAGTGAAATATTGCTTTTTATAAGACACCGGGAACAACTTTGGTAAAATCCCTTATTAGAAAGACCATGAAACTGAATACTAAAGTAGACAAACACAAGAAATATGTTTTGTCAGACAATAGGCGAGATATCTCTGATATTTCCCTTTTTTTCAAAATTTGATTTTTTATTTAAAAAGCGATAAAGTAAATTACTCAGTACTTCCAATGCCAATACAAATTATATAATCAATACCCCCCCCCCCCTCCCTTTATATATTATTTTATTAAATTGTAAAAGAACGATAAGTTATGTAAAAATATTTTTAAGGCAATTACATTGTTTTTTAATTCAGTTCGAGAAAAACAATTAAATAAAAAAAAACCTGTTAAGTGCAAGTTGGACTTGCGCAATTAATGTTCCGTAACGTGATTGCCTTTAAAATATATATAATATATATATATATATATATATATATATATATATATATATATATATATATATATATATATATATATATATATATATATATATATATATATATATATATATTTTTTATGGGTCTAGCACACGTCCTGCAGGAAAGTCCCTAAAGCGCTCCGGGAGCGGCACGCGTGCGGAAAAAGCAATTCACGTTGTTCTTGAATCGCTTTAAATTGTACTCGGTGGGAAACACAGCGCTGGGCAAATTAAAGGGATGATGTTCTCCATATAAAAGACTGCTTGAAAAGCGTTGTACGCGGAGTAACAAGCTGAGCCTCGTACGGATGTGAAGCACCAGCGCGACGTGTATTTCTAAGATGCACCGCTTTGTGAGGATTTAAGCGGGCTACATCCTTCGAACACATTCCGTGAAAATACTTGTAGAACAGACTCAAGTCGCCAACCGTTCTTCGGTGTTCCAGCGAATCAAGGCCGCCGGTCAATTCTAGGTCTCCAATCAGACGAACAGCTCTTCTCTGAACAGAATCCAACAAATGCAGTGTATGTTTGGGAGCGGAGCCCCAAACATGGGAGCAGTATTCCATAGTTGGTCGAATTTGAGCTTTGTAAAGAACTAACAATTGTGGAGTGTAAAGCTTTTTCTGGTTCGAAATAATATTCCCAACTTTTGAGAAGTTCTCCTTGCTATGCCTGCAACATGTTCATGCCAGGACATATTTACTCACAAATTAACGCCCAACAAATTGAGCGACGATGCTAGGGGAATGGAGTGCCCCGACATAACTATGTCGGGTTCAACAACGTTAACTTTTTTAGAAAAAACTGCCGCCTGGGTTTTTGTAGCGTTAAATTCCACTTGGTTACTGTCACCCCAAGATAGAATTTCTTCCAGGTCTTTGTTAAGTTGAATGACCTCCTGCTGTCTGCGGATATTCGCCTGAGCAGCCGATGACCGAGCGTTCAAAGTGAATGAAGAGACAAGCGTACTGTCATCTGCAAAGCTGTAGATTGGATTCCCGATCTTTTCCAGCAGATCGTTAATGTAAATGAGGAAGAGAGTAGGAGACAGTATGGAGCCTTGGAGACACCTGCGTTAATAGTGAAGCTGTTAGAAAGAAATCCGTCGACTGCCACTCGTAAAGAACGCTCTCTGATTAAAGATGAGAGCCACAAACAGAACTTTTCAGACATACCACAAGAGCGTAGCTTAGCCAACAGTCCATCGTGTCAAACACGGTCGAATGCCTTAGATATGTCAAGAGCAACCGCTCGAGATTCTCCAAAGTGTTCAATTGGGTTGTTCCAAACATGTGTTACATAAGTCAGAAGATCTCCTGTTGATCTATGTTTACGAAAGCCATATTGGTGATCGCTAATAATATTGAATCGTTCAAGATATTTTAGAAGATTGAGAGAAGAAGAAAAATTGATAACCTTTTCCATGACTTTCGATATTATTAAAAGCAGTGCGACTGGTCGATAGTTATTTAGCAAGGTATTCTTGCCTTTTTTAGGTATCGGCTGAACTGTGGCACATTTCCAGCAAGACGGAAATATTCCCTTTCTGTAGGATAGGTTGAAAATTCTACAGAAAACTGGTGTTAGTTCCCTTGCACAGTTTTTGAGAACTATGGCAGGTATTCCGTCAGCGCCAGAAGCCTTTTTGGTGTCTAGCTTCATTAAAATACGCTTTATGATACGCTGTCTGAAGACAACATCGGGCATCTCTGACTGAAATATGGGAATAGTAGGTAGTATTTTTCCTTGGAAATCGACAGTAGAATGGGAAGCAAAAAGTTCAGCCAGCAAGTCAGCTCTCTCAACAAGTGTGGTTGCAATGGAATTATCTGGCCGTGTGAGTGGTGGTATGGTGGATTTGGTGAAATTTTGACTAACTGCCTTAGCGACTACCCAAAAGGACCTGGAATTGTTGGGACAAGCGAGAAGTTTGTTTCTAATTCGTTGATTTTGCATTTTGCATTTTGACATTGCATCTGTTCCGGGCACGAACAAAGGTGTTACGATGTATGGTGTTAGGATTTTCACGCCATTGTCGGTAGGCAATATGTTTAGAAGCAACAGCTTCTTTGCATTTCGGTCAACCCAAGGTTGGAGGGGCATTTGTTCGAAAAAGGGATATAAGCTTCCATGCCAGCCAAAATAACATCGGAGACCTCCCTGGCGCAGTCAGATGAGTTGTTGGATCGAAAACAAATGTCCATCCAAGGGAAAGAAAATAAATGGATCTAGTTCCATCTAGAATCTAGTAGTAAAAGTTTTAAAACAAATATTTACTACCAAATATTAGTTTAATTATAAACAAATAAAAAAAATTATTTTGTCTTCGGTACCTACCCGTTTATCACCAGTTATACTGATATTACTGATTTCACCGAATACGTACTAATATTTCATAGTAGAGATGTCAATATTGTAACTACTGGATACAAAGTACCCGTTACTCGTCCTAATCCGAAGTACCGGGTAGTCGATAATAAATGTAACCGGTACCAGGTATCTACACATTGATGGCGTCTGCGGTGTGCGGTCAACCAAACTAAAACTGCCAATGCCATACCGGTAGCGGTAAATACCTATTCGTCTCCACGATGGCGTTTGGTTTCGGTACATTCGCTATGAATAGTAATGATACAAATGGAGCGCGCACAATTAGGACTGCAGGCAAAATTTGCACATCGTGCATGAAATATTTTATTAAATAGGTATATGAAATATAAGTACACATTTTGTCGTTTATAAATATTGAATTGAATATGAATATTTTTTTAATTATTAAATTATATGGAATAATAAATACATAAAGAATAAATCATGAATCTTAAAAATATTTATTCTCTGGCTTTAGGAACAGTTTTAAATTAAAATAAGAAAATATTTTATGAATATGATACACAAATATAATACAGAAAATTATAAAAGTACCTATATACTCTCAATCCTTAAAAACAATGAAAATATGTAAATGAACATTACAACAAAAATAAACTTTATAGCAAAGGGAACTTTTACGCTATTTTTCATGTCTTAAAACTCAACAAAAACTTATTACAGTTAAGAAAAATCAGTTTGTTTACATGATTTGATTTGAGTCTGTTACACCGTTCGGTAAATATCAGGCCAGCCACCGACTTGTGTAGGTAGACATATTGGCAACTACGTGACGAGATCGGTACTTTGTACTGGGTACAATGTTACGGGTACTTTTTTAAGAAATACCGGGTACCCTAAATACTCGAAACTAGCGATACTGGACATCACAATTTCGTAACTCTTAATCCCGGTTGAATTCCCAACTTTTTAGACATTCACCATTCGGTCAAGCTACATAGTTTTTTTATAACAGATAAACTATCAAACGTAATGCACTCGTGATAATTTTCGCTCCATCTACATCTTATTTAGCCTATTCCAGAATTTTTTCAAAATCTTTTGACCACGACTTTTCGAGATAGACAGAGATTTTTGGCCATTTTTTAAAAATAATACAAAGAAAAGCGTGCGCAAGTATTACATCATATATATTTTTAAATTCGTGTTTTCACAAGCTTTCATTTGAGACCCCATTCAATGACCTGGTAAAAGATTTTTTCGCTAAAACTAATCCCGAAATTTAACTTTCAAAACTACACGGCTCTGATTGGGCAATCAATTCCTATATTTATGCCAAATTTCGACTATTTATGTCAAATAGTTTCAGAGAAAATCGGGTGTGACAGATGGACAAATGAACAGACGAACAGCCGGTCAGACAGACGGACATGGAAGTAATCCCATAAATGTTCCGTACGAAGCACTAAAAATAACCTTAAAAAAAATTATAGAAAAATAACTGTTTCAGAATTTCACAAATTATTAACTTTTTACGTTATTTTTTTATGGTTTCAGAATAATTAAATATTCAAAATATTTCAGTAATATTACTGCAAAATCCTGTTTAAAAAAATGTAAGGTCGACAATTAAACAACAATTAAACAAAATTTTGTATCCTATGCTAAAGCCAAAAGAGAACTGGCGAGATGTTTATTAATTTGTTGGTGATAAAACTTAATAAATATAACATGGGAAAAATACATTACGGACACTTATCACTTGACAGCAGATTTTTACAAAACCCATAGCAGTAACACTACTTGTACACGCAGCTTCGTTTACGGTAACATATATCCTCTCCGTCAAAACAATTTATCAAAGTCTTAGGGCATGCTTATTGATTTTATTCAAGAATGGAGTTTTGTCAAATATCAGTGTCGAAATATTTTTCAGTTAATTTGAGATATAATATATCACGTTTTAAATTGGAGTAAATTCAGCCAAAAATAAAAGCGATATAATTGAAAGGACAGTCCTAATCAAACTAAACTCATTATACGATATCAAGATATTACAAAACGCTTAAAATAAACTTACAGTAAGGTACTAATATGTTGACATTAGACCTGAAGCAGGCTTTTGACAGCATTTCAACTAGTCTTTAAAAAAACCACAATTTTCCACCTTACAGCAATATTACTTCATACATATCTAACCAGGGCCGGATCTAGGCGGTAGGCAAGGTAAGCAACTGCTTACGGCGGCAAAATTTAAGGGCGGCAAAACCACCTGAACTACTGAACACAACCCACAAAAATATATTTCGATTACTTGAATCTAAAAAATAAATTAGTAGTAAAATCAAATATAACAGGAATAGACAGGCTTCTATTCCTGTCTATAGAAATACCCACAATTTCTGGGTATTTCTATAGACAGGAATAGGTAATATATACGTAAATTGTGAGATGTGCCCGCGCCGGCACCGCAAACAGGATTGAACAAGCTTACTCACGTATAAGAAAGAGTCAGATTTAAAACAATGCTTTATTTAAGTATCAACGTCCGGTTGTGGTAGTGATACAGTTTGAATTGGTTAGTTACAAGTGTAGTGGATGTGGAAAGTAGCGATTTCATTTTGTTAAAAGGTACGAGAGAGGTTAGATTCGTATTGTAATCTTTGTACTTGAGATTTTTCTACGCTAATAATACCTTGTACAGGGTGAGTCAACGATAGAGTAAAGCTCATTATCTCATTTGTTTCGGGAATGACGAAAAAATATTAAATACAATAGTTTTTAGGGAATGTTAAGGTGCACAGTTTAAAATTATTTTTGAGTTTACAGGGTACTTCAAAAAAGTGTGGCCGATGTAACGTATGTTTTTTTTTTAAACAGTACATCCTATTTTCTAATTTATTTTTAAATTCTGTGTAAAATTGTATACTATTTTATTAATAATATTATATACCTAAACCTAGTAGTTTTTCTAATATTTCAATTTTTTTTAAAAACAAAATACTAGTTTTCAGTTTTGTAAAAAATTACCAGTGGCGCCATTGTTTCTGAAGGTGGAATACTCATAATTGGTACGAGCGGTCTATAGAGATGAGAAAAAAAAAGATATATGTAAAGAAATTGGAGTTAGATGCTACAGGGTGTTCAAAATAAATTTATACATTTCGACTATTTTAAATTGAAAAATCTCAAATTTTTTAAATGGCACTCCCTATATATTATTATTTTTTCTGATAGATTTTACAAAACCCTCCAACTTTTATTAAGTATGTCATATACCTATTTCTAATAGTTTTCGCTTTATTTTGAATTTTTCAGTTTTTATCCTTGTTTTTAATACATTTAAATGTAGGCATTGTCAAATTTTGACATGTCTATTAAGCAAGTAAAAATAGTTTAATTTGTTGTAGTAAGTTACGTATAAAGGTAATAGTTATGGATTTTCCTAAAAATGAATTAATTGATATGGTTTATATACTGGGCGAGGCGGGAAAAAATTATCTTTTGGCAGTAAGGCTTTACGAAGCGAAGTACTCTAATAGACGTATACCATCTAGAAAATCTTTTCTAGTACTTAATGGAATAGTTTGATGGTAGTAGAAGCGTTGAGTATACGAAACGGAAAGTAGTAAACCAGAATGCTATCAGTGAGGAAAAAAAAAATGGAGATTTTACTTCTTGTTGAAGATAATCCCCAGGTCAACAGCCATCAATTAGCTGACTTATTTGACACATCCCAATCTACGGCTAATCGCATCATGAGAAAATACAAGTATTATCCCTTTCATATGGAACTACACCAAGAACTTCAAGACCGTGATTTTGAACGACGAGTAAACTTTTGTACCACCATGAATAGAGCAATAGAGGCCGATCTAAATTTTTTATCCAAAATAATGTTTTCTGATGAAACTATTTTCGCAATAATGGAGCAGTTAACAGCCATAACATGCATTATTATTCAACAGTTAATCCATTTTGGGTCCGGGAAGTTCAAAACCAAGACCATTGGCCGCTTCGTGTACGGTGTGGAATATTAAATTTTCGAATTATTGGTCCATATTTTTTCCGCAAACCGCTTAACGGGCCTAGATATCTAAATTTTTTGCAAAACGAATTACCCCAGCTTCTTCAAGAACTTGATAACTTTGAAAGGGAACAAATGTGGATTCAACAAGACGGAGCTTCTGCTCATTAGCATCGGGAAGTGCGAGAATTTTTAAACGATCGTTACCCACAAAGATGGAGCAGTAGGGATAGATTCATTCAGTGGGTCCCTCGATCATGTGACTTAACACCTTTAGACTTCTTTTTGTAGGGCTACATTAAAGATCGTGTTTATGTGTATCCCCCTACAACACCAGTAGAGATGGAAAATAGGATACGGGGTGCGTGCAAGACAATTTTTATTCTAAGGAAAGTGAAGGGAAAATATAGTAAAACGACTAAACATGTGTATTCAAGTAGACAGGCATATTTTTGGACATTTATTACGTCATAATAATTAATCATTAGATAAGTTAAACTATATTAAAATTATTATTAACTATTTATTTATATTTTCACAATAGCATAAGTGTACTAAAAACAAGGATAAAAATTGAAAAATTCAAAATAAATCGAAACCTATTAGAAATAGGTATATGACATACTTACAAGGTATTATTAGCGTAGAAAAATCTCTAGTACAAAGATTACAATACGAATCTAAAGCCTCTCTTACCTTTTAGCAAAATGAAATCGCTACTTTCCACATCCACTAGGCTTGTAACTAACTAACTCAAACTGTATCACTACCACACCCGGACGTTGATGCATAAATAAAGCATCGTTTTAAATCTGACCTTTCTCTTATATGTGAGTAGAAAAAGCTTGTTGAATCCTTTTTGCGGTTTACAATTTTTTTTAAATCTGACTTTCTCTACTACTCATTTATGTGAGTAGAAAAAGCTTGTTGAATCCTGTTTGCGGTGCCGACGCAGGGGCGCATCTTACAATTTACGTATAGAAGTACCCAGAACTTCTGGCAGAAGCCTGTATATTCCTGTTATATTTGATTCTACTACTCATTTATTTTCTAGATTTAAGTAATTGAAATACATTCTTGTAGGTTGTGTTTATTTTTTTTTGTACTATATATATACTAACAACTTAACACAATGTCCTCTTATGGACGACTTGCTGCGAATAACGTGGATGATACGACTAAATCGATATAGTCAAAACTACCCACTAAAATGTGAAGTTTTGATTTCGTCATTCTTGTCGTGCAGATAGAGCTGACTGAAGCGAATAAAACGGGAATACATTTTAAGGGGTTATTTTGAGCTTGTTAGTTTAATCATGTCTTTCGCAGAAAGTCGCCCATATAGAGTATTGTGCATGATCTTCTTGGGCGATGAGTGTCTCTGCAAATTCGTTCTCTAAAAATCAAGGTTAAAGATTAGTAGCAACACTTATAAATGTTTCTAAATCTTAAAGTAATTATGGGATCTAAGATACATCGGACCCGAATTCGTTTAGATAGTTATACCGCCCTGAACAATATAGTTCTTTTTTCTTCAACTTATAATATTTCTAAGGGCTCTACCCTTTGATATATTTGAGAAATGCGTTAAGTATAAAAGAGAAAAAGATATTTTATATTTTGTTCTAATCGATTAACTCGCAACACCGTACGGGGGTTAAATCGAAAATGAAAAAAAAAAAAATTTACTAGGTCATCGAGTGTGGTGTCAAATGAAAGCTTGCGAAAATACGAGTAAAAAATGTATATATAATGTATTACTTGCGCGCACTTTTCTTTGTATTATTTTTAAAAAATCGCGAAAAATCGCTGTCCCGCGCCTTATCTCGAAAAGTACTTATCAAAAAATTTTGAAAAAATTCCGGAATATTCTGCACGGGGTGTAGATTGAACGAAAATTATCACGAGTGCATCATTACCTTTAATAATTTTTCTGGTATTTAAAAAAACAAAAATTCCAAGGTCATCAGATTTCAGTAAAGATTGGAAACAAACTTTGTTGAAAACTCATTTGGGGTGTGTTTTTGTGAAGTCACTGATCATTTTATACATCTGTAACAAAATTTTTTATTTTAAAAGCAATCAACGTACGGAACACTAATTGCGCAAGTTCAACTTGCACTTGACCGGTTTTTTTGTTAGTAAATCAATTTTACATTGTAGTCGCAAAACAGCAAGAAGGCGCTATTACGCTAAAGTATTCTTTTATTAAAGAAAAATAATAATATATTGCAACACTGTATAGACAGCAGGTATGATCGTTATTTGAGTAAGGAATAATGACATACTATCAGTATTTCCTTACAATAGCGTCGTAACGTACGTCTGTAATAGGAGGAATCTCTGCTGGGTTCAAATATAACCTATTAAGGGAACACACCTTGCAGCATTGCCAGCTGTACATTAATAGTTGATTTGTACGATCCACAATTTTAGGCGAGTTATACTCTCCCAAAATTGTGGAATAATTCATACTAGATCACTGTAAATTACACGGTTTTCACACAATAGTACTCTAGTTCTTACTAATTATTTCTGTGTAGTCATCTCTGTTTCAACTCTCATATACACGTCAATTTTTATAATTTTAAAATCCCATAAACTTAACTTGACAAACGAAAGGTGACAGAATGCCAAACACCACGTGGGTTCTCGTTACAGTTTTCAGCTGTGGTCTCGTTTCTTATCATTATTTCTGGTTAATCAGTTTAGTTAGCGGAATTCTATTTCACTTCGTGTTTTGCCTTTTTCGTTTGATTATTCTTGTTCTGAACCGTGAAAATTTTGTATTTACAATAATTTTATTCGAAAGACTTGGCAACACTGGACAGGATCCTGTCAGTCGGTGTGTTCACGCGTCAATCCGTCAATCAAATCAAAAGGGTTGTGTTGTGCTTTGAAAGGTCCGCCTTTTATCCATATGTAATTTATAATTATCACCTCTAAATTTGATTAGATCTAATACTATTGTTAAAAGCCGCAGCCGATTTTCACTAGTGATTTAAACAAGCATGAGATTAATAAAAGTAAAAGTGATACCGTTTGTTGACAAAATTAAGTCTGAAAATTAATTTAAAACATGTTCCCATATCTCAATTTAAAAAGTTATTCTATTAAATTATTTGCTTTATTGCCTAATTCTTAATTTGAAAGTTATACTACAGTTAAGTAGTTACAACGCCCTATAGAAAGGTAAGTTTATAAAATAGTATTACCACTTTGTTTATGTTAAGAAGCCTTAAATACACAATCCACCTGCTTTTTTGATGAATTGTTTTGTAAACATTAAGTTTATAAAAATAGTACTTTGGAAAGAACCTCAACTTGCAAGTTTCCAAATAATTTGAGATAAAGCATAGACTAAGGATTTTTATATCCTATTATAGAATATTATTATTTTAAGATAAGGAGAAATTTATAATTTATTAAACAAACAGGTGAGTAAGGTAACTAAAATACTCGTTACTTAACGATTTGTTAATTAAAGGTCGGAAAATATTATATTTTTAAAAATATAAAGACCTAAGATTGAATATAAAATTAAAAAAACATAATTTACTAAAACTTGATTGTGTTTCACTAATATCTGATTATTATCTTATTTATGAACTTTACCACAGCTTTAGATACATCTACTATTTCTACTTCTTTACTTTTTAATTTAAAAATTTCTTAGTTTCGCATGGCAAAACTTACTTCTTGCTACTTAATTGGGAAATAATTAATTACCTATATATCTACCTAACATTACTGCAGGATTTCACACCTAACCAATTGTTATATATTGTAGTTGTCTAGAGTAAACTTAATATCTATGTTATCCATTATTTTTTTAACCATTTCTTTTTCAATATTTCTGTTGTAACTATTATATATGTATGAACAAGTTTTTCTGTTAGTTTTAGGTTTTTTTTTTAATTTCTTGGCATTCATATTAAAAGATATTTATTTATTATATTATTCCTGACTCTACTAATATAGTACATTTACCACACAATTTTTTTTAATTTTTCAAAAGTTTGTAATAATGTAAAAACAAATTTGCATGCCAACTTCAGATTCATTAAATTCTTGGTAATTACATTAAAAAATATTTTTTATTATATGCATATACTGCAGCACTACAAATTTATAACATATATTGTATAGTTTGAGGGATAAGTATTATAAGGCAATCCATCTGCTTTTTTTGTTGAATCATTGAGCAGACATTAAATTATAAAAATAGTACTTTGCAAAGAGTTCCACAGTTTTAAAATATTTTGAGATAAAGTATAGGCTAGTATTTTTTAACTCCTATTATTTTAAGATAAGAAGTATTTTATATTTTGTAAAAACAAACATTTTTTCCAAATGTCTTCGTCATCCCAACTGATGTTTGTTATTACATAACAAATTTTTCTATGGGCAGTGTATAGGCTTATGTATTTCATTTATTTATTCTTTTATCCAATATCTTACATTACTGCATTACAGGGCTAAGCGTTGAGGTCTTACTTTCCATAACCAATATATCATATATATTGTGTAATTTAAGGAATACATAACATAACATAAATGTTAGATGTTAATAAATAGAAATGTTATTTATAAAAAATAATGACCTAATATTTTTACTGTTGTACTTCTAATTTAAAAATATTTTAGCTTTACCAATAACTATTAGCTTCTTAATTGTAAAATAATTAATTACCTAAATCATCATAAAAACCATCACAGTAAGAGTCAACACCTAACTAAATGGTTTCAATTATAGTTGTCTAGAATCAAGTTAATATGAAATTAATACCCTTACTAGTCAATATTTTCTTCGTTCCTTCAATTTTTTGAAATATTTCTGTCATATTAAGCTATTGCTGCTATTATGAAGGAACATGTATGTATTTATTATGTTACTCATTGTCATTGAATGTAATTTTGTCACAGATCTACATTGAGTAAGAACCTCTCCACTAGAAATTTATCACACATATCGAGTAATTTGAAGGGTAGCTATTATAAACCTATAGATGCAAATGTTATTGACAAAAAAGAATGGTAATGGTTAAGAAAACAGCCCCACTCCCTGAGGCGATGGGGGTGGGTGAAGGTGGTAGTGAAGGATGTCCCTTCTATGAACCACCATAGATTTTGTAGCTGTCACCTCCCATAAAAAAGATGTACCCCCATAAACATTGTGCATTTGGTGCAAAAATTACGGTAATGATTAAGAAACACCCCCACCCCTTAAGGATGGGGCTGGAACGTGAACTAACCCAAACCAACCTGAACTAACCAACAGCAACCAGAATAACTGATATTTAAAACATCAAAGATGAAATATAAACAGGCAGTGACATGTGTGTTTACATTTTTGTCACACACATGGATCGCTATAAATGGCCAATGCTATTTATAAAATTTGTATAGAAGTCACTGTGAGGGAATAATTTACCAAGATTTGACTTCAAATATTGCAGTAAATGACTTGCTAACATGTCCTATATAAATTGTAAAACATACATATTTTTACTCCAAATATACAATGTTTATGGGGGTACAACTTTTTTATGAGGGGTGACTGCCACATCTATGGTGGTTCGTAGATGGGACTTTCCTACCACCTCCACCCACTCCCCTTCCCCTCCGGTAGGTGGGGCTGTTTTGTTAACCATAATAATGAATAATATACCTATCATATTTTGTAGTTTCTAATTTTTATATAAAATAACCGGATTAGTGCAAGTCGGACTTGCACAATTAGTGTTCCGTACATTGATTGCTTTTAAAATAAAAACTTTTGTTATGGAGGTATGAAATGATCAAGGAGTTCACAAAACACATCCCAAATGAGTTTTCAACAAAGTTTTTTTTCTCTGATCCTTACTGAAAACTGATCATCTTGAAATTTTAGTTTTTTTTATATACCAGATAAATTATTAAAGGTAATGCACTCGTGATAATTTTCGTTCAATCCACACACTGTGGAGAATATTCGATAATTCTTTCAAAATTTTTTGATCAGTACTTTTTGAGATAAGGGGGGACAGCGATTTTTCGCAATTTTTTAAAAATAATACAAAGAAAAATGTGTACAAGTATTACATTATATATATTTTTGGACTTTTGACACTCCACTCGATGACCTGGTAATTGTTTTTTTCACTTCCAGTTTCACCCCCCAAAACTAACCCCTTAAGTCAAAATTTAACTTTCAAAACTATACGGCTCTAATGAGGCCATCAATTCGTTTATGAAACAAGCTAATCCTAATTTTTGATAGATTTCTCCTCCATAATTATGTTACTTCAATTTTTAAATATTTATGTATTCAAGGATTAATACAGAAAAATAATAATTCTAAACAGTGTCTGTATCTACATAATAACGTTTTTGGCCTATTCATTTGGGACAATTTCTGTCATTCATTAAAACTGGCAAATACTAAAAATTATTGGATATTTTAATGAAGTAGTTCGTTTCTCAGTGAAGTAATTTAGTTAATAGATTAAAAAAAAAACTTTCTTACTCATTGAATCATGAGAAATTAATCGTCGTCGTTTTCAGTATGATTGGTTTTTATGCATTTTTTAGTCTACTATTCTGTTTTTTTCTGTCTCGTTAAAAATGATATTAAATCATCTAGTTTTTTATTTCTTTTAATTAACACGTAGGCTAAAAAGTTTTTGGTTTGACCCATAGATGTCGCTCTTTTCAAAAAATCCATATGATTTTTAGGAAGTGCCAACCTTCAAACGATACGCGTCAAAATTTCATGGCATTTCAACGATTAGTTTATAAGTTACAGTGGTTTTAGTGACGTTTTTTTTTGGTATTTTCAAAATAATGGAAAAAATCGAATTTCGTGTGTTGATTAAACTCTGTTTTTTGATGGGAAAAAATACTGGTCAAGCAAAGTAATGGCTTGATAAGTGTTACGGGGACTCTGCCCCTGGAGAATCACTCATCATTTACTGGTATGTTGAATTTAGACGCGGTCGTACAGCTACGAATGATGCTGAACGCTCTGGACGCCCAAATGAAGTGATTATACCGGAAAACATAAAAAAAATCCACAAAATTGTTTCGGATGACCGTAAAGTGAAATTGCGTGGATTAGCTGACACCCTAAAGATATCAAAAGAACGTTTTGATCATATTTTGCATGAATATTTGGGCATGAAAAAGCTCTATTCGAAATGGGTACAGCGTTTGCTCACAGTAGACCAAAAACAACAACGTGTTGATGATTCTGAGCGCTGTTTGGACCTGTTTAAGCGCAATAAAAAGGATTTTTTCATGCGATATGTGACAATGGATGAAACATGGATCGACGACTGTACACCTGAATCAAATAGGCAGTCAGCTGAGTGGACAGCAGCCGGTAAAAGCCGCCCGAAGCCACCAAAGACAGAACAATCGGCTGTATGCGCATGGAATAATTTTCATCGAATATGCTGAGAGGGGAAAAACCATGAATAACAAATATTATATAAAGTTATTGGTGCGTTTGAAGGCAGAAATCGCAAAGAAATGGCCCCAAATGAATAAGAAAAAAAGTGCTCTTTCATCACGACAATGCACCGTGTCATAAGTCAATGGTTACGATCGCAAAATTGTATGAATTGAAGTTCGAATTGCTTCCTTATCCACCGTATTCTCCAGATTTGGCCCCAGCGACTATTATCTATTTGCAGACCTCAAAAAAAATGCTCGCGGGAAAGAGATTTGGTTCCAGTGAAGAAGTTATCGCCGAAACTGAGGCCTATTTTGAAGGTAAATAGTTATTTGTAATCAAAAATTTTCATTTTGGTTAAAATAAAATATGCTCAGTAATGAATAGACCTTTTAATGTATAATAGGAAGAAATCGACTAAAAAAGTCAGTTATAACAGTAACTGAAATTCAGTTTTTCAGTTCAAGCAATTTTGGACTAGTATTTATCTAGTTTCTAAAATTAGACGAGTGAAAGTTTTTTAGTGTTCCGTATGGACCACTTGTAAGATCACTTCGGTGTCTGTCTGTTACACCCGATTTTCTCCGAAACTATTTAAGATAGACAGTTGAGACAGCGGAAATTTGGTACTAATATTGATGGCTTCACCAGGGCCGTGTAGTTGTGAAAGTTAAATTTTAACTTAAGGGGTTAGTTTTGTGGAATGAAATCATGAATTTTTTATTTTAAAAGCAATTAACGTACGGAACACTAATTGCGTCCAACTTACACTTGACTGTTTTTTTTTAATCCATTAGTTCACTGTTGGTAAATTTTCCATTTTAAGTAAGTGAAATAAAACATTTCTAATTATTGTGTTGCATTAAAACTTATTTTTTCTCCATTTCTGAGATTCCACTTTTGTAACACCGGTTATTCGTGGAGGTTAACGATGATTTGACATTACAACTTTTTAGTGGATTACAAATATAATTCAGATATCGACCTATTTAGAGGTACCAAATAAAAACCAGTGGCGACCATAGTATAGTGTCTGCTTTCTACGCCAGCAACTCGAATTCGTATCTGGGCTTGGAAAATAATATTAAAAAGAAGATAAATAAATAATAAAATAAAATGAAAATTTACGTGACGGTCGCCTTTCACGGGAAGGCAATGGAAAACTACCCGTAGTATCAAGCCTAGTAAAGCCCTTTCACTTTGGCCTTCAGAACCTGCATTAACTGATAGGTCCCCTTTGTCTATAGAAATACTTAAAAAGGCATCAACCACAGGCAAAGGTCGCCTACGTTCGTATCGGATATGCATTTCAAGAAGAAGAAATAAAAACCCCGTATCTTTTGTTCCAGAATTTCATATGTCAATCATTGATAATTACAGGCCTCAGGTGAATATGTCACTATTTAGTTAAATATTTGGTTTACCAAGGTGTTAAAAGCAAAGTAAATACATAAGTGTGAACAACATTTGATTAACAATTTGTTACTATACCTCAGAATTATTAAGAGAAGGCAAATTTGATGTTAACGACGACGATATGCCTTAGGCTTTTCAAAGAATGGTAAACGTGATTATAAAATTAATATTAATAAAATCAGCTATTATGATTCCTTTTATAAATCTAAATGTAAATACAGTTGTATCACTAGGGATGGGAATTGTTTCGATATCAGTACTTATTGATAATCGAATAACAATAGGTGAAAAAAAATTTTTTTGGACCTCCCCTTTCCCCAGCCATCGATTTTTGAATAACTAACCTATCGATAGTTATAGAACTATCGATATGTCAGTATCTATCGATATATCGAGACCTGTTGATATATCATATGCATATATCGATATATGGATATTTATTGATAAATTTAAATTTTCGATATGTGGGTTGCCATTGATTGTCGATAAGTTAAATCCATTGTCGCCTATCCTTAGTATACTTTACTATTATGGGATAGAGTCACAAGTTATTTACTTACGCGTGAAATGAGAGAACGACTTTCACTTAATTTCTTGTTTGTAATCCTTATTTCACATTTTGTAATCTGTATATTTCAATAGAGGTTGTTTATTAGATTAACTTAAAATTTTAAACAGCACACTGTATAAGCAAGACTTTTAATTTTTGAAGAATACTTCAGGAAATACCTGTAAGCAGTTACAATAAATTTATTGTAAAAAGAAAACGGAAAAAATCTTGTAATGATATAGAAACTACACACAATTTGTCGACCCTTACACGGTTTCACCCCATTCTCCTATCAAGTGTTACATTGGTACCGAATTTGAAATCGATCTCATTTCTTTAGAAAGTTACCGTGCCAACAGACAGACAAATGAAAATAATTGACTCTGTGTTTTGTAATCTAGAGCCTCTAATGCCGAAGTGTTATTTTTTCACGCACCTCGAATACAATATTTTCCTTTAGCACCACGATGATGGCCCATTAATCTAGCCTTATCTGGAAACATTAACCATTGTTATAATCTGAAAATATGCTTGCATGGCGTTTTTTCAGCTTTATTGAAATATGGAGATTGCTTAAAATTTCCGATGAAGCGGAAAATCGTTGAACCTTCTTCAGTGGCGGCTCGTGATGGAATTTGGTGGAGGTTCACATACCTCACAAGGCTATATTGTATGTAGCGTTATGAGCCAATAAGAGCGTGAAAACACGATTTCCAGATACCTACTTAATTTTAAATTTTATGTATCTATTCATATCTATAAGACATTTTTTAAAATTTTCTAAGGTCCATGGTCACAAATGAAAATACCTTACCTAATATTAATTGAAAATGCTAAATGTAAATATGTTAAACATAATATCAAATATAAAACCACTTACCAAGACAGAAGGTCCAACTATAACAGGCAAATGAGCGCGGTGTACTGACAAATATGTATAAACGCGAACATAAATAATATACAACACTTGACGAAAGAAAATGCAGTCCATATTAGAAATATAGCAAAATTCATTGTTTTGTTTAAAAAATTTAACTATAAGCTGAACATTCTGTCTTGCAAATTTGTTAATCACTAATTGATTAAAATCCCTAATATCTGAACTAGCCTGAACTAAAGTCTTTTTAAAGTGGAGAAATTTCTTTCAGCTTCAGCAGTTGTCATCGGAATGGTAATAATTAGTTGCAGTAAAGTGTACGTTGCGGAAAATACATTTTGTAAATTATTTTCGATTATAAATCGCAAACAATGCACCCCTCCTAGCAAATTTCTAAAATCTGGCCGTTTATAAATAAGTTCAAGTTCAGTTTGTAATCTAATTTTGTCCAAAAATGGATATGCCTGAAATATATCATTTAAATAGTGCGATGGGAATTTATTTTCAAACTCCGAGAACTTAGAAGACATAAACTTAAGCGAACCACTTAGATGACTATTAAATGAAAACCTTTCCTTAATTTGAATTAATATATAATCACATACTTCTTTTGCTGCCACTACTTTCGTTAAATAAGGATCTTTCTTACGTCTTTTATTCTGAAAATGAACTAATCTTCAGTTAAAGTAGGATTTTCTTCAGCATTTTGTCTTTTAGTCGCTGTACATTTTTCAAATATATTAATTGCTGTGGCTACCTGTACGATTTTTGCAAACTGTTATATAGGATATCGGCGTGTGGCATAATTTTATGAAAAAATGTTAGCCAGAATACAAATTGTGCATCGTATAACATTCTATGGATTGCAGAGGCTTGATTAATTGTGGTAGATTGTTTCGAAGTATTTTCTACCTTCTCCATACATTCGATAAGTGCTTCTCTGTTCTCAAAAATAATATTTATAGCTCTACCTTTAAAAAGCCACCGTGTCGTAGAAGTTCTTGGAATATGGCAGCGTACAACTTCATTTAATATTTCAACCCGCTGACGAGAATTTGAAAAAAAATTCGTAATATTTGTTATATTAGAAAAGAAAATACGTACCTCTGCATTCTGAGTGAACATAATAGCCTTATTTATAATCATCATGAATAATTCTGTTTACTCCACCATGGCGGCCACTCATAACATTTGCTTCATCATAGCTTTGTGAAATTAATTTATTTGGTGTATCTGTAACTTTGTGCAAAACGTCTTTAATACAATTTGCTAAACTAATTGCATTATGATCTTGTGAATTCAAAAAAAGCTCAAAATCGTTCAGTCGGAGTACCGTCGTTTAAAATGTATCTGAAAACTACTACCATTTGAAACTTACAAGAAATATCTGTGGTCTCATCTGCTATAACAGAGATGAATTGGGCGTCTGCTGTTGCATTCTTTATATATTCGTAGCAAACTTGTAGCATGCAATCTAATAATTCGCTCTGAATTATTTTTGAAGTACCATTGAAGACCGTAGATTTTTCAAAATGCTCTTTTAAAGCCAAATTAAACTCTGCACCAAAATTAATTAGACCTTTTTAAATGCCCGGATTTTGCGAACCATCCCTCATTCGAAACATCCACAGAACTTTATACAATTTATAATTTTCGACAAAACGTATCTGTTTTTCAATACATTGTCATTATGTTTTTCGATACCTTTTCTGTAGGCACTATCCAGTTGTTGTTTTATATCAACTTTTGCCAAAAGCCTTAGTTCTAACAGCGAATTTATATGAACCTGCGAACTTTCATGCTTTTTAATTTTTTGTGAAGTGTGCCAGATCGACTACCCCACTTTTCACCCCACCCGACTTCAGCACTTTCAGATGCAAATAGCAAACATGGAAAACAAAACAGGCTGTTTTTAACACTGCATCCTCATAGCCATTCATGTTTTTCATTTTTCACTTTTAAAACTTCTTTTGAGCTCACGTTTTTGTCCCTTACTTGAGTAATACTAAGATTCGGAATCGGTTTTCCCGCAGCTTTCACTTTAAGTTTGTCTTCTAAAGACAACTTCGAAAAATTTTGTTTTAAATAATTCGCTGTATATTCAAAATTTCTTTTAACGCCTAACAATTTACTACACCCCGGCTGTGCATCCATTTTTTTTCCGTTTATTACATCAATTATAATCAGTTTATGTCTGTATGTAATTGCATTCCCAACTTAATACTAACAATACACCTTTTGTTGCAAATTATTAACATCGTTAACGTCCGTTTTACATTGTTCAAAAATATCATACAGTTTTGATTTAGGTGTTTTCTTCCTTCCAACATTATTAAAAACAGAAAGAGGATAGGGGGCCAACTCAGTCAAAGTACTTCCTAAGGTCGTTATTAGTTTTTTCTCAATAAACAAATACGTTTAAAAATTAAATTTTGATATACATAAAATATATACACATAATCTATAATATAACATATATAAAATGCAACGTCTCTCTGTCTGTCTGTCCGTTAGTGCGCTTATCACTGGAGAACCACTTATCCGATTTACGTACTTTTTTTTTAAAACATACATATGTTCTCTGGCCAGGTTGTAGGCTATATTTTATTACGATAGATAGCATAAGGAATGAGTAGTGACGTAAAATAGTGAATGATGTCGGAAAAAAGTTTGCCGCTAGCGCGTTGCCTTGCAATACACCGCCTAAACCATTAAATATGGAACAATATTATGTAGCAGAGAATATCTATAATCTATAATATATATAAAATGCAATGTCTCTCTGTCTGTCTGTCTATCCATTAGTGCGTTTATCACGCGAAAACCACTTATCCGATTTATGTGTCTTTTTTTTAAATTCATACATATATTCTTTGGCCAGGTTATATAATAATAATAATCTATATCTATAATATATATAAAATGCAATGTCTCTCTGTCTGTCTGTCTGTCCATTAGTGCGCTTATCCCTCGAGATCCACTTATCCGATTTACGTGCTTTTTTTTTTAAACATGCTAAACCATTAAATATAGAACAATATCATGTAGCAAAGAATATCTATAATATATATAAAATGCAACGTCTCTCTGTCTGTCTGTCTGTCCATTAGTGCGCTTATCACTGGAGAACCACTTATCCGATTTACGTGCTTTTTTTTTTTAAACATACATATGTTCTCTGGCCAGGTTATAGGATATATTTTATTACGTTAGGTGACATAAGGAATAAGCAGTGACGATAATAGTGAATCAAGTCGGAGAAAAGTTTGCCGCTAGCGCGTTCTCTTGCAATACACTGCCTAAAGCATTAAATATGGAACAATATCATGTAGCAAAGAATATAATATATATAAAATGCAACGTCTCTCTGTCTGTGTGTCTGTCCGTTAGTGCGCTTATCACTCGAGAACCTCTTATCCGATTTACTTGTTTTTTTTTAATTCATACATTTGTTCTCTGGCCAGGTTATCTATAATCTTCTATCTAGAATATATATAAAATGCAACGTCTTTCTGTCTGTCTGTATGTCCGTTAGTGCGCTTATCACTTGAGAACCACTTATCCGATTTACGTGTTTTTATAAATTTAAACATATGTTCTATATAATTCGATATAAGCCTAGATAATGGAAGATAAGGAGAAATAATGGAAGATAAGTCGAGATAAGGCTCGATAATGGGAGATAAGGTGAGATAATGGGAGATAAATATAAATAATGGGAGATAAGGAGAAATAATGGGAGATAAGCAAAGATAAGTCTAGATAATGGGAGTTATGGTGAGATAATGGGAGATAAGGAGAAATAATGGGAGATAAGGAGAAATATTGAGAGATAAGTCGAGATAAGCCTAGATAATGGGAGATAAGGTGAGATAATGGGAGATAAGGTGAGATAATGGTAGATAAGGAGAAATAATGGGAGATAAGGAGAAATAATGGGAGATGAGCAGAGTTGAGCCTAGATAATGGAAATTATGTAGAGATAATGGGAGATAAGGAGAAATATTGAGAGATAAGGGGAAATAATGGGAGATATTTTATTACGTTGGGTAAATTAAGGAATAAGCAGTGACGATAGTGGTGAATCAAGTCCACGCGAGCGGAGCCGCGGGCCCGGCTAGTGTATACATATTTTCTTGACTCTCATAAAGCATTTTTATGTTGTAAAAATTGAAAAATTGAATTTTTAATAGAAATTTTTGCTTAAAAACTATTTCTTATACTACAGTTTCAATAAAAAAAATACTTTTTAATAAATATAGTGATTTTTTTTTTTTTCCCATAAATACCATTATTATTGTTTAAACAATATAAATATCTATGTCCCCCCCCAACGCAATATTTCTGATTTCAAATAATATATTAAAACAAACATTTAAAAAAAAAAAATTAAAATCGCTACTATTCTTGAGGATTAATAAGTTTCAACGATTTTTCCGCTTCATTTACTCGACTACTTTTATGCAGCCCCATATTTCAATCAAGCTGAAAAAACGCCATGTAAACTTATTTTCAGATCATAACAAATTATGTTTCCATATACGGATAGACCAATGGGCCATCATCTTGGTGCTAAAGGAAAGAATTGTATTCGAGGTTCGTGAAAAAATAACACTTCGGCATTTTTTTCTACACGTTTTCGCGTCTCTAGATCACGAAACATAGAGTCATTTATTTTCATTTGTCGGTATGTTGGCACGGTAACCTTCGAACGAAAGGAGATCGATTTCAAATTCGGTACCAATATAACACTTAATAGGGAAATCGAACCTATAATTGTTGTGTGCAATATACCTTCAGGGAAAAGGGGTGAAACCGGTAAGGGTCGACAAATTGTGTGTGGTTTCTAAATCATTACAAGATTTTTACCGTTTTCTTTCTACAATAACTTTATTGTAACTGATGACAGGTATTTCCTTAAGTATTCTTTAAAAATTAAAAATCTTGCTTACACAGTGTGCTGTTTAAAACTGTAAGTTAACCTAGTAAACAACCTCTATTGAAATATACAAATTCATCATCATCATCATCATCAGCTTATACTGTCCACTGCCTCCCTCAAGTCTTACCACTTTTTTCTATTCTGGGCCGCTTGTACCCAATTTCCGGCCACTCTTTTCAAATCATCAGTCCACCGACTTGGTGGTCTACCTCTACTGCGATAGGCTTCGAGTTTTAGTCGCCACTCTATAATTCTCTTTGTCCACCGCCCATCTTTAAACCTAGCAACATGCCCCGCCCTGCATCTTCTTCCCCGTTCTCTTCCTGATAATGTGATTTGGGATGTGTTGACAGATTACAAAATATGAAATAAGAACTACAAACAAGAAATTAATTGAGAGTGTGAAAGTCTTTCTCTCATTTCACGCGTAATTAAATATCTTGTGACTCTATCACGTAATAGTAATGTATGGGGGGGATGGGCGACTTTGAATTTTACTTATCGACAATCGATGACAACCCACATATCGAAAATTTAAACTTATCGATAGATATCCATATATCGAAATATGCATATACCAATATATCAACAGGTATCAATATATCGATAGTATTAATATATACGAAGGCTGCCTGAAAAGTTCTCGGCCTAACTATGGAAGATTTTTTTTCAATATAATTTCCTGAGACATCATTAAAGTGTGATTCTGGAAGGTCTGCAAACTATCCATCCACGGCTGCAATAGTTTCGTCATTTGATGTAAAACGCTTTCCAGCCAGGAATTTTTTCAGATTTGAAAACAGATAATCGTCAGAGGGAACCAAATCTGGTGAATACGCTGGATATTCAAGCAAATCGTACTTTTATTCGTTGAATTTTACCATCGTCAAAATGATTCTTTTCTTCTTTAAAGCAGGTGTTTTCTCACGAATTTTTGCATCCAACTGATCCAGAAGGTTACAGTAATATTCAGAGTTAATTGTTTTACCTATCTGAAGATAATCGATCAACAAAACACCTTTATAATCCCAAAAAACTGTTGCCTTAACCTTCCCCGCTGATGGAACCGTCTTTGCCTTTCGCCTTTGCCTTTTTTGATGTACTTCCACTGACTTCAGTCCGTTGTTTCACAGTGGAAAGTGAAGGTATCTGTATAAATTTTAACAATTTCAGATGAATTTCTGTGGGTGTTAAACCATCCAAAACAAAGAATTTTATCACTGCACGATATTTAGTTTTTTTCCATTTTCAAAAAATCAGTAACACGTCAATATTAAACAGCTGCTACTACTTGAATGAATTGACAGATAGAAATAAAATTTTACATGTGTTTATATAAAGGATGAAACTCTCCAATACAATTGTGGTTTCACAATTTCTAATGTCATCTATATGTCAGGCCGAGAACTTTTCAGGCAGCCCTCGTATTAAAAGAGACATTTTAAAAAAATGATCAAAATCGAAACTGTTATTGAGGATTAAGAAGTAAAAACCCTTATTGATTCGACTAAAGCCATTTTTTTTATATATTTCGAGCAATGGACAGATTTTTAGGGGGATAGTTTTACTACTTAAAAATTTGATCTTGGTATGTACGTATTAAAATTTGATTACGTCAGTTAATGTCATTACTCTAAATTAGTTTCGTAATAAAAAGAAGCTTAAATTACAAAAAAAATGTGTTTATTTATTGCTACTTTTATGAGTATTTACAGAAGTCAATTTCACGTATGTGTATTTAAATTAAAACTAAAACTTTAAGTTGGCACAATAATTTGAATCTTAAAAATTAAGCTATAAAAAATATACTGTATACGCGGTGTGATCCAAAGGTTCCCGAACTAATATATATATATATATATATATATATATATATATATATATATATATATATATATATATATATACAGTAATACCCCGCTTAGCGCGACCCCGTTACGCGCGGTTTCACTATAACGCGAATTTCAAATTTCGCGCTCATGTAGTCATTAACTTCTCTATGGTCGCGGGGGGATCCCCGCTTTCTCTGAATATTCTCTTTGAAGAATTGGGAATTCCCTGTCCTTCGACTTTGTTCTATGGGGATTTCCTCGTTCGTTTCGTGTGTTCATTTGTTCCGTAATGTTAGTTCGGTCGGCTGGCAGTTTTGTTTTAATATTTATGGAGATACATACATACATAATTTAACCCTACGTTAAAAATGCCGCCTGTAAAGAAAAAAGAGCGTAAAAGCGTCACTTTGGAATTGAAGATGAAAGTGTTAAGAAGAATGGAAAATGGAGGCAAAGCAACAATTGTTGGGAGAGATTTTGGACTCTCAGAATCGACTGTGAGAACGATTTATAAAAATCGGGAAAAAATTAAAATCTCCAGCGAAGGTTCAACACCTATAAGTGCAACAAAACTTTCTCGTTCGAGATCATCTATCTTAGAAAGAATGGAGAAATTACTGTCAGTCTGGATCGAAGATTTGAATAAGAAGAACACACCACTAAGTCAAGATCTCATATGCACAAAAGCAAAATCTTTGTATGAGATGCTGAAAACAAAAGAAGGAGAAGGGAGTGCCACTCCGACTTTTGCTGCCAGCAGAGGCTGGTTCCATCGGTTCAAGCAGCGTTCTAATCTTCACAATATCCACATAACAGGCGAGGCGGCCAGCGCGGACATTCAAGCTGCAGCTGAGTTTCCAGACAAGTTTCAAGACTTCGTTAGACGAGAGAAAATTCCTGCTTGTCTCATCTTCAATGTTGATGAGACCGCACTTTACTGGAAAAAAAATGCCATCTCGAACATTCATTTCTAAGGAAGAACGTCAAGCCAGTGGTTTCAAAGCTGCGAAAGATCGACTAACACTTCTGCTGGGTGGTAATGCCACTGGTGATTTCAAACTGAAACCTTTACTAGTGTACCATTCAGAAACACCCCGTGCAATGCGAGGCACAGACAAGACAAGTCTACCAGTTGTGTGGCGATCAAACAGAAAGGCGTGGGTTACACGGGAAATTTTTCAAGAATGGTATTCTAATAGTTTTTTTTTGCCCATCAGTCAAATCATACTGTGACAGAAATGGGCTTGAACCTAAAGTTATATTACTCTTAGAGACAATGCCCCAGGACATCCAACCTCACTTGATACGCCCAGAGACTTAAAAGTGTACGTAAAGTTCCTTCCACCAAACACTACGTCAATATTACAACCTATGGACCAGGGAGCAATAGCAAACTTCAAAGCTTATTACCATCGCCGCACTTTTAGCCAACTAATTCATGAAACTGACGGGGAAGGAAGACAGTCTATGCGAGAGTGGTGGAAGTCATACAACATTATGAAGTCTATTCACAACATAGAAGAGGCTTGGAAGGAAGTTAAAATGAGTTGTATGAATGAGGTGTGGCGTAATCTTTGGCCAGATGTAGTGGAAGCACCTAGAAGAATTGTCCAGATGCAGAGACAAGTGCTTGAAGACATTGCTGCAATGATTGAGGGGTCTGAACTTGAAGATGTCACGGTAGAAGATCTCGTAGAACTTGTAGCAACGCACGACGATAGCAATGAAGATCTGATCGAGTTACAGAATAATCCTATCTACGATGAGGAAGAACAAGTAGAAGAGAAAGTTTTATCTTCAGGGGAAATACAAAATGCACTTTCAAAAATTTATTCAGGTTTGGACATATTGCAGAGTATAGACAATAATGATGACCGTGTCTTGACCGTGTGTCAAACAATTAAAAACAGTGTTGGGTGTTATGAACGTATTTTACAAGAACGTAAACAAAACGTTACCCAAAAGACAATAGATGTATTTTTCCGTAAAAAATAAGAGTATGTATTGCATAAAGTGTTCTTAGAATTAAAGTGATTGATTAAAATGATTTGTATTTTTTTGTATTAAATTTTGACTATGTTTTAATCATAAACCTCGATATACGCGAATTTCAGTTAACGCGATTTTTTTCGGAACGTATCCCTCGCGTAAAGCGGGTATTACTGTATATATATATATATATATATATATATATATATATATATATATATATATATATATATATATATATATATATATATATATACATACATACATACATACATACATACATACATACATACATACATACATACATACATACATACATACATACATACATACATACATACATACATACATACATACATACATACATACATACAGTGAAGTCCGTTTATAACGACTCCAAAAAATCACTAAAAACGGTGCGCTATATCCGAAGTTCGTTATAAACAGTAAACAAAATCTAATATCATTTTTCACTACTTTTTTATTTAGATTAGGCGCTAATGCTTAGAAAAATGAATAATAATAATTATTAAATTAAAAGAAAATGTACAAAGGAAAATAGAACTAGTCACACTAGAGTTATTATTATGTATGCTGGTAAATATACGAGTATAAACGAAAACCCTTGAAAAAGAAATGGTGTTTATATAATTGTCAAGGTCACAAAAACTACTCCATATATGTTCAGGAACTTCATAAGATTCCAAAAAATTGCGAGTTTCAGTCATTTTCTTAGTCATTTCTAAAATGGATGGAACATAATTATTATCTCCTTCTCCAAGCTCGTCTTCCTCGTCATTATCGCTTAAAATCTTTCCAGAAGTCACTGATATCACAATTTGATCATCAGTTAGTATTTCTCTCGGCATTAATTCATTATCAGCACATACATATTCTTCAAAATTAAAGTGATTAAACATCTTTTTTAATCTCGATTTCCACTATACTTTGTTGAATGTTAGCATCGTAAACAAATTCTAGACAATCAGTAGGATCTTCTCGATGTTTTTCAATCCACTGAGTCAACGGTAGCTCATCATCTGAGTCATATCTACATTCCTTCCTTAAAAATCCGCCATGCCTAAAACAGTTTACAATGGTTTTTCTCTGCTGACTCTTTGCCAAGCCATATGGATAAAGTTTATAGTGTCCAAGAGAGTTACAGAAAAAATGTTACCTTTATCGATCATCTCTAACATTTTCATAAGTAATTCTATAATGACATTTCAAAGAATGTATCACACGTTGATCCATAGGCTGGAGCTTTATACTGTTTGGAGGCATAAAAACCAATTTTATTTGCTGTAGATCAACTTCAGGGTTGTCAATCAAAAGTAATATTTTTCTGTTTGGAAATTTTAATTTTTTGTCTCATTCGATCAGTTCGTTTTTAAAAATTTCTGATGTCATCCAGGCTTTACTGTTGGATTTGTACTTTACTGGTGTTTTTAAAACACCTCGGATTGGTGGACTTTCCTATCACCAACAATTTTCTTTTCTCTGTTCCAGACATATTTGCAGTTACCAACACAGTAATCCTTACTTTTGATAATTTTCCACCAGCACAATTCTCTCCGACAAACTTTAATGTCTTATCAGGCGTCATCTTCATTCGCATTAAAAATGTCGAGATACTCATAACTTTCTCGAATTTCAGGCCAGACATTGGCCAAACACTGATCAACAACAGTCATATCCACTCCCGCAGTTTCTCCTACTATCTTACCCCCACTGTCGCCTTTTAAATCGTTCAATACAACTTCTAAAACAGTTAAACTCGGTGTTCTCTATTTTCCTTCCCAATTCACTAGCTTTTTTTCGTAAAGTATAACCGGTAATAGGAACATGTTCATGTCGTTTTTGAGTAAATCATTTAAGGAGTCCTTTATGGGCAACTAAAGTTTCTTTTATCATAGATTGATAAGATTTCTTTCCTCTTCTTCCATATGGTAAAAACCTTAGATTTAGTTAAATCAACTGTTTGCAAACATCACTTTATTTAACTCCATTTTCTCCTTCATCCTTATAATATCGTGTTTGTCTTTTAAAGTAAACCCTTTACGTTTTCGTCTACTCGTTTTAAAATAAAAACTTATTCACTTTGCTACTTTGAACAAATATGCGTTAGAGCCGCATAACACAACAAGTGAATGGAAAATAATGCTGCTCGAATTAGCGACGCGGCGGAAACAAGTAGAATAGGGGTTCCCAGCGAGTTTCGGTGAATTCCCTAGATCAAGTCGCGCGACATCGAGCACATAACATCCAAATTTGGTTCACTTTATCCGGAAGTTCGTTATAACCGATAAAAATTTTCATTGCTCTTAGGAAGTTTTTTCGTGCATTATAAAATAGTTCATTTTAAAAACCGGGAATTCGCTGTAAACGGGTTCGTTATAAGCAGACTTCACTGAGTATATATAGCAAGAACACGATATAATATCGCCTAGCGCCGATAGATGGCGAAAGGTACTTTTTTAACAACATGACAAGTTATAACTTCCAAGGTTTTTAGCTTGTCTTATATGCACGTTTGCGTAAAGATTTAATTATGTCTCTGGGATTTTTACAACCGATACGAAATTTTGTTTTAAACTCAGAAATAGTGCTACTGAAACGCATGAAACGATGCGGAAAGCATTTGGGGGCGAAGCCCTTAACCGTACACACATTTTCAACTGGTGTTCCGTAAGAACTTCGACTGCAAACACGGTTGAAATTCTATTATAAACTTAGGGGATTTTATTTCATTCATTTTATGGTTAGGCACACCGGTTATTAGTATTTGATGGGTCAGCACAAATTTCTAAGTTAAAATTGTGTCTAGCAGGGTTCTACACATTTCCTTCAATATTTTCAAGGTAATACGAATGTGCGATAAATAAAATTTCATTTGAAGTTAGCACTACTTACACTGTAATGCCATTGTGCCAAAGATTGCAGAATCCCAACATAATCTGAACACTAACTGTCCTTAGTGTTATTTGCAATAAAAGATAAAAATTTCAATTTTAGTGGTTTATATACGTAAGTAGAAAAAAAACATGTCCTATCATAATACCGATAAGAATAAGGAACTTCAAATAACCTCTTATAAGTTTCTAAATAAGGGAAATAGTTATCCTTAATAAATGCTTCTCTTATTTTGTTTCAATACTAAGCAACCTCCAAATGGTGGGCGCATGCTTCAAATAACGATAACGGCTGAGTTATATATATATATATATATATATATATATATATATATATATATATATATATATATATATATATTTATTTATTTATTTATTTATTTATTTATTTATTTTTTTTGATGGGTCTAGCACACGTGCTGCAGGGAAGTCCCTAAAGCGCTCCAGGAGCGGCACGAGTGCGGAAAAAGCGATTGAATCGCTGTAAATTGTACTCGGTGGGAAACACAGCGCTGGGCAAATTATTCCAAAGGGATGACGTTCTCCATATAAAAGATTGCTTGAAAAGCGTTGTACGCGGAGTAACAAGCTGAACCTCATACGGATGCGAAGCACCAGCGCGACATGTATTTCTAACATGCACCGCTTTGGGAGGAATTAAGCGGGCTACCTCCTTCGAACACTTTCCATGAAAATACTTGTAGAACAGACTCAAGTCGCCAACCGTTCTTCGATGTTCCAGCGGATCAAGGCCGCCTGTCAATTCCGGGTCCCCAATCAGATGGACCGCTCTTCTCTGAACAGAATCCAACAAATGCAGTGTATGTTTGGGAGCGGAGCCCCAAACGTGGGAGTAGTATTCCATAGTTGGTCGAATTTGGGCTTTGTAAAGAATTAACAGTTGTTGTGGGGTGTAAAGCTTTCTGGTTCTAAATAATATTCCCAACTTTTGAGAAGCTCTCCTTGCTATGCCTGCAACATGTTCATGCCAAGACATATTTGCTCCCAAACTAACCCCCAACAAATTGAGCGACGATGCTAGGGGAATGGAGTGCCCCGACATAACTATGTCGGGTTCAGCAGCGTTAACTTTTTTAGAAAAAACTGCCGCTTGGGTTTTTGTAGAGTTAAATTCCACTTGGTTACTGTCATCCCAAGATAGAATTTCTTCCAGGTCTTTGTTAAGTTGAACGACCTCCTGCTGTCTGCGGATATTCGCCTGAGCAGCCGATGTCCGAGCGTTCAAGGTGAATGAAGAGACAAGCGTACTGTCATCTGCAAAGCTATAGATTGGATTCCCGGTCTTTTCCAGCAGATCGTTAACGTAAATGAGAAAGAGGGTAGGAGACAGTATGGAGCCCTGGGGCACACCGGCGTTGATAGTGAGGGTGTTAGAAAGAAATCCGTCGACTGCCACTCGTAAAGAACGCTCTCTGAGGAAACATGAGAGCCATAAACAGAACCTTTCAGACATACCATAAGAGCGTAACTTAGCCAACAGTCCATCGTGCCAAACACGGTCGAATGCCTTGGATATGTCAAGAGCAACCGCTCGAGATTCTCCAAAGTGTTCAATTGCGTTGTTTCAAACATGTGTTACATAAGTCAGAAGATCTCCTGTTGATCTATGTTTACGAAAACCATATTGGTGATCGCTAATAATATTGAATCGTTCAAGATATTTTAGAAGATGCTCATTGATAACCTTTTCCATGACTTTCGATATTATTGAAAGCAGTGCAACTGGTCGGTAGTTATTTAGCAAGGTCTTCTTACCTTTTTTAGGTATCGGCTGAACCGTGGCACATTTCCAGCAGGACGGAAACATTCCCTTTCTGTAGGATAGGTTAAAAAGTCTACAGAAAACTGGTGTTAGTTCCCTTGCACAGTTTTTGAGAACTATGGCAGGTATTCCGTCAGCGCCAGAAGCCTTCTTGGTGTCTAGCTTCATTAAAATACGCTTTATGATGCGCTGTCTGAAGACAACATCGGGCATCCTTGACTGCAATATGGGAATAGTAGCTGGTGTTTTTCCTTGGAAATCGACAGTAGAATGTGAAGCAAAGAGTTCAGCCAACAAGTTCGCTCTCTCAACAGGTGTGGTTGCAATGGAATTATCTGGCCGTGTGAGTGGTGGTATGGTGGATTTGGTAAAATTTTGACTAACTGCCTTAGCGACTGCCCAAAAGGACCTGGAATTGTTGGGACAACCGAGAAGTTTGTTTCTAATTCGTTGATTGTGTGCCTCCTTGGTTTCGTCGATAATTCCCTTGCATCTGTTCCGGGCATGAACAAAGATGTTACGGTATACGAGGCTAGTTTGAAAAGTCCGTGCAAGAATAAAAACTACTTATGTGTTTGGGGTAAACCTTTTTTATTTTTCGACATAGTCTCCTTTTAGGCTTATACACTTCGTCCAACGATGTTCTAGTTGGTTGATCCTTCCGAATAATAGGATTTGTCCAAGTCTGCAAAATATCCATTAGTGTCTGCAATCACCTCCTCGTTTGAATAAAATCTTTGTCCCGCCAGCTATTTCTTCAAATTGGGGAACAAATAGTAGTCCGAGGGAGCCAAGTCTGGAGAAATAGGGGGGATGTGAAACGAGTTGGAATCCAATTTCCATTAATTTTGCGACCACAACTGCTGAGGTGTGTGCTGGTGCGTTGTCGTGATGGAAAAGGACTTTCTTGTGGGCCAATCGCGGCGTTTTTCTTGCAGCTCGGTTTTCAAACGGTCCAATAACGATGAATAATATTCACCTGTAATAGTTTTACCCTTTTCCAGATAGTCGATGAGGATTATCCCTTGCGAATCCCAAAAGACAGTCGCCATAACCTTTCCGGCCGAAGGAACGGTCTTCGCCTTTTTTGGTGCAGATTCCCCCTTGGTAACCCATTATTTAGATTGTTGTTTGGTCTCAGGAGTATAGTAATGTATCCATGTTTCATCCACAGTGACGAAACCACGCTTAAAGTCCTCCGGATTCTTCTGGAACAGCGGCAAACCATTCTTGCAACACTTCACACGATTCCGTTTTTGGTCAAGCGTGAGCAATCGCGGCACCCATCTTACAGATAGCTTTCTCATGTCCAAATGTTTATGCAAAATATTATGTACCCGTTCAGTCGAGATGCCCACAGCACTAGCAATCTCACGCACCTTAACTCTTATGTCATCCATCACCATATCATGGATTTGATCAATGATTTCTGGAGTCGTAACCTCCACAGGCCGTCCAGAACGTTCAGCGTCACTTGTGCCCATATGGCCAGTCCGAAAATTTTGAAACCACTTATAAACTGTTCTAATCGAAGGTGCAGAGTCACCATAATGTTTATCAACCTTCTCTTTAGTCTCCTGGGGCGTTTTTGCCTTTCATAAAGTAATGTTTAATCACCACACGAAATTCTTTTTCGTCCATTTCTTGAAAATCACTCGACTTCCTTGATTCACACGAATGCCAAACACAAAGAAATAGACCTTCATTCCAGGAAAATCTAGGTCGCCCTCGCTTTTTTTTCCCTGGAAGTTGCCAGTGAAATATTCTCTGTGGCCATCTATTTTCCAGCATTCTCATTAAATGCCCAAACCAGCATAAACCGCGCATCTCAGTTCTATCAATATCTGTCTCTTCTGCCTTCATCTGTCGTCCTATTTCATCATTGGGTGTGTTGAAGCTTAGATATCCCGGCACATCTCAGATAATCCATTTCTTCTGCTTGTAACCTGCGCTTCATTTCTGCGCTTACCACCCAGATCTCACTTCCATAACAGGCAACTGACTCCAGCATTCTATCTTTTCTTTGTCTTTTTGTATAAATTTTTATCCCATCATAGGGAGTTGAAACAGCCTATTACTTTTCTGCCATTTTGAATTCTGTGTTTTATTTCTCGTTCTCCTAACCCTTTTCAATTTACAGTGGCCCCAAGGTATTTAAATTCTTCAACTTGTTTTACAAGTGTATCTTCATTTATGAGAACTTGAAATTGTGTCTCACTATTGACTACCAGATACTCTGTTTTCTGTAGGCTTACTTGCAGTCCCCAATTCTGGTATTCGAAGTAGAGTCTCTTCAGTATAAATTCTAGATCCAATGAATCCTACGCCATAAGTACTTGGTCACCCTCAAAATTCCCTTAATGCTAGTTCTGTGTAGAGATTAAATAGTATTGGTGATAGATTACATTCTTGGTTATTAATATCGATGTTGATAATTGTTTTTCTCTTTTTACATAGGATATATTGTTGTTATAAAGTTCTTTTATGATCAGATGGGTATTCATGTTTAGTTCAGTCAGAGTTTTCCAAAGTTTACTTACTACTAGAATCATATGCCCTTTCAAGATCAATGAAGGCGAGATGTATTTTCTACCGTTGAGATCTTTTTTTTCTAATATTTATTGTAGTGTAAAGAGTTTGTCGACACAGGAGCGACTCGGTACAAAACCACTCTGATCTTCACTTATGCTGTAGCCAACATTTGCTCTTTCTTTTTCCTGGAGTATTTTTCCAAAGAACCTATTGATACTACCAGTAACACTAATGCGTCTGTAGCAACCAGGGTCCTTTCTATTTCCCTTTTTAAAAATCGGTGTCATTTAGGCTTTTTTCCATTCCTGGGGGATTTGTACTGATCTAACACATTGGTTTATTAACTTCGTTATTCGCGTTATAATTTCTTTTCCTTCATATTTTACTAGCTCTATAGGTCCTGGTGATCTTGAATTTTTCATGTTCATATTCGTTACGGTTTTCTGTCAGGAACTCTTCATAATGGTTTTCCCATTCACTCATACTTATTAATTGACCCCCTTGTTGTATATCGTTTGTCTTCATCCCTTTGACTGTCTTCCAGACTTCTGTAGACCGAGATCCTCCTATCATGCCTTCAGTCTTAATGCATTTCTGTTCCCAATACTGATTTCTTATTTCTTTGATTCTTCTTCTTAGCTGTTTATTTTTTTCTTTGTATTCCTCTCTTCTTTCACGAATTTTTTTTAGTTAACCACCTGTTATATAGTTTGATCTTTTCTGCTATTGGTCCTTCTATCTCTTCTGTCATCCAAAAAGGTTTTTGTTTCTTTTTCTTCTTATCTATTGTTCCAAGTGCTTGATAGGCAGCACTATATCATCCACTTGTTCATAAGTTTCAAATTCATTCTTTAATCGATTTACATATAGTGTTCTAATACTAGGTTCTGACAACAGGTATAATTTGTATTTTTCTTCTTCTACATTTTGTTTATACTCTACTGTCTCTTCTTGTACTGTTCTGTCAAAGTTAGTTTTAAAAGGCCAAATAATTTTTAATTCAAGCATGTAGTGATCAGACCCACAATTAGCTCCTCGTTTTACTCGAAAGTCTTGAGTCTTCATAGCTTCATAGCTGATCTTATGTTTAATTTCTTTCCTTTACTACTGAGCAAGCTCCAAACGGTGCACATTGGGACCGAATGCCGAAAAGGCGTTCAGTCCCAAGGGACATAAGTCCCTAAAATGAATGTTCGATTGAGGGACTTTTCAGGCTTTAGGTATGTGGGTTGGTACCTGCGCTATTCGAAACGACCGGTTATAATAATCAAGTGTGCACACGTGGCTCCTGACACCTATCGTTGTTAGAGCGTCGAACAGGCCAGATTCTGAGCTTATTCTGTTTGAGTTAGACAGGCAGATTCAATTGCGCTCAAATGTTTTGTATTTGAAGTTAATTTAATTTCGTGAAATGGATTCTCCGAATAAAAGTGAGTACATTTAAACGATATAAATTGATTACAATAAAATTTGGTTATCATTTAATTATTGTAACGTTTAAAATATCACTTTTTTAGAATTTTTTAGTTTCAAACATCAGAATTAAAATATACAAGTTAAAAGTCCCACGACATCCCACTGTCAAACCAATTTTATCGTGTTTTCTAACTATTTTTTAATAATATAGAAACAAAATCAGCTGGCCGCACTTGCACATTTTTTTAAAATAAATTTATGTAAAAAAAGTATGAATAATGTTATATCTATCTTTATAATACATAATACTCAAATCCGTGTAAATTTTCATTTAACACTAGTTAACTGAAACATTTTGTTTTTCACATTTTTAATTTCAGATTCTTCATCAGCAACCTCGAAGAGCCTTATAATTGAAATTTCATGAAAATATGACAATTTTTATCAATTTTGTCCGCCATATTGGAACCGCCATTTTGTTATTTACATTTTTTATGTCAGATTCTTAATCAGCGACCTCAAAAAACCAGATATGCAAATTTTCATATAATTCGAAAAACACCTTCATATTTTCGCCACCTCTTCGGGTTTTGGTCCCAATGTGCGATGAGCGCAAGCTTCACATAAAGATAGAGACAGTGGCCTACCAAAATAAGCGTTGCAAAATCTCTCTATTACTTGCATTGATTTTTATTATTTTCTCAAAACTTTATCCCTAGGAACAAATCCTTCGTGACGTATGTTTCTATTAATTTTTTGTACTTAGGTGCCCTGATATATGACTCTTAAAAATATGTGTTATTAAAATTTTAGAAATGAATTTGTTTCAGGAACTTATGCACTTAAAATGTAACAAAAATTTTACTACTATGTCTGTTGGTAAAGTAATAAAAATTTAATTAAACAGTGCTTTTAACCTATCATTGGTTTTGTTGACATCTGGCATTTCTACATTCACTTTAATTTGCAAATCTATAACTGAGAGTAAACTTTATATTAAATATAAATACTTTAAAAATAGTTACATTTCTCAAGTGAATTTAACCTTCACTTTAAAGTTGCATCCCGTTTTTCGGATATTGGTGCCAAATTTTAAAAAGTATTCGGAATTATTTATTGTCTTGACCCACGGGAGATTATCCTATGTTTTCGCCAGCGAAAAACAACGGAATAGTTTTATCCGAATAATTAAGTTGAACAAACGACGGACAGATGCTTTTGTTATTCTACTTTTTATTAGATTTAATGCAAATTTAATTGTAATGTGTTACTTACATTAAAAAAAACTTTAATTTGAAAAATAAACTGTAAATATTTAGACAATTTTCTACGTGATAAATAAACTCGAATCATAAAATAAGTCTCTTTAACATCAATTGACGACATGTGCAAATTCTTCCGCATAACTGTACCACAAACTCTCATCATAAGTGATATTTTTAGTGTTCCGTGCGGAACACTTATGAGATCACTTCGGCGTCCGTCTGCCTGTCTGTCTGTTACATCCGATTTTCTCCGAAACTATTTGATAAATGAAGGTCATCATCGTGACTTCATCAGGAGCGATCATCGCTCCTGATGAAGCTAACCTGATTAGCGAAAGGCGTGTCGAGTGCAAAAATAAAGTGTTTGGTATAGTGATGATATATACTAAGTAGAAAATACGGTTTTGCCGTTTACTTCAATCAGTTCAAAATTCCTTACTCGAGAAGAGTGAGAAACCTAACTATGAAATACAGACCCATAAAAGGAGTCGGGGAACCTTACAAGCACGAAATTTTAAAAATGTCTAAATAGTATTTCAAGGTTATGTTGCAACTTGTATTTACAAAAATAGTTTTGACGTCAAACGACGAAAAGCCAGTGATAAGAAAGTGGAATTTTAGAAACCAAAAAAGGAAAATATGCTTTTATGTCACTAATAATTTATTTTGGATAAATTTAAATCAAATAAAATTGACTCAAATTGAGTCATATATTAAATTCAATTAACGTAATTTTCAAAAATAAAAAAATATTTTAGTGTACCCGATAAAGTTTTTCATCATCATCATCATCATCATCATCATCACCATCGTAAGCCTGTATCAGCCCAGAGTCGGGCATAGGCCTCCCGCAACTGGAACCATCTTCTGCATTTCTCATCCATGTGACCCTGCGGTCTTCCCTGTGATCTCCTGTGTGACCTCGGTCTCCACTGCAGTACTCGCTTGGTTTACCTTACATCAGCCTAGGGATGGCGATTCTTTAAAAAAAAAAACGGTCAAGTGCAAGTTGAACTTGCACAATTAATGTTCCGTACGTTGATTGCTTTTAAAATAAAAAAAAAATGTTACAGTGGTATGAAATGATTAGCGACTTCACAAAACACACCCCCAAAGGAGTTTTCAACCAAGTTTGTTTCCAATCTTTACTGAATACTGATGACCTTGAATTTTTTGTTCTTTTATATACCAAATAAATTATTAAAGGTAATGCACTCGTGATAATTTTCGTTCAATCTACACCCCGTGGAGGTTATTCCAGAATTTTTTCAAAATTTTTTGATTTTCGGGGTGGGGGGACAGCGTTTTTTAAAAATAATACAAGAAAAAGTGAGCCCAAGTATTACATTATATATATATATATATATATATATATATATATATATATATATATATATATATTTTACTCGTGTTTTCACAAGCTTTCATTTGACGCCACACTCAATGACCTAGTAAAAAATTTTTTTTCACTTCCGATTTCATCCCCCAAAACTAACCCCTTAAGTCAAAATTTAACTTTCAAAACTACACAGCTCTGATGAGGCCATCAATTCCTATATTATTACCAAATTTTAACTTTTTATGAATAAAATATATCTTATAACCTGGCCAGAGAACATATGTATAAATCTAAAAAAACACGTAAATCGGATAAGTGGTTCTCGAGTGATAAGGGCACTAATGGACAGACAGAGGGACGGTGTATTTTATATATATATATATATATATATATATATATATATATATATATATAATAGAAGATTATAGATAACCTGACCAGAGAACAAATATATGAATTAAAAAAAACATGTAAATCGGATAAGTGGTTCTCAAGTGATAAGCGCACTAACGGATAGAAAGACATACAGAGAGATGTTGCATTTTATATATATTATATTTTTTGCTATATGATATTGTTCCATATTTAATGGTTTAGGCAGTGTATTGCAAGAGAAAGCGCTAGCGACAAACTTTTTTCCGACTTGATTCACTATTATCGTCACTGCTTATTCCCTATGCTACCTAACGTAATAAAAGTATCCGCTATTATTTTATACCAGGTTCTCTTATGCGAAATCCTATTAGGAACTGACCGCTGTAGTCGCAGCTTGTTTCTACCATAAACTAAAAAATACGTGTGGTTAATTTTTTAGTTTATGCTTCTACGTAGGACTAATTGGTATACATGTGTTGTTTTAATTTAGTCGCTGTAGTAGTGTCGCTCGCGTCGCTCTTAGCGCCCATATAGGACGCTGTGTTAAACAGCTAAATGATGGTATGTTTTAAGTACAAGTAAAACAAAATTTGATAAACAACATTGTAAATCACGACAAAAGTTGTGACCTCAAATACTACTTAAAAGTCCAAAATATACACTCAAATGGGACGTAAAAAAATGTTATAATGGTATTAGTAATTAGAAATACTTTGTTATACGTACGTTTAATACGAATACAAATTGACTTATAGTGAATCGATAGACATTTTTACAAAAATGTTTTACACGTTTAATTTTAAAACCATGTAAATTCCAAAAACAATGTCCCAAAATTGGCCAATTTTACGAACATCGATCATGTTGTCGAAAGGCTATTTTGCTGGTTGCTAACTTTTCTTGCGATGTTGCCAAACTTAATCTTAAGTCTAGATGGCAATAAAAATTAAAAATAAAAATTCAGCTGATCAATAATATGTAGGTTGAAAAATTTTTGGTCTGACACATAGATGTCGCCCTTATCAAGAAAATTTTACGAAGTACTAACCTTCAAATGGTACGTGTCAAAATTTCATTTTATTTCCACGATTAGTTTACAAGTTACAGTGGTTTTAGTGACGCTACTTTTGATATTTTAGAAACAATGGAAAAAATCGAATTTCGTGTGTTGATTAAATCCTGTTTTTTAATGGGAAAAAATACCGTTCAAACAAAGCTATGGCTTGATAAATGTTACGGGGACTCTGCCCTTGGAAAATCACTCATCATTTACAGGTACGCTGAATTTAAACGCGGTCGAATAGATACAAATGATGCTGAACGCTCTGGACGCCCAAATGAGGTGGTTACACCACAGAACATTCAAAAAATCCACAAAATTGTTTTGGATGACCGTAAAGTGAAATTGCAAGAGACAGCTGACACCCTAAAGACATTAAAAAAACGTGTTGGTCCTATTTTGCATGAACATTTCGGCATGAGAAAGTTCTGTTTAAAATGGGTACCGCGTTTGCTCACAGTGAACCAAAAACAACAACGTGGATCCACCACTACACATCGGAATCAAATCGGCATTCAGCTGAGTGGACAACAGCCCGACGAAAGACATAATGGTCAGGTGGGAAGGTTTTGGCCCTTGTATTTTGGGATGCGCATGAAACAATTTTCATCGACTATGCTAAGAAGGGAAAAACCATCAATAGCGAATCTTATATAAAGTTATTGGTGCGTTGGAAGGTAGAAATCGCAAAGAAACGACCAAAAATGAACAAGAAAAATGTGCTCTTTCATCAAGACAATGCACCGAGTCACGATACAATGGTTACGATGGCAAAATTGTATGAATTGAAGTTCGAATTGCTTCCTCATCCACCGTATTCTCCAGATTTGGCCCCCAGCGACTATTATCTATTCGCAGACCTCAAAAAAATGTTCGCGGGAAAGAGATTTGGCTCCAATGAAGAAGTTATAGCCGAAACTGAGGCCTATTTTGAAGGCAAAGACAAATCCTTCTAAAAGAAAGGTACACCATAGAAAGGTTAGAAAAGCATTGAACTGATGTATCGCGCTTGAAGGAGACTATATTGATGAATAAAGAGAAAAAAAAAGTGTTTTAAGCAGCTAGATCAAAAACTTTTCAGCCTACGTGTCATAACTATATTCAAAGACTTGATTAACAACATTAATGCTGTTTTAAAGAAGAATACAGGAATACTATTGCAAAAGAATAGAGGCTTTTAATGGGTTAAACTAAAAAATATTTATTGTAAATGGAGTTTAATATATACATAAAAATAGATAATAAGAGCATTAATGATACATTTGATTATGTGACACAAATTTATATACCGGTATCGCGTTTGATTAAAAAGGGTTTAAAAGTAGAGACGTTTACTCAAAAAGAGAACAAGGTTTATAGATAAAAAATGAACTAACAAAGTTAATAATAGTAATACAAATAAAGTAAACAAATTCATCGCTTTAAATTTGGCTGTATGTTATTTGTATATTTGTAAATTTTAAAGTAACTTGAGTCTACGAAAACAAACTTCTCGTTTAGAATTATCGGTCGGGGCACGACATACATAGACTACGACCTACGTTAGTCTATAAGTCATCAAACCAATTTTAGGAATATTTTAGAAAGTACGAAGGATAAAATCCACGAACGTGGAAGTGGAATATATGAGTTAATTTGTAATGATTATGACAAGAAGTATGTCGGGTAAACCAAAAGATCGATTCACACAAGATCTAAAGACCATAAAAGTATTGAAATTATAAAACGTAAGACTTGTCTAAATACCTATTTCTTATAGTTCTCTGTAATGGTTACTCGACCGGAACTAAACTGCCCTACATGATTATAAGGTTCAGTCAATCATGACTCCTAATGATTGATTGTTAATGGTTAGCAACGACTGTAAAAATAAAGGATTTAGTGTAGTGGTAACAACTATTATGTAGTCTTGCAGAAAAATCTCAAAACTAAATTTTGCTTATCGGAAGTCAAACGAAATTAAAACATCACATTTAGGACAATATTCTTTAATTTTTTTGTAAAACTAAGTACCAATTTTTAAAGAATGCTTAAAGGTATACCGCATTATAACATGTAATAAGCACCATTTGCAAAATCTCTTTGAATTTCTAATGAGTAAAATAAATTATGAATCTGTTGTTTAAATATAGTTTGTTTATATAGACCTCCTGCAGGCGACGTTCGCTCTTTTGTAAACAATTTGCAAAAATTACTATCCAATAATTTTCGTTCAAATATATTTACTTTTATTTGCAGAAATTACGACGTACGGATAAGTTATCTGGAGATACTAAAATACTTGTTTAATATACCATCGGCTTGTGGTATAGTATAATAAGTACGTACAGGAAAACAAAAAAATATATTATTGATAACGCTTTTATAGACTTTAAACTGTATAGAATTTTTTTTTATAAAACTGTATTTTGATTTATCTGATAATTTTTTGCAAATAATTATTATGTGTGTTTGCCCGATTTTATTTAATATTCGTATTTTCTTAAAACCAATTTTAGTTCCTCAGATAATATATATATATATATATATATATATATATATATATATATATATATATATATATATATATATATATATATATATATAGTTTTTGGTCTAGCTACTTAAAACACTGGCTGAGGGCCAAATCTGGAGAACATGGTGGATAAAGAAGAAATTTGAACTTCAATTCATGCAATTTTGCCATCGTAACCATTGACTTGTGACACTTTGTCACACATTGTCTTGATGGAAGAGCACTTTTTTCTTATTCATTCGGGGCCGTTTCTTTGCGATTTTTGCCTTTAAACGCACCAAAAATTTTATGTAATATTCGCTATTGATGGTTTTTTCCTTCCCAGCATAGTCGATGAAAATTATTCCATGCGCGTCCCAAAATACAGAGGCTAAAACCTTCCCAGCCGACTGTTGTGTCTTTGGTCGCTTCAGGCGGCTTTCACCGGCTGCTATCCACTCAGCTGTACGCCGATTTGATTCCGGTGTATAGTAGTAGATCCATGTTTCATCCATTGTCACATATCGCATGAAAAAATCTTTTTATTGCGCTTAAACAGCGCAATTCTTTTTCGTCCATTTCTTGAAAATCACTGGACTTCCTTGATTCACACGAATGCCAAACACAAAGAAATAGACCAATATGGCTGAAACTTGGTGTGCGTTCATTCAAGAGATGCTACTAACTAAACATGACCTCGATACGCGCCGGTGGTGCCATCTCTCGGACTTTGCACGGACTTTTCAAACCAGCCTCGTATATATATATATATATATATATATATATATATATATATATATATATATATATAATAGTAACTTTTTACTGTTTTCTTTGTTTAAATTAAAACAAATTACCACTATGACATAACTGTAAATGACTTAGAGAAATCATATAGGCTTCATTGGTCATACTTATTGCTTTGCAGTAGAGGTGTGTGAATTACATTAATTTATTTCTATCCGTTACATACTTTTTAGCAAAAAATAAGATCTTTACGCAGTAATTTTTTTTTGCAGTTTTATAAAGCTATTAAGTATTTTTAAGCAGTGTTTTATTCCACCCAAGTAAATTAACTTAATTATTGTAATTAATAACCGTTCAGATGAAAGCTTAACGTTAATGTATGTATTGCAAAAAAATCACCGACATAATGGAATAAATAAATGGAAAATAAGTTGTTATATTTTATCACTTATTATTATAGCAATTTTTTTACTAAATTTAAAGGGGAAGGTTCCGCCCAAAAATTAAGTAAATAAACTAATAATTACAAATATTTGAAAAAGTTTATCTTAAAAATATGTAATACAAACTTACCAGTTCATTATAAACATTTTAGTAACATCAAAAAGAAAACTTACTCTTAATTTTAAGAGAAAAATAAAAAAATGTTACCAGATAAAAATGTTTTAATATTATTGGGGGCAATTTTTCAATTTCTCAGGATAAATTTGATCTAGTTTTGTCTATATCAAAGCAAGAGTGCCTAGTTGTTTCAGAAGTTGTTTCGGTTGTAAAGGAATCGGTACCATCAATAAAATATCCTGTTTACCAATTATGTTGAGAATGTGGAATCATTGGCACAATGAGACTATTCAGTATATATCACCACTACACCAAACAAATTAATTTTTGCACTCGACGCGTTTCGCTAACCATGTTAGCTTCATCATCGCTCCTAATGAAGTTAACATGTTTAGCGAAACGCGCGTCGAGCGCAAAAATAAAGTGTTTGGTGTAGTGGTGATATATACTGAGTCTGTTTATCAATAACAGAAATATCGGGAATGTTTGGGAAAACAGATTTCATTCTTTCAATATTCACAAAAAATTTCCAAAATATTCTCTTTTATTCACCTTTTCAGTAATTTGTCCGAAATAATGATTTACTATTTGATTTGGTAAACTAGTCAGGTAATCCCCATATAATAAAAGATTAAATTTGAACAAAAGGCTCTTTATGTTTGAAAATTGAGTTCCAAAATACTTTTTAACAAAAAAATGTTAATTCCGAGACACATTATGTAAAAACCCGTAAAATTCTTAGAATACTCCCAAACTGGCTCCTACTGGTACCAGGTCACGTTTTTGGGGCTAAAGGCTGTTGTGACTCGGTTTGACTTAAAATAACAACAATTATGTATAGAATATAAATTTTGAAGAACAACATTAGCTTTCTTTTGAGATATTAAGCGTGTTTCTATTATTTACCGTTCTGGAGTTATGGCTCCATATGTCAGCTTTTTGGCCAAAAATTTGGATTTTTTCAAACTTTGAGCGACGAGCGGCACGGGTTAACGTCGTTTAATCGAGCTCAAATTTCGGCTATCTCAATATCTGGAAAGGGAAATCGTTTTGTGGGGTCCAAACCCACATTCCGGCATTTTTTTTCCCCCTCTATGAGGTCCGGTCACTCTAATATAATATATATATATATATATATATATATATATATATATATATATATATATATATATATATATATATGTATATATGTATATATGTATATATATGTATATATATGTATATATATATATATATATATATATATATATATATATATATATATATATATATATATATATATATATATATATATATGTATATATATATATATATATATATATATATATATATATATATATATATATATATATATATATATATATATATATGTATATATATATATATATATATATGTATATATATATATATATATATATATATATATATATATATATATATATATATATATATATATATATATGTATGTATATATATATATATATATATATATATATATATATATATATATATATATTTATGTATATATATGTATATATATATTTATGTATATATATGTATATATATATGTATATATATATGTATATATATATGTATATATATATGTATATATATATATATATATATGTATATATATATATATATATATATATGTATATATATATATATATATATATATATATATATATATATATATATATATATATATATAATTCATTAAAATTCAGGGCTTCAATCCGTTCGTCCAACAATGAATTTGCACGATGTTTCGCCAAAATCTCATTTGGCATTTTCAAGTGCTCCCCGCTGCTACTAAATATTATGATCTTGCTATTGCTGCTGCTCGAAGCTAACTGAGAATCCGACACGCGGTCGCCTTCTTTTATAGGTCGGCGTCTACGCAAATTGTAGGTGGGGGGTCTGAAGTGTTCGTCCGAATAACGGTGTTTGCCGGCTGGGTGGTAATTACGGGTTCCAGCGCTATGTTGACTGTTGCCTTCTCGATGTCTTGGTTATTCCTTGATTTAGCTAGTAGACCCTTCCATGTAGTGGAGATATTCATCGCATCATCTCGCTTATTTAGTTGTCCATCATTTTCGATTTTCAGGGCTTCTTTGACTATGCGTGTTTTATAATATATCGAGGTATGGCGGTGTCTGCCTTTTGCAAGTTCCCTCTTATTTTATCAAGAACAAGCTAAATTTATTTATTTCATATGGTTAAAAAATTTTAGGATCGACGTTTTTGGGCCCTGGTTTCGGTGGCGTCTGTCCTTTGAGGCGCTAGACTTTCTTAGTATCAAGAAATGTTATGGTACTTGATTCAAGTGGTTAAACGATCAGGCAAACGGTTAGTCGACAGGTCAAAATTTCGGGTCGCCGTCTTTGTCTATATAAGAATTTCTTGACTAAGTTTAAGGGGAGAGATTCCGCACAAAAAACAAATAAATAAATCAATAATTACAAATATTTGAAAAAAGGTTATCTTAAAAACATGCAATACAAACTTACTAGTTCATTATAAGCATTTTAGTAACATCAATCCGAAAACTTATTCTTATTCTTAAGAGAAAAATAAAACAATATTACGATATAAACAATTTTTAGAACATATATTGGGACAATTTTTCAACTTTTTAGGATAAATTGAATCTAGCTAAGTCTATATTAAAGCAAGAGTGACTAATTTCTCCGGAAAATAAATTTCATTCCTTCGATATTAACAAAAAATTTCTAAAATATTCTCTTTTATGCACTTTTTCAGTAATTTGTCCAAAATATTGCTTTATTATTTTTTATTTCAAATAAATTAAACCACTCCATCTAACACAAAGCTAAATTTATATTTTTTTAAATTCTTTGAATCACTTTCCACATTCCCATATTTAGAAGATTGTTTGCCTACTGAAAGGTTCATATACATATAACATATAATACATTAAAATTCCGAGTTTCAATCCGTTCGTCTAACAATGAATTTGCACGACGTTTCGTCAAAATCTCATTCGGCATTTTCAAGTGCTCCCGCTGCTGCTGCTACTCGATACAGTGATCCTGCTGTCGCTCGAAACTCTGAGTTAGCTTCGAGCGGCAGTAGCAGCAAGATCACAGTATCGAGTAGCAGCAGCAGCAAGAGCACTTGAAAATGCCAAATGATTTGCTTGAACAGGCGAGAAAAATCAACATAAGAATATATAAGCCAATTCACCATTCAGACTTTAAATTTTCCCTTGGTAAAAAAAATTCTGGGGGAGAGTTCATGTTCTTGAGTTCATCGTACGGAAAAAATTTCTATTAAAAAGGAGCAAAATTAGTTCACAGCCATTTTTAGGGGACACCTATATTTTCCAGTAAAAGTGAGGATCATTAAACTAGCAATCTGTTGTTTTAGTAACTTTTGGCTTTAGAAATTTAATTCAGGTTGGTTGAGGGAAGCAGTATAATTTACTTTCACATTTTATGATGGAAAAATACAAATTACAACAACCAAGAAGACCCAAAAAACAAATAAAACGACTAGATTCATTTAAATCGCAACATATTTAATTAAAAACCTAACCAATTTGTTAACTCCTCATAAAGATGTGGCCTTGGATGATCACACATCTAAGATATTTAATATCGAACTGAAAGCCACTGAGAGTGCGATCTTATTGCAGTGACAGCATTTAATGAATAAAAGTAATTATTATTATTATTACAAAAAAGTTCTTCTTTCTCACATTTGGTCAATGTGGTTCCATGTTTGGCTGACGGGCGCAAACCAAGTCAGCACAAACGCTATTACCATTCCGTATTAAGGAATGACCTGACAATGTTACACGTCTTCAAAATCACTGACTTCTGAATGTTTTTGTGTAGGTTTGTATTGAGTCCCAATTGTACTAAATGTGGTGTGAATGTTATTGGTGTAAGGCCTGTGGCTGATATAATGAGGGGGACAATGATGACTTTTTCTTGTCTCCATAGCCTTTTTATTTCCTTGGCAAGGTCTGTGTATTTGGAAATTTTTTCTGTGTATTTCGTTTGGATGTTTGTGTCGTTGGGGACAGCTATGTCAATTAGATAGGTGACTTTTCCTTTTCTGCACTGAAAAATAATATCGGGTCTATTGGCGGAGACTGTTTTATCTGTATGGATACCGATGTCCCAGTAGAGCTTGTAATCTTCATTTTCAAGTATGGATGTTGGCGTGGATTTGTAGTAGGGATCTGTGTTTTCTATGAGTTTGTATGTTGTGGCTAGTGCTTGGTCAACTACTTTGGCAGCTGAATCATGCCTGGCTGTGTACTCTGTTCCGGCCAATATTTTACATCCGCTCGTTATGTGTTCGATCGTTTCTTTCTGCTGGTGGTATTTCCTACATCTGTCCTCTGCAATAGTCGGGTCTTTGATGATATGCTTTTGGTAGTTTCTGGTTAATATGACTTTATCCTGGATGACAAGTAAGAAGCCTTCTGTTTCAGGGAATAGCTGCCCATCCTGTAACCAGGTGTATGATTGTTTTTTATTTACGTGGTCTTGTTCTATGTGGTATCTGTGTTTTCCGTGGAATGTTTTCTCTGACCACGTTTTCATCTTTTCCTGTTGTAATTGGGTGTGACTGTATGTATCTGCTGAGTGGTCTGCCAGTGCTACGTCGAGAGGTGTGTAGTTTTTGTCTGCTTTCACTGTCGCTGTGTGGAGGCTGGTTTGCTTGCTGTGAAAGAATTTCCTAAGTGCTTGTATTTGTTTTGTGTGTAATGATCTGATGTCTATAATTCCTCTTCCTCCTGCCTTCCTCTCGATGGTAAGTCTTTCTTTGCATGCGTTGGGGTGTAATTTCCTGTATTTGGTGAATTGAGATCGTATAAGGATGTGAATATTTTCTATATCTGTTTGTGACCATTTGATGATACCAAATGAATATGTGAGTATAGGTATAGCGAACGTATTATTATTATTACTATATATAATCCTTACAAGATCAGAGGAGTAAAAGTAAGGTCATAAAGTATTAAAGACCTTTTTTGGTTCACGCTAATGTGTTAACATTACCGAATTGAACAAGCTGATTTTTTTTAGGATAGGATAAGAAATAGGAATATGCTTCTTCCTCATCAAATTTCGGCGACCATTCCAGGAATGTCCGAAAATATAAAAAAAAAACCGGTCAAGTGCAAGTTAAACTTGCGCAATTAGTGTTCCGTAGGTTGATTGCTTTTAAAATAAAAAAAATTTGTTACAGAGGTATAAAATGATCAGTGACTTCACAAAATACACCCCAAATGAGTTTTCAACAAAGTTTGTTTCCAATCTTTACTGAAATCTGATGACCTTGAAATTTTGGTTTTTTTTATATACCATATAAATTATTAAAGGTAATGCACTCGTGATAATTTTCGTTCAATCTACACCCCGTGGAGAATATTCCAGAATTTTTTCGAAATTTTTTTGATAAGTACTTTTCGAGATAAGGCCCGGGACAGCGATTTTTCGCGAATTTTTAAAAATAATACAAAGAAAAGTGCGCGCAAGTATAATATTATATATACATTTTTTACTCGTGTTTTCACAAGCTTTCATTTGACACCACACTCGATGACCTAGTAAAAAAATTTTTTTTTCACTTCCGACTTCACCCCCCAAAACTAACTCCTTAAGTCAAAATTTAATTCTCAAAACTACATGGCTCTGATGAGGCCATCAATTCCTATATTATTACCAAATTTCACCTTTCTATGTCAAATAGTTTCGAAGAAAATCGGGTGTGACAGACAGACAGACAGACACCGAAGTGATCTTATAAGTGTTCCGTACGGAACACTAAAAATAGCATTTTTAGGGGAATTTTGTTAGAGAAACATAATATCGTGGAAATTTATTCCACGATTTAAAAAACTGGAAAAATGACAAAGCATGAAAAATGCGTCTTCATCATATCAATTATCGGAAATTTTTTGTTAGGGATAGAAAATGTTAAGATAAAATATCAGTCAAACAATCCAAATATATAAGAGTCTATTGGACATTTTAATAGTTTACAATCCGTAATTTTTGGGAGACTTTATCTTCTAACATAAACATTTTAAGTTTAAATTTTTCTCAAAACATCAAATAATTTTCGAGAAAAATAAAACTATAAAACACACGTGCGAGCCTAATTTTAATATAATAAATATACCTCAAAAATATTGAAAAAACTGTTTTGTCAGTAGGTTAGCCAAAAGTTATTTCCCACTTGTTACAAGCGTTGTTATTGAGGATATAATTAATTTCTGGGAATTTCTAGACAGGTACTCTATATTCTCTCAGTAAATTACAACAAAATGATGCAGAAATAAGTTTGATAAAACCTAAACAATAAAATATCAAGAGCTTAATCTTATTTTTAATACTCGTACCTTGGCCGTACATTTGCTTAAAACTGACTTTTTCATATATATATATATATATATATATATATATATATATATATATATATATATATATATATATATATATATATATATATATATATATATATAATGTATATATATATATATATATATATATATATATATATATATATATATATATATATATATATATATATATATGTATATATATATACGAGGCATGTTTTTTAAGTAAGTACCGTTTTGCGATTCCGCCGCCGCAGCGATACGGTCGGCGTTCCGCGCATGCGCGCTGGTAACCTACATCTCATGTCTACGCACTGACGCCATTACAGTCTGATTCTTCATTGTATACGTTGTTTACTGAGTGTTTAAGATGCCTCCGACAATCGTGAGTCCCGCCGATTGTGAAGTACGGGCTGTTATACGATTTCTTAGTGCTAAAGGCGTAAAACCGATCGATATTCATCGTGAGATCTGTGAAGTTTACGGACAAAACATTATGAGTGATGGAATGGTAAGGAAATGGGTGAGAGCATTTAAAGATGGCCGCACAAATGTGCATGATGAAGAACGGAGTGGGCGTCCTTCGGTCGTTAATGAAGATTTGGTGCAGAAAGTGGACGAAAAGGTGAGAGAAAACAGACGCTTTACAATTTCATCATTGTGCGACTGCTTTCCTCAATATTCTCGTAGTGTTTTGTATCGCATTGTGACCGAGAACTTAAATTACCGGAAATTGTGTTCACGTTGGGTTCCAAAAATGTTGACGGATTTGCACAAAACCCAACGTTTAGGCAGTGCATTGACTTTCCTTGAGCGGTACCACAATGAAGGTGAACATTTTTTAGACCAAATTGTTACTGGTGACGAAACATGGGTGGCCTACGTCACACCAGAATTGAAACAACAATCCATGGAATGGCGACATTCATCATCACCCAAAAAAGTGAAGTTTAAGCAAACAATTTCTGCCCGCAAAATCATGTGCACAGTTTTTTGGGACAGAAAAGGAGTATTGCTAGTGGAGTTTCTGCCTCGTAATGAGACAATCAATGCAGCGTCTTATTGTGAGACATTGAACAATCTGCGTCGTGCAATCCAGAACAAAAGACGTGGCAAGTTGAGTAAGGGTATCGTTTTGCTGCATGTCAATGCCCGTCCACATGTGGCTAATCGGACCAAAGATCTCATCAAATCTTTTAAATGGGAAACTCTAGATCATCCTCCATACAGCCCTGATCTGGCGCCCAGCGACTACCATTTGTTCCTGCACTTGAAGAAGCACCTGGGTGGTCAGCGTCTTCAAGACGATAACGAAGTCAAAACATTTGTGATACAGTGGTTAACAAGTCAGGCGGCAGAATTTTATGAGGAGGGTATTCAAAAACTGGTGCCACGTTATGACAAGTGCCTCAATATTCACGGAAATTATGTAGAAATATATACATATATATATATATATATATATATATATATATATATATATATATATATATATATATATATATATATATATATATATATATATATATATATATATATATATATATATATATTTATATATATATATATATATATATATATATATATATATATATATTTATATATATACGAGGCTGGTTTGAAAAATCCGTGCAAAGTCCGAGAGATGGCACCACTGGCGCGTATCGAGGGCATGTTTAGTTAGTAGCATCTCTTGAATGGACGCACACCAAGTTTCAGCCATATTGGTCTATTTCTTTGTGTTTGGCATTCGTGTGAATCAAGGAAGTCGATTGATTTTCAAGAAATGGACGAAAAAGAATTTCGTGTGATGATTAAACATTACTTTATGAAAGGCAAAACGCCTCAGGAGACTAAAGAGAGGCTTGATGAACATTATGGTGACTCTGCACCTTCGATCAGAACAGTTTATAAGTGGTTTCAAAATTTTCGGACTGGCCATATGGGCACAAGTGACACTGAACTTTCTGGACGGCCTGTGGAGGTTACGACTCCAGAAATCATTGATCAAATCCATGATATGGTGATGGATGACAGAAGAGTTAAGGTGCGTGAGATTGCTAGTGCTGTGGGCATCTCGACTGAACGGGTACATAATATTTTGCATAAACATTTGGACATGAGAAAGCTATCCGCAAGATGGGTGCCGCGATATAGCTCACGCTTGACCAAAAACGGAATCGTGTGAAGTGTTGCAAGGATGGTTTGCAGCTGTTCCAGAAGAATCCGGAGGACTTTAAGCGTCGTTTCGTCACTGTGGATGAAACATGGATACATTACTATACTCCTGAGACCAAACAACAATCTAAACAATGGGTTACCAAGGGGGAATCTGCACCAAAAAAGGCGAAGACCGTTCCTTCGGCCGGAAAGGTTATGGCGACTGTCTTTTGGGATTCGCAAGGGATAATCCTCATCGACTATCTGGAAAAGGGTAAAACTATTACAGGTGAATATTATTCATCGTTATTGGACCGTTTGAAAACCGAGCTGCAAGAAAAACGCCCGCGATTATCCCACAAGAAAGTCCTTTTCCATCACGACAACGCACCAGCACACACCTCAGCAGTTGTGGTCGCAAAATTAATGGAAATTGGATTCCAACTCGTTTCACATCCCCCTATTCTCCAGACTTGGCTCCCTCGGACTACTATTTGTTCCCCAATTTGAAGAAATGGCTGGCGGGACAAAGATTTTATTCAAACGAGGAGGTGATTGCAGACACTAATGGATATTTTGCAGACTTGGACAAATCCTATTATTCGGAAGGGATCAACCAACTAGAACATCGTTGGACGAAGTGTATAAGCCTAAAAGGAGACTATGTCGAAAAATCAAAAGGTTTACCCCAAACACATAAGTAGTTTTTATTTTTGCACGGACTTTTCAAACCAGCCTCATATATATATATATATATATATATATATATATATATATATATATATATATATATATATATATATATAATAAAATTAATTGAACTAATCAAAAATAAAACTGGAATGATGTTACCGATTTATCTAATCTTTATATAGTTTTCCTAAAATGGCTTTTCTGATGTACACTATTTTCTGTTATTTTTTTTTTGAGATAGACGGATAGACTGTTGTGGTTTGCTTCAAAGTGTACTTTTCTTTCATGTTTCTATTTCATTTTTAATTAGAAGAGTAAACGGTAACATTGTATTTTCTGCTAAATTTCGGTGTTATTTTTAGTGTTCTGTACGGAACACTTATAAGATCACTTCGGTGTCCGTCTGTCACACCCGATTTTCTCCGGAACTATTTGACATGGAAAGTTGAAATTTGGTACTAATATAGGAATTGATGACCTCACCAGAGCCGTGTAGTTTTGATAGTTACATTTTGACTTAAGGTTTAGTTTTGGGGGATGAAATCGGAAGTGAGTTTCAAATGAAAGCTTGTAAAAACATGAGTTCAAAAATATATATAATGTAATACTTGCGTACACTTTTCTCTGTATTATTTTTAAAAAATCGCGAAAAATCGCTATCCCCCCGCTATCTCGAAAAGTACTGATAACAAAATTTCGAAGAAATTCTGGAATATTCTCCACGGGGTGTGGATTGAACGAAAATTATCACGAGTGCATTACCTTTAATAATTCATCTGGAATATAAAAAAAAAAAAAAAAAAAAAATCAAGGTCATCAGTTTTCGGTAAAGATCAGAAACAAACTTTGTTGGAGTGTGTTTTGTGAGTCATTGACCATTTTATACCTCCGTAACAAAAAATTTTATTTTTAAAGCAATCAACGTACGGAACATTAATTGCGCAAGTTCAACTTGCACTTGACCGGTTATTGATTTTCAGCTGAATGGGTGATTTCTAAATATATTTTCCGTATTTATTTTATGTTTCGTGGGTTTTAAAAGTTAGTGTTATAACTATATTTTCTGTTAAAGCCCTATCCCAAATAAAAAAATCAAGTTTTAACGCTCCTAGAATTTTTATATTAGTTAATCAAAATATACAAGAATATTAGAGAATTGTGACTACTCTGTAATTTTATGTTTCTAAAATGTTTTTTTAATGAAAAATATGTAATTATTAACTGGTTTATTCAAACAGAAATTTTTAAACTCGTCAATCGACCCAGAAAAATTTTGGTCTCTTTTGCATTTGCTCATATAGGCTGATAAAAAAAATTTCATAGAATAATTTTTATTGTATACTTGCGACCCGCCCGGCTTCGCACGGGAGTTGTTATGTTACTGTTTAACTCTTCATTATAATTTAGTGTAGACAAAAACAGTAGGTCTAAAATATTGTTTTAAGACCGTTTAAAATATTTCTTTATACGTTACATTAAGAGTTTCTTCCCGGTACCCTAACAAAGAAATGATGTTTGGACTTTTTCGTCTAGTCTAGCATACCCCTAGTCATGCTAATCATCTTCTCCATAATAATAAGGACTTCTTGGCTTACCCTCTTCTACCCTAAGCCAGCTCTCTTCTAACCCCATTTAATACCTTTTCAACATCTTTTTAACAACAAAAAAACACCTAAGGGCTTTTTGGTCAGACGACCGTTACCCTCTTCTGCCCTCATATAAGGCCTTTCTCAACTACTTTTTACCGAAAAATAACCCATATTAGGCCCTTTTGACAACATTTTTCACAAAAAAACACCTTATATTAGGCATTTTTCATCAACTTTTTATCAAAAAAACAACCCCACTAACTTCATTAACGCCTTTTTCACATCTACACATGCACACAACTCTCCTCTACTGCCCTTTTAACAACACTTTTTTTCAAAAAAACAACCATTACTCTTCTTATGTCTTTTTGACTTTTTTATCAAAAAAAATACTAACTTAATTAACGCCTTTTTCACATCGGGCCTACCCCCATTACACACTAAAATAACCAAGACAATTCTAACAATAAACATCATTGTCATAATAAAGCCTTTTGGGCAACCAACATTAACGACAGTTTGACCTACAACCAACACGACCTCTGTGCATGTGCACATATGCCGAAGTGGATCCAAAAATAGCACAAAAAAATGCAGATTTTAGGCCGATAAGAAAATATATGGGATGTTGCACGAGTTTAGATATTATTAGTTATAAATCTTCTATCTCTATATATTCAAGCAAGAATTTTGTCACAAAACATTTAAATAGAAGTACACAGCACTCCTATGTATATAGGAGTGCTGTATAGTAACTTTTGTGAGAAAATTCTTGTATGTCAATATGCTTTGTGAGAAAATTCGTATTGTTTAGGATAAGGATATGAAAAACCACTTATTTTGAAACTTGGACTACGAATAACATATATAGATGTCATAATAATTGGCCGAAGGTTAACGTTGACAACCAAATATATAATCAGTTGTATAATTGACTGCCTATATTAGAACCGAAATGATATATTTATTATTTATTTAATACTACATTTCTTTTATTTTGCCCCTCTAAAATATAGCCAATGTCCTTCCCAAAAGTCCAGTAAAAGATTTTTTTAAATATGACTGGTAATTTCAGAGATTATCTCTGACAAACAAACAAACAAACAAACTTTTCCTCTTTATTATATCAATATATATTTCCTTATTATAAGCTTAAATTTTTTCCTAATAGTTCTTATAGTATTTTCTATTAAAGGTGGCTCTAATGCGAATTAAAAGTTATTCTCTTAGTTATAATCAAATTTTTGTTAATCTTAAAGCTTCTATTCCAACCTTAATGATTTGAAACTTCTTTAAACTCCTAACAACTACGCGATATTGAAGAATTCAATATTGTAGCGGTAGTAGGAAAAAACATAGAAACTGCTAATAGTGTTAGGAAGAATATTTTTAGAAATGCAATTGTAACTTTGTTGGATCTCAACTTCCTTTGAAGTTTAAGTTTTAAATTATTGGCAAGTAAAAACTTTATTATTATCAGTATTGATTGGGAAAGACATGGATGAACTGTTGGAAATGATGGAAGAATAAAGATAACAGCACACGTGGGACTTCGGATGAATATGGATAAAACTAAAATCATGACCAATATTTATACACAAGAGCAGCTGCCGGTAGATTTGGTCTATCAATATATCTAACTAACTGATAAAATAATGTTGGGAACAGATAACCAAATAGCAAAAGTGGACGCAGAACAACAATGGCTTGGGCTGCGTTTGGGAAACTCAAGGATATATTTCAAGGCGACTTTTCTACTTACTTAAAGGCCGAGGCGTTGAATCAATGTGTCATGCCTGTGCTAACATATGGCACAGAAACTATGAGCTTTTCGAAAAAGTCAGCATCCAAGTTTAGCATTAGCTCAAAGATCAATCGAACGGCGAATACTTAGAATAAGCCTTAAAGATAGAAGGCGCAACGAATGGATTTGTACTAAGACGAACGTGGCTGACGTAGTGGAGAGAATTGCACGGCTGAAATGGAGATGGGCGGGACACATTGCGAGAATGGCTGACGTAGGGATGGCGATTTGAGATCGATTAATCGAAGAATCGATTTTTTAGAGTCAAAAAAATCGATTTTTGAATCGATTTTGAGCATTGTATCGATCCTGTGAATCGACCTCAGACACCCTAAAATTGAAATTCGATTCGGCTTCTGTTTCGCGCCTAATTAACAAAAGTGGTGAGATGAGATCAAAATATAATAATTCGACTAAGTAAGTTTACGGCAAAAACATTTGCCATGCTTCGCGCATACATTAAATTTAGTGGCATCAAAACCATTTGACGACAAGAATGAACTTGAAGAAGCTAAGATTTTGCTGATGATAGTGAAATATATAACTAAGTATTTCAAGCAAAATGTAAATGCAGCAGATTCTCTTCGAAAGGCACAAAAAAACAAAACCAAACCTTTGGCACTCATTCAATTTGTGTGCACTCGATGGAATTCTATCTACTAACAATTGGAACGGTTTGTTCAACTGTCAGAAGTTGTAGCGCCAATATTACTTCAACACTTAAAACCACCGGCAATGCTAACTGCAGGGCAGTTAGATGGTATAAAAGATCTCATAAATATTTTGAAACTGTTAGAAACTACAACTAAAGAAATATCAGGAGTAGAATACGTGACAGCCAGCAAGGTCATACCCATCGTATTTTCTTTTACAGAAACATATAACGAAATGAAAACTCAAACGGAACTCGGTACTAAAACAAACATTTTAATTATTGAAAAATTAAAAAAGAGATTTGGAACTGTAGAGCAAATCTATTAGCAGCGACAACAATTTTGGATCCTAGATTTTAAAAAATTCACTTTTCTGACAAATTAGCCTGTGCTAGAGCAATAGATAATGTAAAATCATTAGTTTTAAGTACAAAGGAACAACAGTTAATTTAAAATGAAAATGTGGATGAGGAAGGAGGAACAAGTGACAAAGAAAAAGGCATTTGGGATGTCCAGAACTTACTAGTTAAAAAACAACTCTCTGCACATAATTCACATGTACAGGAAAGTCATGGTTTAAATGAAGAATTTAAGCACTATTTATCCCAGAAGTGTGACCCAATATCTTTCTGGCAGGAATAAAATACCTCTATGTACCATTCCATTCGCACAACCGCCATTAAATACATGTGTATTGTGAGATTATCCGTTCCTTGTGAGCGTCTTTTTCGGTAGCTGGGAACATCGCAAATGAAAAACGAAATCGGTTGGATCCCAGTAGATTAAGTAGACTTTTATTCCTTAAAAGGTTAGATATTAAATACTAGGAATTGTGTATTATATATAATTGATAACAGTTTACCGTCTTTATTCTTTCAATAAATAAGATAATATAATAAAAAAGATGTTTCATTGAAAATAACTTTTTTCATACTTAATAATAGTTAATTTTTTTTAAAACTATAGCTGAGTAAATATTTAGGATTTTAGGATTTTCCATGTTTCGGTAAAGAAGGTCCAAAAAGATCGATTTTTGAGAAATCGATCTTTTGGGTCTCGATTTTTTTGTGAATCGATTTTTCAGGCTTCGATTCGAATCGATTCAAAACTCGATCTTTTTAGTGTTCCGTACGGAACACTTATAAGATGCCTTCGGTGTCTGTCTGTCTGTCACACCCGATTTTCTCCGAAACTATTTGTCGTAAAAAGTTAAAATTTGGTAATAATATAGGACTTGATGGCCTCATCAGAGCTGTGTAGTTTTGAAAGTTAAATTTTGACTTAAGAGGTTAGTTTTGGGGGGTGAAATCGGAAGCGAAAAAAAATTTTTTTACTAGGTCATTGAGTGTGGCGTTAAATGAAAGTTTGTGAAAACACGAGTAAAAAATATATATTTATAATGTAATATTTGGGCTCACTTTTCCTTGTATTATTTTTAAAAAACGCTGCCCCCCCACCTAGAAAATCAAAAAATTTTGAAAAAATTCTGGAATAACCTCCACGGGGTGTAGATTGAACGAAAATTATCACGAGTGCATTACCTTTAATAATTTATTTGGTATATAAAAAAACAAAAAACCGATTTTCTCCGAAACTATTATTACGTTAGGTAATATAAGAGATAAGCAGTGACGATAATAGTGAATCAAGTCGAACAAAAGTTGGCCACTAGCGCTCTCTCTTGCAATACGCTGGCTAAACCGTTAAATATGGAACAATATTATGTAACAAAAAATACAATATATATAAAATGCATCGTCTCGCTGTCTGTCTGTCTCTCCGTTAGTGCGTTTATCACTCGAGAACCACTTATCCGATTTACGTGTTTTTTTTTCTAAATTCATACATATGTTCTCTGGCCAGGTTGTAGGATAGATTTTATTACGTTAGCTAATATAAGAAATAAGAAGTGACGATAATAGTGAATCAAGTCGGAAAAAAGTTTGCCGCTAGCGCACGCTCTTGCAATACGCTGCCTAAACCGTTAAATATGAAACGGTATTATGTAACAAAGAATACATATATATATATATATATATATATATATATATATATATATATATATATATATATATATATATATATATATATATATATATATATATACGTACAGTCGACACTGTTTACAGTGAAACTCTATATAATGAAAAACTCTTTATAGTGCAATTTTTTCAAGACCTAGAATATTTTAATGAAATTTGATGTAAAAAGCCCTGCATATAGTAAATCTGTAAAATAGTAACACTCTATATAATAAAATTTTTAACGGAATTTTATGTATAAATTTTTATGCATTTATTGAGATCTTGGCCATTTCGGGTTTCCCATTTTTATCTAACATTAGCACGAATTCCATTTTTATGACGCATTCTTTTGAAAATTTTCTTAACGCGTTTATAACGCCTAATGATTGGCAATAAATCAGGTAGATTTCTGTGAGAAACCCGGGGAATAGCCCATTTTATAAAAACCCGGGGAACAACACATTTTATAGTCGAGGCCTAGTAATTCGCATATTCAGGTTCAGTTTATTTTTGTTTAAGAACCAAGGAAGATGTCTAAGCGAGTGTGTTTAAGTTTAGCTGAGAAAATTAAAGTTTTGGAGGAAGTTGATAAAGGCTGCAAAAAAAATTGATGTTGCTGCAAAATTTGGTGTTTCTCCAAGTTGCGTCTGTCTGATAATAAAAAGTCGCGACAGTATCATCAAGAAACCTAGTGTTCCAAGCAGTCGAAAACGAGTACGGGTGAGTACTTACGAGGATGTAAATGAAGCAGTTTTACGATGGTTTTAAGTGGCCCGTACGCATCAAAACGTACCAATATCGGGAAATTTAATAAAGCAAAAGGCTCTACAATTTACTAAAGAATTTAACTGCGTTAATTTTCAAGCTAGTGAAGGGTGGTTGATTGCCTGGAAGACTCGCAATTCAATTGTTTTCAAGACGGTGTCTGGCGAGAGTGCAAGCGTTAGTCAGGAGGACTGTGACATTTGGACTGAAACTGTTTTAAAAAGTGCATTGAAAAAGTACGAGCCAAAAAAACGTTTTCAATTGTGATGAAACGGTTTGTTTTTTAAATGTTTGCCAAATAAAACTTTTGCTTTTAAAAGTGATAAATGTTTTGGTGTAAAGAAAGGGTGACACTTATGGTTGGAGCAAACATGGATGGCTCAGAAAAACTGAAATTACTGCTCATAGGTAAAAGCAAAAATCCCCGTTGTTTAAAAGGAGTTAAATCTCTGGAGTTAGATTACGCCAATGATAAAAAGGCATGGATGACTTCCGAGATTTTCGAAAGATGGATCAAAGAACTGGACACGAAAATGAAAAGCCAAAAGCGAAAGATTGTGATGTTTATAGACAATTGTCCTGCACATCCAGTTACTGTAAGTAAAAAATTAAGGAATATTGAATTGATCTTTTTTCCACCAAACATGACCTCCATACATAAAACATCATTACCGAAACAGAATTGTTCACAAAATTGTTCCTTCCAGTCCAAAAATTAATTACCCTTAAAGAGTGTATATCCGAAGTCGCTAAGTGGAGTGAAAATGTTTCTCAGAAAACTATCAAAAACTGCTTTTCTAAAGCAGGTTTTACTGAAAAAATTGACGAATTGGAAGAAGAAGACGAAATGGATCTCACTACCTTAAAAAGGTAATGGGGTATTCTACAAAAAACTGCTACCGTCGACGCAGATTTTTTACTTGAAGATTTCTTAGAAATCGACAATGATGTTGGCACGACAGATCTCCCAACTGACCAAGACATAATTGACGATATAAAAAGTATAGGAGATCATGAAGAAGAAACTGAAACCGGGGAATGTCCTGCTAAATTTAGTGAAAATGAAATAAGAAATGCATTTGACATTGTGCGAACTACTCTCAGGGGCCAGGAAAGTGTACCTGATCAAATCTTTATGCATTTGAATAAATGCGAGAATTTTGTTGAGCAACAATTATTTTTCAAAAGTAATGTTCAAAAGAAAATAACTGATTATTTTTCCTAGTACGTATGTACGTATGTACATATGTATTAACAGATTTTGTATTATTCTTTTTATTTCGTATGTAGTACATACATACATAAAGTCCGTACGTTATATCTTTACACGTGCGTCACAGTTTTCAGGCAATATCCCAGACGACTATTATATTTTTTGTCTCTTTTTACCAATACCTACGATTTATTGGTGAAAAGAGACAAATAATATAATAGTCGTCTGTTATATGGCCTGAGAACTATGACGCACGGGTAAAGATATAACGTACGGACTTTATGTATGTATTTAGCCCTGTACATGCTATGTACTTTTTAAACTTTCAAATTTTTTATAAAATCTTTTCTAATAATTCAATTTTGCAATTTTTTTTGTTGCTTGTACCTTATAAAATACAAGTAAATGATTACCAATATAAAATACATACATAGCAATATATACGGATTTTTTCTTTATATAGTGAAAAATTTTCTATAGTGAAATTTCAACATTTTGGTCTTTCACTATATAGAGTGTCGACTGTATATATATATATATATATATATATATATATATATATATATATATATATATATATATATATATATATATATGTATATATATATACATATATATATATATATATATATATGTGTATATATATATATATATATATATATATATATATATATATATATATATATATATATATATATAAATATATAATATATATATAATATATAATATATAAATAATATATAATATATAAATATATATATAATATATAAATATATATAATATATAAATATATATAATATATATATATATATATATATATATATATATATATATATATATATATATATGATGCAACGTCTCTCTGTCTGTCTTTCTGCCTGTTATTGCGCTTATCAATCGAGAACCACTTATCCGATTACGTGTTACATTTACACAGGTTATATAATATTAATAACAATTTATATAATATATATACGTCTCTCTGTCTATCCGTTAGTGTGCTTATCATTCGAATGCAATACACTGCCTAAACTATTAAATATGGATCAATATCATGTAGCAAAGAATATAATATATGTAAAATGTAACGTCTTTCTGTCTGTGTCTGTCTGTCCATTAGTGCGCTTATGACTTATTTACATGTTTTTTTTTTTAATTTATACATTTGTTCTTTGTCTAGATTATCTATAATTTTCTATAATGTATATAAAATGCAACGTCTCTCTGCCTGTCTGTCCGTTAGTGCGCTTAGCACTCAAGAACCACTATCCGATTTACGTGAGTTTTTATAAAATACGTATGTTCTCTGGCCAGGTTATAGGATATATTTTATTACATTAGGTAACATAAGGAATATGCAGTGACGATAATAGTAAATCAAGTCCACGCGAGCGGAGCCGCGGGCACGGCTAATATATATATATATATATATATATATATATATATATATATATATATATATATATATATATATATATATATATATATTCTTTTTCTTCTTCTTTTGCCTTTTACCATCCACTCCTGGACGTAGGCCTCCTCCTGACTTTTCCACTCCACTTTATCCTTGGCTATATATTACCAGTTCATGCCAACCTGTTGTTTCACGTCATCGATCCATCTTTTTGGTGGGTTTCCACACTTCTCCTGTGTCTTCTAGGTCTCCACTGTATTAAGTGTTTCGTCGACTTCTTATCTGCCTTCTGCCTAGAGACGTGTCCTACCCAAGTCCATTTTAGAGTTCCCACACGCTTTATGACATTCTCGACCTTGGTTCGTAGACTCATTTCCTCCTTACGCAAGTGGTCTCTAAGCGTTATTCCCAGCATAATTCGTTCTATAGCTTTCTGGGTAGTTGGAAGTTTAATAGCTGTCTTCACCGTTAATATTGCGGTTTCTAATCCATACTTCATCACAGGGAGAATGCACGTGTTAATAACTTTAGTTTTTAGATCGATCGGGATATCAGGACTTTTTATGACGTGACCCAGTTTTCCAGTGGCTGCCCATGTCATTCTAATTCTACTCAATTCGGTTTTTTGGTTCTCTTTATCAAGTCTTATTTGTGACCTAGGTGAACATATTCTTTTACTTTTTCTATTTTACTGCCTCCAACATAGACTAGTATTTCGTCTGGGGTCAGGATTTTAGTTTTTCTTAAATTCATAGTCAGCTCAACTTTTTCTGAAGCTGCCTTCAGATCTTGGACCATTACCTGTAACTCTTGTAAGTCGTTGCCGATCAAAACTACATCGTCAGCAAAACGGAGGTGGCTCAAGTATCTTTAATCAACATTTATTCTTCTCTCCGCCCAATCCAGTTGTTTAAAGACGTCCTCCAAAGTCAGTATAAAAAGTTTCGTCGAGATAGTGTCGCCTTCGGCGTTGTAGAGCTATTTCATCGGTTATTAGATCATCATTGATTTTAACTTGTAGTGTAGCCTTTTCGTATACGTATTTGAGAAGGTCTCGGTATGTTGAATTTATTCTAGCATTATTCATAGCTTGAAATACCGCCCATAGCTCTACAAAATCGAAAGCTTTGTTGTAATCAATAAAAGCTAAATAACCTGGGACTTTATACTCATTACATTTTTCGATTAGAATTTTTGTATCTGCTCGATGGTACTATAACCTTTTCGAAACCCCACCTGTTCTGATAGTTGATAATCAACTAATTTAGTTGTGAGTCTGTTGGTTACTATCTTTGTTAGTAATTTATATGGGTGTGTGAGGAGACTTATTGGACAATAGTTTTCTATATTTAGTTTGTCTCCTTTTTGGTATAGAGGAACTACTTGAGCATTTAACCAATTGTCGGGGATCGTACTGCCTTGTAGACACTTGTTTAAAAGGACTTCTATGGATTTTATTGTGGCAGCTTCTCCTAGTTAAATCATTTTACGAGTGATTCCATCTCCTCCGGGGGCTTGGTCTTTCTTCATTTAGGAAAAGGCCAATATAATTTGATCCTGTAATCCACGTAATATCTGGAATATCTTCCGAGCCAATATTTGTATGTTTTCCAACCATTTGTACATTGTCTGGTTTTGGATTTACCGAGGAGTACAACCCGTTGTAAAAATTCTCTACTATATTGCAGATTGCGGTTTTGTCACTTTTTACCCCTCCCTGTGTATTTCTCATTTGCCTTAATATGAGTTCTTCCAATTCAATTTATATAGGTAGATAGATACAATGTAGAATTTTCTGGGGTTTCATGGATTATCGCAATCGTTTGCTATAATATAGAAAGTAGACCCAACGTCGGCTGAATTTGGAAATTTCTGATTGCAATTTCACATGCTTCTTGTTACAATGTTGAGCTACAATTCGCGTAGATTGGGTTTTAATCACAATACACTTCCTTATCTTAATTTTAAGCAATAAATACAAAATTACGCACATTTATAATTTACTGGTCCTGAAAGCTCTGTTACTATCTCGTAGATAAAACAGTGATATTTATAATTTACTATTAAAATATGTGTGTGTTGTTTTTACCAAACCCCTTTTTATGAATACATTTGAAATCATAAAAAAAAAAACGTTTTTTTTTATTAAAGATTAATTCGAATCAACACATTACGACATTCGGATAATTTGCAAATAGAAGTTGGAAGATAAAAATAATTAATAAGATTTTGTTTCTTCTCGTTAAACGGATGAGAAGTAATTAGTTTTATAGGTAGTTTTTTTAACTTTTTGCTAGACGTGAATCTTGATCTTGATCCTGATTATTTTACAAACAAACCCTTTGATAAAAAATCATACATAGATTTGTTAAATTTACAGTCTGTCAAATAAGAACGTGTCCGCGATAATTCATTTTTAGTAGATGCTATTCTAGCAATTCAACAAGAAATCGGTAGAGGGCCATCTACGACGCATTTTAGTAAAACTTCCGAACTTTCGTCGAAATCACGTAAAATCCAAAATGAGTCACTTGTTTGCGTGTCGGTTCGTGGCAGTCTTCCTTGGTTTACATGCAAAGAGGCCTAAAATGACACATTCCGCGACCGCTAAATATATTAAAAATCTCGATAACTTGCCAAAACGTGGCTCGGTAGGCAAACTCACTCCGAAAATCGAAAAACAAATCGTGTCATTATTTTCACAGGACCCGAAATTGATGCCGCTTCAAGGAGCGGCAAAAAGAAGAAAATTGGGTTTGAATGTGCCTCATGAAATCATTCGACAACATCTTCGTGCTCATTATGTGAAATTCCGAAGCATGTTGGAGAAACCTTTGCTGGGTGAAAATCACGTCGCGAAGCGGCTCGCTTGGGCCCTCGATAAGATTATAGACACACAGAATCGCCGGACGCCAACCCTATTGAAAGCATTTAGTCCCTTGTAAAGAGAAAGCTCAGAGGAAAGACACTGAGGACTTTCACTAAGTTGTCTCGCGAGATTCGAAAAATTAGGACAACATTGCAGAAAATCTCGTCGACAGCATGCTTCGAAAATGTCAGGCGATTATTGATACAGGAGGCGATTGTACAACTCATTAAGGTAATTGCGCCGTTGTTAGCACACCAAAGAATACATTGATAGCAAAAAAATTTCTCGAAACACACTTTTTCAAGAATACTACGAGCGGTCACGTTCTTAGGTGACAGATTGTATCTTCTATCTCTCTGCTTCTGATCCCTTAAGTAGGACACTCAATCCAATTCGCAACGTTCGCGTTACTAGAACTATTCGCTACCGTAGGGCATTGCGTAAGTACGATTGCGAAATTAATTTTACATGTATTCTTGTTTATGCGACATTTTTGCTAGAAATCAAAGCTAAACACAAAAGGTTACTAATCCACGACACTAGTCAAATACCAGAAAATATATCGCTTTTAATCAAAACCTATAGGTTCGTTTTGTCGTTTAAATACGAGTAGTACATTTATACCAGGTGTACAAGTATGAAATGCGGATTTCAGACAACAGATGGTGCATCAATGCAGTTTGTGCTATAAAGATTTGACACTGCGCCATTTTGTTGTATCATCAACGAGTGTCAGACGCGCACGAGTGATAAATTGGAAAAGTGTGTGCATAGTGTTGTGTTGTGTTCAATATGTCGAAATTTATACCGAACAAAGGGCATTCGCGGACAGCATTAATTTTTTGTTTTCATTTGAAGAAAACTGCTGTTGAATCATACCAATTACTTCGAGAAGCTTATAGTGAACATGCTCCAACGCAAGATACGTCTGAACGATGGTTTCGGCGTTTCAAAAGTGGTGACTTCGATGTTGCAGACAAGGAACGTGGAAAACCGCCAAAAAAATACGAAGATGTGGAATTGCAAGCATTGTTAGACGAAGATGATTCGCAAACACAAAAACAACTCGCCGAGCAATTGGGCGTTAGTCAACAAGCTGTTTCCAATCGGCTACAAGAGATGGGAAAGATTCAGAAGACCGGTAGGTTGGTACCACATGAGTTGAACGACTGGCAAATGGAAAAATGCAAAAACACGTATGACATTTTGCTCGCTCGGTACAAAAGGAAGTCGTTTTTGCATCGTATAGTTACAGGGCATGAAAGGTGGATTTATTTTGAGAATCCCAAGCGCAAAAAATCATGGGTAGATCCAGGCGCACCAGCCACATCGACCGCAAGACCGAATCGCTTTGGCAGAAAAACGATGCTCTGTGTTTGGTGGGACCAGAGGGGCGTGGTCTATTATGAGCTGTTAAAACTTGGGGAAACGGTTAATACTAAACGTTACCAACAACAATTGACCGATTTGAACCGTTCGCTGCTTGAAAAAAAGCCAGAATACCGAAAGAGGCAACACAAAGTCATTTTTCTTCATGAGAATGCTCCATCACATACGGCAAAACCAGTTCGCGACACGTTGGAAGCACTCAGCTGGGAAGTTCTACCCCATGCGGCTTACTCACCAGACTTGGCACCTTCCGATTACTTGTTTGCATCGATGGGTCACGCACTTGCTGAGCAGCGCTTTGATTCGTACGAATATGTGAAAAAATGGCTCGATGAATGGTTCGCAGCAAAAGGGGAAGATTTTTACTGGCGTGGTATTCACAAATTGCCCAAAAGATGAGAAAAATGTATAACAAACGATGGAGCATACTTTGAATAAAGCACTTTTTATCATTCTTCCGAATTTAACATGTTTTTTTAGAAAAAAAATCCGCATTTCATACTTGTACACCTGGTAACATTTATTTAGTCTCGTGATATACTCAAAAAGTGCGAAAAAAATTGTTTTTTGGCACTAGAACTAGAAGGATACTATTTTCCCACTAAAAGATTTACCATAAAGTAATAATATGAAGGCTACCTTCTAAGATTTTACAAAAATAAATTACAGAAAAAAAAATTTTGGTACAAATCGTTTTATTTTTTCTCAAAATATTCACCTTTAAGATCTATACGCTTTTGCATGCGTTCGAACCAATTCTCAAAATATTATTCCACTCTGAAGTTGGTACTTTGAAACATACTTTTGGAAGAATTCAACAGCTTCTTGAGATGATGAAATTCAGGAACAAAAAGAAGTCGTTAGGCCATAAATATGGTGAATAAGGACAATGACGTGCTGTGTGAGAGCTGGCATTGTCATGATGAAGAATGATGCGACCTTTGCGGTTGTTTTTTCTAATTTCATCGATGACTTCTGACAAACAAATTCTTATATACCATCCACCATTAACTGTTCTGCGATTCTCTAAAGCAATGTTTGCAACCTGTCCAGTATAACCAAAGAAACAAGCGATCATTTTCTTGGAAGTGTTTCGCGAACGAACCACTTTTGATGGATTCGGTTCATCTTGGAACACCCAAACAGTTGATTGTTGCTTAGTTTCCAGCTCTTACGAATATATCCAAGTTTTGTCTCCTGTTACGATGTTGTATACGGATTTTACATGCCCTCGGTGAATATATCCAAGTTTTGTCTCCTGTTACGATGTTGTATACGGATTTTGCATGCCCTCGGTCAAATTTTTTGAGCATTTCCTTATACCAATTGACACGAGCCTGTTTTTGAGTTTTGGTCAAATTATGAGGAATCAATCGAGAACGGATCTTTTTTACAGCTAAATGTTCATGTAAATTCGAATGTACTACAGTCTTCGATATATCTAAGGATGCCTCTGTCTCACGGTAAGTCACATGCCGACCCTCTTCAATCATGTTGCGCACAGCATCGATCTTTTTTAGAACAACAACCGATTTTGGTCGACGTTCACGAAATTCATGGCTGAACGAACTTCTGCAAACCAATTGTGAACTCATTGGTGACTCATTACCAAAAGTTGAACGAAGCAATTCGACGCATTGTTGTTGAGTTAGGCCTTTACTAAAATCGTAAAAAATCATCCAACGAAAACCATTACGTGAAATTTCCATTTGTTCACAAAACTTTTTTTTAACGCTCACGGTAAACAAACTACTCGGCCAATTTCTGAGCTGTCACTGTTTTAACAATAACACATGTCAAATTTTACAACAATGGTAATGTCACATCTCAATAGCGCCATCTAGTGGTCGTTTGTAAAAACTTAAAAGGCGACTTTCGTAGTTTATCTGTACAACTTTGGTGCAATTATAGGCTAAAAAATTAATTCTTTAGTTTATGCCGGAATCGTCATTCCTTGATTGAACATTCAGTTTGGGTCATACTGCACATAGGACATTCAAAAATAACAATTACCAACACAGAATTTGTTATTAATTGCAACTTTATTGTTCATTTTAGGCCATAATTCCAAAGGACCTATAATGGTATCTTGAACTCCAAAAAAGACAACCTAACATTTCCATGCGATATGAAAATGACTTCAGGTCAGAAAAACTCGGTTGGTTATCTCAAGACTGAAAGTATACAAGATGACCATCCTTCCGATATTGTCGATGAGGAACAAGTGCAGCTCTCGTTGGATCCTAAATTGCAGGCCTATTTGGCGCAAATGGCACAAGAATCAGGGTAAGTATCCAAACATATTAGAATAGACAAGGTGGCCGAAAATAAGCAGAATCAGTTGGTTAAGGATGTTACTCACGGATTTCATTCCTGTTAATATTTAGGCATGCATTTTTTTTATCTTTTATATTAATATTTCCAAAACTACTCTTCCAAATTTCAATTATAAAATTCAGATATTTTATTTCTTCAGTTTAAAAGTTTATACAAAAACAATCTTAGAAGAAAACATGAACATACTGTGAGAAAAATATGGTTAAACCCCAGCTCTCAGAAGATAATTAGAAATTTCTGAAAATATAGAATTGGCAGTCTTCCTTTCTTTGTCTCTTCTTTCCCATCTAGCACATCCAACTAACGAACAAAGCATGACTTTGAACACCAAAATCTCCAATGTTCAATTTCATGCTCTAAGAGAACAAAGATATCCAAAGGTTGATAACCTGACATGTAAATCATTGAAGATCTGGATTTAGTAAAACATCTAAATTCTAGAACAAAGCATAAAATATTATGCTTAAATATGATAACAACTATTCTTAGTTAACTGGTGCTTTTACCTAATTTGAAAAATACTCCTATTTTGCTAGTTTTTAATATCAGTGTGCAAAGTTTTATAAAATCTATATGCTCTATAAAGTAGAATTTGGGAAGAAAAACTGTAACAATCCCCTGTTCGTGTATGTACAGTCTATCAAGTAAGAACGTGATCCTGAAAAAATGTGTTTCGAGAACATTTTTTGCTATCAATGTATTCTTTGGTTTGCTAACAACAACTCAATTGCCTTAGTAAGCTGTCCAATGCATCAATAATCGCCTGGCATCTTGGAGACATGTTGTCGACGAGATTTTCTGCATACTCGCGCGGCAATGATCTCAAACTCCTCAAAGTCTTTCCTCTAAGCTTTCTCTTTACAAGAGACCAAACGTTTTCAATAGTATTGACGTCCGGCGATTGTGAGCTCCACTTGAGTATCTTATCGTGGGCACAAGCGAGGCGCTTCGCGACGCCATTTTCACCCAACAAAGATTTCTTCAACGTACTTCGGAATTTGACATCATGAGCATGAAGATGCCGAATAGTCTCATGGGTCACATTGAAACCCGATTTTCTTAATTTTGTTGCCCCTTAACGCAGCGTCAATTTCGAGTCCCGTGAAAACAAAGGCACGATTCGTTTTTCGACTTTCGACACTGACTTTTTAATATATTTAGCGACCACGGAATGGGTCGTTTTAAGCCCCTTTGGATGGGAACAAAAAAAGAATACCTCGAACCGACGCGCAAACAAGTGACTCATTTTGGACAACACCTTCTTTTCCAATTTTAGTACTACTATTTTCACCTATTGCAGTTACTGAAAGTTCGAAGAGCTTTCCACCGTTTGTATAGTTAGTTAGGATGCCCGCCGAGCCTTTTTTTATTTTATATTATTTTCTATGTTTTAACTATTTCCTTTTCTTCAGTAAGTTCTTTATTAAGTTTACCTTATAAGGTATTATTATTAGCTGATTTTTTTCAGTTATATACACAATAGTATTAAATAGTATAATAATAATATAATAGTATCAGTATAGACCAAAGAATTATGTTACTATTTCCTGTAAGACTATAAAAATTTAGAAACCCACAATAGTGAACAGCTGAGGCAGCACAAGCATCCCTGAGCGAACAGCGTATTACGCGATGGTATGCACAATTTTAATTTTTAGATAAAGTACAAGTATTTTCTAAACGTTTGGAGCCTCTGTCACCAAAAACATGTTTTTGGAATGTTGTCTGTATATATGTATGTAAGTTTGTCTCCGTGAACAATTTTTTGACACAGGATTGCAAAAAAAAAACTTTAACAAAATTTCATCAAACTTAGTTACTAATAGTGATTATACGAGGGTTGTATGATAACTACCTGGCCTTGACAAGAAAAAAATTTCTATGTCTTATTTAGAAAACATTATTTCTCCAGCCCTTCAAAAACAGGCGTTTGTTTCACCTCATCGTTTGAGCCAAATTTTTTTCCTCCGTGTCATTTTTTCACATTCGGAAATAGGAAACAATCGTTGGGGGCTAAATTTGGCGAATATGGTTGATGTGGAGGCAATTCGTATCCTAACTATGAAATTTTGCCATGGCGATGACACAAGTGTGTACGCGGGCATTGTCTTGATGAAAGAGAATTTTTTTCTTCGCCAAATCCGGACGTTCTTCTTTCACAGCATGGTTGAACCGAACCAATAAGTTATTAAGTCAACTTATTCACAAATTATACCGCGTGCATCCCAAAACACTGTGGCCATGTCTTTGTTGAACTCACTGTTTGGTTTGTTCTTTGGTCTCTGGTGTGCTGTAATGAATCCATGTTTCGTCAGCAGTTATGAATCGACGCCAAAAATCATTCCGATTGTGCTTTAATATCGCTAAACATTCTTTTGAAGCTGACATACGTGTGTGTTTATTGTCAGTTGTGAGCAATCGCGGCACCCATCTTGGGGAAAGCTTTCTCATATCTATGAGTTGTTCTCTGCACTATATCTATGAGTTGTTTCTCTGCACCCGTTCAGTGGAGATGCCCACAGCTTCGACAATCCCACGCACTTTCACTCTCGATCATTTATTACTATATCTGGATTTTTTCAATCATTTCTGATATGGTGACCTCATTTTGGGCGACCTGGACGTTCTTCATCAAAAATTCTTGTACGGCCTCGTTTGAATTCAGCTGTCCAATAGTTTATAGTGGATAACGAAGGTGTAGAGTCCCCATAAACTTCGCTGAGTTCCGCTTTTATCTCATCATTCGTTTTCTTTTTCAAAAAGAAATATTTTATCACTGCTCGTTATTCAATTTTTTTCCATTGTTATAAAATCACAAAAGTTGTTCTATTTTAATGGCTGCCGCTCACAAACTAAATCACGCAGCGACTTGAAAATTTGAGAGAATTCTTGTGAAAGATTATGTTTACTAAAAATATAATTTGTTAAATAGTAGAGGCTAGGTACTTATCATACAACCCTCGTATAGTATTTAAAAGTTCATTATTCCTTGTAAGTGGTTTAATATTTTAAAAATTAAGTATAAAACTGATAAAATGTCTACGCTGTCAAGTGAGGCGCCGAATCTGTATAAGTTTACAAACAATTTAACTACCGTGTCAGTTTTTTTGACAGCTTTCATTATGGTAGATGAAAAAAATGTGGATACATTTAACTTTTTTTCTTTTAAATATTCTATCTCACTGTGATATGTTTCTTTGTCAGATGACATGTAACTGTTGGGTATCGTTTCTATAAAACTCTAACACAAAGAGTTTAAATTCAACACTTTTTTTAATAACTGTTAATTTAACATCTGTCTCCTGGGAAAGTATGATTTTATAAATTAGAGAGAGATTAAAAACAAATTTATTTCTCAAAGTGTTGTCTGACTTTTCTGTATAGCTTCCTTGATTTATTATTCAATATTCTCTCTCTTACTTAGTATATATCAATACTACACCAAACACTTTATTTTTGCACTCGACGCGCGTTTCGCTGGCCATGTTAGCTTCATCAGGACCGATGATTGATAGTTATTTGTGCCAAAGATTCCACATTCCCAACACAATTATCCCTCTTCATTTTTATACTCTATTTTATTTTTTTCATTGTTTAATTGATTTTCTTTTCTAGCATCTTTACGTTTTCCATAAAGTTTAGAATATCATGAGTTATCAACGTCTTTGACTTGACGTCCTTCCATTCTACATATACATTATCGTTCAGATTGTTCATCACTTGTTCTATTCTTGAATCGATTCTTTATTTCATTAATTTAGAGGTTTTCTGGATATCTTCAATGATTCTTTGTTGGCGTTATGAGTTGCTAAATTATATGTTAAAAATTCGAAACATGGAACATATGGCAGCTTTAGGATTTTGGCCATGTAGTGGACACCCTCACACGCGTGCGTTTTTTTTTCTCGTAAACTATCACTGCAAGCAAAATCAAAACTGGCACTTTCTTTTAATTTTCTCTTTGTATGATCCGTATTAATATCCTATGAATCTAGTATAACACCTGTAGTTCGTAATTTGGTCCGTTCTTTAACTTTTGTCCACTTAGCGCACGATTTGCAGCTTATCCACCAAATACGATCATTAGTAAAATCTTGAAACAAATTTGGCATAAACTTTAAAAATCTGACTTTCTTGCATTAACCTTCTTAATCTTAGGAATTCAAACTAATATTTAAAATAACCGGCAAAGTGCAAGTCAGACTTGCGCAATTAGTTTTCCGTACGTTGATTGCCTTTAAAATAAAAATTTTTGTTACGGAGGTATAAAATGATCAGTGACTTCATTGTTTCCAATCTTAGTTGAAAACTGATGACCTTGAAATTTTTGTTTTTTTTATATACCAGGTAAATTATTAAAGGTAATACACTCGTGATAATTTTCGTTCAATCTACCCCCTGTAAAGAATATTCCAGAATGTTTTCAAAATTTTTTAGTCAGTGCTTTTTGAGATAAGGGAGGACAGCGGTTTTGGCAATATTTAAAAAATAATGCAAAGAAAGACGTGCACAAGTATTACAAAATATATATTTTTTCACAAGCTTTCATTTGACACCTAACTCGATGACCTGATAATTTTTTTTTCACTTTCTATTTCACCCCCTAAAACTAACCCTTTAAGTCAAAATTTAACTTTTAAAACTACACGGCTCTGATGGAGCCATCAATTCCTATATTAGTGCTAAGTTTCAACTTTCTATGTCAACTAGTTTCGGAGAAAATCTGGTGTGACAGGCGGATAGACAGACACCGAAGCGATCTTATAAATATTCCGCACGGAACACTAAAAAGAAATCTATATTCATGATTTTAGCTTAGAGAAATAATTGCATATTGTTATAAACAAGTAAGGTCTAGTTTGTAGTTAAAGTCGTTTAGTTTGTGTGTTAGTTTTAAAACTAGACAGTCGTCGGCCGGATTGTGTCCAGAATAAATGCAGCATTCTGTGTTTTTAGTGTGTTTTTTCTCATTTGTATTTGACTGAAACACCGTTTTACAACACCAAATAAAAGAGCACGGAGAAGATATTTTTAATAAGCACAATTTTGCACGATTAATTTTCTGTATTGTTAATCCCGCCAAATTTTACTTTCTATAAACATATTCTGCGCCCGCTTGTTTAGTGTTAGTGTAATGACTCACCTGTATTTATCTCTCACCTCTAGCGTATATGCAATATTACAAAATCCAGGTTACATCCTTATTTTATCATCGTAAATCCTTGGATATATTTAAAATAAAATATTAGCCAGATAACGAGCTATGCACTTCAAAAAATCCATAAATATTAGTTTACAAGCTTATGAATTGCTGGTTAAATAATGGCTTAAGCTTCATTCCCTAAACGACTTTGCAATATAAACATTATCTATCTCGTCAATCAACAATAAAACAATCATAATTCAATGTTATGGACGATTTTGTTATTGAAGTAAAACTTTTAAGTTTTATGAGCTTGCAGCTGTAAAAAATTGGCAAATAATTGGGGTGTTGTTACAGATGTTTTTAATAGCGTCGAAATAATTTATAAGTTAGTTTTTGCAAGTAATTACTGTTCATTTTAAAAGCAACAATCTCTGTCTTAGGGGGAAATACATTTAGGTGGATGAAAATAAGTCAATTTTAATGATATTTTTTATGTGAACATTCTGTGTAACTTTAATTAAATTTTAGGTATTATTTGGTGTTACTTAAGACTAAATAAACACATAATTTTTTTAACTCCAAAAAAGTTATGCCACTGTCCTTCGAGAAGGCTGTGCGGCAAAGGAAAAAAAGGCGTAATCTCTAGCTTCTTTTATATTGTTCTAAAAAAAAGAGTTTTTTTTAAGTAATTATTAACATTATTAACATTCATAATAGATATCTGCAAGTTATCCGAAACGAAAAGAAAAGGAAAAGAAATAACCAAAAACCCGGAATATATCTTCATTTACAGCGGAAAAGCCAAACAAGACAGCACACTCAGGAGTCGGTATACTACTACATGAGAAATATACGAACAGCATTGAACACATCGATTAAATGAGCGACAGAATTTTAAGAGCGTCATTGAAGCTCAACCAGACCCACCTACACCTTATAAGCACCTATGCCCCAAATGCCCTATATATCTTCAAGCCCATCGAAGAAACAGTAAGCTTTTACTATGCACTACAAGAAACCATTGACAAAAAACAGCCACAAAATAGTAATATTCGGAGATCATAATGCTTGGGTGCACAAAGAAGGGTAGTATGGAGGATACTGAAAAATAGAAAAAAAATCAGTTAATGAAAACTTACAAACAAGAGGAATCTCGGGTGAGACATGGGAAACATACTTTAGAGAACTCTACGACACCGAAGAAACCAACGACATGGAAGAATATAAAACAGAATCGAAAGCGAGCTTTAATAACAAGAGTGGAGAAATTATACCACCAGGGATGGATGGAATACCAAACGAACTGCTGAAATATGGTGGCCAGGAACTCGCTAAGAACTTTTACAACTTTGTTCAATAAAATACTAGATACAATGGAGGTACCGAATGACTGGCACACCAACACCACAATCCCTATCTTCAAGAGGGGACAAAAAACCTGTCCAGAAATCTACATAACAATAACCTCTCCTAAATACCTCAATGAAATTATTCACAGACCTGTTGAAGGAGACACTGGAATCACAGATAATAAATGGAATAAATTAGACAAGGAGACAGCCTCAGTCCGTTTTTGTTCAATCTTCTAATGGACAAAATAATAGTAAACGTAGAGTCACTAGGAAGGGGATACAGAATGAGTAACAACATAATTAGTCTGGTTTGTTACGCAGACGCATTCCTATCGCCAAAGACTCCATAAGATGCAAACTCGAAGTGGAGGGTAAATCTATAGTAGAGCCAACCCAGTTCAAATACCTTGGTGTGGACCTATCAAGGTATCACGACCCAGTTAGAGACCTTGGAGGGTTAATGAATAAAGCAGCAGTTATCTCAGGCTGCTTAAGAAATGTTATACGGTCTAATCAATACATGCGAACAGACAGCAAGATTAGAATATACAAGACTTGCATCAGACCCACACTTACTTATGGTATAGAATCACGAGAAGACACCAATAAAACCAAATGTATGTTACGTACCGCCGAAATATAAATTCTAAGAGATATAGTTGGTAAAACAAGGAGGGATAGAATACAAACAACAGGGAACAATCTGGCGTACAAGACGTAGTAAGATGAGGAAGACAAAGAAGAAGACAGTGGCGTAGCCACATAAAAAGAATAGAGGAGCACAGACTACCAAGGATCGCAATGGAAGGAAAACCAGCAGGCAAGCGTCCACCGGGAAGACTACCAAAAAGATGGAGAAATAGTTGGCAGTCTACTTCTCAAGAAATCCCGCAACCTCGGAATTAACAGATAGGAAGAATATTAACATTTATACGATGGGCCTAGATCTGAAACAAATTTAAATTTGCTCTAAAAAAAGGTCGAATTTTTCATAAAATTTTTGAGATAGTTTGCCTTAAAAAATACTTTTTTTGTTGATTTTTAAAAATATTTAGGTTTAATTACAAGCTAATACTGTTATTTAGATGCGTGCAAAATTTCAACGAAATCGATCAAATATTTTCAAAACTTAACACGTGTTTTCCTCAAAATTATATTCTCGAAACTGGCGTAATCAATATCAATCAATACTTTTCTAACATTTCTATACTGTTCTTGTAGAAGGATTTGTCTTTGCCTTCAAAATAGGCTTCAGTTTCGGCGATAACTTCTTCAATGGAACCAAATCTCTTTCGCGCAAGCATTTTTTTGAGGTCTGCGAATAAATAATAGTCGCTGGGGTCCAAATCTGGAGAATACAATGGATGAGGAAGCAATTCGACCTTCAATTCATGCAATTTTGCCATCGTAACCATTGACATTGTGACACGGTGCATTGTCTTGATGAAAGAGCACTTTTTTCTTGTTCATTTGGGGCCGTTTCTTTGCAATATCTGTCTTCACATGCACCAATAACTTTATAAAATATTCAATATTGATGGTTTTTTTTCCCTTCTCAGCATAGTCGATGAAAATTATTCCATGCGCATCCCAAAATACAGAGGGCAAAAGCTTCCGAGCCGACTGTTGTGTCTTTGGTCGCTTCGGGCGACTTTCAACGGCTGCTGTTTACTCAGCTGACTGCCAATTTAATTCCGGCATGTAGTGGTCGATCCATGTTTCATCCATTGTCACATATCGCATGAAAAAATCATTTTTATTGCGCTTAAACAGGCCCAAACAGCGCTCAGAATCATCAACACGTTGTTGTTTTTGGTCCACTATGAGCAAACGCGGCACCCATTTCGAACAGAGCTTTCTCATGCCCAAATGTTCATGAAAAATATCAACACGTTCTTTTGATATCTTTAGAGTGTCAGCTAGCTCACGCAATTTCACTTTACGGTCATCCAAACCAATTTTGTGGATTTTTTTGATGTTTTTCCGGTGTAACCAACTCATTTGTGCTTCCAGTGCGTTCAACATCATTTGTATCTGTACGACCGCGTTTAAATTAATGTAAATGATGAGCCATTTTCCAGGGGCAAAGTCCTCGTAACACTTATTAAGCCATTGCTTTGCTTGAACAGTACTTTTTCCCATCAAAAAACACCGTTTAATCAGCACATGAAATTTGATTTTTTTCCATTGTTTTGACAATATTAAAAGTAGCCTCACTAAAACCACTATAACCTGTAAACTAATCGTCGAAATGTCATGAAATTTTGACACGTATCGTTTGAAGGTTGGTACTTCCTAAAAATCATATGGATTGTTTTAAAAAGGGCGACATCTATGTGTCAGAATAAAAACTTTTCAGCCTACGTGTTATATATGATTTTTTAAACAAATTAAACTCTAGGACATTGCAACACCCAACTAGCGCTGGATTCGTACCAAGCGGTCTTTGGGGCACTTTGCAGACTGTCAACTCACCGCGCTGGATACTGCTTACGTTTCTTATTTCAGTACATCATCTGTTTATATGATAAACCTATGACAATATGATAAACATGATTTATAAGAATATTGATGCTTATACATACGCTTTGTTCAGTTTTTTTTTATGAACATATACGTGCTGCAGGATAATCCATAAAGCGCTAAGTTACCTAGATATATCAAAATATTTGATATAATTTAATCGTAGGCGAAACGTCGGGAAGCCCCTCTATTTTGACATAATCTAATCCCAAGAACCGTAATTTCTCATTCAATCAGATTAGCAACCAGAATTTGACGGAATTAAATATACAGAAAATTAATCACGGTAAATTATGGTTGCTGTTAAGATCTTGTCATCGCTCTTTGGTTTAAAATGTTGTAAAGTAGTACCCTTCTTAATCATAAGGGAACATAACAAGACGAACAATACACCAAGTATATTCAGATTAATGTTTAGTGAATACTACTTGGAAGGGGCCTGTCAAACATTTTTATTTCCTACGACCGTGGGATGGTAAATTATTTAACTACAAAGACCATACCTGTTCAATTTATTATTATTCTACATTCATTATAATTAGTACTAATAACAAAAATACATAATAAATGTTTGTTTATATAGGCAATTTATTGCGTTTATGGTCTTCGAAGGTGTAAACATACCCAATTTAGGCTCTTATAAAGAAGTTAGGGATGTGTATTTTAATTTACACGTAGGCTGAAAAGTTAGATGTCGCTCTTTTCAAAAAATCTAAATAATTTTTAGTACCAACCTTCAAACGATACGTGTCAAAATTTCATGTCATTTCGACGATTAGCTTACAAGTTACAGTGGTTCTAGTGACGCTACTTTCGAATCGAATATCGTGTGTTGATTAAAACTGTTTTTTGATAGGAAAAATACGGTTCAAGCAAAGCAACGGCTTGATAAGTGTTACGGGGCTCATCATTTACTAGTATGCTGAATTTAAACGCGGTCGTACAGATACAAGTGATGCTAAATGCTCTGGACGCCCAAATAAGGTGGTTACACCGGAAAACATAAAAAAATCCACAAAATTGTTTTAGATGACCATAAAGTGAAATTGCGTGGGACAGCTGACACCCTAAGGATATCAAAAGAACGTGTTGATCATATTTTGCATGAACATTTTGGGCATGAGAAAGCTCTATTCGAAATGGGTACCGCGTTTGTGCACAGTGGGCCAAAAAACAACAACGTGTTGATGAGTCTGAAGTATGTGCCGCCCTACCCGCCACTCGGAATGTAGAAAACACGCCCCTTAGAAACAGAACATTTTTTAAATTGGGAGTTCTCTTTTATGAGAAATATTCACCCCCCTTCCGGTCATCAATTTTTAAATTGAGTGTTAAGTTGTTAAGTTCCACTGGGGGTAGGGGTTTTTAGTGTTCGGTACGGAACACTTATACGATCACTTCTGTGTCTGTCCGCCTCTCTGTCTGTCCGTCTGCCACACCCAATTCTCTCCGAAACTTTCGACATAGAAGGTTGAAATTGGCACTAATATAGGAATTGATGGTCCCATCAGAGCCGTGTAGTTTTGAAAGTTAAATTTCGACTTAAGGGGTTAGTTTTGGGGGGTGAAATCGGAATATATGATATATAATATATGATGTAATACTTGCGCACACTTTTTTTTGTTATATTTTTAAAAATGACCAAAAATCACTGTCCTCCCCTTATCTCGAAAAGTACTGATCAAAAATTTTGAAAAAATTCTGGTATATTCTCCACAAGGTGATGTAATATTCTCTACAGGGTGTAGATTGAACGAAAATTATCACGAGTGCATTACCTTTGATATTTTATCTGGTATATAAAAAAAAACTTCAAGGTCATCAGTTTTTAACAAATATCGGAAACAAGCTTTGTTGAAAACTCATTTGAGGTGTGTTTTGTGAAGCTAAAAAAGGGCAGCATGGAACACTAATTGCGTCCAGATTGTACTTGACCAGTTTTTATTTTTGAAAGTTCTCTCTCTGGTCTAGGCTTTGAGCGTTCCATTACACGAGAGTCTTTTTTTCAACAAGACGTTTTGCTACCCGATTGTCTTTTGACGCCCTCTGTTTTTCGATTGATGCTTCCCCCTTCTACAAGTAGCTTTGCCTGTAGCAAACTCTTTTTCTTTCTTGAAGAAGTCTTGAAGCGTGTTCATATACGCCCCCCAGCCCCTTGTCTACTCCACTACACGTATCGTAAACAATAAATATAGTTTTTTAAAGAAGTTCTAGAAGTATTACCTCTTAAACTTAATCGTAACTGTCTCGACAGCCAACTCTTTTATTTACATATTTAGCATATTTCATAATGTCTAAGCAAATAAGGAATCTCAGTCGCTTGTAACTAAATTTACATTTCTTAAGACTTAGACAATTCATTTTAATACTGCACATTGTTTTCTATACAAAGTCTGCTAATTATTCGATTTTATCCTTTTTTCTAATATGCAAATAGGTACTAATAAATACTTTGCACATTGCACAAACTTTCTGCTTATTCTGTTTATTATGCACGGGTTTAAATTATGCAGACTAGCATATACCTGTCTAGATTTTAAGGACATAATTATACACTAGCTTTAATAAACGGTAAATATCTTAAATAATAGGTCGAAAATATACTAACCAAGATCATTTTACTCAATTACCTAATTAAAATTGTGACAGACTTTATTGAATTTATTAAATTACATAATATTTTATGAAATATATTTCGATGATCCAAAAAACAATAGATATTTCATACTGTCCTCGATAAGATTACAGTATATGCAAACACAAAATGTTTTAATCTAGATATTAAAAAGTGGGGATTATGTTGGAAATTATATTATATGCAGCCAATATCTACACATCTTGAAGTGTATCAGCAGGCAAAGAAAGGCCTTGCAGACAAGGAATACAGTATAAAATATTTTTAAGATATAGCCTGTCCCAAGATATAAGACCCTAATTTTTGCAGTTTTAAGTGGGCAATATAAAAATTCTTACCTTTTGTTTATGATAGGTTGCGGAGATGCACTTAAGAATTTTATTCATTAATGCAAATAAATAAAATTATACGTGTTTTTGGACATGTTTATTTATAGATGCATGTAAAAACACATGAATGACTGGGGTTTACAAGAGAGGACATATGTTATAAATAAATATAAGCCTAATTAGGTTTCACTATCACTGTCATCAGCTGAGGTAATTATCAGTGGTTTTATATTATTTACATAAGTATATGAAACGTGCGGAATGGAATTCTTCCAACTTTCACAAGGTATATCATTTATAACTTTTTTTACTAATTCAACCCTGACACGCTTAAAGTAGAAGAAACATTTGTGCCCTTATTTTTGATTTAACTTGATGCCAAATATGTTCAATTGAATTAAACACACAATAATACGGAGGAAGCCGCAAAACAGTGTGTCCCATTTTCTCAGCCATACTATAACAAACATATTTCTTTTTCAATCTATAGTCTTTCAAAACTTCCAAAAGATCCCTTTTTTTAATTAAAGTCAAAATAAATGTCATTTTCTAACATATATGCCTATATTTCCGATTTGGTGTTGGCTGCATTAGGAATCTTATTTAGTAGGCGAATATGGTAACTTGCATTGTCCATAACTATAACACTCTGTTCGGGAACATTTGGCAAAAGAGAATTTTAAAACTAATTTTCAAAAAGTTCTGCGGTCGTGTCTTGGTGATAGTCCAAACTAGAATCTGTTATGTTTTTTGCAGATAATAGTAGACAATTTGAAACCCAGCTCTTTTCAGATCCAGCATGAAAAATGGTTATTCGTTTACCTTTACGTTAGTCTGACATTTTGTACTGCTGTCAACCCACCCTTTTTGCACAGTGTCAGGGGTATCGAACCATGTTTCGTCAAGGTAAATTATCGGGCAATTCTCTGATCGATAATGTAAATAAGTATGTCGCAAGATTTGTAATCTTTGTGACTCCATCACTATGTTCCTTTTGTTGATTTTTCGGAACGTGAATCCCATTCTTAAGAGAATTCTGTTAAGGGTTGATCGGCCACATTGTATATTGTTCCCGTCCTGCACCAGTCTTAATTTTATTTTGTCTAGTGTCGGCACCAACTGCTCTTCAAACATAGAATATATTTTTCTCCTGATGGCGTCTTTTTCACAATCGTCTACATGACGCGTTTGAACATCTTTCCGTTTTTTCCTGTTCCTGAGTGGTGGTTTCCTACAATACCCTTAATCGTAGAAATTGGGGTTTTTGTTAGTTCACTGGTTTCTTGCAAAACACTTTGTTTATTCAAATTTCTTTTTACCAAAGTCCTAAACATTTTTAGTGTTCCATATGGAACACTTATAAGATTACTTCGGTGTCTGTCCGTCTGTCTGTCACCCTCGATTTTCTCCGAAACTATTTGTCATAGAGTTGATATTTGGTAATAATATAAGAATTGATGGCCTCATCAGAGCCATATAGTTTTGAAAGTTAAATTTTGACTTAAGGGGTTAGTTTTAGGGGGTGAAATCGGAAGTGAAAAAAAATTTTTTTTACTAGGTCTTCGAGTGTGGTGTCAAATGAAAGCTTGTGAAAACACGAGTAAAAAATATATATATATATATATATATATATATATATATAATGTAATACTTGCGCGCACTTTTCTTTGTGTTATTTTTAAAAAATCCCGAAAAATCACTGTCTTATCTCGAAAAGTACTTATCAAAAAATTTTGAAAAATTCTGGAATATTCTCCACGGGGTGTAGATTGAACGAAAATTATCACGAGTTCATTACCTTTAATAATTTACCTGGTATATAAAAAAAAAAAAATTTCAATGTCATCAGTTTTCAGTAAAGATGGAAACAAATTTTGTTGAAAACTTATTTGGGGTGTGTTTTGTGAAGTCACTGATCATTTTATACCTCCGTAACAATTTTTTTTTTTATTTTAAAAGCAATCAACGTACGGAACACTAATTGCGCAAGTTCAACTTGCACTTGACCGGTTGTTCACTATTTGTTTAGCGTCAAGTGATAAATGTTTTCTCTTGCGATAGCCACTATTGCAATTTTCCCATGAACGCTACATAATTAAAATAGAACAGTTACGTTGTAAGTAAAACTAAAAATAAAAATAATAAAAAGTATCTTTCGAATCCTAACACATGGGCTGAAAAGTCCCGGGCCTAACACATAGATGGCGCTAGTTTTATTGCAGTCACCTTTTTTTCAGTTAATACTAACCTTCAAAAGACAGCTGTTAAAATTTCATGATATTCTATTCATTAGTTTGTGAGTTATTGTGCTAAGACTGACGCTACTTGTTATTTTCAAAACAATGGATCAAAAACAATTTCGTGTTTTAATTTTACACTGCTTCTTGATGGGAAAAAATACCGTTCAAGCGAAGCAATGGCTTGAAAAGTGTTATGGGGACTCCGCTCCATCAGAAACAACAATAAAACGTTGGTTTGCTGACTTCAAACGTGGCCGTAGAGACACCGATGATGCAGAACGCAGTGGACGTCCAAATGAGGCGGTAACACCAGAAAACATATAAAAAAAATCCATAAAATCGTTTTGAATGATCGAAAAGTGAAGTTGCGTGAGTTAGCTGACATCGTAAAGATATCAAAAGAACGTGTTGGCTTTATATTGCATGAGCATTTGACTATGAGAAAGCTCTGTTCAAAGTGGGTGCCGCGTTTGCTCACTGTTGATCAAAAACAAGAACGTGTTGATGATTCTGAGCAGTGTTTGGCCATGTTTAAACGTAACAAACCGGAATTTTTGCGTCGATATGTGACAATGGATGAAACATGGATCCATCACTTCACTCCGGAATCAAAACGATCGTCATCTGAGTGGACAGCAACTGGTGAACCTCGTCCAAAGCGCCTCGGTATTTTGGGATGTGCGTGGTGTAATATTCATCGACTATCTTGAGAAAGGAAATACCATCAACAGTGAATATTATATAGCGTTATTGGAGCGTTTGAAGGCCGAAATTGCAAAGAAACGACCGCATATGGCAAAGAAAAAAATTTTGTTTCATCAAGACAACGCACCGTGTCACAAGTCAATCAAAACAATGGCAAAACTACATGAATTGAACTTCGAATTGCTCCCACATCCACCGTATTCGCCAGATTTGGCTCCCAGCGACTACTGGCTGTTCGCAGACCTGAAAAAAATGCTCGCCGGTAAGAAATTTCGCACGAATGAAGAGGTTATCGCTGAAACTGAGGCCTATTTTGAGGCAAAAGATAAATCGTTCTACAAAAGTGGTATTGAAATGTTAGAGCGGCGCTGGAATGATTGCGTTGCTCTTGATGGAGATTACGTTGATGAATAAAGCTAATTTTGAACCAAAAAAACCGTGTTTTCTTTGTTAGGCCCGGGACTTTTCAGCCCATGTGTTAATGGGGACCTATTGTCATTAGGCCTATATTATCAAATGCTTAAAGGGCTCCAAACCGGGTTGTCAGGTAGTAAATATATAGGTAAAAATAGATCCAATATGATTGCAGGTGCAAGTGAGGGCGGTATACAAAGCAGGTAAAATAAAAATACGTTTATCGTAATACCTGGCAACTATGCACAAAACCTTAATAGGGTCGTTTATTGCCCCATTGAAAAAGCAAAAAGGCAGGTTCTTATATCTTGGGATTTACCATACCATATGTGTAAAAAATACAGTACTCGCTGCATGTTTTAAAATTTCTTAAATTAAAACAACCTGATTTGATCGACTATTGGGCAAATCTAGGATAACATAAATCCTTAATATTCTTAAGTATACTAATTCTAAGTTTAACATCACAAAACTACATAAAAAAATATTAGTTTTAAAACATCCAAGCATAAAAATCACAAATCTAATTTAAGGTTACGTTTTTAGAATTGTCAATTTTTAGCTTGCTTCGAAATAGAGGCACTTCCCGAGTTCCTCATTATTACTCTCAGCGCCGGGGGAAGCGTATTCTCTATCCTCTTCCTTCTGTGGGGAAATCCTATTGTTTTTTTTTTTGGAAATTAAAGACCTTTAAAACGTGTCACGTCAAATACAAGTTCTAATTATAATTACCATTCCGTTTATATCACAGAACATTAAAAAAACGTTTCTCAGTGGTTGACACTATTTGATTTAATGTTGACGAACAAATGCCACAGCAATGATGGTACACTTAATCAAACTGTAAAAAATTATTTAGAACTATTAATGTTGAATAAAATGATTCAAAATACATTTACACAATTAAAGAAAAAAAATACTATTATAGTTCGAAGCTGTATATATAAATCATTATTTAAAACCAGATTATTTGTTTATGTATTTAATACCTAAGTAATTTACCATGTAGATTTACTAGCCATTATTTGTCATTTTGTTTGGGTTTCTAATAAAACCAAAATAGATTTTGAATAGTGTTGACTACGGCAGACGATCAATTATCACACATACGGCCATACGGGTAATTTACTTTAGATTACTTCCTTGATTTATCATAAAAATTGTTACACGTAATGCATGCTTCTTGTACAGGGTGAGTCAACGAATGATTCATTATCTCATTTGTTTCGGGCATGACGAAAAAATGTTAAATACAATAGTTTTAGGGAATGTTAAGGTGCACAGTTAAAAATTATTTTTGAGTATACAGGGTACTTCAAAAAAGTGTGGCCGATATGTATACATATGTTTTGTTGAATGGAACATCCTATTTTCTAATTTATTTTAAAATTCTGCATAAAATTTTATAACTTATTAATTAATAATGTTATATACCTAAACCTAGTAGTTTCAATTTTTTTTAAAAAAATACTACTTGCCAGTAGCGCCATTATTTCTGAAGGTGGCATACTCATAATTGGTACGAGCGTTTTATAACGATGAAAAAAAAGATATATGTAAAGAAATTTGAGTTAGATGCTACAGAGTGTTCAAAATAAATTTATACATTTCGACTATTTTAAACGGCACACCCTGTATATTATTATTTTTTCTGATATATTTTACAAAACTCTCCAACTTTTCTTAAGTATGTCATATACCTATTTCTAATAGTTTTCAATTTATTTTGAATTTTTCAATTTTTACCCTTATTTTTAATACACTTACGCTATTATGAAAACATAAACAAATAGTTAATACTAATTTTAATATAGTTTAACTTATCTAATGATTAATTGTTATGACGGAATAAATGTTCAAAAATATGCCCGTCTACTTGAATACATATGTTGAGTCGTTTTACTATATTTTCCTTCACTTTCCTTAGCGTAAAGGGCGTTATTGTCCTGCACGCATCCCGTATCCTATTTTCCCTATCTACTGGTGTTGTAGAGGGATTCACATAAACACGATCTTTAATGTAGCCCCACAAAAAGAAGTCTAAAGGTGTTAAGTCACATGATCGAGGGGGCCACTGAATGAATCCATCCCTTCCTATCCATTTTTGTGGGTAACGATCGTTTAAAAATTCCCGAACTTCCCGGTGGTAATGAGCAGGAGCTCCGTCTTGTTGAATCCACATTTGTTCCCTTTCAAAGTTATCAACTTCTTCAAGAAGCTGGGGTAATTCCTTTTGCAAAAAATTTAGAGATATCTAGGCCCGTTAAGCGGTTCGCGGAAAAAATATGGGCCAATAATTCGAAAATTTAATATTCCACACCATACATTAAGCGACCAATGGTTTTGATTTTGAACTTCCCGGACCCAAAATGGATTAACTGTTGAATAATAATGCATGTTATGGCTGTCAACTGCTCCATTATGGCGAAAAATAGCTTTATCAGAAAACATTATTTTGGATAAAAAATTTGGATCGGCCTCTATTGCTCCATTCATGGTGATACAAAAGTTTACTCGTCGAAATCACGATCTTGAAGTTCTTGGTGTAGTTCCATATAAAAGGGTTGATACTTCTATTTTCTCGTGGTGCGATTAGCCGTAGATTGGGATGTGCCAGATAAGTCAGCTAGTTGACGGCTGCTGACCTGGGTATTATCTTCAACATGAAGTAAAATCTCCATTTCTTTTTCCTCATTGGTAGCATTCTGGTTTACTACTTTCCGTGTCGTATACTCAACGCTACCACTACCATCAAACCGTTCCATGAAGCACTGATAAGATTTTCTAGATGGTATAAGTCTATTAGGATACTTCGCTCCGTAAAGCCTTACTGCCAAAAGACAATTTTTTTCCCGCCTCGCCCAGTATATAAACCATATCAGTGAATTAATTTTTAGGAAAATCCATAACTATTACCTTTATACGTCACTTACTGCAACAAATTAAACTATTTTTACTTGCTTAATAGACATATCAAAATTTGACAATGCCTACATTTTTGTTTTGTCTTGGCAACTATGATGTTATAGCGTAAGTGTATTAAAAACAAGAATAAAAATTGAAAAATTCAAAATAAATCGAAAACTATTAGAAATAGGTATATGACATACTTAATAAAAGTTGGAGGGTTTTGTAAAATCTATCAGAAAAAATAATAATATACATGGTGTGTCATTTAAAAAGTTTGAGATTTTTCAGTTTAAAATAATCGAAATGCATAAATTTATTTTGAACACCCTGTAGCATCTATCTCAAAGTTCTTTACATATATCTTTTCTTTCATCTCTATAGAACACTCGTACCAATTATGAGTATTCCACCTTCAGAAACAATGGCGCTACTGGCAATTTTTTACAAAACTGAAAACTAGTATTTAAAAAAAAAACATGTGTTATATCAGCCACACTTTTTTGAAGTACCCCTTATACTCAAAAATAATTTTAAACTGTGCATGCACCTTAACATTCCCTAAAACTGTTGTATTCGAAACAAATGAGATAATGAACTTTACTCTATCGTTGACTCACCCTGTACATATTTTAATTCAATAATACACAGTTGTACCTAGTTCTAGACCCTATTTAATAATTAAAAATCGAATATTTCAATGACCTTAATTAATGATATATTTATTACTCTAGAACATTTTATTTTAGAAATTAGTAATAATTTTCTCAATTTAATATGTTGTAACCTGTTTTTAGTCTTATAAAGTGTGTGTGTGTGTGTGTGTGTGTGTGTGTGTGTGTGTGTGTGTGTGTATGTGTGTACCCTAAATTGTGGATTCGATCCCCATCAGCCCCGGGAAACTTGTTTTAATTCTCTTGTGGTTGTGTCTTTATCTTCATATATTTTCCTTTTTTATATTATCGGTGTTCTTAACATGTTGATGTCGTCTGTCAATTTTAACTGCGTTCAAAAGTATGATTTACTTAATTTTTAACGTTTATTGGCATCGAAAAATTTCTCATAGTTGCGCTAGCATGGATTATACGATTTGCATCATTACTTAACCAAAATCCACTTCCTGGCGTTTCATCGTATACATATTTGCAATAACAGTGTCATATACTCGTTAGCAATCAATCCAGTCAGCCAGTTTTCAGGTCAAGTTAAATGTGTGATCGCGTTTTATTGTAAACATGCGGAAGCTTGGTTGTTTCTAAATCACTTTTAATCAAGTGTAGTGGAGAACCTCGCCCAATGAGCTACCTACATGTAGCAAACACCCGCAAACTTTCAAGCCGACATTATGGCATTGATCGGAGGCTGCTTTGACAAGAAAACTCTGACGATGTTGACACCGTCCTTCTCGCTCTGGGATACGTCGCATATCTGAAATTGGATTAATCAGATCGAGAGGACCAACTCCGACAGCATATTGTTGGTAGAGGACTACTTGTATCAGAAATAACTGACGATGAAAATGATGTCCTTCTCAGTGGGGCAAATATTTAAAGTTGGACTGGATTGTTCGAGGGCTATCACCGACAAAAGACGTTGATGTATTCACAGCTGCATTTTCTGGCAAGCCCATGGAACCGGTCAGCTGGACGAAATAGAATATCTCCTCTCATTCTAAAAGTTATCCTAAATTGTTAATTGAAATTGAAAAACTTCGGTGTTTTTAATAACTTCTGTATTTTCATCTTCCGATGAAAAACTACAGAATCATCCTCTTTAACTCTGGAATTATTTTAACTTGTAAATCTATCTTTCAGGGAGGTAGAATATGTATAGTAAAGAACAAATATCCATTATTATGTTTACGACATATATAAGTGGGTAGTCGAATTTGTAAAAATTTACTTATTTCCAATTAAAAGTTTGTGAAATATTGTTATTTTATTACTTCGTTGTTTTAAAATAATAGAATAGGTACGATGTAAAAAGAGAAAAAATACGTTAACACGATAAATTTTAAAGGATAATAATAAAAACAGTACATAAACAGTACATATCGTAACCATTGAAACCGAGGGTATAACCTAATTCCAAACACAAAAGAGGACCGGCCACGTGCAAGTCAGACTTGCGCCATTAGTGTTTCGTACGGTGATTACTTTTAAAATGAAAATTTTGGTTACGTTGGTATAAAATGATCGATGACGTCAGAAAATACACCCCAAATGAGTTTTCAACAAAGTTTGTTTCTAATCTTTGTTGAAAACTGATGCCCTTGAAATTATCAAAGGTAATGCACTTGTGATAATGTTCGTTCTTATGGAGAATATTCCAAAACTTTTTCAAAATTTTTTGCGCAATACTACTACTACGAGATAGGGTGGGTGGACAGAGCTTTTTGACCGTGTTTTAAAAATACTACAAAGAAAAGTGGGCGCAAGAATTACATCATATATCTTTTTGAACTCATGTTTTCACGAACTTTCAGTTGACACCCCCACTCGATGATCTGGCAAAAAAAAAAAAATTCACTTCCGATTTCACCCCCCAAAACTAACCTTAATTCAAAATTTAATTTTCAAAACTACACTTCTCTAATTGGGCCAACAATTCCTATATTTGTGTCAAATCAGAAGTCATATAGAAAAGATTATAAGAAGTCTTAAAAATAGAGAAACCTCAGGACCAGACGACATTACAAATGGTATGTTAAAATATGGAGGAGAAAACCTATATCAACAACTAGCATAGCTCTTTACAAACATAGTAAAACATGGATAAATACCTACAGATTGGAAGACTAGCATAACAATCCCAATATTCATAAAAGGATAAAACACGTCACCCGAAAACTAGCGCGGAATAACGCTCCTAGATACTACCATATATATATATATATATATATATATATATATATATATATATATATATATATATATATATATATATATATATATATATTCATATAAGAGAGGAACAACAGGGATTCCGCAAAAATCGATCGACCATAGATGCCATATTTATAGTGAGGCAAATAATGGCAAATGTTAAAGAATTTAACAAACCTACGTATACGTGTTTCGTCGACATGACTCAAGCCTTCGATAGAGTGCAATTAACAGATATTATAAAATTATTACAGGAAAAGCAGACAAACCAGAAGCTAATAAAAATCATACATGACATTAATTCAGAATGTAGAATAAATGTAAACGTGGGACATCTACTGAGCAACGAAGTAAAAACAAATGCCGGAATAAGACAAGGCGATTCAATTAGTCCTTTTATCTTCAAACTCGTCATGGACAGAATAGTGGAGAATCTTCTAAAAACTAGAAGATACAAGATGGGCAACATACACTTCCACACAATCTGCTACGCCGATGATGTAGTCCTCATCTCCGATTCTGAGGACAACCTTTAGAAGATCTTTCATGCCTTCAATTTGGAAGCGAGAAAAGTAAACATGATTATCAACCCAACCAAGACGAAATGTATATTAGCTTCAAAAGAATTATTAAGATTCAAGCCGGAGATCCAAGGAAGTATTATTGAACAGGATAATAATTTTAAATACCTGGGAACAATGATAACGAGCTACGGAGGCTTAAATAGGGAAGTAAAACAACAGTCTATGAAGGCATCACTAATAGCAGGTTGTTTGACGGATATAGTATGGAAAAATAAATACCTCACAGTGGAAAGTAAAATAAGAATATACAAGACAACAGTGAGACCGATCGTTACATATGTTGTAGAAATAAGAGCTAACACATGTAAAACAGCACAAATGATGAGGACAACAGAAATGAAGGTGATTTGGGACATACATGGAAAAACTATCCACGACAGAATCCACAACAAAGATCTACAAGAACTAAGTAAGATCCGAGAAATATCCAAATGGACCAGAACTAGAAGAAAACAATGGAATAAACACGTAGATCGGATGAACGAGAACAGACTGGTAAAAAGGGCCAAACTCAATAAACCCTGCAGTAGAAAAACTAGAGGCAGACCTCCGAAAAGGTGGAAGGAATGCTGGACGTCCACATCAGAAGAGGCCTAATGGGAATAAAACAGGCAGTATGCCTATTTATATGACACACCATATAAGAAAGAAGAAGAACATAGTTTCAGTGAAAATCGGATGTGACAGACGGACAGACACCGAAGTGATCCCATAAGTGTTCCGTAGGGAACAATAAAAATATCTTGTTTGGTGGCCATCAAGAACTAAATATTCTGCCCGCCTGGAAGAATAGCAGATATGTAGAGCGGAACCCTCTGGAGATATTTAAACGACATTTTGTCAGACGCTCACTTTTTAGCAAAAATTGTGAATCGGTCAAAATATCGTCCGGATACATCTAGAAGATCTTACAGAAAGCACTATTTACCTTAACCCATAATCTATTCGAATTTGAAAGTTTTTGCGTTTAAAGATGAGCAAATATCAAATAAACAATAATAATAAGATTTCTAGCAAATATTCGGGTTACATATTTAAAGAGAATTTAAATAAGTTTAGCTGACCACACCGAAAATGAGAGTACCCTCACACTTTGCGTCTCCTAAGATTATTTATTTTATTTTTCTATATAACATCGTTTGACGTAGAAGCTAAGTATATTTGAGTAGGTAATTTCATATTATCTCGGATATTTAACCTGTTTACGTAGCATCGCCATACATATTTATGTAAACAGACCTTTTAAACGGCAGTTAAACGTAGACGCAGGCAAATTATAGAATAGGGAAAGATGTGGTGAAAGGATTTAGAAATGTAGATTCCTTTTTCAACCTCTTTAAATGTCCCAAATTAGCCTATTTTAACTAATAAAATTATCTTATATAAGTGTAAACTAAATTATGGATAATGTACTGGTTCATGCAATGCTTCGGGTAAATTTCATATGTCATTACTTTCGTCTCAAAAATATTCAAGGTATACTAATCTGATGATTAAATTGAGAATATTTCGTTAAGTTAAAATTACGAAAATTACGAAAAAAACTCACAAAGTCAAATCATGTTAAGGGGATATTCTCCATCATGGAGCCGAAAAAAAGTTTTTTTTTGAATTTTTTTTAGTGAAATTATTCATTATATAAATAAAGTTTTTATTTTATATAATAATACATAGCTTAAAATGCAATTTGTGAAATTTTAATTAAAAAAAAAAATGGCGAAGCATTGTGGTGTGCAGGATTACTGGGAGCTGGATCATCTGACATCAAAATTTCCGAAGAAATTAGTTTACTAAGGATTTAAAAAAATGTTTTTATCAAATGGCATTGATTTAAACAAAAAACGAAAAAACGACGTTGCCCTGTTTTACATTTTTGCTAATTAAAAATAAAGTTCTTGATTGAAATTTCTTCGTTCAAAGACGAGCAATGAGCATAGAGAAAATATGTACCAAATTTCATCAAAATCCGTTCAATGATTCTTATACACCGCCAAGCAATTTTCAAGAAAAGGTAGTTTCGACAAAAACGCGTTGAAAGTTTTAGGTTTGAAAATTGAATGAAAAAAATAGTAATACAAATATAAATTTTTACCTGTAAATGAATCATAGACTTCAGGGCCATATGCTGAATCTTCATCAGCTGTTCAAGGTTCTAGAATACTAATTTGTTCATGTCTATGACGCATTCTAGCTTCTTTTCTACTTTGTAGCAATTGTCGCTCGGCCAGGTCAACTCGTTCTCCGTCCACTTTAACTGCCTAATCATTTGCATTTCGGCCACAGGGAACTCCCATAGCTGCCATTATATTCTTACATACAAGCAGCCATTTCAACAACTTTGCTGCCACTAGGAATGATCTTTGGGAGGATCTTCCAAACAATTTGATTATAACTTTCGTTATTATTTTGGGCAAATCCACCGAGACATCGCCCTAATAATTATTCTCTACTCAAGTCCTCGTAAATTGGTTTTATAGCTTCAAGAGCAACAGGTAGCAAAGGGTTATAACGGTGGGAAAAACGATATTATCTTCCGATTGTGCATACGCGCGTTGCCATTATCAACACGAGTGTTCTTCTTTAGGACAGTGTTGGTTTTGTGGATGTTCATCAGTCGAGCTATAATGATAATAAGTTGACCAAATAGTCTCCTGCATAACTTCTACCAAGTCATAACTTATCAATTGTTTAGCCGTTAGTTTTCCTCGACTGCCAAATCCGTGTGATTTTTTTACCGTGCATAATCGTGGGCCCATTCTGTTTTGAACATGACCAATATACTCTTTTTTAATGACCCAAAAATCCTCATAGGGATTGGTTTTATAAATCCATTCTAAATCTTTGAATCATCGTCTCCGATGTAATAAACGAATATTTCTACGACGGCATCAACTTCCGTTTTAACTGAAGATCTTTCATTATTTGCAGTACATTTAGATTGATGTTCGTTATATCACTCTTTTTTAGATTCCCAAGCTCGACAATCTCTACAATACGCACTTTTTACGACGACGTCAAGCACTTTACCAGTATAATATCCAATAATAGAATAAACTCCATGTAATGAAGTGAAACCACGCTTTTTCCACGTCCCATCCCCCGAAATGTTAATTTCGTATTATTTTTAATGTTCGATTCCTCAGAATTCTCGATAATTTCTTCTTTCACAACTTTTTCAGGTAATTTGTCACTGCACCAACATATATACTATTTACTAGGATATAAGGACTTCGATAATGTCCATAAGGCCACAAAACTTCTCACATCTTTTTAATCCTAAACCTAGAACTCTCATTGTAAATATAAAACATCTATTTATTTCATAAGAATATCCAACAGAAAAGCATGATGGTATCAATTTTTCTGCGCAATTATCACACGTCACTGCTATTTTAAATCCAAATCCTGGTGTTTCTGCACCTTTAAATACCATTTTCCCGTGACAAGACTTACATTTAACGAATGAGGTAATTGCTGCAAAAATTGTTATGAAATTCAAAATTCTGTACTCAACCGTATTATCTTCTGGCACAAAGATATCCCATCTTGTCTTCGTTTTTTTCATAGATGCACTAATAACTTTTTCATCACTCTCCATTATTTTAGAGTTAAAATACTGTTTTCTTTTTTTGGTCTTGCTATATTAACTGTTAAAGTTTGTCTGATTACTCGAAATATTTTTGAACGATCCATGATGATGTGAGCAAATAAAAATTAAAATATAAACTTTAATAAATGCTACGGCTGAATTGCTACAAGTGAACTGTACAACGGTTCTGAACAAACTCGTAAGTTTCAACCCTTAGAATAGCAGATATGTATGTTTTGTCCCTTCCAAGAAGGAGAATTGAAGAATTTCTTTGTATTATATTATAAAGAAAATGGTTTAAAATATATGGAAATCGAGTTAAGGTCGTCAAAGGCTGACCCGAGAGTAGCTGCTCCCTACCTGCTCCGAAAACTATACGCAACTTTTAAACTGCTATAACTTCGTATTTTTTAAACCAATTCTGATAAAACTTACAGAAAATATTCTTAGGATATCATACTGAAAGAAAATGTAAAATCCATAAATCGAATTTCTGACCCAGATGACTAGGTATATCCCTTTAAGCTAACGTTTAATTATTTATTCACCGCTACCTCATTTCATTCATTTTTCGTTTTTTTTTTCAATTCATAAATGTTATTCTAATAATAATTAAATTACTTTTAAATATTTTCCGAGACGTTCTAGGTTTGAGGTACCTGTTGTCTTGAATTTTTGTTTCAATTAAACTAATTGGACGTCTCAGAGCTTTCCACTGAAAAGGAATAATATGTAATTAATAACGTCTGTAACGTATTATTGAGAAATTGTATTTTAATGAATTTTAATAGTTAGTTGAACTTAAACAGTTAATTAAAGCGAATATTTAAAATGTAGTATTTTCATGATTTCAAATTATTTAACACCAATTATTTTTGTATTGTATAACATCGCTTTGGTTGATATATTAATATATCTCTAGCTGGCAATTATATAGGTTAAAAGGTATTACTCAATTCAATCACCTAAAAATTGGTTGATTGTTGACAAGATATAGGAAGTTTCATCAATTAATCCAGATAGATATCTTATTTTTTGAACGTAACGGGTAGAAGGGTTCAGGTGGGGGCATAGAACGTAACTTCGATCCTTTTGAAATTAAGTTACCGTGAAGTATTCCGTCGGAGTAAAAAGTACCTTTTGTAGGGAAGTATTTTACAAAAATATTAATTCTACGACTATTGCGTAGAGGAAATTTCATTTCCAATATTATTTACACAGCGTAAATAAAGCCCCGAATATTTAATTTATTAATGGCTAGGTTTTAAAGAACTGGGTTGATTTTAAGTATACCTCGACAAAACGTTTAAGAACATCAAGATGTGGTGCAAACGTGGAGTATATTTGAGTACCAGTTGACTGGAATTCCGACGTCTCATTGCTCAAACGATCAAGTGTGTAAATAATCCCAGGAATTTGATACAACGCATTCTTCGAACCCCCACAAGACACAGCTGGTGCAAGAATTCAAATCAACTGATACCACTCAGAGGCGAAACTTTGTTAATCAAGGATTTGGATACTTTTTAACTTTTACTATCATCTCATTCTCGAGTGCGACACGTCAGCTTTACAAAATTTTGATGGTTAGAATCCTGCTTCCAGCAGGATGGGATTGCATCACTCACTTCAAACACATACATTACCGTCAGAACTGCCAAAATTTAATACCTAATTAAACCCTTTTATTACATTAGGTAAATTTAATTGCTCTTAACAAGTGTCCATCTTAAAATTGTTTAGATAAGCCTTTTTGATGAAATCACAAATTAAAAACCAGTTAGAACAAATTTCCAAGTTTTGCATGATAATCGTTTTGAGGCGATTTCTGAGAATTCCAGTTGAAGTGAGAACTCATTTCAAGTTTCTAGGGATTATGGAAATTCCTAGTGACATTTTATGTTAAAAACTATGCTATAAATACCATTGCCCTTTTGGAAATTAACCATTCGCAAACTGTACTTTGTCACTGATACAGACTCAATTGTTTTGTGAAAATGCCAAAAACGAAAGAAGTTTCTGTTGAAAATCGGGCTCTGATAATTGCGAGACATCAAAATGGTCACTCGAGTCGACAAGTCGCGAGTGACATGCGGATGACAAGGAGAACGGTGGACTAAATCGTAAAAAAATTTTCTGCGGGATATGGGATTCCCAACCAAAAACGTTCAGGAAAGCCTCGAAAAACGACTCCCGCTGAAGACAGAGCTATAACAGTGTCCAGCAGACGTAATCGCCGCCTACCCGCACTAGAAATCACGACTCAAGTAAACCTAGAGTGGCCCATCCCCATCAGCGTGACAACCGTGAAGATCAGGTTAGCAGAAGGTGGACTACATGGGAGAGTTGCAGTGAGGAAACCACTTCTTGGCCAAGTGAATAAAGGCGAACGATTAGAATGGGCCCGAGAACATGAAAATTGGACATCAGAACAATGGAATTCCATCCGTTGGAGCGACGAATCTAAATTCGAAATTTTCGGTTCAAATCGACGAGTTTACGTGCGGCGGTCAGCTGGAGAGAGGATGTTGGAAGCCTGTCAATTACCTACAGTAAAACATGGTGGAGGTTCAGTAATGGTTTGGGATTGATTTGGCAATGGTACAGTTGGAAAAATCTTTAGGATCGAAGGAATTTTTCAGCATGACAACGACCCTAAACATTTTGCTAAACAAATTTTTTTTGGACCAATGGAAATCCGATGACGTCCTGGAAGTGATGACTTGGCCCTCACAATCACCCGACTTCAACCCCATCGAATTGCTGTGGGACCATTTGGACAGGTGTGTTCGAAAACTCAATCCAACATCAGAAAATCACTTGTGGGAGCTTTTACAAGCAGAGTGGGTTAAAATAACCGAAGAAACTCTGAAGAAACTACTGGACAGAATGCCGAAACTCTGTAAAGCGGTAATTAAAAACAAAGGAAGTCACATATATGAGAAAAATCCTGGAAAACCATGAATATTTTTCTGATTTTCTAGACTGTAAATAATGTGTTAATAAATAATAATTCATTAAAATTTTAAAAAATATATTACCTGGGTTTTTGTTGTCTTGGGACTGAAATAACTAAGTGGGCAAATACTTTCTGACGGTAGTGTATGTGTCAGTTATTCTATACATTTTTTCGACGATATTGATCTCCAAAAGAGGGGTGATGTATTGGGCTACACGTAGTACTGAAGACCAATAATGATAAGATATAACGCCTACCTCGTAGGTGGCACGCCATCGGAGGCTGACTCGCTGCAGCCATACGTGCCGACAGAGTGATTAACAGACGGCCAACACTTCACCACAGGTGGCGCGATCGTCAGTACTGGCTTTAGTACCAGAAAATTATGTTCTCTTGTTTATCGATCCTAGCCCGACTGATACCGACTTTCGTCCGTTTTCAGTTGTTCTTACATTAAAACCACATGTGCCTTAGGGGGATCCCTCGAACCATCGCGCCACCTGTGGTGAAGTGTTTGCTTGCCTGCTAACCACCTGTCGGCATGATTGGCTGCAACGAGTCAGCCTCCGATAGAGTGATACCTACGATGTAGGCGTTATATCTTACCATTATTGGCCGTCAGTACCAGCTTTAATACCAAAAATTCTGTTCTCTTGTTTATCGATCCTAATTCGATTAATGAGCCATCATACGGCGAAACGTATCTCGGGATGGATTCGACAAATAAGAGAACAGTGGTTAGACTGCTGAGATACGGACTTCAGTCCGTTTTGAGTTGTTCTTACATTAAAACCATACGTTGACAATAAAATGTTTTGAACTGTCAGTTCGAAGAAATTACGCCATCTTGATTTCTTTTAAATAGAAAATTATTTTATTTTCGAATCTTAAAAATTCTAGACATTATTTGTCTAACATACCATATGTCTAAATTGAACTGTTTTGGAATTATTGTCATTTGAAATTTAAAATAAAAAAAAGACAAAAACTATTAATAAATACTCTAGGTTTATTTTTAATGTAACAATTGCTCAAAATGTCTACCGTTAACAGCGAGGCAATGACCCAATCTGCCATAAACAGCCTAAACAGAGTTTTGCAGAGAATCCGGGGTGATCTGTGCTACTTCATATTGAATTCTTTGTTGTAAATCTTCTACAGTTTCAGGTCGACTTCGGTAAACTTTGGTTTTGAAATGACCCATAAAAAGAAATCGAGTGGCGTAAGGTCGGGACTCCATTCTACAGCACCTCTTCTGCCTATCCATCGATTAGGAAAAATCGCATCCAAATATCTATGAACATTGATTTCATAGTGAGGAGGTGCTCCGTCCTGTTGATACCACAGATTTCTGTTAGGTATATCCAAATTATTTTCATCGGGAAAAAGACCTGCACAAGTTGGACTAACTTGCTCTTGGAGTAACTGTAAATACCACTGTCCTGTAAGATTTCCATCGATAAAAAAGGGACCAATGATATGACGTCCACAAATCCCTGCCCATACGCTTATCTTTTGTGGTCTTTGAAAATGACTGTCGATTATCCAGTGATGATTCGCAGTAGACCAGTAGTTATGCCTGTTAACTCTTGATTATGAATTAGGTTAGGATCATTATTGATTCGTTCCATCATGACCTCGCAAAATTCAACGCGTCTGTCGTAGTCATCTTCATATAATTTTTGCAATAGAATGGGTTTGTATGGATTCAATTTTTCTTCATTCGGTATAACGACTTAAGGTACCTTTACTTACGTTGTGGTCTAGGCAAAGCTGACAGTGGCTGTGTGGGGATTTTCTGTAATTTCCAATAAAACATCTAACTTTTTATTGTCGCTTGTTTTAACTTTTGGAGGTTCAGATTTAGAACGATCCTTAACACGTCCTGATTGTCTGAATCGTTTTAATGTTTTGCTAACCACGGATTGGATAATAGGTTCTCGATTCGGATATTCTACAGTAAAAAGATCACACATCTCCTGTTATATTCTCCTACGGTCTCAGTAAATGTTAAGATATTACTCTCAAATTGCAGTTTCACAAAATGCAGCAATAAACGTTTTCATCAATAATGTATTTTTTTGACGTATTAAGTCGTTACCTGACATAAGCCAGCTTAATTTTTTTTTTAATTTGATCTTAATCTCAAATATCAATAATTTCAAAAACAGTTCAATTTAGATATATCGTATGTTAGACAAACAATATCTAGAATTTTTAGTAGGACTCAAAAATAAAATTATATAAGGAGCTTTGCATTTAAAAAAATTGAAGATGGCGTAATTTCTTCGAACAAGACATTTTACTGTTCACGTGAGCATGTCCGCCGTATAACACCCTATAACTTTTATTTAAACATTCTTTTGATACACTGATTAATAAATTCTATGGAATCATTATTCCATACATATGGGGCACCCTATATATATATATATATATATATATATATATATATATATATATATATATATATATATATATATATATATATATATATATGTGTATATATATATATGTGTATATATATATATATATATATATATATATATATATATATATATATATATATATATATATATATATATATACGAGGTCTATTTCTTTGTGTTTGGCATTCGTGTGAATCAAGGAAGTCGAGTGATTTTTAAGAAATGGACGAAAAAGAATTTCGTGTGGTGATTAAACATTACTTTATGAAAGGCAAAACGCCTCAGGAGACTAAAGAGAAGCTTGATAAACATTATGGTGACTCTGCACCTTCGATTAGAACAGTTTATAAGTGGTTTCAAAATTTTCGGACTGGCCATATGGGCAAAAGTGACGCTGAACGTTCTGGACGGCCTGTGAAGGTTACGACTCCAGAAATCATTGATCAAATCCATGATATGGTGATGGATGACAGAAGAGTTAAGGTGCGTGAGATTGCTAGTGCTGTGGGCATCTCGACTGAACGGGTACATAATATTTTGTATAAACACTTGGACATGAAAAAAAAGCTATCCGCAAGATAGGTGCCGCGATTGCTCACGCTTGACCAAAAACGGAATCATGTGAAGTATTGCAAGGATGGTTTGCAGCTGTTCCAGAAGAATCCGGAGGACTTTAAGCGTCGTTTCGTCACTGTGGATGAAACATGGATACATTACTATACTCTTGAGACCAAACAACAATCTAAACAATGGGTTACCAAGGGGGAATCTGCACCAAAAAAGGCGAAGACCGTTCCTTCGGCCGGAAAGGTTATGGCGACTGTCTTTTGGGATTCGCAAGGGATAATCCTCATCGACTATCTGGAAAAGGGTAAAACTATTACAGGTGAATATTATTCATCGTTATTGGACCGTTTGAGAACCAAGCTGCAAGAAAAAAACGCCCGCGATTGGCCCACAAGAAAGTCCTTTTCCATCACGACAACGCACCAGCACACACCTCAGCAGTTGTGATGGCAAAACTAATGGAAATAGGATTCCAACTCGTTTCACATCCCCCCTATTCTCCAGACTTGGCTCCCTCGGACTACTATTTGTTCCCCAATTTGAAGAAATGGCTGGCGGGACAAAGATTTTATTCAAACGAGGAGGTGATTGCAGACACTAATGGATATTTTGCAGACTTGGACAAATCCTATTATTCGGAAGGGATCAACAAACTAGAACATCGTTGGACGAAGTGTATAAGCCTAAAAGGAGACTATGTCGAAAAATAAAAAAAGGTTTACCCCAAACACATAAGTAGTTTTTATTTTTGCACGGACTTTTCAAACCAGCCTCGTATATATATATATATATATATATATATATATATATATATATATATATATATATATATATATATACATATATATATATATATATATATATATATATATATATATATATATATATATATATATATATATACATACATATATAATCCTTGAAGTAAGAGTAGAACCTATAGGTTTTTGAACAATATCGCTTAAGAAGTAGAAGGACAAAAGGATACAGGCCACTACATTTTGTGTAGTTTCAATATTTCAAAAAAAATTCTAGTGTTTGGTTAGATCAGAGGTTCCCAAACTTTTTTTTCTCGTAGACCACTTTCAAAATTTTACTGGTTTTGGTGGACTCCCTGCTGCTACATTTCTACCATATTCCCAAAACTCGTCAAAAAATGTGAAGATTAGATCTAACGATGGAAATTTGCGTCGTGGCTGAGTTCCAACCCTAAATTCGGAGTGGTAAAAATAAAAAGAATATATTTTCTTGTGTTCTATTTATTAAAATAATATGATTACAGACTTAATAGAATTAAAATTAAACATTAATAACGTACCGTAACTTCAACAATGCAAATCAACAATTAAAAAAAAATAGTCATAATGTTAATGGGAGGGATGTACTTGACGGATTGACAGCAAATTATCAATATTTGGCTTCAGTTTTGTAAGGAATAACCGCAAATCTCCCCGTTCTGTGATGTTCAATCTGCTCCTTTTTTGTTAATAGGTTTGTAACGACACTAAAACTTTTTTCGACAAGGTATGACGAGGGAAGCGCTATCAAAAGTTTTCTCGCAATTTCCCACAGCCCAGGATATTTTTCGGGTATTTCTGCCTGCAGCCAAAATATTTGATAGCCTTTTTTAAATTTCACCTTCAGCTCCTCATTGGTGCTAAGCTCGAGTAGCTCCTCTTGTAATACCACATTCGCCACTTCCGTTTCATCAAATGGATTTATGATCCATGGTGGTATTTCCATCGTCAGAATATATTCAAATTTATTTTTGAAGCCATCATGCAGGGCATTTAAATGTTGAACTTATGTCTGAATATCCTCATCAAGACATTCTGCCTGTGACAGGTTTGGAAACTGGAAGAATTCGCGCCGACTAATATTTTGCTTCATAAATTTCAATTTTCCGAGAAAAGCCGAAATTACATCCTTTGTTTTTATTAAATTTAGGCTGTCCCCTTGTAACTGCAAGTTAATGTCATTAAATTTTTTGGACAAATCTGTCAAATACGCGATGTCTACTTTCAGTTTGATCAGGTTTTCTTTTCAATCTGGATCTTTACTTTCCAGAAACTCTAAAACTGATTCAAAAAGTGAGTAAAATCTTGTTAAACATGCACCTTTCGACAACCAGCGTACTTCAGTATATAAGAGCAATCGTTGGAAGTCTTTATCATTTTCGTCCCACAATTGTGCAAATAAACGGGTATTCAACGCATTGCTTCTTATTTTGTTAACTGCTTTAATCACAAATTGAAGCGATTGGTGCAATCTATCACTGAAATTTTTCGCTACCAGGTGTTGTCGGTGGATGACACAGTGAATTGCAGTTACTTCTGGTATAATTCTTTTAAGATGGCTTATAAACCCACGATATCGCCCGAAGATGGCAGGAGCTCCATCTGCTGCCACCGAAATAATGTTTGTAAATGGAATCGATTTTTCCTTAAAAAAATCACTCATGACATTAAATATTGATTAGCCTTTAGTGTCCGTCTCCAAAGTTTTCGCGAATAGCAGCTCTTCATGGATTTCTTCGTCCATAACAAATCGAACATATGCCAATAATAATGCTTCATTACCAGGTAAAGTTGACTCGTCCAGTTGAATAGAAAAATGAGTTGTTTGCAGATAATTACACAAGAAGCTTTCAATATCAGAGCTCATTTCATCAATACGTCTTTGTACAGTGTTGTTACTCAAAGGAATTTTTTTGAGTACGTCAAATGGAGGTTTGTGCAGAACAGTTTTTAAAACCTCTTCAACAGCGGGTAAAATTAACTGTTCTCCGATGGTGTGCGGTTTTCCAGATTTCGCTCGTCGTTACTTTGAGACGTTGAAGCACTGTGCACGGTGGGTCTCTTCATATTTTTCCTTCAATGTTTGAAAATATTTTAAATCTTTACCTATTTTATCAGGATGACACCTTCTTAAATGATCTTCGAGCTTCGATGGTTTCATAGAGTCATTGCTCAAATGCATAAAAGGCATATGGGCAATCGTTTGTCTGCCTTTGATGGAAGAAAACCAAATTTCAAATAATCAACACTGTACTGTCGACATTTCTTCTTAGATTCAGTCATGTTTCGTATCAGTTACCTACCTGTAAAGAAAAAAATGTTTGTTTTAGTAATCATAAGGCGACTTTAACAGGATATGGCTATTTTAACAGAATAAAATAGGATTAATTAAGTATTACAATGAAAAAACCAAAATGCCAGCGGCAAAACTGATTTTAATTATTAAAAGCAACAAACTGCTAAGACCCATATAGAGGTTTTCACAAAACGGCTGAACCTGTTTTAATGTAATATAAAATATTTTTTGATTAATTATATTTTGATACATTTCTGTAAATTCGAGAGAAAATACTTTTAAAGAATATTTTGACATCAAAACTCCGCGATTTTAACGATTTATTCATTACTTTGATGTACGTTACGAGTGGTACATAAAGACACGTACAATTTATGAAAATATTTTTAGTCATTTAGCATTAGCAACTACGAGGGCACTGAAATATGTACAAACATGCAGGTCAATCATATATCTCTCCTTTAGTGAATCACCACAGTCGGATAAATAAATAATTTTATAATAAAAAGTACTAAAAGGTCAATCTTTCTCGGCTTTCTGTTTTATAGAAGTATTGAATAATGACCCTGTTCGGTATTTAATTTTTATTACGTACCTACTACACGCAAACATAACAAATATAATATTATTACAATATAAAATAAAAGTATGAATAACAAATAGGCAGGGACTTACTTTTTCCGGCACTGGCAAACACTGACATCGATTCACTCACACTTTTCTTGCATTCGTATTTATATTGGTGAAGAATCAAACAAGTTCATGCAAGATTGCAAGCACAGCACAGCACAAGTCGTATTTCGTCCCTTTGCACGTCTGAACGGGTTGCGTTGCGGGCAGCGCTTTGCAAGTCTCGACGCGCGTTGTACTGAATATCGAATATGCAAGTTTTTACAAGTAACAGCCGCTGACCTTCTTAAAATACACTACTCAAAAAAATTAAGGGAGGTTTTAAAACAAGGAAATTAACGCTAAATAAACAGGCTATCTGATCCATATGCCGGCCTAACTGAAAAAATTTTTTTCAAGCCCGTGGACCAAAAAAAAAAGCAAAATATTTGCAATATTATTTTTTCGCGCTGTCTGTTAGGATTGCATGAGAACCGTAGCTCCTAAAAAATTTTAGCCAAAAAATCTGAAAATTAGAATCTTAAAGCTTCAAAATGCTTTTTTTTTAAAGTCTCAATACGACCATTTTTCACCGAAATACAGCCTGTCAAAAATCACCGGAAAATTTGGAATTTTTGTTTGCTCCCTTAATTTTTTTGAGTAGTGTATTATCTGCCTACATTGATAGGTAAAGCTAAACCAACATTTTTGTTCTTTTACTATCGAAACCAGATAAATTTTCGTGGACTCCCACTTACAACTTGTGAACCCCCATTTTTTTTTTCACGCCAACGTACACCCCCGTTGAGTCTCCCGTGGACCCTGTGGGTCCACCTGAACCACTTTGGAAATCACTGGGTTAGATAATGAACAAATTTGAAATAAAATTATTTGTAGTCAATCATATATGGGGTTAAATGGGTATAGGAGGAGAGGGTTCTTGGAGTAACAAAATATTAAATTATCTTATTTTTCATCATTTCAAACTTTAACAGAAATTATATTTAAGGGAATGTGGTTAGAGAGTGATCTAAAAAACTATGACTGATATTTGTAAGAGAAGTACGAAGTAAATAAATAACTTACCATTTGCAGTAATATTTTTTGCGTAACTCTGTATACATTATACCATCACATTTCGTAAAATAACGTTTCTGATATATAATACTATAGCAGTTATTTTCCACAGGACGATGTAATTAAATATTTATTTTTGTGATAGAATCTTGGATATAAGATAAAAACAAAGAAAGTAACCTGATTTTTCTTATGACAGTTAATTTACAAGTTATTTTTATATAAGCAACATCATTATTTGTTACAGATCCTTTAGTTTCCGTCAGTGTCTCGTATACCTAATAAAATTTTATGTAAATTTTTTTTTCTATACGTTTTTCAACATATTATATCAAGCAAGAGCGATTGACAGCAATTAAATTATATATTGAACTTATAGTCATGTGAGTTGACAACCATCTTGTCAGACAATATAAAAATGTTACTATGGTTTTTCTAAGAGTAATCCACAATTACGTCATAATAATAATTTACGATGATCTGAGAGACACAGGAAACTATACATAACAATCAACCTGACAGGTGAAATGTTTTTTCTTTAGTGACCTGACCTATCATTCGAGTTAATTTACGATATGACTTAAAACGGAAAACAGATAACATTCGTAGAAAGAGTATAGATAATTACTTATTTATCAAAATTTACGCCTGGCGAAATCGTACTGACCATTTGTATTCCACACTAGTCCAGAAAATATTATTTTCCAAGCAAAGTATCAGTTTTCCAGACATCTGCACAAAATTAGTTATTTACGTAATATATTCGGGAAATGCTATTTTGTAGGTCTAGTAAAGAACAGCCTGCTAGAAAAAATTGACAATGAAGACAGCGTCCTTCCATTCTACTTTCAGGTCGGACAAATGTCTAAAGTTAGTCTTGAATGGATTAAAATCGGGTCTAACCAAAAGTTAATGGCATATTGTTGGTGAGAGATCTCTTGAACTAGGGGATGACGACACGTTCTCGAATGGAATACAGAATTGAAGTAAGACTGGATAGATCGAGGGCCGTTACCAGCAAAAGGCATATTTCGCTGTGGTGGCACGAAGATATCAAACAGCATACTAAGAGTATCACCTGCGTTCGCACGTTAAACCACAAGTCTTGCCTGACTGACATTAGCTAGATGCGATATAGGGTTGGCAAAAAGGACTTCTTTGATCTATTTCCCCGATTAAAAACCTCCATATACCATACGATACAACTTACAGGTGCTGTTCCAACACTATCACTAATTTTAACAAATAAGTAATTATTTTTTGTATTAATTTATACGTACAAGCAAAAAAGTTTGTAGCAGATCTCGTAACTTTTCGGGACTCTCCCTATAACGTGGTGTTGAAACGTGTTTAAAATATTACACCTTACCAAAAAATTGTTCAGAAAGGACAAATATACAAGGAAAAATTGACACACTTTACTTTTTAAAGATAGGACATAGTATTAACTGATCGAAGACGAAGTAGAAATTGTATTAAAAGAAAAAAAATCGTAATTATATGTTTATGTATGAGGTGTACAAATTAGTTTCCATCGACTACAAAACCTATTTAAATTGAATATTTTAGTTTTAAAAGATCAGTTGTGGACGCGATGTCGTTCGAAACAAAACATTTGCGACACATGTTCCTTTTACATTTCAACTTAAAAAAGTCCATAAGAAGGAACAAATAGTTTGTTCGGCTTCAGATGAAACACTGTATTGTAGAGCATGTATAATAAATGGTTCTAGCAATTTCAAAAGGGAAATTTGAACCTTCAGAATGGTTACCTAAAAAGAGTGAAATAGAAGGAGTTCGGGCAAATTTTGGACGAGAATCCGTAACAAACCTACTAGAACTTGTTAGTGCACTCGAAATGACCTAACAAGCTACAGAAGCTGAGGATAATTCACGAGGGGTCCGGTGGATCCACTATAAGGCTCCGCCTGTTTACTTCTAAACGCGATCCAAGATTCACGGTGGACCCGAGGAAGGGTGACTGGAAACGATGAGTAACATTTTCGTTGAATATAAGTGTTGTCACATTTCTAAAATCTGAAATATTCAATGATTTACCGGCTTTTGCTATATTATTAAAAGCCTAATGTAATGAAGTAAAATTATCGTATATACTTTTAGTTAGTAGAGAAGAAAGTAAATTACATTATATTTATAGGAAACAGCATAAGTGACAACGCCGATACCTATCCACGGCCGGTTTTACTAGCAAAACACGCGTGGTCCTTCTAGTCCATGGACCCGGAATACGGTATTTTTTTCATAAGGTGCACTTGGAAATGTATCAGTGTTTTATAAGGGTGTCCCAAAATTCACGCAAGAAGTAATTTTGATAGAAAACACAGGTTTTTAGTTAAAAATTGTAATTATTTTATTGATTCATAAAGTATACAGTATAGGGTTATCTATGGAATAACATATCGGGTAAGTGGCCTCCGCGGCTTTGCTGGCACATACACACTCTTTTATCAAAATTTTCCATGACCGTTTTGCAGAAATGTGGCTGAATTTCGTTGATACAGCGCTTAATTTCCTCCTTCGAGTCGTGGGCTTGTTGGCATAAACCTTAGACTTTAAAAACCCCAAAAAAAAAAAGTCCAACGGCGTTAAATCGAATGATCTGGGGGCTAATTCTGATCACCAAAACGGGATATTACACGACCAGGAAATGACTCATACGGTAATTGAATTGTTTCTCGGACTGTATGGTATGCCCAAAATCCGCACCAAACAGTGACACGCTGTGGATGCATTTGTTTCGTAACAGTCACATGTGAATTGTCTGAACCCCAAAAGCGACAATTTTGTCGATTAACGAAGCCATCAAGATGGAAATGAGCTGAAGATGATTTTCTTCGAAAAATCAGTATCCAATTGTTGTTCCATAATCCAATTAACAAACTCTCTTCGTTGTGCGTGGTCAGTAGGCTTCAGTTCTTGAGTCAATTGAACTTTATAAGCATGAAGATGCAAATCTTTCGTGAGAATACGCTATATAGAGCTTCTCGAAATCTCCACTTCTTGACCACGGTGCCGAATTGATGTTCTTGGAGTCTGAGCAACACTCTCACGAACTGCTTCAATGTTTTGTGTCGAACGACTTGTTGAAGGACGGCCAGAGCGTTTAAGATCACTAGCTGATCCAGTCTCCCTGAATTTTTCAATTAATCTCTTCACAGTTGATGAGGTTAAATCACTATTCCGACCATATTTTATACGAAAATTCCGAACTGTAGCTGCCAAACTTTCATTATTTTTAAAATATTGCTCAACAATGAAAACACGTTCTTTTGTGTAGCGCTCTATTTTTAATAACCCTGAACTGTCAGCTGTCACGCTGTGTTTTTTGTTTTGTTGGCAACACTTTACCATACAAATGGCGCCAAATTCAAATCTTGCGTGAATTTTGGAACACCCTTTACTTGCCCTTACCTTACTCATTGAAGTTTCTTATGGATCATGGAATTGGCGAGAAACAACGTTATAAATTACATACTCTCTTTTCTTTTTTGTGTCTGGGATCCATCATGTGCTCACTTCTTAGAATACAAACAAACGTTATGAAACCTTCATTCTTTACTCTCCGAGTTCAAGAAAAAGAACTTTTTACTCAAAATTACGTGTGATAAAAAATGGATATAATCCTAAATTTTATCCAATTGGCTCGCTTTTTAGTGCTCCGTAGGAAACACAGGATCACTTCGGTATCCGTTTGTCACACTCGATTTTCTCCGAAGTTATTTTACATAGAAAGTTTAAATTTGGCACAAACATAGGAATTGATTGCACAAACAGAGCCGTATAGTTTCAAAGTTAAATTTTGACTTAAGGGGTTAGTTTGAAGGGTGAAATCCGAAGTGAAAAAAAATTACCAAGTCATCGAGTGGGATGTCAAACAAAAGCTTGTGAAAACATCAGTTCAAAAGTATATATGATGTAATACTTACCAGGTGTACAAATATGAAATGCGGTTTTTTTTTCTAAAAAAACATGTTAAATTCGGAAGAATGATAAAAAGTGCTTTATTCAAAGTATGCTCCATCGCTTATTATACATTTTTCCCATCTTTCGGGCAATTTGTGAATTCCATGCCAGTAAAAAATCTTCCCTTTTTGCTGCGAACCATTCATCGAGCCATTTTTTCACATCTTCGTACGAACCAAAGCGCTGCTCAACAAGTACGTGACCCATCGATGCAAACAAGTGGTAATCGGAAGGAGCCAAGTCTGGTGAGTAAGCCGCATAGGGTAGAACTTCCAAACTGAGTGCATCCAACGTGTTGCGAGCTGGTTTTGCCCTATGTCATGAAGAAAAATGACTTTGTGTTGCCTCTTTCGGTATTCTGGCCTTTTTTCAAGCAGCGAACGGTTCAAATCGGTCAATTGTTGTTGGTAACGTTTAGTATTAACCGTTTCCCCCCAGGTTTTAACAGCTCATAATAGACCACGCCCGTCCGGTCCCACCAAACACAGAGCATCGTCTTTCTGCCAACGCAATTCGGTCGATGTGGATGGTGCGCCTGGGTCTACCCATGATTTTTTGCGCTTGGGATTCTCAAAATAAATCCACTTTTCATCCCCTGTATACGATGCAAAAACGACTTCCTTTTGTACCGAGCGAGCAAAATGTCACACGTGTTTTTGCGCTTTTCCATTTGCCTGTCGTTTCAACTCATGTGGTACCCATCTACCTGTCTTCTGAATCTTTCCCATCTCTCGTAGCCGATTGGAAACAGCTTGTTGACTAACACCCAATTGCTCGGCGAGTTGTTTTTGTGTTTGCGAATCATCTTCGTCCAACAATGCTTGCAATTCCACATCTTCGTATATTTTTGGCGGTTTTCCACGTTCCTTGTCTGCAACATCGAAGTCATCACTTTTGAAACGCCGAAACCATCGTTCACACGTATCTTGCGATGGAGCATGTTCACCATAAGCTTCTCGAAGTAATCGGTATGATTCCACAGCAGTTTTCTTCAAATGAAAACAAAAAAATTAATGCTGTCCGCGAATGCTCCTTGTTCGGTATAAATTTCGACATATGGAACACAACACGATACACACACTTTTCCAATTTATCACTCGTGTGCGTCTGACACTAGTTGATGACACAACAAAATGGCGCACTGTCAAATCATTATAGCACAAACTGCATTGGTGCACCATCTGTAGTCTGAAATCCGCATTTCATACTTGTACACCTGGTACACACATTTTTCTTCGTTTATTTTTCAAAAAAATGGCCAAAAATCTTGAAAAATACTAATCAAGAAATTTTGAAAAAATTCTGGAGTAGTCTTCATAAGTGTTTAGATTCAGCGAAAATTATCACGAATGCATTACTTTTGATAATTTATCTGGTATAAATAAAATCTAAGGGCCCTGACAATATGATGGACTTTTTTTTTTAATTACACCTTTCAGTACATTCCTGATACCCTGTCGCGCGTCACTTCCGTACCGAGATAATAATTTTATTTTATTTTATTTGTTTATAATTAAACAAAATATTTTGGTAGTAAATATTTGTTTTACACTTGTATTACTAGATCCTAGATTGAGCTAGATTAATTTATTGGCTATTTAATAGCTAAGATGCTGTAACTATTATACTTCATTGACTAAGAAAAAACGTAAAAATAAATCTTAAGGTATATACATGCCAGGGACCTAATTAACTTAGTAGTAGGTAAGAATTTTACTTTATTTTAAACGCAATCAACGGTACGGAACACTAATTGCACAAGTCCAACAACGTTTTTTTTTTAAGTTGAACTGGAAATATTTTGTTTTTCGTACGATATCACATCTACAATTGATTTTTCAGGTTATGTTTACGGTAAGATACAGTATATTGTACCTTGTTTTAAAACTAAAAGGTGGCACTTTAAAATTACGAGGAAGTGGGAAAAAATCCAGTTTGAATAGGTTTTGTAGTCGATGAAACATTTGAAAGGTTGCCTACAATAACCTAAGAAATTATACATGGTCGAATTCAAATTATAGTGCTAACAATATACGAATCAATTACTTTTGTCATTTAATATAGGATTACGTTTATTATAATCAGTATTTTTTCTCGTCGTTCAATATACTGTTAAATTTTATATATAAAAATTAATTTTCCAGGCTGTTAATCCTATTCTATAAAATGTTAGCACCTTTAATACTTCCTGTAAATTTCTTGCAGGTACTAAAAAAAAATTATTAAAAGCAATAAGTAATTTTATTATGATTGGCAAACCATTGTATTGATAGTAAACCATTATATTGATATATTATGGTAAATTATTTTTTTAAGATTTTTTGGAACAGTAAATAATAAAGGGCTTAACATTATGTAGGAGTATTTTTTCTTGTGGAGAGTAAATTAAACAAGATATTTAGAAAACTACTACCGCACCGTAAAAAGTTTTTTTTCCCAATTTGATGAGAGTATCAATTCCAGAACAGGCGACTAAACACGCAAAGCTTACCATATAGTTATTCCAGATATCTCGGAACAAATTTTGCATGCATTTTAAAAATTCTTTCTCTTTCTCTCTCTCTTCAATATTTGGAAACAAAGACTTAAGAAACAGCATTTATAATTATTGTTTTACTTTAAACATACAATTTTACAATTGACTACTTGTTACTAGTGTCTGCTCAACATGCGACTTAATGTACTTAAAGTTACTACTTCCCAAATACTTAAACGTCTAGACATTTTTCATATTGCCGACTGAAGTAACATTACGCCTACGGTTGTACAGGGTGAGTCAACGATAGAGTAAAGTTCATTATCTCTTTTGTTTCGGGAATGACGAAAAAATGTTAAATACAATAGTTTTTAGAGAATGTTAAGGTGCACAGTTTAAAATTATTTTTGAGTATACAGGGTACTTCAAAAAAGTGTATGTTGTAATATGTTTTTTTTAAATGGATTATCTTATTTTCTAATTTATTTTTAAATTCTGCGTAAAATTTTATAACTTTTTTATTAATAATGTTATATACCTAAACGTAGTAGTTTTTCTAATATTTCAATATTTTTTAAAAAATACTAGTTTTCAGTTTTGTAAAAAATTGCCAGTAGCGCCATTGTTTCTGAAGGGGGAATACTCATAATTGGTACGAGCGTTCTACAGAGATGAAAAAAAGATATATGTAAAGAAATTTGAGTTAGATGCTGTAAGGTGTTCAATATAAATTTAGGCATTTCGACTATTTTAAATTGAAAAATCTTAAATTTTTTAAACGGCACACACTGTATATTATTATTTTTTTTGATAGATTTTACAAAACTCTCCAACTTTTATTAAGTATGTCATATACCTATTTCTAATAGTTTTCGATTTATTTTGAATTTTTCAATTTTTACCCTTATTTTTCATACATTTACGCTATTGTGAAAATATAAACAAATAGTTAATAATAATTTTAATCTAGTTTAACTTATCTAATGATTAATTATTATGACGTAATAAATGTTAAAATAAATGCCCGTCTACTTGAATACACATGTTTAGTCGTTTTACTAATTTTCCTTCACTTTCCTTAGCATAAAAGGCGTTATTGTCCTGCACGCATCCCGTATGCCATTTTCCATACCTACTGGTGTTGATGTAGCCCCACAAAAAGAAGTCTAAAGGTGTTAAATCACATGATGAGGGGCCACGGAATGAATCCATCCCTACCGATCTATTTTTGTGGGTAATGATCGTTTAAAAATTCCCGAACTTCCCGATGGTAATGAGCAGGAGCTCCGTCTTGTTGAATCCACATGTCTTCCCTTTCAAAGTTATCAACTTCTTCAAGAAGCTGGGGTAATTCATTTTGCAAAAAATTTAGATATCTAGGCCCGTTAAGCGGTTCGCGGAAAAAAATGTGGACCGAAGGTTTTGGTAGCTTCGTCAGAAAACATTATTTTAGGTAAAAAATTTGGATCGGTTCTGTTGCTCCATTCATGGCGGTACAAAAGTTTACTCGTCTTTCAAATTCACAGTCTTGAAGTTTTTGTGTGTAGTTCCATAAGAAAGGGATGATACTTGTATTTTCTTGAGGTGCTATTAGCCGTAGATTGAAATGTGTCAAATAAGTCAGCTAGATGACGGCTGCTGACCTGGGGGATTATCTTCAACATGAAGTAAAATCTCCATTTCTTTTTCTTCATTGGCAGCATTCTGGTTTACTACTTTCCGTTTCGTATACTCAACGCTTACACTTCCATCAAACCGTTCCATTAACACTGAAAAGATTTTCTAGGTGGTATACGTCTATTAGGGTACTTCGCTCCGTAAAGCCTTACTGCCAAAAGACAATTTTTTTCCGCCTCGCCTAGTATGTAAACCATATCAATTAATTCATTTTTAGGAAAATCCATAACTATTACCGTTATATGTCACTTATTACAACAAATTAAACTATTTTTACTTGCTTAATAGACATATCAAAATTTGACAATGCCTACATTTTTGTTTTGTCTTGGCAACTATGATGTTATAGCGTAAGTGTATTAAAAACAAGGGTAAAAGTTAAAAAATTCAATATAAATCGAAAACTATTAGAAATAGGTATATGACATACTTAATAAAAGTTGGAGAGTTTTGTAAAATCTATCAGAAAAAAATAATAATATACAAGGTGTGCCATTTAAAAAATTTTGAGATTTTTCGCAATGCATAAATTTATTTTGAACACCCTGTATCATCTAACTCAAATTCCTTTACATATATCTTTTTTTTAATCTCTATAGAACGCTCGTACCAATTATGAGTATTCTACCTTCAGAAACGATGGCGCTACTGGCAATTTTTTGCAAAACTGAAATATTAGAAAAACTACTAGGTTTGGGTATATAACATTATTAATAAAAAAGTTATAAAATTTTACGCAGAATTTAAAAGATATTAGAAAATAGGATATTCCATTTAAAAAAAACATATGTTATATCGGCCGACACTTTTTTGAAGTACCCTGTAACTCAAAAATAATTTTAAACTGTGCACCTCGACATTCCCTAAAACTATTGTTTTTAACATTTTTTCGTCATTCCCGAAACAAATGAGATAATGAATTTTATCGTTGACTCACCCTGTACAAGGTACCTTCAGGGATTTTACTTTTCGAAATTAGAACTGAATGTGCTCAGAGGGGTACAAAGCAAATAAAACCACCAAAACATACAATTTTTGTTTAAATTGAAGGTGTTTATAAAATATTTCTTGTGGTTCAGTGTATGTGGGAGAAATTAATAAATAATAAACAAAATGTACGAGGCTGGTTTGAAAAGTCCGTGCAAAGTCCGAGAGATGGCACCACCGGCGCGTATCGAGGTCATATTTAGTTAGTAGCATCTCTTGAATGAACGCACACCAAGTTTCAGCCATATTGGTCTATTTCTTTGTGTTTGGCATTCGTGTGAATCAAGGAAGTCGAGTGATTTTCAAGAAATGGACGAAAAATAATTTCGTGTGGTGATTAAACATTACTTTATGAAAGGCAAAACGCCTCAGGAAACTAAAGAGAAGCTTGATAAACATTATGGTGACTCTGCACCTTCGATTAGAACAGTTTATAAGTGGTTTCAAAATTTTCGGACTGGCCATATGGGCACAAGTGACGCTGAACGTTCTGGACGGCCTGTGGAGGTTACGACTCCAGAAATCATTGATCAAATCCATGATATGGTGATGGATGACAGAAGAGTTAAGGTGCGTGAGATTGCTAGTGCTGTGGGCATCTCGACTGAACGGGTACATAATATTTTGCGTAAACATTTGGACATGAGAAAGCTATCCGCAAGATGGGTGCCGCGATTGCTCACGCTTGACCAAAAACGGAATCGTGTTGTGTGGGTTACCAAGGGGGAATCTGCACCAAAAAAGGCGAAGACCGTTCCTTCGGCCGGAAAGGTTATGGCGACTGTCTTTTGGGATTCGCAAGGGATAATCCTCATCGACTATCTGGAAAAGGGTAAAACTGTTACAGGTGAATATTATTTATCGTTATTGGACCGTTTGAAAACCGAGCTGCAAGAAAAACGCCCACGATTGGCCCACAAGAAAGTCCTTTTCCATCACGACAACGCACCAGCACACACCTCAGCAGTTATGGTCGCAAAATTAATGGAAATAGGATTCCAACTCGTTTCACATCCCCCTATTCTGCAGACTTGGCTCCCTCGGACTACTATTTGTTCCCCAATTTGAAGAAATGGCTGGCGGGACAAAGATTTTATTCAAACGAGGAGGTGATTGCAGACACTAATGGATATTTTGCAGACTTGGACAAATCCTATTATTCGGAAGGGATCAACAAACTAGAACATCGTTGGACGAACTGTATAAGCCTAAAAGGAGACTGTTGAAAAATAAAAAAGGTTTACCCCAAACACATAAGTAGTTTTTATTTTTGCACGGACTTTTCAAACCAGCCTCGTACACATAACTATAGTTGTACATCAGTACTCTACAGTTCACACGATCATGTAAGAAACACTAAATTTCTGGCTTCACTATCCTGTTAATTCGAAAGACTAGAGGGTCAATTAAAATGCACATTCAACACAACACAACATTCAAACAATTTAAATAAAGATAGGGATTACGGTCACCACACGTGAAAATTGATATTACAGTGCCACTCGTGCCTCGTCAATATTCTAATCTAAAAGAATAAATATCCCTGAAGACGTCTTGTGCAATCGGAAGCGAAATGTCAGTCCGATTTGATATCGCCTAATCCCAAGAACCATATTTTTCGTCTAGACACACTACACTCAAGTAGCTACGCAGCACTATTTATGTACCGTTGTAAGTGATCGGTAGTCGCTAATAGAATATCCCAGCCTTCTCATTGGTCATTGGTACTATTAAAAGAAGATACTTTGTTTCTTTAAATATAAATTAACAAATTATTAGGGCGTTTTTTCCACTACTTTCCTTGCAAACACTCAGTTCTAAAATAAACACTAAATTTGACTTTCTCACGCTAAAACATAACTTAATTTAAGCAATACAACTCAGTACATTGAATGGCAGATATTTTATGGTTATTCACTAAAGAACTTTAGTAAAGATACAAGTGAAACCTGACTTTTCTCTCTATTCTTTTAAAGTTAGAAACAATAAAAAAAAAATTGAAATTTTCCGATGAAACCCTGAAAAGGATGTATAACACGTAGGCGGAAAAGTTTTTGGTCTGACACATAGATGTCGCCCTTTTAAAAAATCCATATGATTTTTATAAAGTACCAACCTTCAAACGATCGTGTGTTTACAAGTTATAGTGGTTTTAGTGACGCTACTTTTGATAGTTTCAAAACAATGGAAAAAATCGAATTTCGTGTGTTGATTAAACACTGTTTTTTGATCGGAAAAAATACCGTTCAAGCAAAGCAATGGCTTGATAAGTGTTACCGGGACCCTGCCTCTGGAAAATCACACCGGAAAATATCAAAAAATCTATAAAATTGTGTTGGATGACCGTAAAGTGAAATTGCGTGAGATAGCTGACACCCCAAAGATATCAAAAGAACGTGTTGGTTATATTTTGCGTGAACATTTGGGCATGAGAAAGCTCTGTTCGAAATGGGTACCGCGTTTGCTCACAGTGGACCAAAAATAACAACGTGTTGATGATTCTGAGCGCTGTTCGGACCTGTTTAAGTGTAATAAAAAGGATTTTTTCATGCGATATGTAACAATGGATGAAAGGTGGATCCACCACTACACACCGGAATCAAATTAGCAATCAGCTGAGTGGACAACAGCTGGTGAAAGCCACCCGAAGCGACCAAAAAACACAACAGTCGGCTGGGAAGGTTTTGGCCTCTGTATTTTGGGATGCGCATGGAATAATTTTCATCGACTATTCTGATAAGGGAAAAACCGTCAATAGCGAATATTATATAAAGTTATTGGTGCGTTTGAATCGCAAAGAAACGGCCCCAAATGAACAAGAAAAAAGTGCTCTTTCATCAAGAGAATGCACCGTGTCAAGTCAATGGTTACGATAGCAAAATTGCATGAATTGAAGTTCGAATTGCTTCCTCATCCATCGTATTCTCCAGCGACTATTATATATTCGCAAACCTCCAGAAATGCTCGCGGGAAAGAGATTTGGCTCCAATTAAGAAATTATCGCCGAAACTGAGGCCTATTTTGAAGGCAAACACAAATTCTTCTACCAGAAAGGTATAAAAAATGTTAGAAAAGCATCGGACTGATTGTATCGCTCTTGAAGGAGATTGTATTGATGAATAAAGTCTAATGTTGCAAAAAAAAATGTGTTTTAAGTAGCTAGACCAAAAACTTTTCAACTTACGTGTTATACGATGTATTCGAAGCAACCCCGCTAACTTCCCGCCCATGTTTGACCATAGATAATTGTGCTTTAAATTGGTTCATTAACCCAACCAAAAACCACTAAAACTATTGAAGCTATACAGAATTTAACCACTCACACCTCCTTTTTCTTGAAGCAATATCGTTCAAAGACTATAAGTGAAGAATTATTGTGACAGCATAATGATAAACCGGTGAATATTGGATAGTATGTTTTTCGTCATCTAGGAACTTTAAAACTTAAAGAAATGCAAACTTCACGTAGGGTAATTTTATCGCTAATTCAATACCTCCATTAGCACAATAAGTAACATAAAATTTTGGTCCTCATTGGATGTTATATTAGGCCATAAATCATAAAATATCTGAAACTATATAAATTATTATTCTTTTTATAAAATAATAGACAAATTAATATATTTTTAGTCATCCATTCATTTTACCCTGCCATATTTGAACATGAAAAATATAAAATGTATCATATTAGGAAAAGAACCTTTAATATCTTAATTGGCTCACATATACTAACACGTTCCTTATTTGGTTTAAATCCAAAGTTATATTGACAATTATCGGTAATAAATGTAACTTAAATTATGGTTCCTTATTATATTTCTATTGTTAATATGTTTCAGCATACAACAAGCGCTATAAACACATTGCTAAAGTGATTTTTAATATCAGTTAATGAGAGTAGCATATTTTGATTTTATTTGGTTTCTTTAAGAGTAGTTATATAAGAATCGTCGTATAAATTATTAAAATGAAAACATTTTAAAAATGGTACTGAAAAATTGAAAATTTAGCATCACTTTTAAGATTTAATATTTGAGAAAATAGTACACCAAATTGGCGCTGAATCATATGCCTTTATCTACATAAAGCAGGTGTACTTGATTGCATGCCTCGTACTTCTCCATTATTTGAGTAATACAGAATCGATGATCAACAGTAGATCTTCCTGCTCTTAATTCTACTTGTTCTTCTGCCTCTACAGTCTGTAAAGTAAGAACATGTCCGCGATTATTCATTTTTGGTAGATGCGATTCTAGCGATTCAACAAAAAATCAGTAAAGGGAACCTTTGCCTACGACGGATTTTAGTAAAAGTATCAGTCGATTCCGAACTTTCGTCGAAATCACGTCAAATCCAAAATGAGTCACTTGTTTGCGTGTCGGTTCGAGACGGTCTTTCTTCGTTCCTATCCAAAAGGGCCTAAAATCAGACATTCCGCGGCCGCTAAATATATTAAAAAGTCGGTATCATTTGTTAAGAAGTCGGTAAATCGTTTTCACGAGACGAAAAATGTCGACAACTTGCGAAAACGTGGCTCGATAGGGAAAGTCACTCCGAAGGTCGAAAAACAAGTCGTGTCGTTGTTTTTACGGGACCCGAAATTGACGCTGTGTCAAGGGGCGGCAAAATTAAGAAAATAGGGTTTGAATGTGTCCCATAAGACCATTTGACAACATCTTCATACTTATAATGTGAAATTCCGAAGCACGTTGAAGAAATCTTTGCTGGTCGAAAATCACGTCGCGAAGTGGCTCGCTTGGGCCCACGATAAGATACTAGAGTGGCCCTCACAATCACCCGACGCCAACCCCATTGAAAGCTTTTGGTCCCTGGTAAAAAGAAAGCTCAGAGGAAAGACCCTAAGGACTTTAAGTCAGTTGTCCCGCGAGATTCGAAAAATTTGGAGATCATTGCCCGGGTATGCAGAAAATCTTGTCGACAGCATATCGTGAAAATGCCAGGCGACACATTTTTTTCAAGAATACGAGCGGCCACGTTATTACTTGAGAGACTATATATCACAATATTGTTTCTCTATTTCTCTGTATAAAATTTTTCCATAGATCCTACTTATCAAACTGGTGACTCTGAACTTTGTGTTCCTCTGATATAAGTATTTATCCTTCCACACTTCTTTTCCCATGAGTCGTTTTCTTTCTATGTCATTATGTTTGTAACTATTTTTTTGGTTTCCTTGTTAACTTTTCCAATTTTCGGTTTCGGTTTTTTACCTCGTTCATAATCCCCTCTGCTTCTTGGGCTGCTCAATATTTATATTCTTTAATATAATTGTAGTGTTACTCTGGTGTTTCAGATTCTATGTTTATTAATTTTTAGTCCAGCCTGTTCTTGGATAACGTCTTTACACCTATATGTTGACGGATGTATCTGACTTGGTTGTTTTGTCCTAAAACATGATTATTAATTTTAAAAATTTAACAAAAAACTTATTATTGTAGTATTTGTATAGTATAGAATAGTATAAAAATGACGAATATGTCAGTAAGTAATACATGGTAAATAAGTTCAAATTTGCATGACTAATTGAGCAGCCGCAATGAACGAGAGGGATAAGGTGGGGGACACAATCCTTGTCCTTGAAAATTTCGTTCTATGAAGCGTTTCACTGAAGCAGAGTTTGCCTTTTTTGTGCAAAAGTTTTGCAAAAAATAAATTCCGCGACTGTCGTGTGGAGTCAATTTATCATTTACATAATATAAAGTCCCGAAGTTTAAAAAAATGAATGTGATAGGCAAACAATTAAGTGCCTTCTAGACACATTTATATTGTGTTACAATGCGTTCTTCATAAAGTTTTATATCTGACCCCATACAAGATATAGATGGAGCAAGAATTAATGTCAACTGATACTGCTTAGAAGCCAGACTTCGTTAATCAAATGTTTGAATCCTTTTTAACATTGGCTAACATTGCAAGCTCGGATGAAGCACATTTCAACCTTAATGATCATATCAGTAATCAGAATTTCCATTTTTTTTTATGGGTCTAGCACAGGTGCTGCAGGGAAGTCCCTAAAGCGCTCCGGGACCGGTACGTGGGCGAAAAAAGCGATTTGCGTTGTTCTTGAATCGCTGTAAATTGTACTTGGTGGGAAACACAGCGCTGGGCAAATTATTCCAAAGGGATGATGTTCTCCATATAAAAGACTGCTTGAAAAGCGTTGTACGCGGGAGTAACAAGCTGAACCTCATACGGATGTGAAGCATCAGCGCGACGTGTATTTCTAACATGCACCGCTTTGGGAGGAATTAAGCGGGCTATATCCTTCGAACACTTTCCATGAAAATACTTGTAGAACAGACTCAAGTCGCCAACCGTTCTTCGATGTTCCAGTGAATCAAGGCCGCCGGTCAGTTCCGGGTCTCCAATCAGACGAACAGCTGTTCTCTGAACAGAATCCAACAAATGCAGTGTGTGTTTGGGAGCGGAGCCCCAAACATGGGCGCAGTATTCCATAATTGGTCGAATTTAAGCTTTGTAAAGAATTAACAGTTGTGGAGTGTAAAGCTTTCTGGTTCGAAATAGTATTCCCAACTTTTGAGAAGCTCTCCTTGCTATGCCTGCAACATGTTCATGCCAGGACATATTTGCTCCCAAATTAACGCCCAACAAATTGAGCGACGATATTAGGGGAATGGAGTGCCCCGACATAACTATGTCATGTTCAGCAACGTTAACTTTTTTAGAAAAAACTGCCGCCTGAGTTTTTGTAGCGTTAAATTCCACTTGATTACTGTCACCCCAAGATAGAATTTCTTCCAGGTCTTTGTTAAGTTGAACGACCTCCTGCTGTCTGCGGATATTCGCCTGAGCAGCCTATGTCCGAGCGTTCAAAGTGAATGAAGAGACAAGCGTACTGTCATCTGCAAAGCTGTAGATTGGATTCCCGGTCTTCTCCAACAGATCGTTAATGTAAATAAGAAAGAAAGTAGGAGACAGTATGGAGCCTTGGGGCACACCGGCGTTGGTAGTGAGCGTCGACCGCCACTTGTAAAGAACGCTCTCTGAGGAAACATGAGAGCCACAAACAGAACTTTTCAGACATACCACAAGAGCGTAGCTTAGCCAATAGTCCATCGTGCCAAACACGGTCGAATGCCTTGGATATGTCAAGAGCAACCGCTCGAGATTCTCCAAAGTGTTCAGTTGCGTTGTTCCAAACATGTGTTACATAAGTCAGAAGATCTGTTGATCCATGTTTACGAAAGCCATATTGGTGATCGCTAATAATATTGAATCGTTTAAGATATTCTAGAAGATGCTGATTGATAACCTTTTCCATGACTTTCGATATTATTGAAAGCAGTGCGACTGGTTGGTAATTATTTGGCAAGGTCTTCTTGCCTTTTTTAGGTATCTGCTGAACTGAAGCACAGTTCCAGCAGGACGGAAATATTTCCTTTTTGTAGGATAGGTTGAAAAGTCTACAGAAAACTGGTGTTAGTTCCCTTGCACAGTTTTTGAGAACTATGGCAGGTATTCCGTCAGCACCAGAAGCCTTTTTGGTGTCTAGCTTCATTAAAATACACTTTATGATACGCTGTCTGAAGACAACATCGGGCATCTTTGACTGCAATATGGGAATAGTAGGTGATGTTTTTCCTTGGAAATCGACAGTAGAATGTGAAGCAAAGAGTTCAGCCGACAAGTTCGCTCTCTCAACAGGTGTGGTTGCAATGGAATTATCTGGCCGTGTGAGTGGTGGTATGTTGGATTTGGTGAAATTTTGACTAACTGCCTTAGCGACTGCCCAAAAGAACCTGGAATTGTTTGGACAAGCGAGAAGTTTGTTTTTAATTCGTTGATTGTGTGCCACCTTGGTTTCGTCGATAATTCCTTTGCATCTGTTCCGGGCACGAACAAAAGTGTTACGATGTATGGTGTTAGGAGTTTCACGCCATTCTCGGTAGGCAATATGTTTAGAAGCAACAGCTTCTTTGCATTTTCGGTCAAACCAAGGCTTGCCGTTGGAGGGGCATTTCTTCGAAAAAGGGATGTAAGCTCCCATACCAGCCAAAATAACATCGGAGACCTCTCTGGGGCAGTCAGATGGGTTGGCGGGTCGAAAACAAACGTCCATCCAAGGGAAAGTTCGAAAATATTCCATGAGATCTTCCCATTTGGTAGATTTGTAGTGCCAAATCTTGCGCGGCTTAGGCGCCTCTCTGTCACTGATTGGCAGGATTCTCGATGTCGAAAGCAGTTTATAGTCGGAAGAACCCAACGGCGGATTTACGGTGACCGTGTAAATCTCCGGATTGGTGGTTAAAAAAGATCAAGAATACTCGCGAACTCCCCGTCTCAATCAGGGATCCGTGTTGGTTCGTCAATAAGCCACAACTGATTGAGAATGATTCAGCTTCACGACCTTGTTCGTCGGTAGTATTTGAATACTTAAGCCAGTTGACATTGTGGACATTCAAGTCGCCCAGGATGACAATTTCAGCACTGGATAGTTAATTTGTAAATTATTAAGTCCTACCAATTCAAAACTAAAGCATCAAATCCTCGAGAAATTTTCCCGAATAACTGATGTGACACAAGTTGGCCTCACCGTATTCTGACTTGATGCCGACAGATTGTTTTTCATGGAGATGTCTGAAAACTAAAGTTTACAGTCCTTGCTCGCTGAAATAACTAAAAACAAATTGCTACATGATATGTCAAAGATTATAGAAACGACATGGAGGATCAGTAATTTCACCGCTCGCTAAGAACATGCCAGAAACGTGACGGTTTTTTACTGTAAATATTTTAAATAATTGTTTAAGTTTGGGAGCCATAATTTTTTTTTAGAAAAATAAAATTTTATTACTAATCTTTCTGAAAAACGCAATAAAGCCGATGCAGTGTTTTCTGAAATGATTTAATAATATTTTTTTATATTCTTTCAATGGTACGCCAGGTTATATTGTAAGATTACTCGTAAGAGGAATTTATGTTTAAATTGAAATTACATAATACGCTTCGTCGTTTCAGCTAACAACTAAAATAATTAGCGAGGGAAGTCCACCAAACTTATTAAATTTAAATTAGCAACCGTCACAATGTACTTATTTTCCTTTGATTGACAAGGTTGAACCAGTTAATTTAATTTTTAAAATTTACACTGTACCCGGAGCAACACCAGTGTGCGAAATAAATTACCAATTTACACGGAGCAAGTTTTATTAAAATTGCAGTAATTTTAATTGCATCCGTGCGTAATAAGAATTTTTTTGAAACGGTGGATGAAGTTCATATCACATCGACCGATTCTAAAATAATTACGTTTCCAATAAACTTCTAATTTCAATTTTTGGTTCATTTTCAATTACCAACCATAGATCATTATATTATTAAGGTAGCCTTAGAATTATTTCGTTTTAACCTTTTAAACGCTTACTTTTTGTATTCTACAATATGTAATTTTAAAAATAATACGTAGGCTGAAAAATTTTTGGTCTGACACATAGATGTCCCCCTTTTCAAAAAAATGCATATGATTTTTAGGATGTACCAACCATCAAACGATACATGTCAAAATTTCATGATATTTCAACGATTAATTTACAAATTACAGTGGTTTTAGTGACACTACTTTTGATATGTTTAAAACACTGTTTTTTGATGGGAAAAAATACCGTTCAAGCAAAGCAATGGCTTAATAAGTGTTAGGGGACTCTGCCCTTGGAAAATCACTCATCATTTACTGGTATGCTGAATTTAAACGCAGTCGTACAGACACAAATGATGCTGAACTCTCTGGAGTCCCAAATGAGGTGGTTACACCGGAAACACACAAACAAAATTGTTTTGCGTGACCGTAAAGTGAAATTGCGTGAGATAACTGACGCCCTAAAGATATCAAAAGAACGTGTTGGTCATATTTTACATGAACATTTGGGCATGAGAAAGCTCTTGTTTGGACCTGTTTAAGCGCAATAAAAAGATTTTTTCATGCGATATGTGGCAATGGATGAAACATGAATCCACCACTACACACCGGAATCAAATCGGCCGTCAGCTGAGCGGACAGCAGCCGGTGAAAGCCGCCCGAAGCGACCAAAAATACAACAGTTGGCTGAGAAGGTTTTAGCCTCTGTATTTTGGGATGCACATGGAATCATTTTCATCGACTATACTGAGAAGAGAAAAACCATCACTAGCGAATATTATATAAGGTTATTGGTGCGTTTGAAGGCAGAAATCGCAAAGAAACGGCCCCAAATAAAAAAGAAAAAAGTGCTCTTTCATCCAGACAATGCACCGTGTCACAAGTCAATGGTTACGACTATTATATATTCGCAGACTTCAAAAAAATGCTCGCGGGAAAGATATTTAGGTCAAATGAAAACGTTATCGCCGAAACTGAGGCCTATTTTGAAGGCAAAGATAAATCCTTCTACAAGAAAGGTATAAAAATGTTAGAAAAGCGTTGGAGCGATTATATCGCTCTTGAAGGAGTCTATGTTTATGAAAAAAATCGAATTGTGCAAAAAAAATGTGTTTTAAATAGCTAGACCAAAAACTTTTCAGCTTACATGTTATGTTGTTAAAATCTGTTGCCAGTAATACAAAAAATAAGTTAATAATATTGATCAGACTGCTGCAATAAAAAAAATTGTCCAAGGTCAGTTCAACACATCCTGAATTTGACTGTGCAATTTTATTGATAAATTAGAAATGCAATTTTTTTTGGAGCCAGATGATGGGATATAAATTGGATAAACTGTGTACTAGCAATTAAAATGTCTGCAATTTTCATTAAAGTTGCCCAGTGTACTGAGTGTATATAGAAATAAGAAAGAAAGAGCCACCAAAGGTTGATATAATTTATTTATGGGCTTTCCAGAGAGATTTCACGGGCAAAAATTGGAAATTTTAAATAAAATGTAAACATATAATCCCACACAATTTGTGCTAATATGAGGAATTTTGACAAAAACAAATTTGTTATTCTCTAGAAATATTTATCGTATAGTTCCTTCGTATCATATTTATTTGCTACTTGGTATCAAGAAAACTTTAATAACAATACTCAGATTTTATTAACCGTTGTTAGTGTTATTCATTATAAATGGACCACCTCCTAACTCGCTTATTTGGAATTCATGAAATTAAAACAGAAACAATCACTCATCGCTTTTCTGACATATCACACAAACTTTATATTTTTAAACTGAACACCTTATATATTATTTTTCAGTCTTATAGAACTCTTAATTTTTATGGTATTATTAGTGTTCCTTACGGAACACTTATAAGATCACTTTGTTGTCTGTCCGCCTGTCACACCCAATTTTCTCCGAAACTATTTGACATAATATCGGAATTGATGGCCTCATCAGAGCCGTGTCATTTTGAAAGTTAAATTTTAACTTAAGGAGTTAGTTTGGGAAGTGAAATCGAAAGTGAAAAAAATCGAGTGAGGTGTCAAATGATGAAATGGTGAAACACGAGTTCAAAAGAATATATAATGTAATAGTTGCGCACACTTTTCTTTGAATTACTTTTAAAAAATTGCGAAACATCGCTATACCCCCCTTATCTCGAAAAGTACTGATAAAAAAAAATTTGAAAAAATCCTAGAATATTCTCCACAGGGTGTAGATTGAACGAAAATTATCACCATTACCTTTAATAATTTATCTGGTATATGAAAAAAAAAACAAAAATTTCAAGATCATAAATTTTCAGTAAAGATCGGAAAAAAAAAAAAACTGTTGAAAACTCATTTGGGGTGTGTTTTGTGAAGTCACTGATCATTTTATACCTCTGTAACAAAAATTTTTATTTTAAAAGCAATCAACGTACGGAACACTAATTGCACAAGCCCGAGTTGCACTTGCCGGTTTTTTTGCGAAATAGAAAAGAAAAATGCTGTTTCTAACATTGCAATTTTTCAGTGGCATTTGTTTATGTTAAGGATTTTGATAGTAGTAAGTTAAAACTAAATGTTAGTATATACATGTTGGTAATTATTTAGTTGATCACCCCACTCCCGCAGGGGGTGGGGGTTTTTGGAGGGTGTAGAGGGAAGTGTCTTTGATACATAACCTGAAGGGCTAGCCGTCGGCCACCACTCGTAAAAAAGTTATTAGGGGTTGAATTTTTATTAAACTCTAGCTATAAACTGTCTGTTCATAGAATTGACAAAGAAAAACTGCACGTTTCAAGCCTAAAATTGCTAGAAAGAAGTTAAGAGGAAATGTAAACGAAGACCCGTTTGTTTACATTCGTATCTCATCTATTATTCAATGATAATGACAATCATATATTGGAGTGGGATATTCTCGAAAATATAAATCGACAATTTTAAATTTTGAATAAAACCAGAGGGGGGGGGTTAAGGGCGAAATGGGATCGGAGGCGGAACAAGATCCAGGGACAGAGCCCCAGGTGAAATCTAAGAGGCAAAGCCCTAGATATTTTGTGCCCCCTTTACATTACCTCATTTAAACGCTGAGTTTTTTAAAAGGTTGAGGGGCGAAACCGCCGCTAAAAAGGGGTCCGGAAGCACAGCTTCCAGTACAGACATGTAATTTGTCATAAAAAAAAATTTAAATCAAAAATATTTGATTTTGCTGCCTTTCAAAACAGCTGTTTTTATCAAAATTCGACCTTTAATAACTTTTTTATGAGAGGTGATCGACAGCTAATGCCAACTAAAGTAAGTTTGAGTCAACCCCCTCTACAACCTTTAAAAACCCCCCGCAGGGATGGGGTGATCAAGTAAATAATTACAAAAAATCTTTTTGGAGAGTAAAAAAGTGACATATGTGAAATGTTTATTAAAAATGATTATAACAAAAAGCAAACCGATATATAAGTCGTTCTGGAAGGCAAAGAAAATCCGTAAATATATTTCCAAGAATATATATCCATATCTTAACTGAAACTGAAAATACGTAAAAATTAACAGAAATCGAAAACAGAACTATAAAAAAGAAGCTTGTTTATTTGATCCTACATATGATATTATCACTATTGCTAACAATTAAAAAAATAATTTGCGAGGAAGGTCCACCAAACTTATTAAATTTAAATTAGCAACCATCGCAATGTACCTATTTTCCTTTGATTGAAAAGGTTGAACCAATTAATTTAATTTGTAAAATTTACATTGTACCCGGAGCAACACCAGGTCATACACTTGTGCGAAATAATATTACCAATTCATAGTAAATCCGAACCTGCCTTTTTGCTTTTCAATGGGGCAATAAACGACCCTATTAGGTTTTGTGCATAGTTGCCAGGTATTACGATAAACGTATTCTTATTTTACCTGCTTTGTATACTGCCCTCACTTGCACCTGCAATCATATTGGATCTATTTTTACCCACCTACCTACCTATATATTTACTACCTGGCAACCCGGTTTGGAGCCCTTTAAGTATTTGATTATATAGGCCTAATAACCACAGGTCCCCATTAAGATTTGAAAGATACTTTTTTATTATTTTTATTTTTAGTTTTACTTACAACTTACAACGTAACGGTTCTATTTTAATTATGTGGCGTCCATGGGAAAATTGTAATAGTGGCTATCGCAAGAGAAAACATTTATTACTTGACGCTAAACAAATAGTGAAAAATGTTTACGACAGTTTGGTAAAAAGAAATTTGAATAAATGAAGTGCTTTGCAAGAAACTAGTGAACTAACAAAAACCCCAATTTCTACGATTAAGGATATTGTAGGAAAATCATCACTCAGGAACAGGAAAAAACGGAAAGATTTTCAGATGCATCATGTCCACGATTGTGAAAAAGACGTCATCAGGAGAAAATATATTCTATGTATGAAGAGCAGTTGGTGCCGACACTAGACAAAATAAAATTAAGACTGGTGCAGGGCGGGACCAATATACATTGGTCTCTCTTAAGAATGGGATTCACGTTCCGAAAAATCAACAAAAGGCAAGTAGTAATGGAGTCACAAAGATTACGAATCTTGCAAGATACTTATTTACAAGAAATTAAAAAGTATCGATCAGAGAATTGGCCAATAATTTACCTTGACGAAACATGGTTCGATACCCACGACACTGTGTAAAAGGGGGTGGTGGGTGGACAGCAGTACAAAATGTCAGACTAACGCATCTTGAAATAAAGGTCAACGAATAACTATTTTGCATGCTGGATCTGAAAAGGGCTGGGTTTCAAATTGTCTACTATTATCTGCAAAAAAACATAAAAGATTCTAGTTTGGACTATCACGAAGACACGACCGCAGAACTTTTTGAAAAGTGGTTTCAAAATTCCCTTTTGCCAAATGTTCCCGAACAGAGTGTTATAGTTATGGACAATGCAAGTTACCATAGTCGCCTACTAAATAAGGTTCTTAATGCAGCCAACACCAAATCGGAAATACAGGAATATATGTTAGAAAATGACAGTTATTTTGACTTTAGTTATAAAAAAGTGATCTTTTGGAAGTTTAAAAAGACTATAAATTGAAAAAGAAATATGTTTGTGATATGGCTGAGAAAATGGGACACACTGTTTTGCGGCTTCTTCCGTATTATTGTGTGTTTAATCCAATTGAACGTATTTGGCATCAAGTTAAATCAAAAATATGGGCACAAAATGTTTCTCCTACTTTCAGCGTGTCAGTGGTTGAATTAGTAAATAAAGTTATAAATGTGACTGGAAATGAAGACTGGAAGAATTCCATTCAGCACGTTGTTAAAGTTGAAGATTCATATATTTATGTATATAATATAAAACCACTGATAATTACCTCAGCTGATGACAGTGATAGTGAAACCGAATTAGGCTTAAGTTAAAATATATTTTTATTTATACAATATTTCCCCTCTTGTAAACCCCATTCATTCAAACTGTATATTTGTACTTCTTATCCATTTGTTTTTACATGCATCTATAAATGAACATCTCCAAAAACACTTATAATTTTATTTATTTGCATTAGTGAATAAAATTCTTAAGTCCATCTCTGCAACCTATCATAAACAAAAGGTCAGAATTTTTATATTGCCCACTTAAATCGGCAAAAATTACGATCTTATATTTTGGGACAGGCTATACACGGAGCGACTTTTGTTAAAATTGCGGTAATTTTAATTGCATCCGTGCGTAATAAGAATTTTTTTGAAACGGTGGATGAAGTTAATATCACATCGACAGATTCTAAAATAATTACATTCCCAGTGAACTTCTGATTTCCAACCGTAGGTCATTATATTATTAAGATAGCTTTAGAATTATTTCGTTTTAACCTTCCAAACGCTTACTTTTTGTATTCTACAATATATTGTAATCTTCAAAATATATCGTTAAAATCTGTTGCGAGTAATACACGAGATAAGTTAATAATATTGATCAGACTGCTGCAATAACAAAAAAAATTGTTCAAGGTAAAACTTCAAGGCATCCTGAATTTGCAGTGCAGTTTTATTCATAAATTAGGAATCCAGTTATTTTAGAGCCAGATGATTCGATATAAATTGAATAAGCTGTTGCGGAAACGCGAGTGCTTGCAATTAAAATGTCTGCAATTTTTATAAAACTTGCCCAGTGTACTGAGTGTATATAGAAATAAGAAAGAGCCACCGAAGGTTGTTATAACTTTTTTACTGGCTTTCCAGAGAGATTTCACGCGCAAAAATTGGATATTTTAAATAAAGTGTAACCATACAATCCCAACACAATTTTTCGTTCTAGTTTGTGGTAATATGAGGAATTTTCACAAAAACAACATTGTTATTCTCTAAAAATAACACGTAGACTGAAAATTTTTTGGTCTAACTACTTAAAACACATTTTTTTTTGTTGCAAAATTCGACTTTATTCATCAATATAGTTTACTTCAAGCGCGATACAATCAGTCCAACGCTTTTCTAACATTTCTATACCTTTCTTGTAAAAGGATTTGTCTTTGCCTTCAAAGTAAGCCTCAGTTTCGCCGATAACTTCTTCATTGGAGCCAAATCTCTTTCCCGGAAGCATTTTTTTGAGATCTGCGAATAGATAATAGTCGCTGGGAGCCAAATCTGAAGAATACGGTGGATGAGGAAGCAATTCGAACTTCAATTCATGCAATTTTGCCATCGTAACCATTGACTTGTATGTGTGCATTGTCTTGATGAAAGAGCACTTTTTTCTTGTTCATTCGAGGCCGTTTCTTTGCGATTTCTGCCTTCAAACGCACCAATAACTTAATATAATATTATATTGATGGTTTTTCCCTTTTCAGCATAGTCGATGAAAATTTTTCCATGCGCATCCCAAAATATAGAGGCCAAAACCTTCCCAGCCGACTGTTGTGTTTTTGGTCGCTTCGGGCGGCTTCCACAGGCTGCTGTCCACTCAGCTGACTGCCGATTTGATTCCGGTGTGTAGTGGTGGATCCATGTTTCATCCATTGTCACATATCGCATGAAAAAATCCTTTTTATTGCGCTTAAACAGGTCCAAACAGCGCTTAGAATCATCAACACGTTGTTGTTTTTGGTCCACTGTGAGCAAACGCGATACCCATTTCGAACAGAGCTTTCTCATGCCCAAATGTTCATACAAAATATGACCAACATATTCTTTTGATATCTTTGGGGTGTCATCCAAAACAGTTTTGTGGATTTTTTAATATTTTCCGGTATAACCACCTCATTTGGGCGTCCAGAGCGTTCAGCATCATTTGTATCTGTACGACCTCATTTGAATTCAGTATACCAGTAAATATGAGTGATTTTCCAGGGGAAGAGTCTGCGTAACACTTATCAAGACATTGTTTTGCTTGAACGATATTTTTTCTCATCAAAAAACAGTGTTTAATCAACACACGAAATTCGATCTTTTCCATTGTTTTGAAAATAACAAAAGTAGCGTTACTAAAACCACTGTAACTTGTAAACTAATGGTCGAAATGTCATGAAATTTTGACACGTATGGTTTGAAGGTTAATACTTCCTAAAAATCATATGCATTTTTTGGAAAGGGCGACATCTATGTGTCAGACCAAAAACTTTTGCCTACGTGTTATTTATCGTATAGTTCTTCCATATCACATTTATTTGCTGCTGTTAAGCTTTACTACCTTGGTATCAAGAAACCTTTATTAACAATACTCAGATTTCATTAGCCGTAGTTAGTGTTATTAATTATAAATGGACCACTCCCTAATTTGTTTATTTGGAATTCATGAAATTAAAACAGAAAGAAGTTTGTTTATTTGATCCCACATATGGTATTATTAACTATTGCAAATAATCTAAAATTGATTATGTTTAGAGCTCAAGATGTCCCCTGTCCTCTTCAGTGCATTTCGTGTAAATTTGTTTTCGTCTTTCTGACTGCCAAAATGATTGCTTGGCCTTAATCATTTAAAACTGCCACTTCTTGTGTCCTTTATTTTTTAAATAGTCCCATAAAATGGTGTCCAACACAGTTAAATCTGCCGATACATAAAGATAATGTTTCAAATAAAAAATCGGTTATTGCGGGAATGTTGTGTGGCGGAACGCCATCCTGCCGCCAAGTAATTTCCCTATTGTTATATGGACCACATTTTATTTTCATTATTTTTTTAAAGTATATTGTCCCTTTTTAAAGGATACTGGTCCTATCAGTTTATTGCCCATAGCCCAACGGATTGATAGTCAGACTGTTTGTATCTGTTATATCGCTTGGAGATTTTCGATAACCCAGTAATGAATATTCCTTATATTAAACAGTTACACATGTTGCTCCTCATCTCTGGACAAGATCTCAAATGTAATTCTTTGTTCTTTTTATATGTGTTATAACGATGTATATATATATATATATATATATATATATATATATATATATATATATATATATATATATATATATATATATATAATCCTAAGAAAAAGAACGATTTTTATGAAAAAATTAGTTTCCAGTAAAGTTGACGTTTTCTTTTCTCTTTCTGTTATTTTTGCTTTTTATTACCAATTACTTTTTTGTGACTTCTTGTTGAAATTAAAAAATTAATTATGACAAATAATAAATAACATCCAGTATTAATATTCTCTTTCAAATATTTTAAACTAGCCTATGAGTCCCTTTGTTATAAAATTAAAGAATTAATATAATTAATAATAAATAACTCGACGTCAGTTTTTTAAAAAATTTCAACATCATGGTGTTTCTTACAGTTGTGTTCTGTCTTAAAAAGTGTTTTTGATTAATGTTTATTGACAATGTTTTATTTTAATACTTGTGTAACTCTCTAAGTGTTCTTTTATCATGTTTTTGTAATTATACCTACTACCTGGCCAACAAAAATGCAAATTTTATTGTCTTCACCAGAGATGAATTAACTGCTAAAATGTTTGTAAGTAATTTCTCATACAGTCTTACAATTCATTGAATCACATTTTAAAAACGAACGTTTTTGGTTTATTTTCTGTACCTGGTTTACATTTTTAGAATCCAGAAGAAGCTACCATTAGGCAGCGAAAGCTCGATAACAAAAATAAAAAGCAAATACTAGAGCCTTTAGATCTTTGATTGCTCATCTCTTGTCCTTATAAGGGCGTTTCCCAGTAGTTAAACTTAGGATTGTTTGTTACCAGTACCCTGTTACTGTCCTTCCTCTTTCTATATATATATATATATATATATATATATATATATATATATATATATATATATATACCAGGTGTACAAGTATGAAATGCGGATTTTTTTTCTAAAAAACATGTTAAATTCGGAAGAATGATAAAAAGTGCTTTATTCAAAGTATGCTCCATCGCTTGTTATACATTTTTCTCATCTTTCGGACAATTTGTGAATACCACGCCAGTAAAAATCTTCCCCTTTTGCTGCGAACCATTCATCGAGCCATTTTTTGACATCTTCGTACGAACCAAAGCGCTGCTCAGCAAGTGCGTGACCCATCGATGCAAACAAGTGGTAATCGGAAGGAACCAAGTCTGATGAGTAAGCTGTATGGGGTAGAACTTCCCAGCTGAGTGCTTCCAACGTGCCGCGAACTGGTTTTGCCGTATATGATGGAGCATTGTCATGAAGAAAAATGACTTTGTGTTGCCTCTTTCGGTATTCTGGCCTTTTTTCAAGCAACGAACGGTTCAAATCGGTCAGTTGTTGTTGGTAACGTTTAGTATTAACCGTTTCCCCAGGTTTTAATAGCTCATAATAGACCACGCCCCTCTGGTCCCACTAAACACAGAGCATCGTCTTCCTGCCAAAGCGGTCGATGTGGATGGGCCTGGGTCTACCCATGATTTTTTGCGTTTGGAATTCTCAAAATAAATCTTCGTATTTTTAGGCGGTTTTCCACATTCCTTGTCTGCAACATCGAAGTCACCACTTTTGAAACACCGAAACCATCGTTCACACGTATCTTACGATGGAGTACGTTCACCATAAGCTTCTCGAAGTAATCGGTATGATTCAACAACAGTTTTCTTCAACTGAAAACAAAAAATTAATGCTGTCCGCGAATGCTGTTTGTTCGGTATAAATTTCGACATATTGAACACAACACTATGCACACACTTTTCCAATTTATCACTCGTGCGCGTCTGACACTTGTTGATGACCCAACAAAATGGCGCAGTGCCAAATCTTTATAGGACAAACTGCATTGGTGCACCATTTGTTGTCTGAAATCCGCATTTCATACTAGTACACCTGGTATATATATATATATATATATATATATATATATATATATATATATATATATATATATATATATATATTGATTCCTGTGCTCTGTTTACCAAGATCTTCATTATTTATTATCTGGAATGACAAAAATAGTCAATATTGGTTTGCGTTTATTTCTCATAATAGTAAGCTATTTTGAAAACGCAAAAAAAATTGCTTTCATAGTTTTCTTTTCTTCGTGCAGTCCTTTTCTTTTATTTCAAGTGTTGAGTTAAGATGTTAATATATATTGGAAGTGTATTTAAGCTAGGGATTCTTTTTTGCCTTCATAAAGTCTTGTATATTCCCGGTGTGCTTGCCTATTATTATAACAATTTTTAATAAATATTTCATATATATCCCGTTTTTCTCTCTCCACAAGAAACATTTTTGTACTAATACGTAGTTTTTACTAACATAAACAAATGTCATTGTCAATTTGCGTTGTTGTGACACGTGCAAAATCAACTTAAAAATATATATTGGCATTTCTAGAAATAAGGACTCTATAAAACTGAAAAATAAAATACAGGGTGTTTCGATTACAAAATATAATTTTATATCTTAAAAACGCGATACGCGATTGTTCATGTTTTATCTCCGTAAAAAGTCTTAAAACACGCTTAATTAAACATTTTTGCGTCACTCTTCGAATAAGCGAGTTAGAGATGTAGTCCATTTATAAGCCATAAGCCTGTACATAGGAATGATTTTGCTATGCGGTACTAATAATCACTTTTCTAATGTGAACTTTATGATACACATCCTAGATTTTTTTCAAATTTTTTCTCACCATGATTTTACGAGGTGTTGAAGTGTGATTTTTATAACTTAAAAATTATATTTAGCTAAGTTTTTATTATACAAATAAATTTTATATTTTGGCTTCAAAAACAAAAAAAATATCGTAATTATTTGTGTGACTCTGAAAATATATACGTAATGTGTCTACGATTAACCTAGAATCGAAAGATTTATACAAATATGCCAAGTGTTCCCTATAAAGAAACACAAATTTATTTATTATAAATTTTTAGTACTTTATAAACAAATATATTTTGAAAATATGAAACATTTTTTGATAACTCTAAAGATTACAGAGATATCCATACTGGAATCTATAGAAACACTGTAAGTATTGCATAAATGTTTCGTTTTAACAATAATATTCAAATTCCAATTTTTGAGTTTTTTAGTGTAAATGTTTACAAAAACAAGAATTAATAATTAAGAGCAATAAAGTGTTAATCAGTTGACATTAATTTTGGCAGGTGGTAGAAGTGTAATATGGCAACATTGTATTCTAGCGTGGAATGAGTTGCCTAATCTACATACCATAGGGCTTGTTAGTTCTAACAAATTCATTATTTAGTACTAATTAATTTTTTAACGACGTACTAATTTACAAATCACATTTTTTTATAACACAGACAGGTATACACACTTATATATTTTTAGTGTTCCATACGGAGCACTTATGGGATCACTTCGGTGTCTGTCCGTATGTCACACCCGATTTTCTCCGAAACTATTTGACATAGAAAGTGTGAAGTTTTGAATGTTAAATTTTGACTTAAAGGCGTTAGTTTTACGGGGTGAAATCGGAAGTAAAAAAAAAATTACCAGGTCATCGAGCCAAATGAGTTTTGAAAACACGAGTTCCAAAATATATATGATGTAACACTTGCGCACACTTACCTTTGAAGTATTTTTTAAAAAATTGCCAGAAATCGATGTCCCTCCCCTATCTCAAAGAGTACTGATTGACAAAAAATTTTGAAAAAATTCTGGAATATACTCCAAAAGCGAGAATTATCACGAGTGCATTACGTTTGATAATTTATCTGGTATTAAAAAAAATTATGAAAACTATGTTCCTTGACGTATGGTGTAGGCTTTCGTAATATACTTTTAAGTACATTACTGTAACTGAGTGGCGAGTCGCTCTTGTACCGAGAAATAATTTTATTTTTTGTTTATAATTCAACAAATATCAAGGTAGTACATATTTGTTTTACACTTTTATTGCTAGATCCTAGATTGATCTAGATTGATTTATTGGCTATTAGGTAGCTAAGATGCTATAACTGTTATACATTATTGACTAAAAAACAGACGTGAAAATACATATTAGATCTTAAGATGCCAGAGACCTAATTAACTGAGTCTAAGTAAGAATTTTATTTTAAAAGCAATCACGGTACGGAACACGCAAGTCCAACTTGTACTTAACCAGTTTTTTATTTATGAACCGATTACAGTCTTTAAATGATATATGAAAAATTGGACAAAATAAGTTTCCATTTAAAGAAAATTAATTTTGATAGATTGTAAAATATACTTATGTTCTTTTTATTTTTGGATCGGTTTTAATCAGATTTGAACATTAGAATAAACTTTTATTAAAAATAGTTTGACATTGACAGCTTTCAAAACTAAAAGACTTATAAAGTTTTTTTATATATTTCAAGTCAAGGTAAAATTTTTGAGTGGTCAGATTCCTAGCCTGTCAAGTCTATCAAAAGCTTTAAAAAATGTACGTTGGTGTATATTAAAATTTGATTTTTTGGTCACTCAAAATCATTACGTTATTTTATCAGAAACAGCTTTGAAACAGCTTAACGTCAGAAAATATGAAAGAAATTCCAATAAAGGGGTATTATGTTATAAATCTAATGCAAAAACGCAACGTAAGCAGGATTTTGTAAAACTAAAATCCATTTAAAACCAAAATTTATCACGAATTCTAAATGAACATTTACTGTAAGTAAAAACTTTAGAGTTTGATAGAAATCAGCTTGGAAGTGAGAAAGTAAGTAAAATATACTTTTACTAGTTTTTTTTTAAACCTTGCTGTTTAAATATTGATTATTTTACGAATATGAGAAAAATTTGGCAAAGAATGCAAATTAACGAACTCTGTCTGTATGTATATCTCCTTATACCGGTATAATAGATAATTAATAAAAATCTTCTGACATTGATGGTTTGGTCAAAATTAAAATGCTGAATGATATTCATAAATATACACTGATGCTTAGATTAGAAAGACTATTTTGATAGTAAGGATACATATTATCGTAGGTGAGGGCGCAAATACAATCTAATATTTCTATGAGTTTCGCTAAAATTTGACTTTCACTGATAAGGGTCCGGATTGTATTTTTCTCATGCTGTATTTTTTTATCACCCACTAGCCTTCAAGTTCTTTTTTGGCTTTAAGGAATTTATACTAAATTTAAACAACACCGTGTAATCTAGATTAATGCTCATTAAAAAAACAACACAAAATGATCGTTACCTGCTTCAAAGAATATAATGTTGTCATTTCATTTATATCATGATATTACGGTATATTTTTGTAAAAAGATTTTCGCAGTAATATTAAGTTAAAATTTTTGAACTTTTTCTGCATACGTAAAAAAATACTCCAAAACCCAGAAGTTCAGAAATGTCTGATATAGTGAAACAGTTTTTTTTCTTTTAATTTCTTTATATATTTATTTTTCTTGGAGTTCTACCCTAAAGTATTAAACAACAAAACGGTTACCTTAAAAATATTTTTTATATGGCTTTTCGTTCCTATTCAAAAAAAAAGGCATGCTACAAAAAAAAAACCGCCAAGTGCAAGTCGAACTTGCGCAAGTGTTCCGTACGATGATCGCTTTTAAAATAAAATTTTTGGCATGGAGGTATAAAATGAGCAGTGATTTCACAAAACATACCCCAAATGAGTTTTCAACAAAACTTGTTTCCAATCTTTGTTCTTTATATACCAGATAAATTATCATAGGTAATGCACTCCTACGAATTTTCATTAAACCTTATGAAGAATATTCCAGAATTTTTACGAAATTTTTTGATTAATATTCTTAGAAATAGGTTTGGGGACCGCGATTTTTGTCAATTTTTAGCTTTCATTTGACACCCACTCGATGACCTTGAAAAAATGTTTTTGTTTTTTTTTATATACCAGACAAATTATCGTAGATAATGCATTCGTGATAATTTTCATTAAATCTACACCTTATTGAGAATATTCCATAATTTTTTCGAAATTTTCTGATGAGTATTCTTAGAGATAGGATGGGGGGACAGCGATTCTGGCTTTTTTTTAATGACAATGAAAAGTTTGCGCAAATATTACATCATATATATTTTTGAACTCGTGTTTTCACAAGCTTCCATTTGACACCCCACACGATGACCTTGAATTTTTTTTTTTCACTTTCTGTTTCACCCACTTAAGAGGTAAGGCCACCCCAAATCACAAGAAAAAAGGCTAATTTCGGAAATTTTTTGCAAGAGTATAAAAAAAGCACTTTATTAAACAAATATTTAAATGTACAATTTTTTTTTTATGTTTTTAATTCAAAATGGCCTCTTAGAACCCAAGACGACAAGGCACCTTTTATGCGAGGCCTGAAATGGACGAAACATACGAAAATTTGAAAATATCGTTTTTTTACGAAAAATGGTGCCCATTTAAAAAAAAAATATTCATTTTTCACTCAAAAATCTCACGAATTGTTTATAAAAAAAGGAAATTTATAAATTATCGCAAAAATTCGTACGCTTTCCCTCTGATAATGTATCTGAAAGGTTACTCTCAAAATTTTAAGCGAGTCGATAAAAATTTGTGGCAGCGGGCATTTCGCCCAATTTGAAGTTTTGAGAAAAACTCATTTGAAGATTTGAGTAACATTCTACAGTAAAAAATGTCATTAAACCTTCAATCATCAATCATAATTATTGGTCTCCAAGGTAACATATTAGCCCAAAAATATCCAGTTTTTGAAAATTCTGGAGGGAAAATTCAAATTTCAAACCTACACGGCTTTGATTGGTTCATCAATTCCTATATTTGTAACAAATTTCAACTTTTTATGTCAAACACGGAATAAATCGCGTATGACAGACAGGTAGGCGGACGGACAGACACCAAAGTGATTCCATAAGTTTTCCGTACGGAACACTGAAAACAATGATTTAGGTGATAGAGCAAAGCATAAAATATCAGTCAAGAAACTCTTGAATTTTGTTCAACCTTTCTCTGTTAAAGAACGCTTTTACCAATTTTAAAAATAGTTACTTATACAAGTTTTTAATGTTAGTGTTCAACATTTTATAAAATGATATTAAAATATACTTTTTTCATACTAGGTGACTATTAGGTACCACAAAGTATTCCTCGAACTATATTAGTGAACTTAACGATTTCCTTGAAAAATGGGCTTATTTTTATAAACATAACATACACATATATTTTAAAAAATATAAACTCCCGATAATCTTAAAATTTTGAAGCTCTTAAAATAACCACAAGATACTCGATTGCAACAATTTTTCTCGCATAATTTTATGATAAAAAATTCACATTTTGTTGGTAACTAACCTGCGAGTTTAAAATATAGGAAAGGTGGAAGTGACCCCTGGCATAATATGAAGTTAAAAGAAAATCAAAACAAGTGTTTGGAGAATAACAGTTGCTTTACAATCTATTGTATAATTACTCTTGCTAAACTTGCGGTTCCCATTCTAGACTGTAATGGAGTCCGAAAGAAAAGACACTTCGTTGTCACAGTAACGTGGTCCAAGAAGTACTATTTTATTTCATTTTTATACGATTTTGTAACCTCAGTGCCAGCTATTTCAGAAAGTTGCAGTTTGTTGTTGATTTGTCTAGCAAGGACTATTTTCTAAATAAAATATTATTTAGAAAATAATAATTTATGGGATGGACCCACAAAAAATAATTACTTATACTGGAGAATCACTCCATAGCACGTAAACCTCCAAAGTCCGTGGTTATGCTCTGTGTCCCCAACTTGTTCCACCCACCCGTTGCGTTCGAATCATAAACCCACCAAATTTAAATTTATTTAGTAGACAGTCTCTGTATCTTGTTCGAACGGCGTATTATTTTTATCAGTGTCCGTACGGAACACTTATAAGATCACTTCGGTGTCTGTCTTTCTGTCCGTCTGTCTATCTGTCTGTCACACCCGATTTTCTCCGAAACTATTTGTCATAGAAAGTTGAAATATGGTAATAATATAGGAATTGATGGCCTCATCAAAGCCGTGTAGTTTTGAAAGTTAAATTTTGACTTAAGGGGTTAGTTTTGGGGGGTGAAATCGGAAGTGAAAAAAAAAATTTTTACTAGGTCATCGAGTGTGGTGTCAAATGAAAGCTTGTGAAAACACAAGTAAATATATATATATATATATATATATATATATATATATATATATATATATATAATGTAGTACTTGGACTCACTTTTCTTTGTATTATTTTTAAAAACTTGCGAAAAATCGCTGTCCCCCCACCTTATCTCGAAAAGTACTGATCAAAAACTTTTGAAAAAATTCTGGAATGCTCTCCACGGGGTGTAGATTGAACGAAAATTATGACGAGTGCGTTACCTTTAATAATTTATTTGGTGTAAAACAAAAAATTCAAGGTCATCAGTTTTCAGTAAAGATTGGAAACAAACTTTGTTGAAAACTCCTTTGGGGTGTGTTTTGTGAAGTCACTGATCATTTTATACCACCGTAACAATTTTTTTTATTTTAAAAGCAATCAACGTACGGAATACTAATTGTGCAAGTTCAACTTGCACTTGACCGGTTATCTTATTTCTTATACTGTTGAACAATATCTAGCACTACACAACCCTTTTCACTGCCGTTTAGCTATTACAAACGACAGCTAGTAGACTAGCCTGAACTAACATGACAATTAAAATATTTTACCTCCTTGTTATAATTGCATGTCAAAAGTACATAATTTTTTGTAGCCAAATGATAGTACATTAAAGATTGGTTAGAAAAGAAAATGTTTATTTTTGATAAATAGTGAAATAACATACTAAATTTTGAAGGTTGTTGATCCTAGTAAGGTTTGTTACCTCGCAGACTATTGAACCGAACATTTCAACCGGTATGAAACACTTGGAACAAGACATTCACTACCTTAGACTATTAGCTTCATAAATCCATGCTAAGTTGTCTAAAAAGCAGTTATTTTTGCTTACATCTAGTTTATTTACCCACATAACTTTAATAATCCTTTGTTTTCACCCTTTACAAATATTTACACTCTTACACTGCTAATTTAAGAAAACCCCGTAATATTAGTTATCTTAGATATATTACACTTTCTTATATTATCTTGTTTTAACGAACAAGCTTCAGTCATTGTTGTCAGATTTGTTATCTAACATCACCTGCTGCCGCAACTTATCTAATACAGTAGCGAATTCACTTAACTATGGAAATACTGATTAGGTAAATTTATTGTGTTATTTTGTGTTAATTGATGTGTTGACAGGTATTATTGAAGAATAATCAAGTGTTACTATCATAATTTAGAAGTATTTGTTTACATAAAAATATGTGCACTTCGATTGAGTTGTCTGATTATTTCGTAACAACAGTATTAACGGTATTTCGATATGGGTTATGATCAAAATGGCATCAGATATGTGATATAAAGTTCTTTCGCAGCTCTCAATTGCATCAGACAATGGTCTCATGATAACATTATGACTGGAATAATAATAATCGGTCAAATTAGAGTGTCATCATATAGCAATACAGAACCAGTAATCACACTTGTTTAGTTAAATTTTCATTTAAATGTTCCTGAATATTAATTTAATGCATTTATACAACTCGTCTTGATGTATTTGTAAAATTAATATAAAATATCTTTCTTTGCATTTTCTGCTTCAATTCAAATTGTTGTTTTTTAAATTCTATTATTTGGTTAAACTGGCCGATAGGGTTTCGGCTGAAAGATGATCTGTAGAATTGCATTTTTATTTTCACTTTAACAGACTTTAGCATCCAAACAGTGTTTATGTTCCTGTCTATATTTCTTATCTCTACCCCAAAAATTGTCAGTTTATGTTTTAACCACAACAATCAAGTCTTCAGGTCTGTCCAACCAAAAAGTTTCTGGTAAAGTCGTAATCTGATACTTTTAGCTGAAGACTAAGAAAACTCATGGATATATAAACCATTTTGTTCCAATTTGGACCGTTTGGATGCTATAACTTGTCGAACTGTAAAAATGCTGTTTGTGTGTGTTACATAAAATTACGTAGAATTACCATAGAATCTAAATATTTAAATGGACACCCACTCCTGATAAAGTACACAACCACTACTTTAATTTTATAATTTATCAAAAAACAATATTCTGGATAAAGATTGGTGTATGACGAAGATTATTTTCGTTGTAGTGATGACATAGACAAAAAATTAAAAAAGGTAGACGATATTTTTGAGATAGCGAAAATAAAGAACACCAATATGTACATTCTAAAATACCATGCAACTTATAAGTTCGAATAAATAACCGAATATGCCATTTTTTATATTAATTTACTCGGAAACTGTAAGTCATTTGAAAAAACTTTCTCTCTTTTAGCAAAAAGTTGCTGCCATATAATGCAAATTTTATCAGGAACACTGTATACAAGTTAGACCATTTAAAAAAACCGGTCAAGTGCAAATTGAACTTGCGCAATTAGTGTTCCGTACCGTGATTACCTTCAAAATAAAAATTGGCTACCTAATGGCCCATAAATGAATCTAGCTGAATGTAGATTCAAATAGTAAAAATTTAAAACAAATATTTACTATCTAATATTTGTTTAATTGTTAAATTAATAAGCAAATAAAAAAAAATTATTTTGTCTTCGGTACCTATCCGTTGGTTACCAGACATAATGATATTACTGATTGCACCGAATACGTATTGATATTTCGTAGCTCTTAGTCCTGCTTGAATCCCCAACTTTCCAAACCTTCACTATTCTGTCATGCCACAGAGTTTTTTTTTATACCAGAAAAATTATCAAACCTAATGTACTCGTAATAATTTTCGTTCAATCTACACTTTATGAAGAATATTCCAGATATTTTTTAAGTTCATTTGACATCTCACTGGATGACCTTAGAAAAAAAAAATTTCACTTCCCCTACAAGCTAACCTCTTAAATCAAAATTTAACTTTCAAAACTACACGGCTCTGATTGGGCCATCAATTTTTATATTTGTGCCAAATTTTAACTTCAATGTCAAATAATTTTGGAGAAAAGCGGGTGGACATAGAAGTTGTCCCATAAGTGTTCCGTACGGAATACTAAAAATGTAGCTTTGCTCCACTAGGTATTTTTGTGAAACCCGATATATATATATATATATATATATATATATATATATATATATATATATATATATATATATATATATATATATATATATATATATATATATATATATATATATATATACACACACCAGAAAAATTATTAAAGGTAATGCATTCGTGATAGTTTTCGTTCAATCTACACCCTGTAGAGAATATTCTAGAATTTTTTCATCATTTTTCAGAATTGTACGCAAGTATTACATTATATATATTTTTGAACTTGTCTTTTTGCAAACTTTCATTTGACACCCCACTCAATGACCTGGTGAAAAAAATTTCACTTCCGATTTCACCCCTCAACACCTTTAGTCAAAATTTAACTTTCAAAACTACACGGCACTGATGAGACCATTAATTACTATATTGCTGCCAAATTTCAACTTTCTATGTCAAATAGTTTCGGAGAAAATCGGGTGACAGACAGTCAGGCAGACGGACGGACACCGAAGTGGTTATCGTGATAATTTTCGTTCAATCTACACCCTGTGGAGAATATTCAATCTACACTCTGTGGAGAATATAATTTTTGCAAAATTTTTTGATCAGTACTTATTGAGATAAGCTTTCATTTGGCACTCCACTCGATAACCTGTTAAAAAAAATTTTTCACTTTCGATTTCACCCCCAAAACTAACCCCATAAGTCAAAATTTAACTTTCAAAACTACACGGCTCTGCTGAGACCATCAATTCGTATATTAGTACCAAATTTCAACACTCTTTGTCAAATAGTTTCGGAGAAAATCGGGTGTGACAGGCAGACAGACCAACCGACAGACACCGAAGTGATCTTATAGGTGTTCTATACGGAACACTAAAAATGATGGATTTAAGTATTGTTTAAAAATCATTATTTTTAATATTCAATATAAAATTAACTTTTATTCACTCCATTTTTAGTGTTCCGTATGGAACACCTATAAGATCACTTCGGTGTCTGTCTCTCACACCTGATTTTCTCCGAAACTATTTGACATAGAAAGTTGAAATTTGATACCAATATAGGAACGGATAGCCTCATTAGAGCCGTGTAATTTTGAAAGTTAAATTTTGACTTACGGTGTTAGTTTTGGGGGGGTGAAATCGGAAGTGAAAAATTTTTTTTTTACTAGGTCAACAAGTATGTCAAATAAAAGCTTCAGTTCAAAAATGTATATAATGTAATACTTGCGCACACTTTTCTTTGTATTATTTTTAAAAAATCGGAAAAAATCGCTGTCCCCCTCATCTCGAAAAGAACTGATCCGAAATTTTGAAAGAATTCTGTAATATTCTCCACAGGGTGTATAGTGAACGAAAATTATCACGAGTGCATTACCTTTAATAATTTATCTGGTATAAAATAAATAATTGAAAACCTATTTGGGGTATGTTTTGTGAAGTCACTGATCATTTTATACCTCTGTAACAAAATTTTTTTTTCTAAAAGCAATCAACTTACGGAACACTAATTGCGCAAGTTTAACTTGCACTTGACCGGTTATTTTTAAAGGTTTTGCAAGCTTGCATAGTACACTAAAAAAATGGGTAAAGTGTAAACAGTACTTTAATCGCAAATAAGCAGTTCTCAAATGAATTTGACTTTCTCACACTAAATAATAACTTAATCCGAGCATTACGCCTTGATATATTATGGGGAAATCTTAATAACAAAAAATAAGTAAACATAGGAAGGGCTTCAGAGATATTTACAACTGAAACCTGACATTATTCCTGTTAACGTTGGAAATAATGAAAATATAATAAAATTTCGAGATTTCTCGACTCCAAGAACCATGAAAAGGACGTATAATACCATATATACTTAGCAACCCCTTAGTTCCCACCACCCCTCTAACCCCTTATAATTAAATGTTTGTTATGCCATGAAGAACCAGAAAATGTTCTCATCATACCAGTAAAACTGTACCATAAACTATATAACGATCCCACCACCCTTTTCAACCCCTTGCTCTAAAGCAATATAGTTGCGTATATATATATATATATATATATATATATATATATATATATATATATATATATATATATATATATATATATTCGCACACGTACCGCTCCTGTAGCTCTTTATGGACTTCCCTGCAGCACGTGTCTAGTACACGTGCTGCACCCATAAAAAAAAAAAATATACATATATATATATATATATATATATATATATATATATATATATATATATATATTTATATATATATATATATATATATATATATACACACACACACACAGCCGACACTGTTTATAGTGAGACTCTATATAGTGAATATTTTACATACATAGCAATATATACGGATTTTTCCTTTATATAGTGAAAAACTTTCTATAGTGAAATTTCGGTCAACATTTTGGTCTTTCACTATATAGAGTGTCGACTGTATATATATATATATATATATATATATATATATATATATATATATATATATATATATATATATATATATATATATATACCAAATTTAAAGTCTAATATCGCATTTTCGTATGCCCGTGTGAGTTCGGGCCAACAGATAGACAGATCGATGAAAATTGAAAACTGCGTTTTTTACAATCTAGGGGCTGAAACGTGAAGAAATGCAAAACTCACAAATCCCTCCCGTAGCGAGGGAAGTAATACGTAATTGAAATTGTGCACGCTTTTGCTTATTTTTAGGGTTTTATAAGTAACTTATGAAATATTGCATAATTGATGTTCTCACATATATTTTCAGTATTTGTTGAACAATTGATCACCTTCGGAAACAATTCGGTGTCGGTATGTCAACCTATGTGTCTATCTGTCAATCACAACCGTTCTTCTCGCAGACCTTTATGTAAAGAATGATTTTTTGGTTCATTTATAGTTAGTACTAGAGCAAGTTTAGCCGAAGGATACAAACATTTTTATTCGATACTTTAGACATAATTTTGGTGAACTTTCTGTTTAATGTTTTAAATGTAAACTAAGTTCGTAAAAAATTCATGAAGCCACAAAAAATGGGGAAAAAATAGAATATAAATACTAAATTCAATGTTCAAGAATATATATTATGGTAATCTTTCGTGACTTGAAATGGAACACTAATCGCGCTAAGCCTGTTTAGCACTTAACTTTTCATTTTTTTCCTCTTCTTAATAAAACTTAACATATTTTCATATCACCTTAAAATAACTTTTTTCAGTGACGTGTATAAGGTGTTATTTGATTCTAAAATAGCAACATAATCATTAAAATGTCATAACGTCACGTTATTTTAGAAAAAAATTTATTCATTCCGCTGATACTATAAAAATGAAATAAACACAAGTAAACACAGCTTCTTTTTCCGTTTTTTTTTTTCTGACGTTTCGGATTTTCCTAATTGTTTTAGAAACCGTACTAAAGAAAACACGTTATTGGTTAATATGTTATTTAAAAGTTAATTGTACATTTATTGGGTGATATAAAAATGTTACCCCTTAAACATCTGATTATAAAGGATATAGTTTAGTTCCAGAAGTCCTAGAAGAAAATCTTTACACATAACCGTAGAAAGGTTAGGCATATTAAGAATTGAATAAATAGCTTAGTATATTAGATGATTCTTCGTTTAAGTAATACTGTCATCGTAATAGTATTTATTGCCATCCTACTTTCTTGGCTTAATGTCTGCTTGTGCTAATTATTAAAAAAAAACAAAAGCTTAACCGCATTAATTGGTTAATTAAAAAGAATAATACTAGGCATCAGCTCTTCAAGTTGCTGGTTGCTCACAGCAATGAGGGATCCCTTTACCTTTTTTTTTCTCCAATTTTGAAAATTTTACCAACTGCATTCTGTATATTATTTATCAGATGTATTTTTTAGTGCGATTCGAAAGTTTCTGGTCTAATGGAAATAATATCTACTCGTGCTAATAATTGTTAGTAGCTACATCCCTAACAACGCTGCACATACAGGTATTTGAACGATCTACGCGGCCAAAAGTCAAAAAATCAAAACACAAAATATTGCCAGGTAACCGACTACCAGAGACAGAGGACCCTTCCGAGAACAAAAGACGACCGCTTCCAACCCCACCCGTGCAGTCTTATCTGTTTTATGTCAGCCGGAATTCGATCCTGTTACCTCGTGTACGTTATCAGTTCTCGGCGCTCTTAAAAATCATAATTGTGAAAGTGGAATTTTATGTCTATAAATTCTAAATTAGTGGAAAAAGTGATGGATTCTCAAAGTACAGGTATGTAACTATGTTATTTCATAAAACTTTTATCATTTACTTATTTGTAAGTCAACATAAGGGACGGTAAAGAAAGGTATTTTCCACGAGTATTATTTTGTAAAAAAAAAATATGTTTTACTGTCGTTTTCATACTTCCCTGTTAGGTCCGGCTATAATTTTGATAGTATTCGAAAGTTGGTAGTTTCTGTAAATAATAAATCAAAAAACTGGCCCCGGATAAGATACATTTTGGGACTTTGAAAATTATGGTCAAAATTCTGAGAAAAAATAGATTTTGATTTTATCAATTTTAACTTAACGATTCTTTGTTGTAGATTCACTTGGTACATCGGGAATGAAGGTTATGACCCGGAAATACTTATTTGACCGCATGATGAAAGAAAATTTACCTTATTTGGAAGACAAACTAAATTGCTTGAAAGAACAACTTTTGTCAACTGAAGGATATACACAAGAGCAAATACAAACCTTAAAAAGGAATTTTTCTCATTTTAAATCTGAAGTTAAACATAGATGGATCAAAGCCCATAATAAGGAAGACATATTTGTTCAATACAATAGTTCATGGCTAGAAGGAGCCTTTGAAATTCCAGTGGTTGGCAGACTGCAAAATCGATCTGGTCGACCAAGCAAATCTTTTGAGCGAGAGAAGTAAAAGAAGAAAGACGGAGGAGCTTCGCTCTACCTTTGAAGAGGAGGTGGTAGTGCATGCCGCGCAAGTTGAGTTGAGAAAAATGGGAAAGCGAGATGCTTCAAATGGACTCAAAGAAATCATCACTACACCAACTCGGGCAACGAAATATAAAAAGGTGTGTTATCGCACAAAATCATCAAAAAATAAAAGTAGCCCTTTGACTGTCAAGGAAGCAATCCAAATGTACATAGACGCAGATCTAACAAGAGAACAGTATGAAATCATAAGAAGGACGAACAAACATATTTTTCCATGTTATAGCCTCCTACAAAAGGAAAAAAAAAGTTTTACCCGCCACCAGAAGCGTGCAAGATAACTAGCACTAGTGCAGAGGCTCAATTACAGCCTTGGTGGATCTTACTGTTACACGATTGTCCGACTACCTAGAAGAGGTATTGCAAACATTAAATGAACAAAAACGGAATACCCTAACGATGATTCATAAATGGGGTTGCGACGGATCACAACAAACCCAATACAAACAAAAGTTTGACAGTGATGCGGATTCGGATAGCAATATATTTCAAAGTTGCTTCGTGCCTCTAAAATTAGTGTGTGGAAAAAATAATGAAAAAAAAACCGTGTGGGAGAATCCGACTCCGTCTTCTCCGCGTTTTTGTCGGCCAATAAGATTTCGTTTTATCAAAGAGAGTACTGATGTCACAGAACAAGAAATTAACTACGTGAATAAATCAGTTGATTCTCTCATTCCTACTGGGGTTGATTTGAATGAGAAAAAGTTTATAGTCAAACACAAATTTATCATGACAATGGTGGATGGAAAAGTGTGTAATGCCGCCACTGGAACCACAGCAACAAGCCGGTGCTATATTTGTGGTGCAACCTCAAAGGATTTTAACCGATTGGATATAACAAAAGAAGTTAATCCCGAGGCAGTACGATTTGGTCTCTCAGTATTACATGCCAGGATAAGATTATTTGAGAGTGTCCTACATCTGGCTTATAAACTGTCAGTAAAAAAATATAGAGAAAGAAAAACAGAGGCTGAAAAGGAACTCGAGAAAGAGAGGAAACTTGAAATCCAGACCCGGTTTCGCAATGAAACCGGGTTATTATTGATCGATATGCCAAAGGCAAATTTTGGAAACACCAATGATGGGAACACCAGCCGAAGGTTTTTTGAAGACCCGAAAAGCTATGACCTGTTATATTAGTTAAAAGTCATTTTGGAGACAATCTCAAGCGGACATAAAGTCGACCCAGAAAAATATGACAAGTATGCATCAGAAAACTGCTCGTCTATATGTGGACCTCTACCCGTGGCATCCCATGACACCCTCGATGCACAAATACTTGTTCATGACGCAGAGATAATAAAAAATGCTTTGTTACCAATTGGGCAGCTGTCTGAAGAAGCCGCAGAGGCAAGGAACAAGCACTTTCGGTCTTACCGACAAGATTTTGCCCGAAAGTTTTCACAAGAAAACTGCAACAGGGACATTTTTAATCGTTTACTTTTAAGTTCCGATACTTTGTTGAACAGTATGAGGCGAATAAAGAGGATAAAGTCACATTCATTCCCACCAGAGACGCTAGAAATCCTCCTGCCTGCAGAGCCGAACCCACTGTGTTCTTCTGGAAGTGAAGATGAAAATACGTTTGTGGACGACAAAATATGATTGTTTATGTATTTTTAACCCTCGACGCAAAAGAGGGGTGTTATAAGTTTAAATTTTACATTTATTTTGTAAATAAATGTTTTCATTTAATTTTTTTTTTTTTGTAAAATTAAGTTTCGTTTTTTTATTTTTTATTACAAATTAAGTAATTTTATGCAAAGTAACTGATTAATTTAACTTGGTATTATAATTTAGCATACAATAGAACCGAAAAATAATTTTGGCCGAGTAGATCGTTCAAATACCTCTATGTGCGCTGCGTGACAAGTTTCAACTTGCTAGCTCGTTCAATTTATCCCGCATGCATGTTGGCTGGAGCTGTCCCTCCACTTATACATGAAGTTAAAGTTCAAAACGGTGGAGGATTTGATAATTTTATTTTATTTCTTATGTTATATAAAATGGCATTTGACTCCAACTAGGTAACGAATTATTCCAGCACACAATAAAATTCATTTGAATACTCTAGGCTCAACAGGAAATAGGTTGTATTTTTTTTAATCTTTGATATGCTTAGTACGCGCATGCCTGTGTTGCCAAACATACGATTTCCTCCAATAATTACAGATTTTCAAATTTTATGTACAATTAATGTAACAAATCAAAATAATAATAAGTAGTACGCCGCACACATAGTAAAAATAATATTTAACCAGAATTTCTTATCTATTATATGAAAAAGAATTTCGTTTATTAAAGGCAAAGGCAAGTTCGTAATTGACTTGATCGTTGCTTGATGAAAATCCATCTTATTCAATTTTGATAGTGGAAAAAACGAAACATGGCATGTATTATTCATCAATATAATAATAAATGAAGATTTTTGCAAGTGAAAATCTGAAAAAAAAAATACACTTTCAGAATTGAAAGCAGGTTCATTGATTCTTGAAGTCATTGCCTCTTAACAGGTAGCTCTGACCTTTAAGTGAAGTTAGCTGTCTTGTTTTGATGTGTCTTAAATGTGCAATTGTTCTCCATATAAAATATCCTAGGTTGTGCGTGACATCACTAAATGAACTAAACACCACTTTATATTGCAATTTTTAGGGCGCAGGTAATTTCCACACCACTAATCCGTTTATGACCTAGACATATTTAAGGGATTGTAATTGCAGAAGTAAATTCTACACCGAGTACTTTCAGGTAGAGGATGAGGGTTGATAAATGGGTGGTGGTACGCACCGGCCTGTTCAATTAAATCATTATTAAACCCTTCTACATATCAGTTTAGTACATATTATTAATTTGTGATTATTACTTGGTTGTGCGTATATTTTTTAAAGTGTTGCTAATATGGAAGCGAAGTTAATAAAAGTAATCGGGGAAAGGACATGTTATGTGTGAATTACTACACTTACTTTCGGCAAAAGGTGCTAAAATGTGGAGAAACATTTTGGAGATGTTCAAAAAAAGATTGCAAATCAAAAGTCTTCACCGTTGGGCCCGAGAATTTAGTTACCAGAAGTGAAAGACTCTACACACGAAGCCGACACCAAGAAGCTGAATCGGAAAATAATTAGTAATTCCTGCAAAAGAAAAGCCGGAGAGCATATGAGTGAAAGGCCATCTAAAATTATCCGACAAGAACTACAAAACACGCTGCCTGAAACAGTAACAGAAAAAGATGTCGAATATATTAGAAAAAACATTTATAACCATAGACGAAAAATTTTGCCAGGACGTAATGCTGAGGAGGTGCATAGTGTTTTAGAGACATTTGAAATCAAAACTAGCAAGGGTGAGAATTTTCTATATATCAGTGAACTCGAAAGTGGCATTATTGTTTTTTCTTGCACTACAAATGTCAATATGTTGTGTAAAATATCCAATATATATATATGGACGGCACCTTTTCATACTGCACTAAATATTACACAGTTATTTACAGTGCATGGTTTTGCAAACGGTCATTACATTCCATTATTATTTTGCTTATTGCGTGATAAGAGAGCTGAAACATACAAAAACCTCCTCACATTATTAAAATGTAAGATTTATTCAACAGATGCACTGTATTTTAATCCAGAGAAAATTACTATTGACTTCGAAAAATCTATTCATAAGGCAGTATCTGAAGTTTGGCCAAATGCTAAAGTGTTAGGATGTGGATTTCATTTACACCAATCTTGGTTTCGCAAGATACAGAATCTAGGTCTAGCTAAAGAATATTGCGACAAAAATTCTGAAATTGGTCGTTGGTTAAGGCTTGTCCTCTTTAGCACCCGAAGAATTAGGTGACAGTTTTGCATATGATTTATATTCTATAAAACCTGAGGATGAACGTTTAAATAAATTTTGTGATTACCTATTAGAAACGTATATAGAGGAAGGAGCCGAGTTTCCAGTTGAAATATGGGCAGAATCGAGTCCATCTTTAACTCGAACGACTAACTGTTGTGAGTCTTTCCATTCCCATCTAAATAATTCTTTTTATTCTACACATCCGTCTCTGCATACTTTTATCGATAGGCTGAAAGAATTTCAGATTAACGTATATATAAAAATACAAAGTGTCGACGAGTTTAAAATAAGTAATATTCAAAATAATCAAAAATTAAAACATTTAAAAAATCTTTATGAACAAAGACAATTAGGAAATATTAATCGTTTCGATTTTTTAAAATGTGTCTCCTATTTTTCTCAACCTGTTTTGTAAATATATATATATATATATATATATATATATATATATATATATATATATATATATATATATATATATATATATATATATATATATATATATATATATATATAAATAGATATGTATAGGTTTGTAGCATTATCTAGTATATGTAAGGAAATTTGTCCAATTGTATTTTATGTATTTAGCAAAAACTTCATGTTTTATCAATATTATTCTATGAAATAAAAACATATTTTTGCGAATATCTAAAATTTTCAATAAAAACTGATTTAAAAGAAATCCGTCCAATTTTATTTAGATGAAGAAAGCATAATTATATTTGCTTGGTGTGGAAATTACCTGTAAGATTTAAGCACCCTTATAAGGTTAGTGAGGAATTTACCTGTTGTATTAAGGACGCAGGTAGTCTTGGTGTGAAATTTACTAACGCCGAATTTTTACACGTGCACAGTTTTTTTTATTTATAATTGTATATTATAAAATCTCTTCTATCAAGTAATTTTGACATGGATATTTCCTAACTAACTACTTTTTGTGGATTCTGCTTTATAGGCATTTTTAGAATTCCTATTTGATAATGGTTATAATTTAAACTGCAAACAAGAAATATTTATAAAAATAATAAAAAAAATTAAGAAACGAATAGCCCAAATGAAAAATTTGGAAAAGGTTATTTGAAGTTCGTTATTCTTATCGCTATTATGGTACGGCCTGTTTAAGAACTAAACTAGAAAAGTTTTGAATTTCAGAAATACAAGTGGGTGAGAGTTGAGAAAACTAATGATAGAACGGAGGATGGTCTCAAGTACCTATTCTCCCTTTCCACGCAGTTGCATTTTCTGAGAAAGTACTAGTTGTTATACATCAAGAATATTACACTATTTAAAATAAAATTTAAAGTCTATTGCTATTACAACATCTTGACATCTAGGGCAGCTAAGCTAGGTGATAAAT
>CM032449.1:123111357-123129824 GCA_019049505.1 Pachyrhynchus sulphureomaculatus | reverse complement strand
AATCGAGTGGCGGAAGGTCGGAGCTCCTTGCAAGCCATTCTAAAACACCTCTTTTTAGGAAAAATAGAATCCAAATATCTACGAACATTGATTTCATAGTGAGGAGGTGCTCCGTCCTGTTGATACCACAGATTCCTGTTAGGGGTATCCAAATTATTTTCATCGGGAAAAAGATCTGCACAGGTTAGAATAACTTGCTCTTGGAGTAACTGTAAATACCGCTGTCCTGTAAGATTTCCATCGATAAAAAAGGGACCAATGATATGACGTCCACAAATTCCTGCCCACACGTTTATCTTTTGTGGTCTTTAAGAATGACTGTCGGTTATCCAGAGGGGATTTTCAGTAGACCAGCACCGGCAGTTATGCCTGTTAACTCTTCCGTTAAGACAAAATGTGGCCTCGTCAGAAAAAACAATATTATGACTTGGGTTAGGATTATTATTGATTCGTTCCATCATGACCTCGCAAAATTCCACGCGTCTGTCGTAGTTATCTTCAGATAATTCTTGCAATAGAATGGGTTTGGATGCAATTTTTCTTCATTCAATATACGACTTAAGGTACCTTTACTTATGTTGTGGTCTAGGCAAAGCTGACGAATGGCTATATGGGGATTTTCTGTAATTTCCAATAAAACATCTAACTTTTTATCATCGCTTGTTTTAACTTTTGGAGGTCCAGATTTAGAACGATCCTTAACATGACCTGATTGTCTATTTTAATGTTATGCTAACCACGGATTGGATAATAGGTTCTCGATTCGGAAATTCTGCTTTAAAAAGATCACACACCTCCTGTTGTGTTCTCCTACGGTCTCAGTAAATGTACCATTGTGATTTTACTCTCAAATTGCAGTTTCACAAAATGCAGCAATAAACGTTTTCATCAATAAATTATTTTTTGACGCGTTAAGTCGTTACCTGACAGTGAATGTTTGACATAAGCCAGCTTAATTTTTTTTTTAACTTGATCTTGATATTGTGCAGTAAAAAGATCACACACCTCCTGTTGTGTTCTCCTACAGTTTCCGTAACCAACCAGCTTAAAAAAAAAAAATTTAATTTGTTCTGCTTAATTTCAAATATCAATAATTCCAAAACAGTTCAATTTAGACATATGATATGTTGGACAAATAATATTTATATATATATATATATATATATATATATATATATATATATATATATATACATATATATATATATATATATATATATATATATATATATATATATATATATATATATATATATATATATGTATATATACATATATATATATATATATATATAGACATATATATATATATATATATATATATATATCTATATATATATATATATATATATATATATATATATAGACATATATAGACATATATAGACATATATATATATATATATATATATATATATATATATATATATATATATATATATATATATATATATATAGACATATATACATATATATATATATATTTGTTTTCAATTCTTGGGTTTTGGGTTCGTTTTATGAATTTTTGGTTTTTAAATTAAACTTAAATTGACGTTTCGCCCTTTGGTTTACAGAATTTTCATTTTTTTTCTTTATTTCTACAAATTATACAAAATATAAAAGTAATTTACATTTAGGTACACTAGTACAACACAAATTATTTAACACACAACCATAAACTATTTACATAAATTCTTAGTTCTATCTTTAAAAATTAAAATCACATCACCTTGAATCTCACATATTTTATTTACTACTGACAAGTCATAGTGGCATTCTTATCGATGTAGATTTTATTTTGTATTATTGATCCGTAATTTTTTTTTTTTTTTTTTGAATATTAAGCAGGTAGTCTTTTTGTTAATATATTAAGGATGAGTATACACTTTAAAATATTACCTTATTAAATTTGTATAAATATGGCTAATTCCTTATATATCGCTTTTATCATTGACTGTAAATTTCTCATTTTTTTTTAATTTCGATCATTTCTTTTATTGCAAGTTTTCCAATATTAATGTCCCTGTTTAAAATCTTTGTTTCATTAAAGTTGAAATCATGTCCAAGTTCCGTTGTGTGTTTATGAAGTGCCGTTGTTGCATTTTTTGTATACTTGTGTCCATTGAGTCTGTTTTTTAATAATTGGGTCGTCATACCAATATAATGCATTGGGCAATCTGCACAAGGTACCGAATAAACCCAAAACCCAAGAATTGAAAACAAATATTAATTGATGGTTCAAGAAAAATTTGTAAGTACATATATATATATATATATATATATATATATATATATATATATATATATATACACATATATACACACACATATATACACACACATATATACACATAGATATATACACACACATATGTATACATACATACTGGTAACAATAATTGAAAATAGGGGTAAAAGAAAGGAAAAATTAAACAATTTTTAAGTTTAACAATTAAATTTATTGAGAAAAGCCAAAATCAATTATTTGTATTCTACAGTGCAAACTTTTGAAGGCCTCTTATTAGTTGAGAGGCGCACAAATACTCTTACTAGATCATCTCTCTAAAGAACTTTATTTCATGATCTGTCGTTCAGTTTCTATGTGTTTTACTCCATTGCAGTTTATTTTATTCGTGTTCGATTGTTTATTTTGATTTTCTGGCAGCGACACCCCCTCTTAGACCTGCAGACAGTAATTATCTTTTCACAGTTATAGACCAGACTTGTTCAACACGAGTTCTGTTTGAAGCAGCGTTAATTTGAGAAACAATTAAGCGTCGACTTTGATTCCAACTCTCCCTACGCAAAACTAAAATATCATAATAATCATTCCTATAATAATATTGAGAATCCACAAAAATTTGTCAGCCCCCACCCATTCCATTTCCTTTTCCTGAAAGGATATCGCTTAAAAAAATCCCTGGTCAAGTGTTATCTGCGCATTTTTGACATCGATATCTCTTTTTGCTTGCTGAGAATTAGCTAACATACTGACCTGACCATAAAACCCAAGGAAATATAAAAATCTCAGAGAATGATTTTTCACAAAAATAATTAGCGGGGAAAGTTACGCGGCCTATTTTTATTTTGAATATATGACATATATAGTTTTATATAAAAAATTCATTTAAATGCGATAAAATTTTGCACGATTATATAGGACTGTTTAATTACGCTTTTTATTTAATTAAGAATTTAGCAGATTAATTAAGCCGACAAAAAAAATAACTAATTTGAAGTGGTATTACTTGCTTTATGACATGATGAATTAGTAATTCTTATTAAATGTTCATGTTTGAAAGTATATGTATTTTCTCATTTTATGTCAGATAAACTTCAAATTTAATATTAACAAGTGGATGAGCCTATAATAAATTCTCGCATAGTCATCTAATACAATAATTATCAGTATTTTCAATTTTTATATTTGACTGTAATCAGTAAATTTTGTTATTATTGGGCAATACGAATAAAAGAGCAGTATTTGCTGCATAGGCATAAATTTAAAATATTGTTTAAGAAGTAGAAGGGTGCAAGCGTCTATATGTAACATATATATATATATATATATATATATATATATATATATATATATATATATATATATATATATATATATATATATAACATATATATATGGGACCTCCCACGTCAACCAAAATTAAACTCAACGAAAAATAACTTTAAAGGTCCCAAAATATTCGTATGTTCAAGAGCTTTCAAATGAAACATGGTCGTTTTTCGAAATTAATGTAGACTATGGTGAAAAAACCCGAACGTTGTACGAAAAAATGTATAATTATTCTCAGAATACTCGTGCATATATATATATATATATATATATATATATATATATATATATATATATATATATATATATATATATATATATATATATATATATATATATATATATATATATATATATATATATATATATATATATATATATATATATATATGTATATATATAAATAATATATATAATATATATAATATATATATATATATATATATATATATATATATATATATATATATATATAGCCTTGTAGTCGTTGAAGGTTAATTAAAAGAAATCAGAATGGCTGCTAAAATTTAAAAAATATAATAAAATATTTTTAAAAAATGATAGCTAAAACATGGCGTCCAAAAATTTTAACAATCATGTAACTTATTTATTTTAAAAACAAAAAGAGCTAAATAAAACGTGAATTTGAGACATGATATTTAAAAATTGCGTTTCCAATATGGCGGGTCAAAAAAAATTTCCAAGCGAAATTGATATTAATCAGTGATGAAAAAAAAAAATTCTGATGCGGACAGTAATGTAAGCGATACAAAAATAACACAGTTAAGTAATAAATAAAATACAAAATGGTGTCGAAAAATTGGCAAGAAAATTTATAAAATAAAAAAAAAATTAATTCGTTGAAGAATAATAAACTTTTTCTAGGATACTAATAAAACAGCTTACTTTAATTTCAGTTAAAAAGATTAAAACAAGTAATAAGAATTGCTACACAAATAAAGCTCAAATGAATCTGAAATAAATCAAAGAAAATTACTTCGAGAGTTAACGTAACTATATAAAGAGGGATTGTAATCCGAAAAAATGTATCCCAACTCGTTGACTATCACACCAAGAACTTGAAAACGAAAGCTCGTCTTGTGCTGTGTGTGCGGAAACTGCGTTCAAGATTGTTATCTGTTTGGAATATGACCCTGCAACCGATAATTGTTTTCTACAAGAAAACCTAGGCTGGGAAATGGTCCTCCTTTGGTCAGTCCCTTATCATAATTAATCGAGGAAAGCCATTTTTTTGAGTCAGCTCTGTGCATTAGTATTGTATAAATTGCTGAAGTCTTCATAAAATTTCGTTCTCGCGTTTCACTTGAACTATAATGTAGGTAAATATCGTACTAATGACTTGCCTATTTCGGTTTTTGACGAACCGCTGTTAATTATCCACCGTAATTTGTTTCTAGTGCAAAAAATGGAGGAGGCAGAACAAGTTGAAAAGATTGCACTTGGCTGGAGAACATAAGGATTGGTTCGTAGAACAATGGAAACTTTTTACAGACGAATCCAAGTTTGAACTCTTTGGTGGGAAACGGAGACAGTTTGTCCGGCGAACAGAGGGAGAAAGAATGTTATCACAGTGAACAATGCGTACCATAAAACATGGAAGTGGAGGAATAATGGTATGGGGTTGTTTTCTTGAGTGAGAGGATAGCAAATTTGGTCAAAATTGATGGTATTATGGATCAGTATCGGTATCATCGGCAACAGGATGTTTTAAGACCGTTTGATGCAAGTCTTATCGGTCGCGGGTTCATATTCCAGCAGAGTAACGATCCAAAACACAACTCCAAATTGTGTCATGATTCCATTCTGAAGAAAGAAAGAGAAGGCGATTTGAAACTCATGATTTCTCCCCCACAATCTCCCGATTTGAATCTTATCGAATTATTGTGGGGCCAATTGGATAGAAATGTGCGAAAAATGAGGCCAACGAATGCAAATCAATTGTGGAGTATTTACAAGTTTTTTGGAATAAAATCTTCCGATATCTTGATGAAATTGATCTAAAGAATGCCAAAATTATGTGCAGCAGTCATCAAAGCAAAGGGAAGATATTTCGAGGAGTCGAAAATTAGCAATAATTTAAAAAAAAAAAATGTTCAAATTATGTAAATACATCTTGCAAATATTTGATTTTAATACTATATATATATATATATATATATATATATATATATATATATATATATATATATATATATATATATATATATATATATATATTGTAACGTATGAAAAAATGTTGCCCCAAGCTTGGGCGTGATTTTGTAGCCTATGAAAAGGTGTTTAATTGCGCCCCACGTACACTGCGTCATTTTGTAAGATGTGAAAAAGTGTTCTCAGTTTGAGGCATCTTTTTTTTGTACCCTGTGAGAAGTTGTTTGTCCCACGCTTGAGCGCAATTTTGTAACATTGGAACTTACCCGCTTTAATTTCTGATACTGAATTGAGTGAACCCTGATTTTAAAAGAACTAAAGAAATTAAACACACACTAGCTCAGTTTTCCTTGGTAGAGAGATATGGGTAAGAGATAATTTTCTTACGTCTTTTTGGAATTCATTTCTATTTTTTTTAAAGGCTTTAGCTGTACAAAATTTTGGGCACCATCCATTTTAAAATAGAAAGGATCTAACTTCAGCTAATAAAATGGAAAAATGCTGAAGGGTTTTATGGGTATTACAAAAAAGAATTAGTCTAGTACAACTTATCCTGAAAAGAAAAATAAGTATTCAGTGAGACACTAGCTTTAATCAACTAAAAGAAAATTTATTCATGTTTTTAAAATGAAAAGTTCTAACCTTTACAGTTTTACCTAACAAATTCTAGCCTAACTAGTAGTTGTTACATTAAAATTTTAGACTATTATAACCCCCGAAGACGAAAAGTCGTGCTTTACACTTCACTTTTTAGTCTGTTTTACATTGCAGTTAAGGCACTACTCTCGAATAAGTCTATTGAAGGGAGTTTTGTTGACTTACTGTTTTTTATTCCTGCTGTGATCGACTACGCCCGATTTCTCACTTTTTCTTAACAAACACTTAGGAAGCCCACTACGGCTTTTATTGAAGAAACTGGTACTTTTACTTAGCGGCTCTGGGTGAAAACTAGCCTACTTCGGCTAGATGGAAAATAGCCTCTCGGCTAGACGGTACTGCCTGGCTGCGGCTAGATGGAAAACAACCCGGCAGCGGCTTGATGGTACTGCCTGGTTGCGGCTAGATGGAAAACAACCTCGATTTACGGTCTGCGGAGCCTTAAATAATCGTGCGACTTTTGCCAGTAATATCACGACGCTCCAATCAAAACTGCCGATCAAACATTCCACCAATCGCGGCGTAGCGAGAGGTTCAGTCAGGAACCCGCACAACTCACTATATACCGAACGTCTGGGAATCCCTGTTTAATATACCGTTCGGAACAAAAATGAAAATAAGTACAATTTGAAATGGAAAAATCAGTAACATTACATGGTCTTAAAATCTAGGAAAAAATGAATGTTACATTTACCCCCTTCCAAAAAGAAATAGACTACACTAGTCTATTAAACTTAGGCTACTTATGAAAAGGTACAAAGTGGTACACTATCACTTAATACTAAGGTCAGAACTTAAAACAAAATTACAAACTTCGGACCTTACTACTAGACTTAATTCAATTAAGCACTAATATTAAGTACAATGAAAACCAAATGAAAATCTTTGCATGATCACAAGAATCTTATAACTAGACTTAACTTAATTAAACACTAAGGTTAAGTACATCAAAAAGCAAATAAAAATTCTTGCATGAACATAAGAAATACCTGTTCAAAGTAACAATCGCGCTCTTCTTATATAAAAGAATCAGCAACTTTGTCTAGACTCTTGTCTAAATCAAAAAAAATGAACTGAAATAAAATATGAACACCCCCCTTAAAATATTTTAAGGATTGTCTGAAAATTTTCTATGTCAGCAAAAGAAATTTATAAAAATTCTTAAATAAAGAAAAAATAAAAAAAGATTCTAGTGCAAACACTTACACTAAAAAGAAAAAGTCTTGTCAGACCATTTAGCACAAGGCCAAAAAAAATATCTGGATAAATATCCAGGCAAACGCTCGGGGAAAATCGCTATCCATGCTCTAGCTCATCACTAAGAGAACATTCTAAATCTAGTATCACTACTAGTCGCACTCAGAGAATAATCGCACTCTATAACGCAATGTCGACGTCCTAAGACATCTAGACATGCTAAACTCGCTAGGGAAAACGCTACATCGCGCAATGTCGACGTCCTGAGACATCCAGACATGCAAAAATCGCCAGAAAAAACCTCGGCTCCTCGCCAAGAAAACACTTTGGTATATCGCCAGAAAAAACCTCGGCTCCTCGCCAAGAAAACACTCTGGTATATCGCCAGAAAAAAGCTCGGCTCCTCGCCAAGAAAACACTCGGTAAATAGTCCTCGACTACACAAAGCCTGCGTTCTAAAAGAACAATCTCGCCATTAACATAGTGAGCAGCTATAAAAGCTAACAATACCACTATAGGCACAGTGAATAGCTATAAAAGCTAAAATTCACTCTAAACACAGTGAATAGCTATAAAAGCTAAAATTCACCTGAATGATCCTGCTTCTAAAAGCAATGTTCACTAAGAACAGAATGATTAGTCCGCGCGCAACTAACATTCAAGAAAACATTCCTAATATAACTATATGAGACAGCAAGTCTCGAAATAGGACCTCCCTAGAGTCATAATCCTATATATAGGAGTCCATAAGCAAAACGACTCAAAATCACACATTTTGAGCACATGCCCTCAGGCAACCAACATACACTGAAATATATACAGAAATATATACAGAAATATATACAGACATATATACAGGAGTTCAAATCCCAAACCTTTGGTTATGACAACTCCATACTGAGCTTGGTGAAAGCTCTTAGCAAAAGCTAATCAAATCTTCGGCACATCGCACCAAAGTGACAAATCTGCCTAGAAACATGAGCCAGAAAAAAAAACGCCCTCCATCATTCTTCAGGGTGGCTACACAGAGATATAAAATTTAACCAGCATTGCGCTTCTCCAAGTTGCATGAAGAACCCTCGTGTACTGGTCTCGCCCTAGAACAACAACGAAAAACATTCAATCCATCCCACATAACAGGAGACAAACACCTCACCACGATATACTGAATGGTGGAGACAATAAAATACAGAATTGGTGACCCTGGAGTCCACCAACAAAAGGGAGTAGATTATAGCATCCACTAAACTAAAACGGTGTCTACCACACCACCATAAGTCAAAAAAATTTAATCAATAGGGTGTTCCGAAAACACACTACTGCCAACAGCCTGTCACCACTAATAGGCTAATTGGAGCTGAGGTCGACTACAGTAGCTAGGCTCTCCTTTGGTTCAAATAGAAATAACCATTGGGTAACAAAACCCCTAAAGGTCCCAAAGGTCAAACGTTCACCCCCCATAGACTACCCTTCCAATCAGTCTGTTCCTCAGGAAGACTAACTCCCTGCCAAACGTCGTAACGGCATCTGTTAGCACCCGGTGCATCACAGCCTGTAAAAACAGATAACTCATGGGATACAACCTAAAAGGTTTACAAGGTTGACTTAACCAAGCTTCTAACGAAATTTTAAAAAAACGAAAATGAGCTTAAAAAGCTACATGAAGCAAAAAAATTTCTCAAATTTTCGGTGGCAACGCAACAAAACTTTTGAAGACGACAAGAGCTTTTCCAGCTTAATCAGAAACAAGAAGAAAACATCGTTGACAGCTAAAATATTCGATCATGGTGTTAATCGTCTCCCTAGACAATAGCCTCTAGAAGAAACTGCTACAGGTATCAGGCATAACCGTTTTCTGTCAGCCCAAACTTCTAGATTACCTCTTGGAAATCTAAAAATTCGGTTAGGAATCTTCCTTCACTGCGCTTAGCCTCTCTTGACAAGGTTCTCATCTCGGTATCAGATTTTGATCATTTCTTTGTGAAACGACTGTCTTACTCTGCTCTCATCTCCTGTAAATGATCAGCCTTTAGTTCTCCTGCAGAACTTCAATTTTCTATCAATCTGATAGTATACCGAAAAAACTCAACATACGCCTATGAGTCCATGCAAAAAAATTTTAAAAAAATTAGTGACTCAAAGGTAACGTTTAAACGGCTCTGAAAAAAAAATAGAAAATACCCTCAGTTTGTCAATTCAGAAGAAGATCTAAATCAAAATAATCCAAGTCTTAGACTTACTGGATAAACCAAAATCAATTTACTCTTAATTGCACCCAACATATACCATTAAGGTAATAAAAATACACCCACTCGGGTAACAAACTTTGAAATTGCTCATAAAAATTTTGACTCTACATCACACTACACGAGCTCCATCTTGCGCTTGTCCTAACTCAAGATCACCTTGGATTGCCTCTAATCAAAATTTCGCTTCCAAGTGTCAAGAACTGGATATTATATGGGGTCATTAGCAAATCAAATCCCGCGACCACCGACATACCAGTCTTATGATAAATCCTGAGTGTGACTCTTTCGCAAGCTCGCAACAGCTGAGTCGATGCTAAACATCAACCACTATCAACCTAAGTTTGGATATGATCAGTACCCAAAACCTTAGCAAAAAAATTATAAAAGTGAGCTCTACTCTGCTCAACTTTTATAACAGTCAAAAAAAACGAGGTCGTCACCTCTACAGAGCAACATCAAAAAAAAATAAAGTAAAGCAATTAAGATAATGTAAATATAAATTATTCTTCTTCTGACAAACTTTCATTAGGGTTAGCTTCATTGAATGGTTTTAAGTCTTTAATATGCCATCGTCCTATTTTAGTCCCATCTAAATTAACTAAACCATAAACTAAATCTGAAATCTTTTCTCTAATCACGCAATGCACATACTTAGGTACCAACTTAGATGTGAATTTATCTGCTGCACTGGAAAGAATTTTATTTTTTCGCCAAACGTGATCACCTATATTAAAGGCAAAATCCCTTTTCCTAAGGTTGTAAGACTTACTGTTCCGTTCATAAGCCTTATGTATCCTACTACGCACGTCGGTGAAAATATCTTTTAAACCCTTTAAATTTTCGGCGTACGCACCCCTGTTACCCGGAATTATTTCGCTGTCAACATTGACATCCAAATCTAAATTTTTATAATACGATCCAGATAGAGGTATATGTCTGCCGTAAACTAAGAAAGACGGTGTGAACCCTGTTACTTCATGTCTTGCGGTATTTATTGCTTGTTGGATCTTGGAAATATTGCCATCCCAAGTGTCATGTGAATCCACGTAACTTCTTAAAGCGGTCCCGACTGTTCGGTTATTACGTTCCACAAAATTACATTGGGGAGAGTACACGGGATTAAAACGGATGTTAAAACCATAAGTTTCACTTAAGCTCTTAAAACTCTTAGAGGTAAACTGAGTACCGTTATCGCATATTAAGAGCGATGGAACACCGTGGATTAGAAAGACATTATTTTCCAAAATTCTCTCTATATGTTCAGCTTTAGAGCTTTTCAAAGGAAATAGCATGGTATACTTTGTAAACCAGCAAGAAACCACGAGAAGCCATTTATTTCCCTTTTTTGAACGTGGGAATGGGCCTACTAGATCCGCTGCTATGACTTGAAAAGGGTAATTAACCGTTTTCTCTTTTCCCATCAGTCCCATAGGTAGTGCATTTGGAGATTTCTGCGCTCCACATACTTCACAAGTCCTCACAAACTTTAAGATATCAAAACGCATTTTTGGCCAATAATACTGTTCCTGAACCCTGTGAAGAGTTTTATAAAAGCCAAAATGACCAGAAGTAGGAGGAGTGTGACACATGTCTATAATTTCCTCTCTCTGTGGTTTAGGAACTAGTATTTTCCACTCGGGTACATTAACTTTTAAAGGCAACTGGTTTGGGATAAACTTGTACACGAAATCATTTTCCACTTTCCACTGCGGAAAATTTTGAGGAAATTCTTTGATTTGCTGCCGTAAATTGTCGTACCGTGGATCTATACGATCTATGTCTACTGTATCAATTTTTACGCCAATCTCTGCATTAAGACTGTTTTCCTCCGCTGTATGATCTGGGATTCTTGACAAAGCGTCAGGAATAACATTGTGGACTCCTTTTCTATGAATTAAAGTAAATGTGTGTTGTCTCAGCCTAATCGCCCAACGCGCTAGTTTGCCACTAGGGTTTTTAATAGAATTAAGCCACAATAAACTATAATGATCTGTTATGACCGTGAAAGGAACACCTTCGATGTAAGGTCGAAACTTTTCGATGTTAAAGAGTACGGCTAAACATTCTTTTTCAACAACCGAATAGTTACGTTCAGCCTTTGATAAAGTTCTACTGGCATACGCTATCACTCTTTCCTCACCATTGATTTTCTGTGTTAGGACGCCCCCTAAACCGGTATTAGAAGCATCACTAGAAATATAAAACTGTTGGGAAAAGTCTGGTTGGGATAAAATGGGAGCTGAAACCAATAGCTCTTTAATCTTTATAAAAGATTCTTCAGCTGCCTTTGTCCAATCTATCGATTGTCCTTTTTTTCGTCCTTTCAAAAGATCATTAATAGGCGACAACAAGGTAGAAAAATTCTCTATAAAACGTCTATACCATGAACACATTCCTACGAAGCGCTTAACTTCCGTAGTATTAGTAGGTCTCGCATAATTAACCATGCTTGCTACTTTATCCGGATCGGTACGCAAGGAATTTGAGCCTACAATATAGCCTAAAAACTTTAGAGAAGTTTTGAAAAAATCACATTTGCTCAAATTTATCGTCAGTCCGGCCTCTTTCAATTTATCTTTTACTTCTTTAAGTAAGCGAATATGCGATTCGAAGTCTTCCGATGTTACTAAAATATCATCGAGATAGGTAAAAATATGCGGCTCATATTTCGGACCAAATATAGCGTCTACTAACCGTTGCTGAGTTTGAGCAGCGTTCTTTAGACCAAACGGCATAGTGACGAACTGAAATAGACCTCGGCCTACTACTGCAAAAGCGGTCTTTTCCTTAGAGGATTTGTCCAAAGGAATTTGCCAGAATGCCTTTCTAAGGTCTATCGAGGATACATACTTAGCATTCCTGAGTGATGTCAAAATTCTATCGATGTTTGGTAAGGGATAGTTATCAAATTTGCTGACCTCGTTGAGCTTTCTTCCGTCAAAGCATAGACGATACTGTCCATCGGCCTTTTTCACCAATAAGATTGGAGAACACCAGGGACTGTTTGATTCTTCAATCACTCCGAGTTTTAACATTTCGTCTAACTCTTTATTTAATACTTTTGACATATAAGGAGACATGGCGAAGGGCCTTGTCTTTACAGGACTGGCATCGGCCGTATCTATAGACATCTTGATTTTATTTGTTCGGCCTAACCTATCTTTGCTACTTATTTCGTTGAAAGAGCTTATTATTTTTTCGGCTTTTAAGCGTTCCGTCCGCGAGAGATCATCTAGGGTACATAGACGCGAGAAAAGGTTTTCTAAGGAACTTTCCGAATAACTATCTTTAAAATTTGTTTGAGAATTGACTTCTAGGGACTGTGGATACCACGAATTATTTTTAAAGTTTACTAGAATTCCGAATTTTTGTGCAAAATCACATCCTAAAACCAAAGTATGTGATAGAGAAGGTACTACTAAAGCAGAAATTACTAAATAATGACCATTGCAGGCTAGCGGCAACTCAACCGTACCTAAAACTTTTAGACGGCTGCCATCTGCAGTGGTAACACTTCTATTTTTGACATGGCATATTTTTATACTTAAACGACTTAAAATTTTAATACCATTCTGACCTATAACGGAGGCATTTGCACCAGAGTCAAATAAAGCCGAGAAATGGGCACCTAATAGATCTATCTTTATATGCGGTCCATTATCTAAATATTTATGCACGAATAAAGGAGACATGTGACCATTTGGAGAAGCAGGAGTTTTAATTTGAGAAGGAGAATTTTTATTAGACTTAAAAAAAAATCTGAAACTTTTTGTAACCATTTAGTCCAATCTGATCTATTGGATTATTTCTTTACTTAAGATCCTCGTTAGAATCTTTCTTTTATCCGCGACCGGACGTTCTGAGAAAATACCACGGATTTTCAGTTCATAGTCTAATTCATTTTCCAGTAGGTGATTGACTTTAAAATTGAAGGCTTCCATGATAAATGAATAAAATTTAAAAGAGCTGTTTAAAAAATCGTAAAAATATTTCTCCTGTGCTCCCAATAGTCTAAATAAAAAATATGTAAAGGCACTTAAAATATGTAAACTTCTTTACTAAACATTAAAAAAATCTTCGACAATTTCAAAAAAAAATTTTAAGTATTGCCTTGTATTAAAATCCTTTTACCAAATATGTTAAGAATTTCCAACAAAAAAATCTCCAAATATCGTTTCGTATCAGCAAAGTATTTATAATATTCATGCAAAACATCGGTGAGAAAAAAACAGTTTTTTGTTCGGTTAACCGCAAAATAAACAGTGCAAAATTAAAGTCGACCAACACATCTGCTAATCTGAACTATAAAGCTAGCTTTTAAGAAAAAAACAGGGATCTCTTATCTTAGAGTCAACAACTAAATTCAAATATCTATATCAGATAAATTGAAATAAAAAAATTCTACAAATTTCCTGCTTTTGTCTTACTGCTATAGTGTAGTTTCGTTTAATAAATGTTATGAAATAAAAATATCTGCAAAGTTAGAGCTTTTATTTTGTTCGAAAGCTAGTACACTGAACCCTTTAAAAAATAAAATTCCAAAAGCCCCGCGTTGACAGCGCTATTTTGTAACGTGTGAAAAAATGTTGCCCCAAGCTTGGGCGTGATTTTGTAGCCTATGAAAAGGTGTTTAATTGCGCCCCACGTACACTGCGTCATTTTGTAAGATGTGAAAAAGTGTTCTCAGTTTGAGGCATCTTTTTTTTGTACCCTGTGAGAAGTTGTTTGTCCCACGCTTGAGCGCAATTTTGTAACATTGGAACTTACCCGCTTTAATTTCTGATACTGAATTGAGTGAACCCTGATTTTAAAAGAACTAAAGAAATTAAACACACACTAGCTCAGTTTTCCTTGGTAGAGAGATATGGGTAAGAGATAATTTTCTTACGTCTTTTTGGAATTCATTTCTATTTTTTTTAAAGGCTTTAGCTGTACAAAATTTTGGGCACCATCCATTTTAAAATAGAAAGGATCTAACTTCAGCTAATAAAATGGAAAAATGCTGAAGGGTTTTATGGGTATTACAAAAAAGAATTAGTCTAGTACAACTTATCCTGAAAAGAAAAATAAGTATTCAGTGAGACACTAGCTTTAATCAACTAAAAGAAAATTTATTCATGTTTTTAAAATGAAAAGTTCTAACCTTTACAGTTTTACCTAACAAATTCTAGCCTAACTAGTAGTTGTTACATTAAAATTTTAGACTATTATAACCCCCGAAGACGAAAAGTCGTGCTTTACACTTCACTTTTTAGTCTGTTTTACATTGCAGTTAAGGCACTACTCTCGAATAAGTCTATTGAAGGGAGTTTTGTTGACTTACTGTTTTTTATTCCTGCTGTGATCGACTACGCCCGATTTCTCACTTTTTCTTAACAAACACTTAGGAAGCCCACTACGGCTTTTATTGAAGAAACTGGTACTTTTACTTAGCGGCTCTGGTGAAAACTAGCCTACTTCGGCTAGATGGAAAATAGCCTCTCGGCTAGACGGTACTGCCTGGCTGCGGCTAGATGGAAAACAACCCGGCAGCGGCTTGATGGTACTGCCTGGTTGCGGCTAGATGGAAAACAACCTCGATTTACGGTCTGCGGAGCCTTAAATAATCGTGCGACTTTTGCCAGTAATATCACGACGCTCCAATCAAAACTGCCGATCAAACATTCCACCAATCGCGGCGTAGCGAGAGGTTCAGTCAGGAACCCGCACAACTCACTATATACCGAACGTCTGGGAATCCCTGTTTAATATACCGTTCGGAACAAAAATGAAAATAAGTACAATTTGAAATGGAAAAATCAGTAACATTACATGGTCTTAAAATCTAGGAAAAAATGAATGTTACAATATATATGTATATATATACGTATATACATATATATATATATATATATATATATATATATATATATATATATATATATATATATATATATATATATATATATATAAAGTGACGAACAAATGTGTGGAAACATTTAAATTCCCATCTCTAGTCTTAACATTTAAACGGTTTACAATTACAATATTTATTTATTAATCGTGTACATGCTAACATACATTTTGAAGACTGAAACAGTTATTGTTTATTAGAAATGTGCTTAGTTTTTAACATAAAAAATTATACACAAACAAAAGTATGGAAACATTTTTGTTATAAAATGGAAATTTCACTAAGACGACTAAGATGTCTAAAATATTTAATATTTAGTGTGATATCATTTTGTGTCAATCACTGTTTGACATCTTCTGCCCATAGAGTCAATAAGCCTAGCACAAAAATTAGGTGGTATTTTTTCCAATTCTTGTTTTAATGCGATCCAAAGTGCGCCCCAGTTTTTTGTTGTTGTTGTTGTCTTTTCCTAATTTGTTTATCCAGATAGTGCCAAAGATCCTCTGTCGGGTTCAAATCAGGTGATCAGCCAGCGCATCACCCAAATTCTTCGTTCAGAAAACCAATTCTTGGCCAAGCGAGATGTGTGTTTTGGATTATTGTCTTGTTCAAAAATCCATGACAGTGGCAAATCTTCTTCATAAGGAATCAAATTATTTTCCAATATCTCAGGATACATTTGAGCATCCATTCTACTATTTATCTTTGCCAATGGCCCCGTACCAGACCGTCGAGAACAACCCCATACCATGATATTTCCACCGCCATGTTTGACAGTAGGTACAAGGTACTTTGGGTCATATCTTAGATCAACTGGTCTTCTTACATAACCAGTAGAGTTGCTTCCAAAGAGATTGAACCTACTTTCGTTACTAAAGATCACTAGAGACCACTGATTTTGAGTCCAGTCATTATGTTCCTTAGCAAATTTCAATCTCTTTTTTCTGTGACGCTTTGTAAGGAGTGGCTTTTTAACAGCACCCCTACCATGAAGATTTACAGATAACAGACGACTCCTAATAGTCATGTCTGACACCAATACACTCTGATATTCCTGCCTTAGTTCTTTATTAATATCAACAGCAGTTTTCTTGGGATCATTTTTCGCTTTTCGAATTATAATTTTGTCTACTCTCTTACTTGTTTTTCGAGGTCTACTACTTTTACATGCCGGATCAACAGTGCGCCTTCTCGAGAACTTCTTAACAATTTTGCTGACAGTGCCCCTATTAGGAAATTAGGAACAGAAATATAAAAAACCGGGACGAACTTTGGATCGCATTAAAACAAGAATGGGAAAAAATACCACCCGATTTTTGTGCTAGACTTATTGACTCTATACACAGAAGATGTTAAGCAGTGATTGACGCAAAAGGATATCCCACTAAATATTAAATATTTTTGACATCTTAGTCGTCTTAGTGGAATTTTTATTTTATAACAAAAATGTTTCCATACTTTTGTTTGTGCATAATTTTGTTACGTTAAAAACTAAGCACATTTCTAATAAACAATAACTGTTTTAGCCTTCAAAATGTTTGTTAGCACGTACACGATTAATGAATAAATATTGTAATTGTATATATATATATATATATATATATATATATATATATATATATATATATATATATATATATATATATATATATATACATATATAATATCTAGAGATACTATTTCATTATTCATAAGTGACCCGCAAGCTAAAATGAAATTTAAATAATCAGTTTTCAGGAATCATTTTTAAAGAATTTACTTAAAAATTTAGTCCGTATGTAATAAGCTTATACATATTTTTTTTCTGTTCTAGATATGCTGTCTGGTACACAATTGTTGTGGCTTCCTGCTGGTTAATGTTCATCCTTTTCCACGGCCTACTAATCGAGTTTCGAAATTTCAATGTTAAAATTTTACCTTTTACTGTACTTCTGCTCTACAATATATTAGTTCTACTCTTAACCTATACTAAAATCTTCCAGCGACATATAGTGATTATATCACTAGCATATGCAATATCATGCACAGTGTTAAGCTTTGTTTTTCTAATGGTTTCAAAAAAAGTAAGCATAGGTCATTTCTGTGCTTGCATCCAACTGTTGATATTAATTTATACTTTGATACCTTTAAAACTTTATATGAGCTTGACATTGGCTGTTTTATACTCTTTATCTTTTGAATTATCAGCAGCTTTTATACTTTCACCGCCCGTCGACTCCACGAGAGCTGTATGGTTAGTTTTTACCAGAATATTATCTCATGTTGCTGTCCACCTCATTGGATTACATATTTATTTAATGAACAATGTTAGAATGAGGCAAACGTTTATGAAAGTGGGACAAAGTCTCTTGGTAGGGAAACAGCTTGAACTAGAAAAAAGACTCAAAGAAAACATGATCCACTCATTAATGCCGCCCAGTGTAGCTAACTGGTTACTAAACGATGATGAAAATTTTACTCGCCGTCACTCCCAGGAATCGGAAAACAACGATCTCCGTTCCTTATTTAGACCTTTTAACATGGATACTATGGATAATGTTAGTATACTTTTTGCGGACATTGTAGGATTTACGAAAATGTCAAGTAATAAAACTGCAGAAGAATTAGTAGAAATACTTAACAATCTTTTTCAACGATTTGATGACTTATGCAAGGAACATAATTGCGAGAAGATTTCAACTTTAGGGGATTGTTACTACTGTGTATCCGGTTGTCCGAATGCTAGACC
>CM032449.1:123058857-123103857 GCA_019049505.1 Pachyrhynchus sulphureomaculatus | reverse complement strand
TCGACGAAGTACATCTTCATTAGTAAGACGCTCTCTCCAAGATATCTTCAATATTCTGCGCATGACCCATAATTCGAAAGACTCCGAACGATTCATTGATCGCTCTAGCCATTTCAATGCGAACTCGTACCTCAACTTCAGGATTCAAATCATTAGTTACCCAACACCCTAGGTATTTAAATTTGTTTACTTCTTCTATCAATTGATCGTAAACACGAATATCTGTTTGCAACCCGGGTGTTCTTGAAATGACCATTATTTTCGTTTTATTAACGTTTACTTTCATGCCTAAAATATCGCCTTCCCTAGATATATTGCCTATAAGAAGCTGAAGTCCATCCGCTGTATCTGCTATAATAACGGTATCATCAGCGTACCTTAGGTTGTTAATGTTTTTTCCATTAACTTTGATACCATCTGTGGCATTCTCTAAGGCCTTCTGGAATATGTGCTCAGAGTATAGATTAAACAGGAGCGGGGAAAGAACACATGCCTGACGAACACCTCTTTTTATTCCTATTTCCTCAGTCTCTCTGCTATTTACTCGTGTTGTCGCCACCTGATCCCAATATAGGTGAGGTGATCTGCAATGGATTCGTGATAATTTTCGCCAAGTATGTGATTCAGTAAAATTGTTTACTGTTTGAGACTAGATGGCAGACTATTATAAATTATTGAACATGTGTACTTAACTGCCTTTCTCAGTTTAATGCATAAGTAACACGTAGGCTGCAAAGTTTTTGGTCTAGCTACTTAAAGCATATTTTTTTTTTTTTTTGCAAAATTCGACTTTATTCATTAATATAGTCTCCTTCAACAGCGATACAATCAGCCCAACGCTTTTCTAACATTTCTATACCTTTCTTGTGGAAGGATTTGTCTTGAAGGAGACTGTATTAATGAATAAAGTCGAATTTTGCAAAAAATACGTTTTAGGTAGCTAGACCAAAAACTGTTCAGCCTACGTGTTAAATAAATTATTACAATATTATTAGTAAAAACCCACATGTGTCAGACGACATTCGCTACTCAAGATTTTGTTTTTCAAGGAAAATATTGATTTACTTAGAGCAATCTTGTTAACGGAACTTTCTTTAGTAGAATCTGATATATTTGTTTTTTAATTCCCTGTAGAAAGCCTTTTTAGCTTTTCTATTCATCTCTCGTGAACACTTATTAATCTTTATAAAAATAACAATAATGTCATTTTCGTCAAGGTCCATATTTTGAAGCATTTGTATTAATTGTGGATGCTTGACTCGGTCAAATGCTTTTTCGTAGTCGATAAAACACAAGTAAACGTCCTTCCTTTCATCTGTAAAAATACAATCAGTCCGAAAAGTGCTTCTCGAGTTCCAAATCCTTGTCTAAATCCGAATTGCTCTTCGCTAACATCTTGTCCGCATTTATTGCGTATTCTATGGTGAATGATCTTAAGCATTACTTTCAAAGCGTGGCTCATTAGGCTTATAAGACGGTACTGTTCACATCTGTTCGCTTTGGCTTTTTAGGTAATGGTATGAACATAGACTCAAGCCAATCCTTTGGTATAGTTCCTGTACTGTAGATGGAATTTATGCATCTGCACAAGATAGAAATATTTTCTTCATTTAAAAGTTGAAACATCTCCGCATAAAGTTTATCAGGTCCAGGAGCCTTTCCAGTTTTTGCATGTTTTATTGTTATTGTTTTTATACAGTCTTCTTTCATCCATAAGACCCAATACTTCCTGGGTCGTACATTCTCTTTTCGCTGTCTTTGTTGGCATATTAAGTTTTTCGTTTTGAACTTTAACACAGATATTTTTAAATGACTCCAATGTGGCTTCGACTGATAGCAAGTGGCCTACTGAAATTGTTTGACTTATTTCTTGGTTGAGTGTTTCGGTTACTTGCGATCAAATTTCTGGGTGCCTCAGTAGTCGAAAGTTGGGCCTTACATTTTTTGCAGTTTGAATATGCTTCAGTTTGATGTTAATTATGCCGGTCAGAAGAACATGGTCAGACTCGCTGTCCGCTCCAGGATATGTTTTAACTCCCCGAACCCCATTCCTATAGCGCTTATTTACCAATATGTAATCGATTTGGTTCCGAACTACATTACCGTTATGGTCTCTGGGGGATATCCATGTATACAGTCTTCTCTTAGGCAGCGTAGACCATGTATTCATGACTACTAAACTCTCTTCTTGACAAAACTCGATAAGGCTTTCACCCCGCGCATTTCTTTCACCTAGCCCATATTCCCCCATGACATCCCCCACATTGATGGCAAAAAATCTTCTCGAAACGAATTTTGAAAAAAAATTTTTTCAAGAATACGAACGGTCACGTTCTTACTTGACAGACTCTATATATAGAATTTATATAAAAATTTCCACCTGGCCTCTACGTCTGTATAGATATATATACTAGGTGATGATCTGTTCTAGCAGAGAAACCTGCTCCCTCTGATACTCTTGTGGACGAATCTGTAACGAAGAGCAGTGACAAGCGTAAGCATTCTTGTTAACTGAAGTAGTTACGTTTTGAATTTTATTAATTTCACATATGTTCAAAACTTTTTTTTCCGTGTTTATATTAATAGAATGTCCTAAGTGACTTTAAAGTACTAACAAAAGCGCCATAATCAGCTTTCTTCCTTTAAAAGTAAATAATCTCGCTTAACTTGTCCCACAAAAAACTTACCTTCGTTAACCATATGAATTTTATAACTGTAACCTAGGGAACAACTTCATATAGAGTTACCTTAAATATACATATCTTTATATAAAAGTTATAGGACTTTTTATAAGGAATTAAACTGAACTGAACTGAATTGAACATAGATTTTTTTTTTATTTTAAAGCCCGAGTTATATAATCTTATTTTATATTTGCTCTCGAACTTTCCCTTGGTTAGTCGTTGGTTTTAGATCTAAAAATCCGCTAAAGAGGTTTCCGATGCCATCTCAGCTAGTATGGAAATTTAATCCCTTTTTCAAAAAATGCTTTTCCAAACGCTAACTTTAGTTTGACTGAAAATGCAAAAAAGCTGTTGCTTCGAAACATGTTGCCTACCGACAATGGCGTAAAAATGCTGCCGTCATAAATCATAACATCTTTGTTCGTACCTGGGACAGATGCAAAAAAATTATCACCGATACCAAGGAGGCACTCAATCATAAAATTAAAAATAAACTTCTTGCCTGCCCCAATTTTAGGTCCTTTTGGTCAGTCGCTAAGGCTATTAGTCAAAATTTGACTAAATTCCCTATACCACCACTCACACGGCGCAGACAGCATATACTCGTAATAAAACGTATTTTAAAGAAGCTAAATACCGAAAAAGCTTGTGGTGCTAATGGAATGCCTGCCATAGTACTCAAAAAATGCGCAACCGAACTAACACCAGTTTTCTATAAACTTTTCAACTTATCTTACAAAAAAGAAATATATCTTCCCTGCTGGAAATGCGCTGTAGTTCAGCCGATATCCAAAAAGGACAAGAAGATCCTGCGACACAACTACCTACTACTGCTAGAAGGCTTCAATATTAGTGACCGTCAATATGGCTTTCGTAAGCAAAAATCAACAGAAGATCAATTTTAACTTATCTAACATATGTTTGGAACAACGCAATTAAACATTTTGAAGAATCTCTAGCAGTTACACTTGATATATCCAAGGCATTTGACCGTGTTTGGCATAACGGATTGTTGGCTAAGCTACGCTCTTATTTTATGTCTGAAAAGTTTACTTTATGTCTCTCATGTTTCCTCAAAAAGCGGTCTACTACCTTCACTATTAACGCCGGTATGCCCCAATGCTCCTTACTCTCCTACTCTCTTTCTCACTTACATTAACGATTTGCTGGAAAGAACCAAGAATCCAATCTACAGCTTTGCCCATGACAGTACGCTTATTTCTTCATTCACTTTAACTCTCGAACATCGGCTACTCATGCAAATATCCACAGAGAGCAGGAAGTCGTTCAACTTAACAAGGGTCTGGAAGAAATTCTGTCTTAGGGTGACAGTAAGAAAGTTAACCTTATTGAAGCTGATATAGTTATGTCGGGAGACTTCATTTCTCTAACATCAGGCAATTTAATGGGCGTTTTGGGAGTAAATATTTCTTGGCATGAACATGTTGCATGTATAGCAAAGATAGTTTCTTAAAATCCGAATATTATTTCGAACTAGAAAGCCCAAAACAACTGTTAATTCTGAAAATAACTCAAATTCGAGCTACGATGGAATACTGCTCCCATGTTTGAGGCTCTACTCCTAAACATACACGACATTGGTTGCATTCTATTCAGAAGAGAGATGTTCGCCTGATTGGAGACCCAAAACTTACCAGCAACCTTGATTCCTTGGAACATCGAAGAACGGTTGGCGACTTAAATCTGTTCTACAAGTATTTGTGAGGAAAGTGTTCGATGGATGTAGCCCGCTTAATTCCCCCTAGACCGGTACTTACTAGGAACACACATCGAGCTAATACCTTATGAAGTTCAACTTGTCACTCCTCTTACAACCCTTTTCAAGCAATATTTATATAGGGAACCTCATCCCCTTGGAATGATTTGCTTAGGACTATATTTCGTACCGGGTACAATTTACAGCAATTCAAGACCAGTGTGAATTGCTCGTCCATAAAAAAAATAAATACTCGCGGCTTTTTCCACAAAGTTATATTTCTTGTATATTATTAAACGACGTACATTTTCCTGCTCTATATGCCCTATCCTTACTTTGAACCTATATGACTGTCGGACTTTAATGTTACGATATTGTATATTTGTATGTATATCTATATATATATATATATATATATATATATATATATATATATATATATATATATATATATATATATATATATATATATATATATATATATATATATATATATATATATATATATATATATATATATATATATATATATATATATATATATATATATATATATACAGTAATACCCCGCTTTACGCGAGGGATACGTTCCGAAAAAAAATCGCGTTAACTGAAATTCGCGTATATCGAGGTTTATGATTAAACATAGTCAAAATTTAATACAAAAAAATACAAATCATTTTAATCAATCACTTTAATTCTAAGAACACTTTATGCAATACATACTCTTATTTTTTACGGAAAAATACATCTATTGTCTTTTGGGTAACGTTTTGTTTACGTTCTTGTAAAATACGTTCATAACACCCAACACTGTTTTTAATTGTTTGACACACGATCAAGACACGGTCATCATTATTGTCTATACTCTGCAATATGTCCAAACCTGAATAAATTTTTGAAAGTGCATTTTGTATTTCCCCTGAAGATAAAACTTTCTCTTCTACTTGTTCTTCCTCATCGTAGATAGGATTATTCTGTAACTCGATCAGATCTTCATTGCTAATAGGATCGTCGTGCGTTGCTACAAGTTCTACGAGATCTTCTACCGTGACATCTTCAAGTTCAGACCCCTCAATCATTGCAGCAATGTCTTCAAGCACTTGTCTCTGCATCTGGACAATTCTTCTAGGTGCTTCCACTACATCTGGCCAAAGATTACGCCACACCCCATTCATACAACTCATTTTAACTTCCTTCCAAGCCTCTTCTATGTTGTGAATAGACTTCATAATGTTGTATGACTTCCACCACTCTCGCATAGACTGTCTTCCTTCCCCGTCAGTTTCATGAATTAGTTGGCTAAAAGTGCGGCGATGGTAATAAGCTTTGAAGTTTGCTATTGCTCCCTGGTCCATAGGTTGTAATATTGACGTAGTGTTTGGTGGAAGGAACTTTACGTACACTTTTAAGTCTCTGGGCGTATCAAGTGAGGTTGGATGTCCTGGGGCATTGTCTAAGAGTAATATAACTTTAGGTTCAAGCCCATTTCTGTCACAGTATGATTTGACTGATGGGCAAAAACTATTAGAATACCATTCTTGAAAAATTTCCCGTGTAACCCACGCCTTTCTGTTTGATCGCCACACAACTGGTAGACTTGTCTTGTCTGTGCCTCGCATTGCACGGGGTGTTTCTGAATGGTACACTAGTAAAGGTTTCAGTTTGAAATCACCAGTGGCATTACCACCCAGCAGAAGTGTTAGTCGATCTTTCGCAGCTTTGAAACCACTGGCTTGACGTTCTTCCTTAGAAATGAATGTTCGAGATGGCATTTTTTTTCCAGTAAAGTGCGGTCTCATCAACATTGAAGATGAGACAAGCAGGAATTTTCTCTCGTCTAACGAAGTCTTGAAACTTGTCTGGAAACTCAGCTGCAGCTTGAATGTCCGCGCTGGCCGCCTCGCCTGTTATGTGGATATTGTGAAGATTAGAACGCTGCTTGAACCGATGGAACCAGCCTCTGCTGGCAGCAAAAGTCGGAGTGGCACTCCCTTCTCCTTCTTTTGTTTTCAGCATCTCATACAAAGATTTTGCTTTTGTGCATATGAGATCTTGACTTAGTGGTGTGTTCTTCTTATTCAAATCTTCGATCCAGACTGACAGTAATTTCTCCATTCTTTCTAAGATAGATGATCTCGAACGAGAAAGTTTTGTTGCACTTATAGGTGTTGAACCTTCGCTGGAGATTTTAATTTTTTCCCGATTTTTATAAATCGTTCTCACAGTCGATTCTGAGAGTCCAAAATCTCTCCCAACAATTGTTGCTTTGCCTCCATTTTCCATTCTTCTTAACACTTTCATCTTCAATTTCAAAGTGACGCTTTTACGCTCTTTTTTCTTTACAGGCGGCATTTTTAACGTAGGGTTAAATTATGTATGTATGTATCTCCAATAAATATTAAAACAAAACTGCCAGCCGACCGAACTAACATTACGGAACAAATGAACACACGAAACGAACGAGGAAATCCCCATAGAACAAAGTCGAAGGACAGGGAATTCCCAATTCTTCAAAGAGAATATTCAGAGAAAGCGGGGATCCCCCCGCGACCATAGAGAAGTTAATGACTACATGAGCGCGAAATTTGAAATTCGCGTTATAGTGAAACCGCGCGTAACGGGGTCGCGCTAAGCGGGGTATTACTGTATATATATATATATATATATATATATATATATATATATATATATATAATATATATATATATTATATATATATATATATATATATATATATATATATATATATATATATATATATATATATATATATATATATATATATATATATATATATATATATATATATATATATATATATATATATATATATATATATATATATATATATATATATATATATATATATATATATATATATATATATATATATATATATATATATATATATATATATATATATATATATATATACATTTCTGACAGAAAGTAGGCCTTAGGTGGCAAAAAATATTAACTGCTTTATTTTTCCCTATAATCTCTATCTGCACTTCCTACAGCTTTAATTTAATTTAAAATAATAACTTGGCTATTTGCTTGAATAATGCTCTTGCACGACTATATCCCTTCTTCTCCTGTATCTCTATGACCCCTCGTGTCTTTTTTCAAATTTTTAACCAGATAATAGTCACTGGACACTAAATCAGGACTGAATAATTAATTTTTTCAAATTCAGCTTTTCTCAATTGGACTGTATGGACAAGAGAGTTTCTGTGGATAGGCAAAAGATTTATTTAACTTTTTCACAGTTTCACGAACTCTTCCGATTAGTTCAACATAATAATTGCTCGTCATTCTAGTGTTCTTTGGAAAGTAGGCAATAAGAATAATTCTTTTTGTCTCCCAGCAAATGGTGGCCAACAGTTTCGCTGAACCTTGAATTTGCTGGATGGTTTATTTCTCTTTTCTGTCTGTTACATTGATTCTTGTCGTGTATTGGGGGTAAGTCCAAGTTTCATCAGAGATTATAATACAATAATAAATTGCATTCGAGTTATTTCCGCATAAGGCGATAAGCTCGCCATAATTTTCCGCACAGCGGTCGCGGTAAAGCGGTGTCAGTATTTTTGGTAGCAACCTTGCACTTACTTACTCATATGCAACTGATTGTGTAAAGTTTCGCCGATATATTCCTAACCAATTTTCACTTAGTCTTCTATTTTTCTTAGGTGATTTCTAAGATCTTAAACTTTCTTGGATTTCCTAATTTCCGTTCCCTTTACAGTGTATTGTATTACTGCACGATATTTTAATTTCCATAAAATTATCTAAAGCGGCTTGTACTGCAAAACACCAGGTGGCTAATCTGTTTTCTTTGCGTCATGGCGTAGACGTAGAGTAAGGAAATATTTTGTCTACAATGATGACGGACACGGGTTGTAATTTAGTCTATTGTTTTTGCTTATAATAAAGTACTCACTGAAATTTAAAATGGATGATTAGTTCGCGGGAAACCATTCTGTGACTGACATACGTAGTCTCCCCTTGGGTAAAAAACTTTTATATTGAAAATATCCCCAAAAAAGTTTTCCAACCAACTTACATTTGATAGGTTTTGCTACACTTTCTGGAATGTTTAACTGATTTTGACAGTCGATCATTACTTTATTTTCCTGCTTCTTCGTCGTAAGCAAGATGAGAAAATTTGGATTAATCATCTTTTTAAAGTATTCTTTATTTTGCCTGATTTCTAGTTTACATTTAAAAATAAACACCGTATTTACATTTAAATTATTAGAAAATCAATTATTTCCTTGTTTCTAGTGCAGCGATGAAATGTAAGTTCATTGAGAAGCTTTCTGTTGTTCTAAAAATGAAATTAATTATAGACCTTGTATTTAAAGTAACAAAAGTTTAATGTTTTTTCATATTTTTAATTCGATATCCTATTTTTTCAACCACACCTACATTGCCCTGATTATAGAGTTAATTCTACTGAAGATTCTTAAGAATTAAGTTATGTTTTAGATTCCGAAAATGAACAAGATCCTCCAGACGGAACCGTAGTAGAAAATGTAAAAAACACCTACCTCAACTGCAAGCTCAGGAAAATACTCAATGAAAATAAAAAGTTGGAAAATTCCCAAGTTTATGAGGAAAACCAGTACGAGCAGCAGTAAACCAGATATTGATATTGATTTTGTATCGGGAACTACCGACGCTAGTGAGGATGGATATCAACAGGTTAGGTACTCGGTAAAATCAATTCTAGATATATTTTGTTTATTTATATTTAATAGCCCGACACAAAGTAATTAAGGAGAACCAGTAGGTGAACGGTTGAAATAAAAAGGGGTCAAAATAGGTAAAACGGGCCACATGAAATTTTTTTTCTCGGATTTCAAGGATAACTATGTTTTTCGATAGAGGTAAAGTAAATCCCAAAATATAAGATCCTGCTTTTTCAATTGGGCAATAAACGACCCTATTATGGTTTTGTGCATAGTTGCTAGGTATTACGATAAACGTATTTTTATTTTACCTGCTTTGTATACCCCCCTCACTTGCACCTACAACCATATTGGATCTATTTTTACCTATATAGTTACTACCTCGCAACCCGATTTGGAGCCCTTTAAGTATTTGATAATATAGGCCTAATGACCACAGGTCCCCATTACGATTCGAAAGATACTTTTTATTATTTTTATTTTTAGTTTTACTTACAACGTAACGGTTCTATTTTAATTATGTGGCGTCCGTGGGAAAGTTGCAATAGTGGCTATCGCAAGAGAAAACATTTATCACTTGACGCTAAACAAATAGTGAAAAATGTTTACGACAGTTTGGTAAAAAGAAATTTGAATAAACAAAGTGCTTTGCAAGAAACCAGTGAACTAACAGAAACCCCAATTTCTACAATTAAGGGTATTGTAGGAAAATCATCACTCAGGAACAGGAAAAAACGGAAAGATTTTCAAATGCATCGTGTAGACCATTGTGAAAAAGACGTCATGAGGAGAAAAATATATTCTATGTATGGAGAGCAGTTGGTGCCGACACTAGACAAAATAAAATTAAGACTGGTGCAGGATGTGATCAATATACATTCTCTCCGATCAACCCTTCACAGAATTCTCTTAAGAATGGGATTCACGTTCCGAAAAATCAACAAAAGGCAAGTAGTGATGGAGTCACAAAGATTACAAATCTTGCGACATACTTATTTACAAGAAATTAAAAAGTATCGATCAGAGAATTGGCCAATAATTTACCTTGACGAAACATTGTTCGATACCCATGACACTGTGCAAAAAGGGTGGGTCGACAGCAGTACAAAATGTCAGATTAACGCACCTTCAAATAAAGGTAAACGAATAACCATTTTGCATGCTGAATCTGAAAAGGGCTGGGTTTCAAATTGTCTACTATTATCTGCAAAAAACATAAGATTCTAATTTTTGGACTATCACGAAGCCAAATACGAACCGACATGCAAACTAAATAAGGTTCCTAATGCAGCCAACACCAAATTAGTAAAAAAAGTTATAAATTATATACCTTGTGAAAGCTGGAAGAATTCCATTCAGCACGTTGTTAAAGTTGAAGATTCATATATTTATGTAAATAATATAAAACCACTGATAATTACCTCAACTGAGGACAGTGATAGTGAAACCTAATCAGGCTTAAGTTAAAATATATTTTTATTTATACAATATGTCCTTTCTTGTAAACCCCATTCATTCAAACTGTATATTTGTACTTCTTATCCATTTGTTTTTACATGCATTTATAAATAAACATCTCCAAAAACACTTATCATTTTATTTATTTGCATTAATGAATAAAATTCTTAAGTCCATCTCTGCAACCTATCATAAACAAAAGGTCAGAATTTTTATATTGCCCGCTTAAAACTACAAAAATCATGATCTTATATTTTGGAACAGGCTATACAAGTACCTTTTTACTCCCTAAATTTTTCTTCAATACTTTTCAATTATTTTACGAATAATCTCTAGTTGAATATTCATGTATAGAACTTTTCATTTATTCATATTTCGGAAACGAATTCATGCAATCGTTGTAAAAATTTAAATTGTTAAAGTTATAAACAGTTTTTTTAAACAATTGCGTATTAAACCATGTTCTCTATTTCACTCGAAAATGAGAGCGCACTCTTTTAATGCGTAAAACGCCACTGAGTAAATTTTAAAAAAGTTAGTAACCTCTTATATTAAAGAAGTTATTAACGACGCGCGGCCTCCAACACGCTCGTGGACTTTAACGCGCGACCAACTAACGCCGGCGCTCTCGAAAAACTCATTAATTTTTAACGTAAAAGTATTTCCGATGGTGTTGGTCTTGTGTCGCGCCTCACTCACAACTTGTTTCCTCGATGGTGTATTCCCATTTTCTGATTGTTTCCTTGCATCTACTTACACCTGTCCGAAGCCTTTAGGGTTCTCCATACAGGATAGGGTCATGCCCAGCGCTTATTTTTTCTGTAGGCTTATAAAGTTTGGTGGTGCTGTGTTTTGTCGTCTATCCAGTCGGGCACTACTTGGGAGTAGCAAAGCTGGGTGGGTCGTGGCAAAGAAACGTTTCCTAGACCTTAATGTAATTCTTTCTGGGGTTTGTCCGTATATTGGGTGTCGCATATCATTGTTTTGTTTTCCTGTTTCTACTCCAGCTGCTATTTCTCTCCTGATTGCAATTCCTGCAATGGAGTAAAGCATCTCGGTTGCAGTTGGTTTCAGGCAGGTTGGCGTACGCAGAGTTCCTCCATACTGGAGCTGAGTATTCTGTTATTGAGAGACTGAAAGCCATAGTTGATATTCGTAGAACATCTACCTAAGCACCCTACTTTGTGTTTGTTAATTTCCTTAGAATATTATTCCTTGCCATAACTTTCTGTTTTGCATCCTGATAGTGGTTTTTAGCTTAGAGTTCGGTCTAATTTCACAGCTAAGTATTTTAAGATATTACAGTGTTGTAGTTAATTGCCTCTCTAGCTGATGTTCAGAGTTCTTTTTACATCTCCATTTCTCAGATGGAACACACACGTCTGGGTTTTCGCCGGATTCGGTTTTAGATGGTTTTCCTCATAGTAGAGGGAGAGGTTTTCTAGTGCTCGTTGAAGTTTGCTCTCGATTTTCCCGAATGTGCTACCTGGACTGCTACCGCCGTATCGTTTGCATATATGAAAGATTTTGTACCGTTGCGTGATTTGTGGATATATTATAAAAGACCGGTGCCAGAACGCTACCCTGGGATAATTTATTTTTTTAATCTCTCCATCGGCTGCGCTTTTCCTGCCGGGTCACGAAAAAACTAGCGAACAGCTTGTAATCTTTTGTGGTGTCATAGATTTTTTGATAAATTTTCTGTGGTTCACTGTGTCATAGGCTGCTGTTAGGACGATGAACGCTGCTCCAGTTATTTGTTTCCTTTCGAAACCGTTTTCTATGTGTTGAGTTAGGTTAAGAATTTGTAAGCAGCAGGATTTGCCTAGCCTGAAGCCAGCTTATTCCTTTATCATTACTTTGTCTATACTATCGGATATACGGTTTAGTATGAGTCGTTCGAGTACTTACATTAAATGGCATAGAAGAGACGCTGGTCTGAAATTCTTCGGGTCTGTAGGAGTTTGACCTGGTTTCAACAGTGCAACTACTTTGGCTTTGCGCCACATGCGAGAGGTAGTAAGTTTCTTTACGCAGTTGTTGAATAGCGAGAGTATCCACTTCATCGTAACTGTTCCAAAGTGTTTTATTTGCTCTGTACGTATATTGTCCAATCCAGCAGCCTTATTGTTCTTCATCTGGCGTATAGCCCATATTCGGTAAAAGGAACCTCAAGGTGAGTATTTTCACTTCCTGAATCTCTAGTAATTGTTGCTTTTATGACTCTGTTTGAGGTCTTTTCGTTAAGGAACAATTGATGGCGGTTTGGTCCGGTGTAGTATCAGAAAAGTTCATTGGTTGTGTTGTTGGATCGTTGCTAAGGTTCTTTATCAATTTCCGTGCACTTCTGCTGTTTTGCTTCATGTCCAAGTCAGCAATAAATTTAGACCATTTTTCTCTTTTACCTGAGGATATGGCCAGGGTGGTAATTGTTCTTCGGCCTCTAATGTTTATTCTGAGAAAGGATCAGTTGAGTAGATGTACTGATATCTCATAAGTAGTGTTTTGGCTTCCCCGTCTAAGCCGGGTATGTAGGTTGTTCTGCATCGTCTGGATAACCTCTTCACCAGTTCCACGAAGGTTTCATAGTTGGCAGGGTCACTATCGTTTGACCTTACGTCCCTGTCTGGGTCTTGAGCTCGTTTAAAGTTCAACCTTCTCTTAATGAGAATTTGTACGAGTTTCACAGCTGGATTTAAGATTACAGTAATTGCACGATGTTAGGGTCATGAATTATTTCCAGGGTATTGAGTTCTGCCCATGCTTTGAGTTACTCTCCATTATGTCTTTATATCCGCAGCGAGCACTGTGACAATTGAAATCACCTGCCATTATTTTGATTTTCTTGTTCCTGAAATTGCTAAGTTCAGCGAAAGCAAAGCCGGCTTTTGTAGATTTATAAACTGAAGTAACAGTACATGGCTCTAGTTCTATCGTCAAAATTTCTTTATCGTTCTCTGCAGTTAAGTCTGCAGACTTTAGGACTAGCTCAGGTTTTATAAAAATTGCACTGCCGTACTTCTCATGAGCTCTTTCCAAGATTAGATTCATTCCATTAATTCTTGCCAGTAAGCCCTCTGTGGGTTTTTTGAATAATTAAAATATCAGTTTCGTTGTTGACACATGTAGGCTAATAAGATTTCTTTATTATGAGATAAGCCTTCCATATTGATTGAAGTAGTTACTAAGATTGGCCTTGAATAGGGTCCATTTTTTTTGGTTGCCTCATGGTGATCTGGTAGTGGACGCCCGATCGCTATGATATTTAACTCGATTTACGAGGAAGCTCCTTCCGTGTCCCCCACGTTTCGAATAAACAGAGAATCATGACCAGAAGCCATAAATAAAAAATGCGCTTATTTTTACGAATGTTAACAAAATATTTTAGGGCGATATTCTCGAGGATGTGTACTCTTAAATTATCTAAAATTCGATTGTCTTTAAATTTTCACCCTGTTGATCTGCCTTAAGAAGGCTGAGTAGAATAAAATATCTACAATTAGCAATGTGAATAAAAATATAAGACTATAAAAGGATAAAATATAATACACATATATGGCTATGTAGCTTCTCATGTACCCAATATAACCATTCTTGAAACATTACTTCTTAATTAGTGACTTCAGTTAAGTTAGTATAAAATTACTGGCTCATCAGTAAAACATGAAAATCACATGGGAAAAACATGATGCGGTCACAGGAATGCGGATTCTTTCGGTATTCTATCCTTTCCTAACAGTTATTTAATTTTTATATATTAAACCATATCGCTTAGCAAACTTAATGTTTTAGATCACGTTACCATTACCTCTTAAAAAAACTTTGAAATAAACTCAGTTGCAATCCAAAAATCTCCTGATAATGTATTGCCAAAACGATTTGTTATTTGTTGTGTAATAACATAAAAATGTGGTGTGATCGACTTCAATTACCGAGCAGTATATTTAACATCCTGATTTATTATATTTTAGGTTCCTATAATAATTGAATCTAATCCACAAAACGGAGATAGAAAAAATTCCTGTGCAACTTTAACATCGAAATATGAAGACTTTTCAACTAACAAAGACACGATTGATATTAAATCATACATAAGTCATTCTCGTAGTGATATTGGAGCATTTGAATTTGCACCGACGCCAGAATTTGTTAGAGGAGGTGAGTATATATAATTAAAAATCTAAAGCGATTCTTTGTACTAAAGTATTGTATTTTAGGAAGTTACAGATCTCAATTTGGTGGTAGATCATTTAATGGCGAATTTCCAATACTGAATCGAGCAGGCAGCAGTAGGTCTCGGAGGGGTCGTTCTCCAAATCCAGATTGCATGGAGCCATTGGAAAGGTAATTCTATTTATTTTATACTGTTTGAAAAAATATTTATTGTATATATATATATATATATATATATATATATATATATATATATATATATATATAGGGTGTTATGGAATTCACTGCATATATTGTAGAAAATTCACCTTAAATAGCGGATCGCAATAATAAACGAAAAATCGACTCTAAAGAAGTAATGTCATTAATATTTTTTTCTCACCCCTAAACCATGTTAATGTAAAAAAAAAAATATATAAAAATTATTATATTTTTAAAATAATTACTTATCAGTACTCATCAATAAATTATTATACAATATTATAATAAGGAAAAAATTTTAACAGGTAATTCACTAAAATTTTATTTGCTTCCTTTTAAAAAAGATAATAAAATAAACGTTGAAATGGATTGTTCCCATTTATTTATTTTAAACTAGAAAGAATTTGATCAGACGGCGACAAAAAAGGTTACTTTAAAATCGCCGCTGTCGGGGAGGCTCGTGTATATTATACGATACGTCTTTTGTTTATTTTATTGATTTTTCCACATTTTTGTAAGGACTTGATGTAATTTCCACAGTTTTTTCTACAGTATTTTTTGTAGTATTGGACATAAAGCTTCAGTGTTAAATCCCGAAATCGATGGTTCACTACTTAAATGTGTGGTCTTAAAAGATCGATGTGCTTTCATTACTTGAGTTTGGTTGAGAGAGAGAGAGCATTTATATTTCAGCTGCTTTAAACAAAAGTTCGGAAAAGATGTTTTTGTCCATGAGCCAAACTCCAGCCGCTGGAAATCCGTTCTCTTTGGTAAGATATTGCGTTACTTGACGACCTGGATTTGTCCCCAATCGTTGTTCTGTTGCTGGAATAAAATAAGAGCACATAAGTTTAAAAAGAAAAAAAAGTGCTGAAGCCAGTGAGTAGTAAGGCCTGGCAGTTATATCATTAGCCTTTGCTATTTTCAGGGGTTTTTCCATTTTACAAATAAGTTCGAGTTAATATAGCCGGTGCATGGAATGGTGACAACACTCTCAGAAAGTGTGCCATTCACCAATTCAAGATTTTATCTCATTTTTTTGAATATTCAATCCTAAAACTTTCTTCGTTTTTTCCTGAATGGTGGAAAATCCACTTTCATCACCGTTAAATATAGTACACGAAAATTTATTTTTAATCTGCTTTTTTTTAAAGTGCACTTTTGCGCTACTCTCCCTACTTGAAAACAGCTGTTAACGGGAAATGATATATTGGTTCTCCCGCTTTACCAAGGCCAAGGTCGGTCTTTTATGGGCGGGGTGATTTTATAAATATTTGGTAAAAAGTAGTTTTGGCCCATTTTTTTAATGCTCCAAAAATTTTCGAAATTGAAAAAAAAGTATTGAATGTGCTTCTATATGGTCACCCCCAGTGAATTTCATAACAGCCCGTATATATACCGAAAATATTCTAAAAAAAACTTATGGAACAACGACATCTTGCAAAAAATCAACAATGCGCTATGAAGAATTCAATCACCTAATTAAACAACACATAAAGGAGGCGCGAGTGAATGCGAAGAGCCAGAAAGTTTGCACAGACTCCATGATAGTTTCAACTTCCACAAGAAGCTTAAACAAATAACGAGAATAAATAAGAACACTTTACTCTCAGCTCTGCAGAACGAACAAGGCAAACTGATTTTAGACCCAGATGAGATGAAAAATACATGAGAAAATTATGCTGTGAATCTATTTAATGACAGTAGAGAAAACAATGTACTAATTGCCACTGCCAATTAAGCGGGCCTGTAATAATGGGAGCTGAAGTGAAATTAGCGGTAAGCAGACTGAAAAAACGGGAAGACACCAGGACATGACAAGCTGTTTGCTGAGGTTCTGAAGCAGGTTGACACAAAACAGAATCTACGAAACCGCACAAATTCTGAACTGACTAAGATCAACATTCGTAACCATCCCCTAAAAAACATAATCCTAGACGCTGTGAAGACTTCAGCCTAATGAATCACGCCCTCAAAGCTTATATATAATTCATTCCAGAATTGTCAATAAGTGCGAAGAAGTAAGTGTGGAAACACATTTTGGATTTATGAAAAGTTTGGGAACGAGAGAAGCATTATTTTCAATAAAACTTCTTGTACAAAAATGTTACGACCAACGACAGGATGCATTTATATGTTTTATTGACTATCAACAGGCATTTGACAACATAAAGCATAACTTTCTGATGCAGCAGCTTCAAGAGATTGGTATAGATGATAAGGATGTACGAATAATAAGACAGCTATACTGGAATCGATCTGCAGAGATCAAAATTAATAAGGATATTTCAACAAAACCTTTCAGTGTCTTAAACAGTGTTAGGCAGAGGTGCATATTGTCGCCAGTATTATTTAATGTCTACGCCGAGAAAATATTTTAACTTGGTGTAGAAGATGAATGCAGAGGGATAAAAGTTAATGGAAAGCCTGTAAATAATATTCGTTATGCAGACGATACCGCAATAGTTGCCAATAGCATGGAAGATCTGCAAATTCTAATTAATGATATTAGCTAGGAATATGGTCTGCGTATAAATATTGAGAAAATCAAAATGATGGTGATTAGTAGATACCCCTAAGAAGATGCATCTCTCTTTATAAAAGATCGAGAGATTGAGAAGATTACTAAATACAAAAACCTTGGCTCTGTCGTCGACGAACGATGGGATTGTGATGGGGAGGTTAAACTGCGGATCGGCATGACAAACGATAACTTTCTAAAGTTGAAAAATATGCTGCTTCAAAGACAATTGCCACTCGCCCTCCGCCTACGAGTAATAAAGTGCTATGTCTTACCGGTTCTCTTATATGGTGTAGAGACATTGTCGTTAAAAGTGAGATCATTGAATCGTATCGAAGCTTTCGAACTATGGATAGTGCAACGTTTGCTACGAATTTCTTGGACAGAACACCTAACCAATAAAAAAGTGCTTTAAAGGGCCGGAGTGTCTTATTTGGGATATATACTAAGAGGTGACCGCTACTCGATTCCAAAACTTATTCTTCAGGGAAAAATGGAGGGTCGGCGAGGACTCGGTAAAAAGCAGCATTCATGGCTCCGGAATATCAGGGACTGGTGTGGAGTTCTGGATGCTGCGTCCATTTTTCGACTAGCGGAGAATAACAACCTCAATATGAAGTGAAGAAATGGTACATAAAATCAATAAATTTAGTTTGTACTTGATAAACTAAAAGGGAACCTGCAAAAAAGCAGACGTCGCCAATACCGGAGGACGAAGCTGGTTCCGCTTTTTCTAGCCAAAAACGGTCGTTTTTCGAGTTCAAAAATTCGAAAAACGACCGTTTGGGTATTCCAGGGCACGGGGGCCGCAAAATCAGCGTTAAAGGCTGTACATGTACTCGATAGAATGAACAACTAGGCAGACAGGTCAAAATTTCGGGTTGCCCTCTTCGTCTATTATAAGCAACGTCTATTTGGGATCTAAAATACATTTTTGCAGCAAATAATATGGTGGCAGTATGTTTAGTTTGGTGTTAAATTTATTTTTTTTGGTTACTTAACATCTTTTTAAACTAATAGATTATAAATATCTGATTATCATTTCGAATAATTTAGAATTCACAAGTGGTATTTAAAATGATAATTTCGGTGTCATTTAAATATTTTTTGTTTGTCATTTGCGCAGTATTTGAGGGTTCAATTAAATACAAGGCAAAAGAAAACGTAATTATATTCTTTACGGTGCATAGTAAGTATCCAAATGCATAGTAAATGTGTCACACCCGATTTTCTGCGAAGCTATTTGACGTAGAAAGTTCAAATTTGGCACAAATATAGGAATTGATGGCCCCATCAGAGCGGTATAGTTTTAAAAGTTACATTTTGACTTAAGGGGTTAGTTTTATGGGGTGAAATCAGAAGTTAAAAAAAATTACCAGATCATCTAGTGGGGTGTCAAGTGAAAGCTTATGAAAACACGAGGTCCAAATGATATATGAGGTAATACTTGCACACACTTTCCTTTGTATTGTTTTAAAAAAATCGCCAACAATTTCTATCCACCCCCTATCTGGAAAAGTACTCGTCAAAAAATGTTGAAAAAATTGTGGAATATTCTTCGTAAAATGTAGATTGAGCGAAAATTATCACGAGTGATTTTTTGTGTGTGAGTTTGATAATGACAGATCGACATAACAGAATGGTGAAGGTTTGGGAAGTTGGGAATTTAACCGGGACTAAGAGCTACGAAATATCAATACATATTCGGTGTAATCAGTAGTATCATGATTACTGGTGACCAAGGGATAGGTACCGAAGACAAAATAATTTTATTTTATTTGTTTATAATTAAACAAAAATTTAGGTAGTACATCTTTGTTTTAAACTTTTAGAACTAGATTCTAGATTGAGCTAGATTCAATTATTGGCTATTAGGTAGCTAATTTTTATTTTAAAGGTAATAACAGTAATTGCACAAGTCCGACTGGCACTTGACCGGTTAGAGACCACTGGAAAGGAATTATGTTTTGCAAGCCGTATGTACTACAGTACCAACTAGTGTTTAGATCATTTAATTGAAAAATCGCCCAAGTACTCAAACATTGAAATACCCGTTATGACTCGGGTATTACATCAGTACTTGAATTATCAATATTAACAAAATTCTTAATACGTGTGTAAACTGAAAAGTAGTTCTTAAATCTGTTTTATTAATTTAATTTTGAAAAATTTTTAGAAATTGTAATGTTAGGGTTTGGTAAAAACTGATACAGGTAACTAAAATACTCATTAATATTGTTTGGCAGTTTCATGTAATACTACATTTATTTGTCTACTACTTGAAAAATCGTAAACCAACCAGCGTATAGAGAAATCCCACGTCTTTTCTACTAGTAGCGATGAAAATGCACTAACGGAACGAATTTTTTCGAACTCAATCCTTACTCAATTTGAATTATAAGTGAAGGATCACTCAGTACTCGGTATTCATTACGAGCAAAAGTTTTCAGTCATTGCAACATTATAAAATTAGTAAAGTTGCTCAATAAATGCCCAATTTTACTGTCATATATATTATTAAATTATTAATAAAAATAACCAGTCAATTAGTGTTCCGTACGTTGATTGCTTTTAAAATAAAAGTTTTTGTTATGGAGGTATAAAATGATCAATGACTTCACAAAACACACCCCAAATGAGTTTTCAAAATTTGTTTCCGTTCTTTGTTAAAAACTGATGACCTTAAAATTTTTTTTTATATACCAGATAAATTATTAAACGTAACGCACTCGTGATAATTTCCGTTCAATTTACACCCTGTGGAGAAAATTCTAGAATTTTTCAAAATTTTTTGATCAGTACTTTTCAAGATAACGAGGACAGCGATTTTTGGCGATTTTTTATAAATAATATAACGGAAAGTGTGCGCAAGTATTACATTATATGTATTTTTTAACTCGTGATTTCACCTCCCAAAACTAACCCTTTAAGTTAAAATTTAACCATCAATTCCTATATTAGTGCCAAATTTCAACTTTCTATGTCAAATAGTTTCGGAGAAAATCGGGTGTGACAGACAGACGGACAGACACCGAAGTGATCTTATAAGTGTTCTGTACGGAACACTAAAAAGGACGTGGATTTTAAGTACAAAATAATTATTTCTGCACAATTCTTTTCTTGAAAGACCAAAGATTATTTAACCACAATTTATTTATTTTTGTTCAGGGCTAGAAGTGCCACTGTCACTATTAGCAACTTAAGTAGACCACCAAAACGCTCCATTGACATACCTAGCAGATTATCTAGTTTAGCGATGTTGGATGAACATTCTGTCCATAGCAGAAAAGATTCTGGAATAAAAAGCAATAGTAGAAGAAGTAGTATACAACAGGTAAGGAACGTATATATTTTTTAAATATGGTATTTGGATCTGCATCTCAGTAAAATTAGCATGTCATGTCGACCAAAATTCCCACGAATCTTAGCATCGTCGAGTCTTGAAATGCGATATTCTGACTGACATAGCCATTATTGTTAGCCGTGTTTATTTGTATACGTAGGGGCGTAAATCTTCGTTCTGGTAGAAACTGGTTCTACCTAATAGTCTGTAGCGGTTTTTCTTGGTGAGGCATTTAGTTAGTGCATGTTTAATTGTACTGGGGTCACTATTGTATATCCGGCCTATTTGTGGCTCTAACCAACAATTTATGTTTTAATGTGTTTTGTGCGCATTACCTCGTCATTGTTGCATTGCGTGAAGAGTTTTGAAAAGGAACTAGTTTAAGTCGAAAGTTGCCATAACGAAGGGAATGTGACGGATGCTCAAAGTGGTAGGAAAAGTGACAGACTAATTTGAAGCAGCGACCGATTCTGAATGATTCCTGGGAGGGGCTAGGAGTAAATTAACCTCAAAGTGTGTGGACGCAGCTATTATAAGGAGCAATCATAAGCTACAAGAAGACGAGACTTAGTGTGGTCGAGATTCGTACCCAATTATGTATAGTACTCTAGATATGTGTAAGATTTGTTAAACTTAATTTTTACAATAAGAATATTATACACAGAAAGATTTTCTTACTACTCGAACCCTAAGAATCTTACTGGCTTTAATGCTCAAGGCAGTTGGGCAGTCTAGCCGGTAATTAACATACAAGACACACGCAGGGGGGACGTCCAGCAAATGTACGAGGGTTGCTGTACCTCTCTGTCAATCGCGCAGTCGTATTTATCTCTAGCTTCATCTGCATAATTTTGGCTCGATACCGTAAAGCAAAAAGTCTTCGTAATTGTGAACAGAGCAGCTGTAGAGAACCATTTTAAATTTTGAATGAAATTAAATAGGTGTAGTTTTTCTTACAGCCATTTGCTTTTATATTATAGAGTATTTAATTGTTTCAGTTTTAGTCATATCGTGACTTAAATCGGATGATAGGAACTTGCACTGCACTCACCACCACATCGATTGTCACATAAATAAATAAATAGCTTTACTTTTTTTTTGTGCTTTTCATAGATCAACGTAAATTGTCACTATGACATAAGTGTAAAAGATTGTTCCTAAATTTAAATATTTGAATGAAATGAAGGGAAATGGATTTCTCGGCTACTATGCCTAATCAGCTCTAAGCAGCATAGCATTTTTTTTATTAATTATTTATTCCATTATGAAATTAATTCAAATATAATTATACCTGGTACTCCCATAAATACTGAAATTATTTATAGGTTACGTTACTCAGTTGTTGTATAGTTATTGTGTGTAAACATATTTACAATTTTGAATTCTTTAAACAATGCAGCGGGGTGATAGAGTATTGCTGTTACAGCTTTATTTAAGTGCGGTATGAAAAAAAGTAACATTTTTAAGACCTTAAAACCGCTTGAAATAGGTCGTAAGTTGTTTACTGGGCGATAAAATTATTTATTGAGACGGGAAACATAAAAGACAGGCAACGTTCCGAAAGACCAAAGACAGTTCGAACGCCACAAACTATTAAAGTTGTAAAAGCGCAAATTGACCGAAATCTTCTCTGCAAACTAAAAATTTTATCTCGTGAAATAAAAATTTTGAAAAATTCGGTCTCGTATTATTAAAGAAGACCTTATACTTGGGGCTTGTAAGAGACACACTGGTCATTTGCTAACGGTGGATTTAAAGCGAAAACAGTGGCAAAAATCTAAAAGTTTGTTGAAGGAATATGCTAATAACAGACACAGACAAATTTTGTTTAACGACTAAAAAATTTTCACTGTAGAAGAATCTTTCAGTAAGGAAGCGTCTGAACTTGTTTCAAAAGTTGAGAAGGGTCATAATCCAGCATCAGTTATGGTTTGATGAGGAGTCAGCTTTGATGGGATTACCAGTGAAAAATGTTTAAAAACTTCGGCTAAAATATATCAAGACACTATTTTAGAAAACGTTGTGAAACCCCTAAACCATACTCTTTTCAAATAAACATTGGATCTTTTAGCAAGATTCTGCACCAGGACACAAAGCTAAAACAACACAGGCATGGCTTCAACAAAATGTGTCTCCATTTATTACTACAGAAGATTGGCCTTTTCCGAATCCTGATCTAAATCCCTTAGATTATAAAATATGGTTATGAATATATGAATTAATTCCATAATAATTTGTTTTAATTTTCGTAGAAATTAAGTATTTAGGCAACCTTTTCATTGTAATAGTATTTATGGGAGTACTAGGAATATAGGATGTCCCAGTATTCCGTGTACGTAGAGTTATACTTTTATTTTAGTTTTTCTTAAGTAGCTTTCTTAATAATTGTACTATTTGAACAAGTTTCGATACTAAGGGGTTTTCTGAGATGAGAAATCGAAATCAGCTCACAGTTTTGTTGTAAATTGTAGGGGGCGCCACTTATTCCACTGTGTATACTTTTAAATTGTTAAAACTTTTTTTTATGTCGCTCTGTATGATTGTTTAACTAGATATTCGTATTCTCCGCCTTCTCCTGTCTAAAAAAGCTCTCTTGGTAAATGTTACTCCGAGCAACAGTTTCTGAGATAGTGAGATGTTTTTATTTATTGATTACAAATTTATCAAATTGTGGATAATCTTTTATGCCCTTAGCCAGTTGGTTTTTAAATTCTTTAAATTTGTTATTGTTGCCTTTAAGCAGGCTTCAAATTTCAAAGACTATTCTTTTAGACCTGTCCTAAACCTGGATGAAGTGTGAAGGAACAATGGAAAATGGAAACAAACATCCTGTTATCTCAGAAACTGTTGTTCGGAGCAACATTTACCAAGAGAGCTTTTTTAGACACGGGAAGGCGGAAAATACGAATATTTAATTAAAAATATCATGCAGAGTGGTATAAAAAAGTTATGACAATTTAAAAGTATACACAGTGCAATAAGTGGCGCCCACTACAATTTACAGCAAAACTGTGAGCTGATTTCGATTTTTCATCGCAGAAAACCCCTTGGCACCGAATCTTGTACAAATAGTACAATTATTAAGAAAGCTACTTAAGAAAAAGAAAAATAAAAGTATAATTTCGACAACCTGTATCTCAAAAATTACGAATTTTTGGACTAATGTAAATTGAGTTAAATGATCATATCATCCCAGAGATCCACAGTAACTCTATGTACACGGAATACTGGGACACCCTGTGTATTCATAATAAACCAAATTTTGTTATTTAATGTACTGTAAATGGAATCTTTTAATGTTACTTCTTTATCAAGTCATTAGTAAAATTAAATAATATTGTATCGTAATTGTACTCTGCTAATGCACTACAGTCTCAATATTTTTCAGATTGACAACACACTTCTTAATCAAGAAATGCTGCAGCATCGAGTATCGGGATACTATACTTCTAGCCAAAGCTCAATGAACTCCACTCATGTCCCGAAACTGGTAAAGCACAGCGCAAATGGCCCATTTTTTGATAAGTACGGAACTTGTATTCAGAATTTAAGAAAGCAATCGGATAGGCAGCTTATCAAATGTGTGCAGGATAATTCTAGGTCTCAGTGCTCCTATTTTATTAAACCCCCACTATCGCCTTGGACTTTATTTTTTAAAGATAAAGATATGGAGCAGGATTACAGGGCAAACGTTCACCATATTCAAGCCAACGCTCAAATTAATACTCTAGCTAATTCTCGTTTTAATACTTATGTTGATATTTTTGTTTCGGTCATTGTGTTCCTTATAGTTGCTATTGGTCTAGTTTTTGTATATGGTGTTACTGCTGTTTGGCTAGTAAGTGTTTTTTGTCTGCCTTTTATTACAAATTTTAAATTGTGGTCTCTGTGTTGTCCCTGTAATTCGATGGACCGATAGGTTGTGCTGGTGTAGTAGTAGATTTTATAGATGGAATACATTCGGAGCAGTATTAGTAAGTTTGCCTATGCTTACGGCCCTAATTAACTTTGCACCTGATATAGATATTACATATTTTCATATACATATATTAACTTATCCATTATTTCTGGGGTTGATACATTTTTGTAACTTTACCCAGTTAAATTGTTGGATGAAGAGTAGTATAGCAACAGCGTTGTGCATTGCTTTTGCTGTTCTATTTATGATAAATCAATGTACCTATGTCGAAATGTTAGAAAAGAATACTACAAGTGTCGAAAATGGACCACCACCCCATTTCATACCCGACCAATTTTTATAATATAACCCCTTTTAAGACATCTTTTACAACTCAGCCAAAATGTTATTTTAGAAATGTTGATTTATTAATAAACTTATTAACCGTTCTAATTCTCGTATGGCTTTTAAACAGAGAATTCGAGATAGAGTATAGGTTAAGTTTCCATACAAATTATATGGCAAATCGTGATAAAAGCTGTGTGCAAAGCCTAAAGAACCAAGCTGACTACCTCATTTATAATATTGTCCCGGAACATGTGGCCGAACAATTAAAAAAAGAAGCCAAATATTCGGAAAATTTTAAAGAAGTCGCTATTATTTTTGCTAGTATTGTAAATTTTAATGAAATGTACGATGAAAGTTTCGAAGGCGGAAAAGAATACTTGCGTGTGCTCAACGAACTTATAGGTGATTTCGATGAACTTCTAGAAAGAGAAGAGTTTGAATGTGTCGAAAAAATAAAAACTATCGGATCAACTTTTATGGCAGCTAGTGGCCTTAATTCACAAATGCGGGCTAGACAAAAAGATCCTCATGAACATCTTTATACTCTTATGGAGTTTGCTATGGAAATGCAAAACGTAGTTGAAAACTTTAATAGAGACTTACTTGAATTTAACTTGATTATTAGGATAGGATATAATTTTGGTGATGTTACTGCGGCAGTTATAGGAAATACAAAATTATTTTATGATATTTGGGGCGACGCGGTAAATATTGCATCTAGAATGGATAGCACGGGTGTAAATAGTCGAATTCAAGTCGGAGAACACTGTTTACCTATTTTAGAAAAAAGATATGAGTTCGAGCAAAGGGGACCAGTGTATGTTAAGGGCAAAGATAATATGAACGTTTATTTATTAAAAAGTAGAAAAGAGAATAAAGCCGACAAGCCCGAGAAAGGTCCAGATACATTAACCATTCCGACAGTAACATCTTAAAATAATTCATTACGGTTACGAGGAAAATGAGTTCCTAGACATATTTAAAATACAAAATATGTTAGAGTTTGTGAAAGAAAAACTAATATATTATAAAGTAGTAATGTGTCCTTAAAGAAGTAGAGTGTTTTTTAGTAAAAAGTGACTGTATTTAATAACTAAGGTCTTCTAAATGAAAATGCTAAGAGAATATTCTATTTATTGTAAAATTGTAAAAATAGAACATATTGTAAATGCCTAGTTATTAGAGCAAACTTTTGGCGTTTTGTGTTTAGAACATTGTTTGCTATTTTCGAGAACTTGGCAATCATATTATATTGTAAATTCATGTGTATCCACTGGACAAAAGTTTTTTTAACAATCGTTATAAGCGTGCGAATTGATTTTTTCATCTTTGCTACAATTTTTCAGAAATAATATGACAATAATAATTTAAAAAACATAAAGTTATACATATTGCATATAAGGAGTAAATTATTGCTAAGGACGGCAAGAACTAATTCTTTAATATTTCTTTTTTAAAATAGTATACAACGAATAATGTTGCAAACTACTCAGAAACGAACACAACGAGTCACCCTTAACAAAATATTGTTGCATTTATGACAAACTCTCACAACATACCTAAAGTAAAACCAATATCGTTATCCAAGACAAAACTAACCGTAAAATTTTAAAGGAAACGAGTACACCATAACAAATTCTACAGTCTAATTTAAGTTGAGAAATGATGGTTCAAAGGGAATTAGATTTTATTGACTTATCTACGTTTGATTGTACGAAGCATCTGTAGGGATCCTTACTTTTTCAAGAGTAAATTACTGAATAATCGGCCAAGTGCAAATCGGACTTGCGCAATTAGTGTTCGTACGTTGATTACTTTTAAAATAAAAATTTTTGTTACGGAAGTATAAAATGATCGATGACTTCACAAAACACACCCCAAATGAGTTTTCAACAAAATTTGTTTTATGATCTTTGTCGAAAACTGATAACTTTGAAATATTGGTGTTTACCAGATAAATTATTAAATATATTGCACTCGTGATAATTTTCATTCAACATAGACACCCTGTGGAGAATATTCAAGAAGTTTCTCAAAATTTCTTGATCAGTAATTTTCAAGATAAGGAGGGGGACAACGATTTTTCGCAATTTTTTAACAATAATACAAAGAAACGAGTGCGCAAGTATTACATTATATATATTTTTGAACTCGTGTTTTCATAAGCTTTCATTTGACACCCCACTCGATGACATGGCAAATGTCAAAAAAAATTTTCACTTCCAATTTCACCTCCCAAAACTAACCCTTTAAGTCCAAATTTAACTTTCAAAACTACAGGGCTCTGATGGGGCCATTAATTCCCATATTAGTACCAAATTTCAACTTTCTATGTTCAGTTGTTTCGGAGAAAATCGGGTGACAGGCGGACCGACTCCGAAGTGATTCCATAAGTGTTTCGTACGGAACACTAAAAAACTACTTAATAAAAATTAAACAATACTTTTCGGAGTAAATCGGGTGTGATAGATAGACAGGCAGACAGACGGACAGACACCGAGGTGATCTTATAAGTGTTCCGTATGGAACACTAATAATCCCAAATACGCACAGCAGACCGTGTCCCGGTGTTTGTAAATTTCGGTTGATGGTTTATAGAAATTAGAGATGAAAGCGAGAGCTTTCACAATTTATATATTTTGATTTATATTTAATATTCTATAATTCTAATAGATATATTCCACACTCACGAGAGCAGTGAATTTTATAAACACCTTCAGTTTGTTAATTCATTATATAATGAAGATGTTTATAATATTCCCTTTGCTTGTGGTACGTTGTATTTGCAAAAAACTGAAATATCCATATATTAACTAAAATTAAATACTGTGAGAAATGTTTTAACAAATTATACGATCAACTGTAGTTAAACACCAACACTCTACAACACACTCCGTCGGTACGAAGAACTGGAAGATTAAGCAATAAATCAAAATTTTCCATTAATAGATATGTGACGGTCCACATCACATGTGAAAACTGATAATTACGCTGTCACCATAAGCAACTTAATCATTTGCAATTTGCGGATGATATTGTGCTTATATCTAGAATTATGCTGAATGAACTTAAAGCAACTCCAGAGAGATTGATCTGAAAACATCGGATTTTCATGACAAAAGATAAAGAAGCATTACTGATCACTGAAAACGCGAAAATCACGAACGAATTCATACGTTTGGACAAAAAATAGTAATATTAAAGAACTTGAAAACGGATTTATCAAGAAGAATATCACTGGCTTGGTCGGCGTTTGGCAATTACAGAACATTCATTTCCAATGTCTCAAAACACATTTGATTAATGCGTGTTGCCAGTATTGACATATTGAGCGGAAATGTGGACTTCGAATCAAGAAATTATAAATCGCCCACAAGTAATTCGAGGAAGGTCCAAGATAACTGATGTAGCTGAGAGGGTAAGCAGTTTGAAGTGGAGCTGGACAGGTCACATCGCAAGACTCTCTGATAATCGATGGACCCTTAAAGTAATCTACTAGGTGCTCTCGAATGAGAAAACAAGTAGGGGACGCCAGCAAACCCGATGGCCTGACAACATCGAAAGACTAGTGGGATACAACTGGATAAACAAGGCCCAAAACCAAAGAAGATGGACGTACTTAGGAGAGGCTTATGTCCGACAATAGACTGCATAGGTGATGATGATGATAATGATGACCCTCTTAGTGAACACCAGTCATGTATAATTCCGGTAGGAACCCATTCAGTGTTCTAATATCGAAAAATAAAGATCCTTAAGTATGCTTTATGCAATCATCGACGAAATGTCATAATTTAACAAGGTCTAATCCCAAGAACCATTTTACAAAAGACGTGAAAGCTTTCGTTCCATGTTAAGTGTTCAACTAACTTTTTTCACGTAAATGATTGAAGTAAAACCATTGTGTTAAGAGGTTTATTAATATTTACAAGTTTTATATTCAAAAGTAGATAGTTTGTGTTTTCTAAATGAAAAATTTTTTCATTGAAATAAACTTGTAATTAAAAAAATGGTGAAAACGAACCTTGCGGTTTAAAGTATTATTTCTGTTGATCCTTTTAGTATTTCTTAATAATAACTAGTTTAGTAAAATCAAAAACACCAATTCGTTTATGTAACTATTTTAATACTCGTCACCATTGCTGATAAAAATTACTTTAAAAAATAACTAAATGAATATAACACCCTTTTATTATGTAAACAATGTCTCACGTAAGATAACCCTGTATCTAAAAAACAAACTCTGTTAGAATTTCAATATGAAAATGAGCCCATTGCAAATATAAAACTCAATATTACATAATATGAGTATTTCTAGAATTTAGTTGTATTTATGACAAATTTTATATAAGTTAAGACATCGAGTAGAAAGTTCATCATATTTTACATTTACAGTTTATGGAATTCAAAACAAGACATAGTTCAAATGAAGAGAATTAAATAGGAACATACTACAAACTGAAAAAATAAATATACCAAGCTTCTTCTCCTTGTCGAAAGCCTTCAAGGCTTGTTTCACCCATCTCGGTTCCCCTCCTGAGACGCGGATGACCAACTGTCCTTCTATCTCTTGGGCGGACGTCCCGGCGGACACCTCGAGTCCAGTTTCCCATTTCTCGCAACTTTTGCCAATCTTTCGTCACCTAACCTGGACACGTTAGTTTTCTTGGACATACAACTGTTTTTCCACATAGGTAGAGCCCCCGCTATTCTGACTGTTTTGTTGGCTTCGGTCTTCACAATGCCCCTCAGATCTCTGTATGCCAAGATAACCGTTCCTAAATAGTTGAAAGAAATATACAAGTAAACTACTAAACTATCAAACTCATATTTCCTTTTTTTATAACTAGTATTATTTTCAGGTTAAACTATAAGGTAAAGATAGAACGATACTGTTAAATACCGAATATACTCTTAGATAAAGGGTTGAAAAACATACAGAATAAAAAAAATTAAGAAAGACTCTCAAAAATTAACAAAAAAACACGAGGTACCCATCGTATTATGAATTATTAAACAAACATGATAATTGATACTATTCGGTACATATCACCACTACACCAAACACTTTATTTTTGCATTCGACGCGCGTTTCGCTAACCATGTAAGCTTCATCAGAAGCGATAATTGACTAAAGCTAAACTACAGATCTACCCTATTTATACTTAGCCTATCACCTGAATTACTCAGGCCGAACTAATTGCATAGGCGAGGCCATCAGTTCCGGTCAAGTAACTAGTAGAGGGGACTATAAGGAATAGGCCCTCTGTCTTTATTTAAACTACTTTAACATTTTATAATTTCCATACTGTGGTATGCGTTCAACAATCTCCTTTTAGATACACTTTTAATTCATCTTAGATTATCTAATGTTACAGTATGATCAGCTTCAAGGGCATGTTTGCCAATGCTAGACTTTTCTACTGTATTGTAAATGTGCTAAATATTCTTTAAATTATGTTTTAATTGACCTTTTACTTTGCCCAACATACTTTTTGTCGCAATCATTACAACTAATTTCATAAATCCCGCCTTTTTCACAATTAGGAATCCTGTCTTTGAGATTCCTAAGATATTCCTCAAATTGTCTGATGACTTATAGACTAAGGTGAGGCCTACTTTATTAAATACCTTATTGAGTCCCCTGTTATATTTGGGATTATATGGTATGGAGACATACTTGGTCTAATTTATTTTGCGTGTAAAAAAGTGGAATTCTAAATATTCAACCTGAACTTATGTCTATTTATTAACTTGTTTATTAAGTCATCGTCGTGACCATTAACTCTAATTATATTCCTAATACGATTCCTTTTATTATTGAAGTTTACTCTGCTCAGAGGAAAAGTGACCAAACGATGAACTGAAAATTGTAATGCGGCTAATTTATATTGTTTGCAATGAAGGAATATAGGGATATTAGGAGTATACCTATCTATTCCTGTGTCTTTTTTATAGATATCAAATTCTAACCAATTATTTTTTTAATAATTACAAAATCTAGAAATGGCAGTTGTCCTTTGTTCATCTATATTTACTTTCTTTGTATCAAAAATCGCGAAAACATCATCCACATACCTATACCATACCCTTGGGAAATACTCAATTTATTAATGAGTAAGTTTGAAACCAAAGCCAGTCAAGAATTTGAATATTTTCCGAGGGTATGGTATAGGTATGTCGATGATGTTTTCGCGATTTTTGATACAAAGGAAGCAAATATAGATGTTGTTTGCAAATTAAATAGCCGATATGATTCCATTAATTAAATTTACTTACGAAATGGAGTACAAAGGACAACTGTCATTTCTAGCTATTCTAATTATTAAAAATAATAATAGGTTAGAATTTGAAATCTATAGAAAAGACACAGTAACAGATAGATATATTCCTAATGATGCATTTCATTGCAAACAATATAAATTAGCCGCATTACATTTTTTAGTTCATCTTTTGGCCACTTTTCCTTTGAATAGAGTAAACTTCAATAATGAAAGGAATCGTATTAGGAATATAACTAGAGTTAATGGTTATGATGATGACTTAATAAACAAGTTAATAAATAGACATAAGTACAGGTTAAATATTCAGAATTCCACCTTTTTTACACGCGAGGCAAATAAGACCAAGTATGTCTCCATACCATATAATCCGAAATATAGCAGGGTCAGTCAGATCATTTGAAAAATATCTTAGGGAATCCCAAAGACAAGATTCCTAATTGTGAAAAGTGAAATTTATGAAATTAGTTGTAATGATTGCGACAAAAAGTATGTTGGGCAAACTAAACGGTCAATTAAAACACGATTTAAAGAACATTTAGTACATTTAAAATACAGTAGAACAGAAAAGGCTAGCACTGCCGAACAGGTCCTTGAAGCTGGTCATACTGTAACATTAGATAATCTAGGATTATTTAAAAATGTATCTGACAGGAGATTGTTGAACGTATACGAAAGTACGGAAATTACAAATTGTAAAAGACGGAGGGCCTATTCCTTATAGTCCCCTCTACTGGTTAATTGACCGGAACTGATAGCCTCGCTTGTGCCATTAGTTCCGACTGAGTAATTCAGGTGTTAGGCTAAGTATAAATAGGGTAGATCTGTAGTTTAACTTTAGTCAATCATCGCTCCTAATGAAGCTGACATGGTTAGCGAAACGCGCGTTGAGCGCAAAAATAAAGTGTTTGGTATTGTGGTGATATATACTGAGTAGTGATCATTGATAGTTATTTATTATAAAGATTTTCAAATACAGTTAGCACGTATATTTAAGATTTAAATAATCGGAAATAAACGAATATTCGGTTATGTTCTAACAGTATATTCAATTATTAGGTACCTGACCTTATTGATTATTTGTTATAGCTCTACTACAGAGTCATCTTACGTGAGCTAGCGCAAAATTTGCTCCTAGACCTTCTAATTAATTTATCTACGCCACTAGCCCTTGTCTATCATCCTTTTTCGCTATAATTAGGCTAAAAAGATGGTTTTGAAAAATCTACATGATTTTTATAAACCATCACGTGAGCAACTTTGTTTTTTGACCTGAGCTTGTACACTTATTATAAATCGTCCCATGAAATTTAACTTAAGGTCGAAATCAAGCTATTCTGTTAAGAGAATTTAAAAATTTGTTGTCGCCGTATATGCTCAATGAGTAAATAAATTTGTCGTTCGGATAATAACGATACTTGAACTTGCCCCCTTCTCATTTTGTATATCATCCTTTTATTGTATTTTGCTTTAAGTTGCCTCATTTAATCGACCAGAAAAAGGCAATAAGGGATGTTAATAAAATCACAACCACTTCCAATCTCTTCTCCAAGAGTGATATGGCCCAAAAACTATAGTCTTTTTTATTTAACTACCGTACGTACACCAAGTTTGAAATCAATGTCTTACTTTACGAAATCGCGGCAACGGAGAGACAGACAGACATTCTGACGAAAATAATAAAAAAAATGTACAATCAGCGAGCGCAGTTAAAAGTCATCTGGCTTCGTAATGGGAAAAAATTGTTAGTTTCCAAAACTTTGTAGAACGTTTCTACTTCTAACTTTCCGAGTCCAGTCACCATTATATTTTTCCTTTCCAGTATTGGGCTATATGAATAGCATTCTCATTAGGCCACCACAAGATCCTCTGATGTGCAAGTAGTTCCAATATTTGGGCAATGGAGTAGGTAGTGTTGATCTTGTGTTGCGCTACACTTACAACTTGTTTCCTCGTTAATGTTTCCCTATTTTCTGAGGATTTCCTTACATCTGCTTACACCTGTCTGAAGCCTGTTTAGGGTCCTCAAAACATGGTAGGTTAAGTCATGTTACAATGTCATGTTCTAGGGGTAATAAAATGGCACTGTTTATTGCGTGTTAAACAATTTATATCATATTTATATATGTTGGAGAAGTTGGGGTTATAAGTTATATACATACAACCTTTTACCCGAATTTCCCAATAATATATAAATTTTAAAAGTTTATTAAAATCATAAACAAACCCTCTTACATCATTTTCGAAAATACCATTAGGTGTACAAATTAATTCCCGTCCCTTGTAGACCAACTTCGGCATTTACTTATAAAAAAAAGTAATTCACGCTCAATGTTCAAAGGAATACCCCTTGTCAGATTCGAGATCGAAAAATGGTGATTATTTTTATACAATGGTTCGAGGCCTTTTTCGACTTGTCCAACTGATTTGAACTGAGAGTTAACCAGGTGGTATTGTAGAGATCGGTATGGAATTTTGGGTCAGAATTGCCGCAACTCATCTTTGATCGCTAGCAGTGTATTCATCAACCCAAAAGGTTAAAAATTTCCTACTTGAGACTGCTGAAACCACTTTTCATCATGTGCTGTGCGATAGAGCGTTTTCGCCCAAAGCCGCGAAAAGAAGGCAGTGCCTCAAAAGTGCATATTTCGAACGATATTGTGTCGACCAATAATTTTTTAGGTTCGTGTAGGACAAAGTATTTAAAACGACTATTTGGCGGTAAGAATCCAATTTGTCATCAGTCGAAAGATCTTTTAAGCAACTTTGTTCGCGACAACAAATTTTTACTTATTTGACTGACAGCTTACATGAATATTTAAAGCCGCCTTTAATGTGCCTCTGGAAAATAAATATTATATTTGTAATAACTAGTCGTACCTACTAAAAGACGAAATAAGCATTTTCAAGAGCTTGTATGTTGCATATGGCGTACCTTATTTTTATGTTTTGTATCCCAGTGATTAAAAAGGTAAGAAAAACAAACCTGACCAAAGTGTAAAACATTTTTATATCTTGAGGCTTGCTTTGTAAAATTATTGCGTATAATTATATTAGTGTAACAATGTCGGAGATGGTTACAGATAAGATATTAACTGTGATATTGTAACTACTGAGCATATACTATATTATTATTAAAACTAATATTTTAACATGTATAACACCTTAACAGCGATTTGAAAACGATATGTCAAAAGTTATTTATTTAGTACTAAAAGTCTATACTCAAATTAAGATTTCGCGGCTTATATTTGGCGCTGCTCAGAACGAATAAAGACTTCTTTGTAGTTAGTACTAAATTAAATTTTGACGTAGCCCGATTTAAGAGTACAAAACTATTTATTTTACCCGGTATTGTAGCACATTTTCTATTTTTAGAAATATTAATTTTTCTGGTAGAATTGACGCTCTTGTTCTTGAACAAGCCTTAAAAGTATATATCCCTTTGGAAAAACCAAAGAAATTGTAATTTTTAGAAATATTTTTGGACTCTGGTAACATTTTGTCTGTTTTTTTTTTCTTTAAAAGGTTGCTGACACCATTTAAAAACAAGGGTACAGGTTGAACAGTTCACTGTTGCTATTAAAAATGTCCACACCATCAGTACCTACTAATTGAACTGACAGCAATGTTATCAAAAATATTACCAAGCACCAAATACTTTGAAGTAAACACTTATATTAGTTCAGGTTAGTTCCACTATATGTCCACTATATTTTGTGCCTTATAACAATTGTGTTTTGGTACACAGTACCTTGATCAGATAATCGGTAATAGTTACCGATTATCTGACGAAAATTACTGTGTAACGAAACAATTGCCATAGGACATAACATAAGTGTTTATTTCAATTATTATGAATATCTATCAAGTAACGGCTACTTCAGTCGAACCAAATACTTTATTTTTTAAATGTATTTGTAAGTACTTCCGAAATCTTATGGACCGTTGAACTAACCTGAACTAAAATATTTTGAACAGGAGATATAAAACAGACCTACGTAAGCACTGAAAGTTCATTTTTTACTCATAGCTAAAATGTACGTTAAAGATTTAAATTCTCCACGATTATTCTCTAATTATTAACTTGGGTTTAATTAGCTTAAGGTAAATAAAACTTCAAAGTTTAATATTTTACATGTCATTTAAAATACACAGTTTACAAAATGTTTCTTAATTTATGCCAATTACAGGAGTTACAGGAAAAAATCACATTTTAAAGTACTTATGTGCACTAGGTGGAATGAAAATACAAATTTAGCAAAATATTTCCAGCAATGTTGCATTCCTCGCATAAAGCTTCGTAATATTTAAAATCCTTTGATTAGTATGCCCTTTTTATTTAAATCATATAATAAAAAAAAACTATAGGCTACAACTGGTGAATCTTCCGGTGAATTTAAAAACTTAATAAGACTTTTCGGAAAATGCGATCCAATTGAAACGAATAATAAGGTATTTTGCTACATATGAATTTGTTGTCAAAAGGGACCATCATGATGGTGACCAAAATTAAAAATTATAATAAGAAAACACCTGTCATTGCTGCATAAAACCGAATAGATTATTGCCGGCAATGTAGATAAAAATACCCTAATTTATTATCTGGCTATTGAGTTAATTGGATCTATCAGAGCGTATTTTTAAGGAGCCTTCTTATAACTCATGTTCTGTAGTTTTCTTAACGTCACTAGGAGTCGCTACGTCATTTTAAACTTTTTTTGGGGTATTTCAAGCTAATTTTTCAAGAACCGCTGAACTGAAAAAGAGTGTACCAGTCCTTTGAATTACTTATGTAAGTAGTAATTTTAAGTGCTACTTAGTAATAAAAGGGTCTTAGGTAATTGCACTAGACGACTCGACTTTCAATTAAAAAGTATTTAATATACCAATTACAAAATCCCTAAACTCAAATTGCTTCCAAACGAAGTGCTCCAAGCCCTTAAAGGTAATCGAATTACTTTTTTAAATGCTTGCTACTTAACGTCGACAGAAAGTAGTGCTATGTTAACTTTTAACTTAAAAGCTTTTTTTGTTCCTTTGTTTCAGCAGTCATGTACTTTGTTACTGGCATAATTAGGTGTTACTGATTTTATTGTACTATTTTTGTTCTATTGCTGCGAACAATAGTGCATTTGTTCAACCTGTAAAAAAGTATTTCAAGTGACGCTATGTATATTACAGTTATAAAGTATTTTATTTAAAGTATTATTTCTACAACATTAACCATGTTATAGAAATAATATTTTTATTAAATCTGCGAATAATTTTTAAAAATGTCCAAGTCCTAAATTTTAAATAGTGATTACCAAAATTTTTGTGATTCCTGTTTTCTTGTTGTGCAGGAAGCTTGGTATACACAAATATATTTGTATTGTACTTTTCTTGTTTGCTTGTTTTATCCGTCACATTTGTTTGGCCAAATTGTACAATAATTTGTTTATTGATATCCAACTGAGGATGGAATAAATAATTGCGTGTCTTACTTTGCACTTAATTGTTTTTTTAAACATTTACCGGCACAGTTGAAACTGATGTATAGTGTTCACAACTTAAATAAAAAAATCGTTTAGAAATCATAAATCTTCAATCAGGAAGAAGCGTTGGGTCTTTTCAATTTTTGATACAAAATAATGCTAGTATTTTCAACTACACGTGTCAAAAATATATTGCATTTTGACTGATTTTATAATTTGAAGATAATCCTTACCTTTGAGCCCATGTGATTGAGGCATGATTTGTCTTATGCGATGTAATGTAATTCGATATTTACACACTAGTATATCGTCGCTGATAGATTAGCAATAATGAAATGGCCCAATACCTCACTCGGTAAATCATGGTTGGTTAATGTGAAAGCCAGCGGCACTAAAACATATATATATATATATATATATATATATATATATATATATATATATATATATATATATATATATATATATATATATATATATATATATATATATATATATATATATATATGTTAATTAGTTCCGCTGTCTCCGGTCCGGACAAAGGATATTCAGAAAGAATTTTACGGAGTGACTAAAACAACCTACAATTGTTAGGAAGCCGTGGGACTTTTTGCCACTGACCTTCTGCAAAGATTTTAATTGTAAGAAATGACGCTTAATATGACTGATTTTTTAAATTTGAAATATTTATTTAGATAGACTGATGATCTCATTAGGGAATGGGAAAAAAGTGAGTATAACGTTATTTAAATGGACTTGATGAAGGGGATAATTCACCATTAGACCTACCATTCATAATTTTGAACTTATCGATAATTATCGCTAGTTTCGATAAGTAGGAACATGTTGGCAATCGTTCTTATTTTGATAGATGTGCTTATGTTAATTATTTTCTAAGTTTCAAAGAAAAAATATAGCCATGGCAAAATATTTATTTAACATAATATGAACATCAAATTTTTGAAACCTAGTCCGACAATACCTAATATTTCACTCATTTTTAAAATTTCGCAGCAAACTTACAATCACTGTTTTAAATTCAGTACGATTTTTTGGGGTTGGGTTGATCACATGACGTAAATCTAAAACAGAATTTAAAAATATAGTCACCATATATAAAAAAACGATTAATAAATACGGAAATTTTATTTATTATTTTAACGTTTGTATTGTATGTTATTGTTCATTAGTGTGTGGGTGTCTGTGTGTCCCTCCATTTTTTGGTTCTACGTGGAATTTGATAAAAATTGAAAAATTTGACTACATACCTGTAATTCACCCTATTAACTTGGAGAATAGAGGGTAATAATCGTAAAAGTTTGTACCTAGGTCTTCAATAGAATATTAAAAAGCAAAAATTAATTCGATGAGACAGGAATTTATGTAAAATTATAATTTTCGATAATGGATAGTTATCGATAATCTACGATATGTACATGCTTATCGATAAGTACCCATACATCAAAAAAAAACATCTCTATCCGTATTGGCGGACCTTATTCTAAATTCTTATATATATATATATATATATATATATATATATATATATATATATATATATATATATATATATATATATAATACTATACAGGAGAAAATTTTTTAAAATTTTCATTAAATTAAATTGCCTACTTAATTCTTGAATATTATACTGAGAAAGTTAATTAAGTATTGTACCATGGCCTAAATGGGATGTGAGCAAAAGAATTTAGACTGAATGTAAACCTTTTCAAAAGCCAAAGATTATATACAGGACGGTTATTAATTACACTTCAAAAAGGGTTAAAGTCACAACTGAAATTTCATTTTTTTATAAGTATTTTTTTTTCTCTGATATCTACTTTATTTACTTTCATTCATTAGCATGTTTATAAACACTGCGTATATTTTTTTACATGTGTAGTCGATGATACTTTAAAATTCTATTTTAATCTAGTTTCGACTGCGTTATAGCCCTTGAATGAAGAATTATATTAATAAAGTATTACATTCAATTTTACAAATAGAATTCTATTATTTAATCTAATTTTTTAAGAATTTCCTTTGATTATTAAATATCTAGGGTGATTAGAAACTACATCGAAACTTAAATATTGCGCTAATTTGTCAATTAAAGAACAGCGTAAGGATAAATTTCATGTAATGCTTTATTTTCAGCTTACGCTCCTCATTTTAATTTGGCCGTGTCAATTAGTTCCGCGTCCCAAATACTTTGAGATATTTATTAGATTTTTTTATTATAGTTTCATACTTTATTACGTTTTTTTCGAAACAGGCACTATGCTCCAGTGAATGTAGGAAATAACGCCCCCATAGAAATAGTCTTTTTTTGTCAGGTAAGAGGTATCGTATGCAAGGTTTCCTTTTTTTAAAAAATTTCTTCCTCCCGGTCATTGATTTTTAAATTGGGTTTGTGTTTAAAGTTACACTATATGAAAAAGGTTTTTTTGTTAACCATCAATTTCTAAATTGGATTTAAGTGTTTAGGTTGTTTAGAGTTCAGAGTAAGAGAGGATGTTTTGTCTGAAAAAATAAAGTTTTTTTTTTTCTTTTCGGTTATGGATTGGTGCCCTTCTCTATAAACAACTTTAACTCTACGCAATGTTTCTTGTTATTTTCCTTGAAGGAACACCCTTTGTAATCATCTCAACATCATTTTGAATAAACTCCAAATATCTTTCTCCATTTAACGCACCATCAATCCCCCCCCCACCCTTGAACTTTCTACGCAATTGCCGCACCCTAGGATATTGCAATTTTTAGTAACGAAAAAAATCTGATTTTAGTAACAAAATCTTGTCGTTAAAATTAATAAATTGAAAAAATTTCGTCAGATATTTTTTTCTATTCGGTAGATTTTATAGGTTGAACAGGTAAAGTTCGGCAAAAACAGACTCTACTATAAAATTTAATACATAAATGTTGCTCCAAATACATGAAATGATTATTATTAAATTATTATTATTAATGAATTAAAAAAAAAAAACAAACAGTTAAGTCGTTGGCAAGTTCATCCTTAATGGTTTCTCAAATAATGAGAAATTCTTTAAATGAAGAGTTACATGGATGAATTTTTACTAAAGTTGATAGATATATTTTCTATTCGTCTATATTTTAGCTTTTTTTAGGCTCAGTAAATACCTGTTTTCCTAAAAATCATGCCATTCATTCAATGCATTCTTTAATATAAATTTTAAACATAAAGAAAAGAACAAAATCCATAATTTAAATAAAACAAAACTTTTTAGACTATACGACATAATAAAACAAAAACTGTGTAGACTATGCGACCTACCTATTAATAAACCCAATTGTGTTGACGATATTTTTTTAAACTAAAGTAAACATTTAGTCTTCCTCTATAAGAATCGGCAGATTTTATAGAATCCTTAATATTCTAAATAACATTTTTTGAAAGGGTTGATAGATAACTTCCACAGCTACAGAGCTTATAGGTATAATTCTTCTGGATTTCTCTTGTATCGATTGAAAATAAATGATTTTGAGGTTTCGCATATTTAGCAAAGAAAGAAATTAAGTTTTATGCTAAATTCCGAAAAAGTCAATCCTCGGGATAAACTCAAAGAAATCGGTAGGATGATCAGAGAAATGTCAGCATCACTTCTTCGATCGACGTAGGAGAAATCCAAAAGAATTTTACCTATAAACAATTTTATTATAAATCAGCTTTTTCCGTTTTTTTATTTAAATAATTTGAACCCGTAATTTTTTTCTAATTCTATTTTAGTTTAAGGAATATATTGTAAAAATGGGGCAGCTCGAAGCATGTTAGTTACGTATCTACTCGTACCACAGAACTAAAGTCCTAAAAAGGTTGTTAAAATTATAATGTGACAATGCGCAAAAAATCTGTGGCCGACGATATTCATCACAACATAATGATGATCCTCGTTTATTTTCTTAATTTAACCATTTTATCGGAAAATTTGTTACTATAGGAAACCGTTATATAGACACTTTTTATTTACTTAAATATCCGGTAATTTTTGTATACATACTTTGGAATTTTTAGTTCGGTTCTTAATTTTTGAAAACAATATTTACTAGCTTACTTATCAGTCGAAACACTCCTGAAAACAAACAACTCGAAAATACTTTGTATTTTTGCAAAAACAAGTGAAAAAATTCTTGATTTTTGGAAAGAATAATTTTATTTAAAATACAGAATATTTTATTGCACGGTACTTTCACACAAGAAATTTCGTGTTTGTTTTGAAGATATTCCGGAAAACATACAAGTAACATATTATCAATTTTACCGTTAGAAAATATTAAAAGAAATGATAAATTTTTTAATAAAACTTCGATACAACTTGAACGATATAAGTTCATAACTAAGTATTCATTTTATGTGGTCTCCTTATACGTTCATCTACGGTTTTGGTTGCTGAAGGTTGACGCGAACCCTTAACGCTAAACCATTCAAACGTTATAATCGAATTAAAAATGTTTCGAACAGAAGAAAAACAAATTATAACAAAGTAATTGGGAGCGACCTCGTGAAACATCGCAAAATTTAAATCAAATACGTCCTTCTTTAAAGTTCTCTTTTATGAAATTACACATTAGTTATTTCGAGTAATTACTTTCAGCTAAGAAGCCTATATATAAGTTTTAGTTCTCTGATTGTTTAATGCAGTTTAATACAATATAAATATTGCGGCTGCAATTATTCCCGTTTATATCTAAAACACTTATAGGAAATATTGAAAAAAATTTGTTCCATTTTTCAAAAAGGAAGATATTTATAACTCACAGCCTAAGGTTAAAAATCTAAAATTATAAATATCATTTCATATGTTAAAATCCCACCTGATATTAAAAACATTTTTAATTATTAAATATGTACCAAGTTAATATATGGATAAATATTAATACAAATATAGTATTACATATAGGTAAAATATAACGTTGTTTTAAAAATTTGATTGTTAAGTTTCCTAAAGTTTAAAAGTTGAAGTTAATGTTGTTATGATCTACAAATGTTAATTATTTTTTATTGGTTTTATGATTTGGCCTTTCACAACTGTGATAAATATTATTGCATTCTATTTAATTTGTGTAAAAATTGTGTAAACATTTACCAAAGTTTATTTATTTTTATATAAGCGTAAAGTTCATAAATACAATCATTGTGGATTATTTCAAAAACATAATATGTTAAACAATTTGTAAATATTTATAATTCTGTGTTATTTCTTTTACATGTAACTTATAACAATGTTAAGTAATTTATTTATTATTTTTGATGTTTTTAAACTTTTAACTTTTTCTGAATTTGTAAACAACTTAGATTTTCTCCATAGAATAATGCTGGTCTCACACTAGAACCGACTATGTGCGACTTTTGGTCGTACGTAATCGCACGACTACGCACGAAGTTTCTCGACCTTGGGAATGTAATCAGCGCTCTCACACTGGAACCGACACATAGTTATACGACTAAGTCGATTCGAGTGTTAGAGCGCGGATTATATTCCCAAGGTCGGTGCGTAGTCGTGCGATTACGTACGACCAAAAGTCGTACGTAGCTGGTTCCAGTCTGAGACCAGCCTTGGAGTCCTAAAAATGTTATTCATAGAAAAATGTATTACTTGTCGATTTTTTTACTTCCGACAGAGAACAACACTAAGTTGAACAACAGTTCAAACATAAATTTATTTGTAAGAAAGAATTATCAAGACTTTTTTACCTTTCTCTTTTACTGCTTTTAACTAAAAAGTTTTTTTTTTCTTATTTGTAAAAGTTGATATTCTCAAAACGTTTTAACTTAACCCTTCCATCATTGTTTTATTCATGGCTACTGATAGTTACGCTCGTAGTCATGAATTTAATCAATTCTGCAGAGGTAAAAATAAATATTTTGAGTATATTGCTTAAGCATAGCTTATGATATAAATTATTGTATTTGTACAATAACTTATGATATTAATATGCAGTAGCTTTAATATAATACCAGCTTGTTCCTAATATTTTAATAAATTATTTACCGTAACTTTTATTGTACTAAAGAAAATGTAATGAAAATAAAGTGTTAGTGATATCGTCCTGATTAGGTAAATATAATCTTTCAATGTCTCGGGTCCAAACTTGATATATAGTTGTAGGCAGTGTGTAGAAGCATAATATCCTTGTAAAAGCTTTTTGTATAGAAATGTAGTTTTTATTTTTCTTTTTTATTTGTATAAAATACTGTACTACTGTACTACTAAATGGTTATATTTTACCAAACATAGAATTGTGTTTTGATATTGATACTTTATATTTTAAATTTTGTGAATAGTCAAAACCACGTGTAATTTTGTGAACGAGTTATATTTTTGTGTAAGTTCACAATATTCACTTTTTGTTACCATGTATATATTTATCGAATGTTATTTTGTATATAATTGTTATAATTATTTTTTTGTTATTTACCATTTCTAAAATTGTAATTTTTTTTTCGTGATCTACTCACACAAAATATTTACCATATGTATATTTTAAAAGTGCCTTCTCCTCCATTTTGTTTTTCTATTCTTAGTGGCGTAAAAATGTGCACCCGTCCTTTACCTCTGTAATGTCTGAAAGAAAATATATAACTCAATAATACAGATTGTGATTTAATATATATATATAGTGGCGGCCCGTGGCTCCGTGACGTGGTACTTACTTGCGGTGCAGAAGGTCTCGGATTCCAGTCCCGGCAGGACGGTATACTTTTATTTAAGTATATATGGCCTGTCCACGTATATAAGTAATAATTGTACGTCCGTAGCAGCACCACCGCGTTGTCTATAAGGTGCCGTGAAATGCAAAAATGTATGTTTCTGCACTTGGACAACATTGATCGGTATAACGACATCCGCGCCGATATCCGATAAATATATGTATATATATATATATATATATATATATATATATATATATATATATATATATATATATATATATATGTATATATGTGTATGTGTATGTGTATGTGTATGTGTATGTGTATGTGTATGTGTATGTGTATGTGTAATGTGTATGTGTATGTGTATGTGTATGTATATGTATATGTATATGTATATGTATATGTATATGTATATGTATATATATATATATATATATATATATATATATATATGTGCCGTTTATATATATATATGGTCGAAATATAAATATATATATAAATATATATATATATACCAATATATATTATATATATATATATTATATATATAAATTATATATATATATATATATATATATATATATATATATATACCGGGTGACACAGCCAACATGTAACACCCTGTAATTTTTTTTTTGTTTGAATGTTGTAATGAAACTGGTTATCAAGGTGATATCTTTGCAAAAACCAATTACAATAATCCATTCTTCTTTGGTAATCTGTTCGAAATAAATATTGATTTATTTGATATTTGTAGGACCTGAATTTATATTTTCTTAAAATGCGGCGAGCGGTTTCACGATTTACGCCGGTTTGTTTTTTAACGTGCCTTATAGAAATTGTAGGATCTACCTGAACAATGGCCAATACATTGATTTCTGACTCTTCGTCACTAATAAATATATCAGCAGGTTCAATCGGTTGCCTTCTAAACTGCTGCTCTACCCTTAAGAAATAATTGTTGGGTGCCTCCTATTGGGATATCTTGCCATGTACAGCTCGGCGTCTTGTCAACTATTCTTTCTGCACTCTCCATAAATTAATAACATGTCTACTTTTTCATCCGACGTAAAGTAAACAATAATAATGGCCATTTTGGTAACACGCAGCAACCATGACTTTCGGTTCGACTGTTTTATCACAGCCTACTAAGTCCGTAATGGAACTTGTTGATATCACATTATTGCATAATAAAACAGTTTATTTTATGAAAATAATATTAAATCCAATCGGCGTTAGATAGTTCCGTTAAATGTATGTTGGCAAAAAAACCTGTAATGTGTAACTAGGTTAAATAAAAAATATGTGTGTTCCTATCTTAATTTCGGTGATATTCATCATTATTTAAAGAGAAAATTCTATAACTGAATGTAAAGCATAAAATTTTGTAGGAGCCACTTAGACTCGCGAAAATGACACGAAAAAGAAATAGTCTTAAATTCTGTGAGTGAGATAAAACGAACAAAAATAATTGCTAGTATATCCGCCATGGTCGCCTAAGTCTAAGAGTTTAAATCAGTTTTTGCTGG
>CM032449.1:123038857-123053857 GCA_019049505.1 Pachyrhynchus sulphureomaculatus | reverse complement strand
TGGAAAGAGCGTAAAAGACGATACGAGTTTAACTTACTTCTGCTAATTTTTTCGCCGTATATATTTTAGTATCAATAAGTTGTCTTATTATTTTTTATACCACTCAAAATAATATTTTAATCCAATATATTGATATTCAATAGGAACATTTTCATAATTCTACTGAAATTGGATATTATTTAACAACCTCCACCAGTTTCAGCCTCTCGGAGGAGAATTTTTCACGAATGCAATACGTCAGTATTGTATTCGTGAAATCGTATCCACTTGCGCCAATAGGTGGCAGTAAGTACTTCCCTAACAAAGCTGCGGTAGAAGTTTCAACTTGCTAACCTATTTAGTTTGTTCTATATATACAGGTTTTCGTAAAAGTCTAATTGTGTCTCTGCGATTTTTACATTGTATACGGGAAAAGAGCAGCGCGTGTGTTTTGTTTTAAACTCTGGAAGAGTGGTACTGAACTGTAAGCAAATTGGAGAGTAGTTTTCGTGATTTATGGCCGGTCGAACATCGGTGGAAAGCGACGAGCATTCCGAAAGACCTTCGACTGCAACCACGCCCCAGATCGCCAAAGTTCATAAAAAACGGCCTCATTTCCAAGGGGCGAGAATGCATATGTTCCGCTGAGAACATAACTACTTAAATAGAATTTAAAAAAATAACACACTTTTTAGATTCCTTGAATTCCACAGCTTCGATAAGGGCGTATAACACGATTTATATGAAGCAACTAACCTAACTTATCCACCTCCAACTCCTTTTATTTCTTATGTCTCGTTATAAATAATTACGTTTAAAAATTTTCCATTAAAATCAAAAACTAGGAAAAATACTCATAACGCTATTGAAACTCTAACCCTTAAAAGCAATGAAAATATAATGCAATTTTCAGGTTCCTTGATTCCAAGAATCCGGAAAAGGATATTTAAGACGATATATACGCAGTAACCCCTCCAACAGCCGCACCCTATTAACCTATACGTTTGATCCTAATTAAATGATAATGAAAATAACATGAAAGTTTCAGATTTCTCTACTCACCAAACCTGAAAAGGACATATAACAAGATATATAAGAAGCAACCTCTTTAACCTTCTTCCCGTATTAAACCTACATATTTTTAAGCCTCTTGTGAGATAAATGTCCAGCTTTCATGACGTCTTTTGGTGGTCGACCGGTCTTCTTGTTTCTGGGTTTTCATCTTTTGCCCACCTTGGCCAGCTGTTAGCTGACGTCCTACTTGTGATCTTTCCAGTATCGACGTCTTGATCTTGCCAAACGGACGATGTTGTGACTTTTGAGTTCTTGTGTAGTTGTGCTTTGTACCTGGTCTCTCAGGAGTATTTCTTTGATAGTGCCCGATGTTTTCATGTCTGTAGGTCTCATGAGCAAAGGATAATTTTTAAAGTCCTAAACCTTAAGAACCCTGAAAAGGAGGTATAACATAATGTATACCAAGTAATCCCTTTCCCTTCCTTATCAGTTTAACAGTAAATAATTGTGCTTAAAATTTATTCATTATCAAACTAAAAACCAGAAAATATTCTCATAGTAATATTGTAGCTATACAAAATTTATCAATTAGGCGCCACTTTCACTCCTCACCCTTGAGGTGTATCGAACAAAAGTTTCTTTTACTGCTTTAAGTATTAGATGTATATCAAATATGAAATCAGGACTGACGGAAATGCGGAACTATGTTTTTTATGGTCTCAGGACCCTAAAAAGGAAAGAAATGTTAATTTTAGCAGAGGCCGACTTGTTCACGAATACATCACTTTCCTCTTTGCAAGGAAATCAAAAGACGGTGCCGATTAAAATGAATATACCAGTATATTGAGTGGCTTTAGGCGTGCTGTAAAATAAAAGGCTGATTATCCATTTCCCCACCTTAGCTTTAAATAAAATCATTATTTCTCAATTTATTAGCACTCCTGAACAATTAGACCTCCATCATCATCATCCATCAGCCGTTCTCATACTGCTGAACATAGACCTTCTCTAAGAACTTCCAGTGATCTCTATCCTCGGTGGTGTTAACCCAATTTCCTGCGACTCTCTTGATGTCATTGCTCCATCTAGTAGATGGTCCGCCTTTATTCCTTCTGGGTCGCCATTCTGTTAATCTTTTACACCATCAATTATCATCCCTTATTCGTTACTTTTGTTCGTTGTCTAATAATTATGTTTGTTATTCTATCCTTCCTTATGATATCCAACATTTTATCCATTGCCCGTTGTGATACTCTTATTTGTGGAGTTTTGTTAATGTGCATGTCTCGATGCTTATATGCGATTACTGGCGTAATTGTTCGTAAACTTTCCTGTTTAACACATTGGCAAATCACCTGACAGCATATGTCTCAGCTTCCCAAAAGCCGTTCATCCTAAACCCACACGAGAGTGTATCTCATTGGTTAGGTTATATTTGTCGATTTGACCCAAATATTTTTAATTTTGGACTTATTCCACTTGGTTTTCATTAAATTTCATATTATAGTTCGTATCTCGATTGGTCATAACTTGCTTTCTGAAAAAAAATTCGGCAAGCATTCGTTGAGCGTTACCTAGATTGTCGGCTATTATGACAATATCATCAGCAAAGCACAAATGAGTACTGTTAGTGTATTTATGGGAATGCAAGGGGGAGAGGAGGAGGCAAAATTTTACTTCCGAGAGGCAAAAATTTTGTCTCCGAAGAGATAAAATGTTTGCCTTTTCATATATTTTCTTCACTAATTCCTCCATCTGGAAAAATTAATTCAATGTTATAGGATCTTGTATATAATCTTTTAAACTTACAATTTCTTTATGAAAACCACCACATAAAAAAATCTCTTCGTCAACCAAATCACAAAATATTTTATGCAAGTTTTCAACTTGTTGATTTAAATCACTAATAGATTTCTCATGTGTAGACATTATTTAAATATGTTGTTGAAGGAAAGTCAATAGGATTCTAGGTCTGTGTCTTCTTATAGCTCGAAACTATTTCCCTACTTCCATGCAGAGAGGATTTGAATATTTTAGTTTTATGAGCATATAACCAGAATGAGAGGGATTAGGTATTATATGTTAAGAGGTAATTTGTGGGAATGTTGATGGGAGGCGGAGGCAAAAATTTTATCTCTTCGGAGGCAAAATTTTTGCCTCCGCCTCCCATCAACATTACCACAAATTACCTCTTAACATATAATACCTAATCCCTCTCATTCTGATTATATGCTCATAAAAATAAAATATTCAAATCCTCTCTACATGGACGTAGGGGAATAGAATATCGAGCTATAAGAAGATACAGAACTAGAATCCTATTGACTTCCCTTCCATTTAGATAATGTCTACACATGAGAACAGCACAGAAAACTTGCATAAAATATTTTGTGATTTGGTTGACGAAGAGGTTTTTTTATGTGGTGGTTTTCATAATGAAATTGTAAGTTTAAAAGATTATATACAAGATCCTATAACACTAAATAATATTAATGAAGCTGCAGAAGTTTGTAAAATTGAATTAATTTTTCCAGATGGAGGAATTAGTGAAGGAAATATATGAAGAGTTTATTATGTCACAGGCTTGTTCTCGTTACTATCGAAATGAAGCGCAAGATTGATATTTTGAACTAACAGATCATATTGAGCTTTGGCAAAATGCCACTCAAGCATGTATTAGCTTCCTGAAAACAAGACTTAAAAAATTATTGTTAGAGTTTAGATTATTAGAATTATATGAAAATATATTAATTGAAAAATGTTTAAATGAAAAGGATGAGGGGAGGGGATTAGGGTTATAAAATACCCCAAACCATTATACGTATTTAGTGATCTTAAAATTACTCACCGATAAGATTGAAAAATTAATTACTATAGAAGAAATAACTCAATCAGATCATTTGGCTGAAACAGCAGAAGAAATGGTGAAAGTATTTGAATTTAAAAAAATAGTGGGAAATATCTGTAGAATGTGTTTAGATTTTAAAGTTTGGCTACTCAACATATTTACCGATTGTGGCTAGATGAGAACCCGAAGCTTAGATATTCGGCATCGATTTTAAGCCTTTTTCATCCCAAGTAATAGGTGTTTCGGTTAATAATGTCGATTTTGCTAAGAAATGGCGTGACATCTGTGGTGTTTTGGAAGGTAAACATGCGCCATCAAAAGCCAGTTCCTTATTAATTGTCATTGTGCGAAAACATAGTTTTTCATAGCTTTGAATATGTCGTTACTCAGTATATATCACCACTACACCAAACACTTTATTTTTGCACTCGACGCGCGGTTCGCTAACCATGTTAGCTTCATCAGGAGCGATGATTGACAATTGACAAGTCAATCATCGCTCCTGATGAAGCTAACATGGTTAGCGAAACGCGCGTCGAGTGCAAAAATAAAGTGTTTGGTGTAGTGGTGATATATACTGAGTAGTGTCATTGTGCCAAAGATTCCACATTCCCAACTTAGTTGAATATGTCGTGTTTCGTACCAGAAAAAGACGTTTTGCGGGGAAGTTTAATAACCTTCCTTTATTTGAAGAAAACCTCTGCTGAATGTTATTGATTGTTGGTTGAAGCTTATGGTGAACATGCTCTAACCCAAAAAACTTGGATAGACCCAGGCCAGCCTTCAACATTACAACCAAGGCGCAATATACCGGGAAAGAAAGCTTTGCTGTATATTTGGTGAGATAGTAGAGGAGCTGTGTATTACGAACTGCTGAAACCTGGTGAAACGATTTCTGGCGATCGATACCGACAACAATTGATAAAGTTGAACCGAGCATTGAAGGAAAAACGACCAGAATACGCCCCGAGACACGATAAAGTCATTTTTAGTGTTCCGTATGGAACACTTATAAGATCACTTCGGTGTCTGTCCGTCTGTCACAACCGATTGTCTCCGAAACTATTTGTCATAGAAAGTTGAAATTTGGTAGTAATATAGGAATTGATGGCCTCATCAGAGCCATGTAGTTTTGAAAGTTAAATTTTGACTTAAGGGGTTAGTTTTGGGGGGTGAAATCGGAAGTGAAAAAAATTTTTTTTTATTAGGTAATCGAGTGTGGTGTCAAATGAAAGCTTGTGAAAACACGAGTAAAAAATATATATATAATGTAATACTTGCGCGCACTTTTCTTTGTATTACTTTTAAAAAATCGTGAAAAATCGCTGTCCCCTACCTTATCTCGAAAAGTACTGATTAAAAAATTTTGAAAAAAATCCTGGAATATTCTCCACGGGGTATAGATTGAACGAAAATTATCATTAACTTTAATAATTTATCTGGTATCGAAAAAAACCAAAATTTCAAGGTCACCAGTTTTCAGTAAAGATTGGAAACAAACTTTGTTGAAAACTCATTTAGGGTGTGTTTTGTGAAGTCACTGATCATTTTATACCACCCTAACAAAATTTTTAATTTTAAAAACAATCAACGTACGGAACACTAATTGTGCAAGTTCAACTTGCACTTGACCGGTTTTTTCAACATGACAATGCTCGGCCCCATGTTGCAAAATGTGTTAAAAACTATTTGAAAAACATCAAATGGGACGTTCTACCCCACCCGCCGTATTCACCGGACTTAGCCCCTTCAGACTACCACTTTTTTCGATCGATGCAGCACGGACTTTCACTTACATTCTTACGAAGAAGTGAAAATTTGGCTTGATGAATGGTTGGCCTCGAAAGATGAAAAGTTCTTCTGGTGCGGAATCCATTCTTTTACAGAAAGATGGGAAAAAGTCATAGCTAACGATGGCCAATACTTTGATTATTAAGGCGATTCATTTTGTGATGGAAGTAAATGCTTAAATGTTGCGAAAAAATTGACATTATTAACCGAAACACCTATTAAGTTGGGAATGTGGAATCTTTGACAACAATGACGCGTGTGTCGCTAACCATGTTGGCTTCATCAGGAGCGATGATTGACTACTAGTCAATCAGCTAACATGGTTAGCTTCATCAGGAGCGATGATTGACTAGTAGTCAATCATCGCTTCTGATGAAGCCAACATGGTTAGCGAAACACGCGTCGAGTGCAAAAATAAAGTGTTTGGTGTAGTGGTGATATATACTGAGTAGACCTAAGTTCTTTAAAAGCAAACATTAACACCGCCGTAAAAATCTTGGAAGAGATCGTTTCACCTTGTCTAATTCTACGTTCCACCCGATATTTACTTGTGGATTCGTGGAGTCTTACACTTGCTTTTGCGTTCTTATAAATGAATTAATTAACTGAATATATCTGTAGTCTATTCTTATTTGTTGCAAGGCAGATAGTATTGTTGGCAGCTCCACGGTGTCAAAAGTTTCTTTCCTGAAATCTAAATAACCGGTTAATTGCAAGTTGGACTTGTGCAATTAGTGTTTGGTACATCGATTGTTTTTGGAATACAAATTTTTGTTACGAAGGTATAGATTGATCAATGACTGCACAAAAACACCCCAAATGAGTTTCCAACAGTTTTTTTCTGATCTTTACTAAAAATTGATGATCTTGAATTTTTTTTTTTATATATATATTTATATATACCAGATAAATTATTAAAGGTAATGATTATTTTCGTTCAATCTACACCACGTGGAGAATATTCCAGAATTTTTTCATTAGTACTTCTCGAGATAGGGAAGGGGGACAGCGATTGTTCCCAATTTTTTAAAAATAATACAAAGAAAAGCGTGCGCAAGTATTATATATATTTTTGAACTCGTGTTTTTACAAGTTTTCATTTGACATCTCACTCGATGACCTAGTATTTTTTTTACTTCCGATTTCACCCCCCAACTAGCTAACCCCTTAAGTTAAAATTTAACTTTCAAACTACACGGCTCTGATGAAGCCATCAATTCCTATATTATATATATATTCAAATTTTAACTTTCTATGTCAAATAGTTTCGGAGAAAATCGAGTGTGACAGACAGACAGACGGATAGACACCGAAGTGATCCTATAAATGTTCCGTACAGAACACTAAAAAGAATGAAATTTGTAGGGGTGTTTTTTTTTTATGGTTGACATCATTAAAATACATACTGTTGAGATAGTCTTTATTCTTAAACATACATATAGTCAAGGTACAATAGAAATTACAACATAATTCACAGTCAAATTCCTTCCATGCAAAAATCTAAAAACTTAACCGAAGTATCACAGAAATTTGACTTAAAAATAATAACGCTATATCTGTACAAACATAAAATGAAACATTATTTCAACTAAAACCTGGAAACCAGGAGTTTATAGGTATCGCCAACCAGAACTTTTTACCAACAGTTATTCTAGACTAGTTTTTAAAATAATATACGGATAAGAATAGATAGGTATAAACTTGGAAACGTTACAACAATTTTATATTATAGAAAATTTACTTAAAATATGGACAATACTTTCTAGATTTTGGTTTTATATAACACTCTGGTAACCAACCAAGTCTCGTCATTCTCTCACTATTTTTGGTCCTATTAAACCTACTGTTATGCTACAACAAGGGGTTCGTCATCTGAGAATCCGACAATTCGGGGGCTTTCTTCTTCCTCTAGACTGTGATCATCAAAAGTAGCTGCACCAGATCTTGAATTATAATGGGAGTTTGCAAAACGCACGAAGCTATTATGCAGTCGTCGGTTACGTATAACCAAGAATGTTATCACCCCTATTAGAGCTATGAGCACTAGCAAACTCGGTACGATAATTGCTGGTAAATTAACTGAACTGACCTCAATTTGTTTTTGGCTTAATTTACTTTGAGTTTCTGACATCAAGGAACTATAACCTCTTTCAGTCTTAATTCTTACAGCAAAAGTATACATAGATCCTGAATCGTTGGTATATATAAATGGAGGATGATCTACGGAGAATTTTTGTGCTGTGCTTTCATTAAGCTGAGCTCCCTCTTGAACTAATACTTCATATGAGAATGGACCTTTAGGTTTGACCTCATGTTCACTCCAATATACAAAGTAACTTCCGTTAATTTCGGGTAGAACGCTGATTTCGAAAGGTGGTAAAATTGGTGGTGCTTTGTGTATTATTGGTTTGGTATAAATTGCGCTTGCTACACTTGTAGAAACTTTAATACTGTATACTCCGCCATTTTCTACATCTAACGTATGATTTAGTTTTTGGCTGACTTTTATGTTCCAAATCCTCTTGGTAGTTAGTTCAGTAACAGAAATCTGAAACAAACGAGTTCATATCGGCAAAAATAAAAAAAAAAACAAAGTGCTTAGAAATTACTCTTGCAAGTGTGTAAATACATATAAAGAAAACATTGCAATAAATCAGACATTAACGTGGCTTTTTCACGCGATAGTTGCGCTCATCTAGCAAGAGAGAAGAGGAGAAAAGTATATGGTCTGCTGTAAGCGAAAGCATATAGTCGTTAAAAAGAGAAGGAAATAATATGAGTCAATTCGGTCTCTCTTACTCTGCACTTGAGCGCTGAATTCCGGCGCCGGTGATGTAAAAAAGCATCATATGAGTATTTGACGATATATTTCATTTTGTTTTGTTTATTTAAGTAGTTGGTTAGAATTTGCGTTCTATGCAAAAAAGACTCGACTCCTACCAATCCTAAAGTTTTCATCTGTAAGTATTTATATTAAATTTATAAGAATATACAAGCTGTACCAAGTGTTTATTTAGTTTCCCGGTAAGTGGAGAAGTAATTACTTTAAACGAATAATTTATTCAGAAATTTATTTGTTTTTTTAGAACTATAAACCTAACTAGATATTTAATTTTTAAATGTTTTAGAATCTTCGATATACTCAGATAAAATAAGTGAGTTTCGATCGAGATGTACATATTGTATGCATTAATATAATATAATATAATTGTATGCGTTAATAAAATTTGTTACTTTTATTCATATGTCAGAGTTTCTATATTCCATGAGCCAAGTTATACTGTATAATAAACAAAGTTTTTTTAAAAAAATGTTATTAATATACATTAATTCATTCATCTTTTAAAATCCTTCACTACTTCCATTCCTATTTAAACATTACCCGTGCGAGAATGTTACTCATATTTCACTCACAGCGAGCGAAAAACAAAAGATTTTCCTTGTTCTTCGTTAGCTTCGGACGAAATATGAATAACATTCTCGCACTGGTACGCACTTTAACTTAGTGTTGTGGGCTTGTGCCGAGTAAGAGAGACAGAATGGCACTTATTATTTCTTTATCTTTCTATGAACGCCATGCTTCTCGCGGGAACCTACCTCCTCTATTCTAATATCTCTATGGCTACGATAGAATCATACGCAAGAAGCTATTTTTTTTTGCTTTACAGGTGTACAGAGGAAAAAAAAAAGAGACGGCGACTAGTGGCGCTGAGTTATATTCGTGTTCGAAGTCCTTTAGAGATATTTCTTCTTATAAAAAACTGGTCAGGTAACATTAGTTTAGCCATAACTCCTTGAAGAAAAGCTTTGATACTTTATAGCGTTCTTATTAGTAGTGATGAAGGATACCGTTCATAGGAAAATATATCCATTACCAAGTTCAGTGCCTATATACAAAGAGCAAAAGACGATGTTAAGCTTACTTGTGGACAATTATATAGCAATATATTATGTCCTAATCTTATTAAGACTTTATATTAAACAATATGGTAAATCGATGCAAAGTATATACTACAAAATCCAAATTAATAAACTCATTTTTTTCGCTGATTAACTTGGTAAACAGCAAAACAATTATATATTGCTAGATACACTATCAACATTACAAAAAATTTACATTGATTAATTATTTATAATGTTATTGCTACAATTTTCTGTATCATTCTTTTAACGTATAAGAGTTAACCCAAAAGTAATGCGCAGTTGGCTCTAGACCAAAAAATCTTTACAGATAGAACAAGCAACATCATAGGCTTTTAATATAATCCCCCTCCTCGTCGATGCATTTTTGCCCGCGTCATAGATGGATGCGGTACAGTGACTTGTTTTTGAGCAGCTCCTGAGTCCTTGAGGTCACACTCTGATTTAAGTCATCTAAGGGTAGAAAATGGGCTCCTTTCGATGTTTCTTTTAGTTTTCGAAATATGTCGGCCGGACTCAAATCTGGGCTCGAGCGGAAATGCGTTCCCACCCATATCCTTCAAAAGTTCAATTACGGTGGTACCAATATGTGAGTTGCATTGTGTAAAATCGCATCACCAATTTTTGGACGCTTTTTCCAGATTTTTGGACGCAATATCTTTTGTATGAAGGGTTTCAGCAGCCTATAGTAATCGTAATGTCCAATGTTTCGTGTTGTCAGCGGTTCCAGTATACGGAAGTCCTGTACGAGAGTCGTCTTTAGTGCTCGCTTGAATAAAGCGAGCTCGTCATCTTTAGATGTACTACGGTCGATCATATACGTACCACTTGCTTCTTTCAAGGCAACATACATATCTTGCGTTTTTTTTATGTACGCACGTTGTTCGATTGCACTAAGGCGACGTTCGAATACCTCTCCTTTCTCGGCTTTCGACATTTTACCAACACATTAATCCTACGTTGTTTTTATATGCACGTGTTCAATAGGCTCCAAACTACATACTGCTGTTTAAACGAGCTGTCTAGCTTACGTTTAACGCACACTAGAGCGCTCTGTGCATTACTTTTGGGATAATCCTAGAATTTCATAAGTAGTTCTATTCTCCAGTATTTGCTATAAACCGATATCAGTATGGTATACAAATACAAACATAACATCCTGTTATGTTTGTATTTGTAAGTACTGCGGAGAATAACATTTTGCAAGTTGCTGTAACAGTAAAAAAGTAACATTTACCTCATAAAACGAGTAAACAATTTTTGAGTACAATTTATATTAAAATTATTTAGATTCAATATTGTATTTAGTTTTAGTATACTTTTGTTATAAACGACTAATAACTACAAGTATAAAAAAATAATTATGTAATTTTAATAAAAGTTGTTAAGTAGTAATATCACATTTTGATACTTCTTAGTGTTTCGCATCCTTAGTAAACAGATTTTATTAACAAAAAATGGTCGTTTTGGCTGGAAAAAACGGCTCCAGCTTCGTCATCCGGTATTGGCTGCGTCTGCCTTTTGCAGGTTCCTTCTTATTTTATCAAGAACAAACAAATTTATTGATTTTTATATGGTTAAATGACAGTCCATTTTTGGATCGACGTTTTTCGGGCCCTATTGCTGGGCCCGGTCTCGGCAGTGTCTGCCCTTTGGTCCGCTCGACTTTTTTAGTGTCAACAAATGTTATGGTACTTAATTCAAGTGGTTAAATGACAGTCCATTTTTAAATGTAGCATTTCGGGCCTTATCTGGGTATTCCAGGGCACGGGGACCGCCAAATCAACGTTAAAGCCTTTTATTCGACTTGCCCGATAGAATGAATAACTAGGCAGACGGTTGATCAACAGGTCAAAATTTCGGGTCTATAAATAATGTTCCTACGCCAGAGGGAAAAGCATCTGCTTTTATTGTCTCTAGAGATTATTACTAAATTATAATATTTTTATTAGTAAAAACATATTTATTGGTTGTTTTAACAATAAGTTAGTTTTAAAATAATTTCTACTTACACTATATGAGGCATTATCTGTGGCCGTACAACTTGGTTGCCAACGAATGAGTATCTTAAGAGGATCCTTGTCATTTTCTGTAACTTGAAGTTGCTTAGGTGGCGCCTTAGGATTAGAAGAAGTTGTGACTAATTGATGTTGCTCAGACAGAGGTCCAAAAGTATTTGGACCTACTATTCCCACAGCAAACATATAAGTTTCACAAGCGTCTAAATTGGTTATAGCAGCAGTTAGATTTGGGGTGCGGAATTTTGCAGCTATAAAAAAAAAATAATTTTATTTTCACAAGAATGCACTAAATTCTTTGGCATCTACTTTTCATGTCAAAATGTTGTACCATCACTTGGAAATGCGAAATGGAGGGTTGTTTTTATCACACAGAGCGTAGTATTAAGGTTATTAATAATATCTTGACCAGAATTACAGAAACCCTCTATTTAAAGTTAATTTTTTTCTTGTCGGTAATACAGTAAGTAAAACTACAACTACTATTATGTCGCTGTGTATACGTAAGTTAAATCTGTCCGTAGCAGGACGAAAAAAATTAATGGATTTTAGTAGCTTCTACTTGATGGAACGTCATTACAACTAGTTATAAGACTTATTTTAGTGAGTTTCCACAAATTTTTATTTTGTACCAGAACGCGTCTTATAAAAAATAAAAATTTATGGAAACTGTCTTTTATTACTAATTGTAATGAAGTTACATCAAGTAGAAGCTACTAAAATTCATGATTTGAAAAAAGCAGACATTTGCTGTACGTAAATACATAAACTTGAAGACCCAGATTATGAGTAGAGCAGCCCAACAAGCTATAAAATCCAGAAAGAAAAAATAGATTATCGAAAAACCAAAAATTCAATAGAGCTTTCGAGATTCCTTAAGATAATTCACACAGAATTATTATCTAGGTTTCATTATCATCATTATCATTAGCTTATACCATCCATAGACGGATGTAAGCCTCCCCAAGTTATCTCCAATGAGCTCTGTTGTTTGCTTTTTGCATCCAATTGTGTCCCGCTAATATTTTTATGTCGTCCGTCCATCTTGTCTGTGGACTACCCTTGCATCTTTTATGTTCTCTCGGCCTTCATTCAACCATACGGTGTGTCCATGTGTTATTATTCATCCTGCGATATGCATCGCCCAATTCTACCTTAATATACATATTTGTTATATTACATGTGTCACTTTTAATCTTCTTCGTATCTCTATGTTACGAATACGATCTTGGAGTCTAATATTCAGCATTCTCCTCTCCATTGCTCTTTGGGTTACTTGGAGTTTATTTATTATCCTTTGATTTAAAACCCACGTTTCAGTGCCATATGTTAATACCGACAGTACATATTGATCGAACATGGGCTTTTATCGTATTTGGGATGTCCAATTTAAATGTAGATTGTAACCTTCCAAACGCAGACCAAGTCAACGAGACTCTTCTATCCAAGTCAGCATTTAAATTATTTTTTGTCCTGAATATATATATATATATATATATATATATGTATATATATATGTAAATATATATATATATATATATATATATATATATATATATATATATATATATATATATATATATATATATGTATATATATATATATATGTATGTAATATATATATATATATATATATATATATATATATATATATATATATATATATATATATATATATATATACAGTAATACCCCGCTTTACGCGAGGGATACGTTCCGAAAAAAATCGCGTTAACTGAAATTCGCGTATATCGAGGTTTATGATTAAACATAGTCAAAATTTAATACAAAAAAATACAAATCATTTTAATCAATCACTTTAATTCTAAGAACACTTTATGCAATACATACTCTTATTTTTTACGGAAAAATACATCTATTGTCTTTTGGGTAACGTTTTGTTTACGTTCTTGTAAAATACGTTCATAACACCCAACACTGTTTTTAATTGTTTGACACACGGTCAAGACACGGTCATCATTATTGTCTATACTCTGCAATATGTCCAAACCTGAATAAATTTTTGAAAGTGCATTTTGTATTTCCCCTGAAGATAAAACTTTCTCTTCTACTTGTTCTTCCTCATCGTAGATAGGATTATTCTGTAACTCGATCAGATCTTCATTGCTAATAGGATCGTCGTGCGTTGCTACAAGTTCTACGAGATCTTCTACCGTGACATCTTCAAGTTCAGACCCCTCAATCATTGCAGCAATGTCTTCAAGCACTTGTCTCTGCATCTGGACAATTCTTCTAGGTGCTTCCACTACATCTGGCCAAAGATTACGCCACACCCCATTCATACAACTCATTTTAACTTCCTTCCAAGCCTCTTCTATGTTGTGAATAGACTTCATAATGTTGTATGACTTCCACCACTCTCGCATAGACTGTCTTCCTTCCCCGTCAGTTTCATGAATTAGTTGGCTAAAAGTGCGGCGATGGTAATAAGCTTTGAAGTTTGCTATTGCTCCCTGGTCCATAGGTTGTAATATTGACGTAGTGTTTGGTGGAAGGAACTTTACGTACACTTTTAAGTCTCTGGGCGTATCAAGTGAGGTTGGATGTCCTGGGGCATTGTCTAAGAGTAATATAACTTTAGGTTCAAGCCCATTTCTGTCACAGTATGATTTGACTGATGGGCAAAAACTATTAGAATACCATTCTTGAAAAATTTCCCGTGTAACCCACGCCTTTCTGTTTGATCGCCACACAACTGGTAGACTTGTCTTGTCTGTGCCTCGCATTGCACGGGGTGTTTCTGAATGGTACACTAGTAAAGGTTTCAGTTTGAAATCACCAGTGGCATTACCACCCAGCAGAAGTGTTAGTCGATCTTTCGCAGCTTTGAAACCACTGGCTTGACGTTCTTCCTTAGAAATGAATGTTCGAGATGGCATCAACATTGAAGATGAGACAAGCAGGAATTTTCTCTCGTCTAACGAAGTCTTGAAACTTGTCTGGAAACTCAGCTGCAGCTTGAATGTCCGCGCTGGCCGCCTCGCCTGTTATGTGGATATTGTGAAGATTAGAACGCTGCTTGAACCGATGGAACCAGCCTCTGCTGGCAGCAAAAGTCGGAGTGGCACTCCCTTCTCCTTCTTTTGTTTTCAGCATCTCATACAAAGATTTTGCTTTTGTGCATATGAGATCTTGACTTAGTGGTGTGTTCTTCTTATTCAAATCTTCGATCCAGACTGACAGTAATTTCTCCATTCTTTCTAAGATAGATGATCTCGAACGAGAAAGTTTTGTTGCACTTATAGGTGTTGAACCTTCGCTGGAGATTTTAATTTTTTCCCGATTTTTATAAATCGTTCTCACAGTCGATTCTGAGAGTCCAAAATCTCTCCCAACAATTGTTGCTTTGCCTCCATTTTCCATTCTTCTTAACACTTTCATCTTCAATTCCAAAGTGACGCTTTTACG
>CM032449.1:122983857-123033857 GCA_019049505.1 Pachyrhynchus sulphureomaculatus | reverse complement strand
AGTCAAAAATTATCGCCTCATTTTAATCAAAATTGCTACATATATGTACATCATCATTGCACATTATAACCTCAGAAATCAATTGAACTAGCACAACTCAAGCTAATAAAGTAAAAGAATTTCATTACTTAAATTAAGAATTGCTAAATTATTACAAGTAAGCGTATTTAAAGATTAAAAGATATTTTTTAAAATTTTCTGCATTATTAATTTTAAACTCATTAAGTACATACTTTATGCGCGTAGTTGTTATCAAGTCTAGAAATACATAATTATAACGAGCCACTTTTTTTGTCGTTCACTTGCCCGCCCCAATAGGATATAACCTTTTTTATATCGTGGAGACATGATGGGGATGTCAAGTTACCCGTCATCGTTGTCCAGATGAAGAAACATACGTATTTCACGATACTTTTTAGATACACCATAGTCCTACCACGACCGGCATTTTTACAACGAATACTACCTATGCTTACTATGCACTTAATTACAAAGATAAAAATCATCACAACATGACTTGTTAGCTTTTTAAAGTATATATCAACAGATTCGATAAAATAGTATCTTGTATTCCTTACCTCAAAAAGATAGGTGACTCCAGGTGCAAGTGTAACATTATAACCTTTTGATGTAGTAGTAAATGGCGGCAGCTTTGGATATCTTCCACTACTGGTGACGTGAACATTAATATAGAATTTATCAGCTTGTCCACTATAAGACCAAGACAGTTCTACAGATGTATTGGTTGCATGAATAACTTGTAGATCCTTTAATGGGTTCACGCTTGTTTCACCATCGAATACTAGTCTGGCTGGAGCCGATTGATTACTTTCAAATCTGCGGTTGAATGCTGTGACCTAAGAAAAATAAAACATCTTTTTACACTTTTAGTATTAATTAATATCTTATTTTAAATAGTGAAATGTACTCCAATGTGTGAACCCGCCTTGGTCACAGGTTTTTTTCTTCTTGAAGTGCCATATCCGATACAGACGTAGGTGCCGCTATCGCTCTTGCCTGTGGTCGGTGTCTTTTTATGTATTCCACAGATAAAGAGGACCTACAGCTTAATGCCGGTTTTCAACGGAAAATTGAGAAGTCTTTACTAGGCATGATACTACGGGTGGTTTGCCATTGCACACAGCTTTTGTATGATTCAAATAAAAAAGCTATAACTAATTTAATATACAAAACCTAACGTCATTAATGACTTTTCTCGTTATTTCTTAATTTCGGATTAACAAAATACATACCAAGAAAAGTAATAAATGTTTATTATATTTTTCTAAATAAAATAATGACATGTTTGTTATATAAATGGTTTATTTTACTTTCGTATTTAAATTATTCTTACATCACTTACTCTTAACAGTAATAGTGGTTTTTATTCCGTTATTTCGTAAATACTCGCAGTTTCTCTAATTATTGTCAAGTGTCGAGCATTTAGAATCTTTTTTCTGATTTGTAAAGAACTTATTTTATTTTAAATTATATAATTAATCTTCTGTGCCATATCCGATACGGACGTAGGCGACCCTTTCGCCTTTGCCTGTGGGTTAGAGCCTTTGTAAGTGTTCCGCAGAAAAAGGAAACCTACAGCTTAATATCGGTTCTGAACGGCCAACGTGAGAGGGCTTTACTAGGCATGATACTACAGGTGATTCGCCATTGCCTTCCTGAGAGAGGCATACGTCACGTTGTAATTTTATTATTATTATTTTTTTAATTTATTTACCTACTTTAGCCACTACGCTATGGCCACCTCTCTCTCTCCCTCTCCCCAAACAAAAATTTTTAGTTAAGAATTTAATGATAATAACATATTAAGCAACTTAGGACAAAGTAATTAGTCAAGAGTTCATAATAAACCTTCATAGGAAAAAAAGGAGCATATTTTTTTACTACTGACATATTTATTTATTGAAATATCAGCCAAACACTTCCGGTCTACGTAAAAGAACCGTTCAATTAATAACAATGCAGGTAGAAGTCAATGTTGATTTGTTATAAACATCGACGCCCTAGATGAAAAAAAAAAAACCTGTTTCGTTTAATACAACGTAGTTTCTGGAAAATGTGCGTTTAAGTATTAGGCGAATATATTGCTAATGCCATACTATAGTTTTGACTCGGACACGAAACTTAGTGTCCTACTACTGAGTTTGCGCATCTTGCAGGATTGTTTTGTTCTCGACAGAATCGTATTTAAATAATCAATTGATTACATAATTTTGTTAAGAATAAAAAAAAAGTTAATTCTATTTATTTATTAAATTATTACACTGCTATGTTTGACTGACACGTCGTACATTGCTATATTATGTCATTTACGTCTTAAAATGCAGATCACATTAAAAAGTGGTTTATTAAAAACTCGGTGGTCCCTTTGCTCACCTGAGTTTAAAAACATAACTTGATATTGGGATATGGATCCCAATCCTATTTATATGGATTATATTTTAAGTTTTAACTGTGTATGTAATGTATAACTCTCTGGTTATAGAAGACCATTTAATATTTAGAATATGTCGCCACGACAAAAAAAAAGCTTAATAAAAGAAAGTTATAAAAATTAAAATATAAGCCACAAATATTTATTATGTAGCGAATTGTATTTAAAAAGTCTCGGAAAGTTTAACGTCACAAAATCATAAATAAAAATCTGGGAGCTTTTTACTGAAGTCAGCCATAGACGTATGTTTTTCACGTATAGATACGTCATATCAGCAATTTATATTAAACTTAGAGATGCAAGAAAAGGTGGGTTTATTTGTTTCTATACATATCAGTACCGATAGCGGAGAAAATGCACTGAAACTTGAAGCAACTGACATGTCTATGATTTGTCTTCCAATTTCTTTAACATACAGTTTTCTGGATTTGCTGCAATGATGATAACATCGTCAGCGAATCTCAAGTTACTCAGTCTGTTGCTCTTTATTACAATAATACCCTTGTTTTGCCATTTTAGATATTTAAATATCTCTTTTAGTGCCGAGTTGAATAATTTGAGTGAAACCATTTCTCCTTGTCTAATTCCTCTACAAATCTTAATTTTTTCTATGTCTTTATGTAATTTGATAGTTGATGTTACCTTTTCATATGTATTTTTTATTATTTCTATATACCTGTGGTTGATTCGTGCGTTTTTCAAACTATTTATAGTTTCTCAATGTTCAATGGTATCAAACGCTTTATAGAGATCAACAAAGGCAGAGCAGCTATTCAAATTACATTCAACTGACTTCTCTATTAGTATTCGCATTATCAAAAGATGGTCACAAGTGTTAAAATTTTTCCTAAATGCAGCCTGCTCCACAGGTTGGTGTTCATCTAACTTTTTTGATATTCTCTTCGTTATGATTTTGGAGAACATTTTATACACCGGTGAGAGCAGACTAATAAGTCTATAACTCTTTAAATTAGTTTTGTACACTTTCTTGTGCCGGAGCAGCATTCGTTGAATAATTAGCACAATTTAGATAAGAGTTCGTCACCTCCTTCTCTTAACATCTCCACTGTTATATCATCCTTTATAGTTTTTAAACCTGATAAGGCCATTTTGACTTCATCCACGTTAATATTAGGCATATCTTCAAGTTCGATATTCATTATCTTCCCTTGGTTGTTTTATATTCTATATAATATATATATATATATATATATATATATATATATATATATATATATATATATATATATATATATATATATATATATATATATATATATTTATATATATATATATATATATATATATATATATATATATATATATATATATATATATATATATATATATATTTATATATATATATATACTTTATAAAAATGTTTCTGCGATTGTTATTATTTCCTGTGTCTCTCTTGTTTCTGTCCCTTCCTCGTCTCTTAGACTGATGATTTATCTCCTTCCGTCTCCTTTACTTAGACATTTTAGGTTCTTGTTTTGTTCTATTGCTTATGCACTTCAGTATCGTAATATATATCTGCATATTTCTTCTGATGGGCCTTTTTGCTTCCATAGAGACTCTTCTGAACAAAAATCAAATAAATTAGACTTGAAAATGAATCTGGAAAAGACCAAAGTCATCTGTAACGAGGACCCAACATTTAACAACTGTTACATCGAGAACATCAAAAAATACATTTACCTGGGCTACCAAATACAACTGCGAAGAGAAAACCAAATGAGTGAAATATACAGAAGGAGAAGGCTTACATGGTCTGAATTCGGAAAACTATCATATATACTTAAAAATAATAACATTGCCTTACAATTTAAATCAAGAATGTTCAACTAATGTATTCTCCCAGTGTTTATGTACGGATGTCAAACTTGGACCGAGACAAAACAAAAAAAAAGATGCTGTCACACAAAGGCAATGATCGGAATATCTCGGAAAGACAGGAAGACCAATGAGTGGATTAGACAAACAACAGGGATGAAAGACGCAGTAGTAATTCTAAATGAAACAACGTTATCTCAAGACCTTATACTGGGAAAAGAAAAGGGGACGCCCACCAACACGTTGGACAAATGATACGGAGCTGAACTGGATGAGAGAAGTACACGATAGAAACAGATGCAGTGCAAATTATCTATTTGTTAATAAAAAAAGGCACATATTATGAACTGTGTATTTCTAGATTATAGTCGCAGATCAATTTAAAAATACACAATTATTGACAATTAACCGAATTGTTAAAGAAAAAGGTCGTCGAATTTATTTTTTGTATATATGGAAGTATGACCTAATTAAAATTTACAGAAATATGAATAAAAACAGTATATAACTTACCAAAATAAAACTTTTAAAAAATTATAAACAATTCTATTAAGTGCATAATAAACACTACATTTTGTCAAATGTTAAAGAGTATCCCTAATATTCAATAAAAGCTCAATAGTAAATCGATCACAACAAAATAATACGACTAAACAACCAAAAATTGTTCATATTTCACCAGCAGCAATCTCTTTAGGGCGAATAAATTGCGCAAACTCACCATTACAATACAACACCGCAGAGCGGAGTCAATTTCGGATATCCATTTAATTGGTATTAGCAATATATTAGTAATACATGTGTATGAAAAGTTAAACAACCAAACCGTGAACGCATACAAAACGCCGGAGAGACAATTTGACGTGTGAAATGTTGAATACGAAGATTAAAGTTCGGTACAATAAAATGGTAACCGGACCAAAACAATTTTTTTAAGGTGGGTTTTTGCAATTTTAGTACAGATATAATTTAATACTATAAACCAAAGAGTAGACTTGATCATATAATGTTAACTTTATTTGTTGGCAAATGTGGAATGCTATTTTTTAATGCAGGGGCGTGCAGGCCCATATCGTAGTTTTTCCCACTCATATACACTCAAACTACAATAAATTTTATTTACTGAAATTTCTACCAACTCCTTAAAAACAAAGTAACGTTATTTTACTTACACTAAAAGAATATGATCTATTATGCTGAAAATCACTAGATAACAAATGGGATGTTTCGTTTCCACTTAATCTTAACTTTATTGGAGGAGATTCTTCTGGTGTCCATATGATTTGATAATTCCCTATTATACCATTGGGATTAGCAGGTTTGTTCCAAGAAACTAGAACGTGGGATCCATTCTGTTGTTTTGCAGTAACGTTGAATGGTGGAGAAGGAATACCTGCGCAATCAAAAAATTATTTTAATGATTATTACCAAGAATAACAACAAAGTAAACTTTTGTTTTCATTAACCGCCTAGGGAAAGAAACTTCTACTGTATTAGGGAGGGTACAGAAGAAATAATTAACACACTAGTCCTCTAAAGGCATGTATATCTGCATCTTTAATACCGATGGTAACCCAGATCCATCGAACCACAACTGCCAGATTTCTACAAGATACCTATCATTTTAGAGTAAAAAATCTCCTTGCAACAACTGAACCCTCACGCTATCTATGAAACCGAACAGATAACAGTGTTAAACAATATCCCCAATTTCTGACTCCTGTAAGGGCTTTGTCAGTGAGGCAATGTAATGTGTCTTAAAGTTGCTAGGATAAGAAGATAGCTATTGAGATTAGCCAGCTACACGATCTTCTATTCCTTTCCCTCTTATCTGGCAAAAGAACCTAAACGCAAGTCCCTTCTACACAGGTTATAACCTTGTATAAATAAATATTGATCAAGCATGTCACAATTTAGCCAGGTCTCAAGAAAAAAATATTAAAGTTCTCCAGCTACAAAAGATCACTTAGATCATTAAATTTAGGTAAACGCACAATCATGTGCTCAATGTGTTTTGAGCTCCTTAGCCTTTTAACGGTACTTGATGTCTTTTAGTTTATTCAAACTGACATAAAACCCGACACATACTTACCTTCCTGAGTAAAAGCAGTATAATACTTAGCAGGTGGAAATACAGTTTTAGTATTATTTTCTCTCACATATACAGTCATATTATACTTGGTGTATGGCTGAAGGTCTTGGAACTGATATTCAGACTCTTCGATCCAACTGTCGTTTCTCCATTTATTTTCCCCTGCTTTGCTTATAGACGGCATAAATTCTAGTTTGACGTTGTTTACCGGCGAGATAGCCCAGTAGAGGTGGATAGTATTGGAATCTGTGCCTCGGATGTCTATTCCCATTTGCAAAACCTAGAAAATAAACAAAAGAGTATGTTTACAAAAAATGATACAAACAGAAATTCTTTAATAGACAAAGGAATAACTTTTCCTAATAATAATTTTAACAAATAAGCCAAAACAGAAGCTAATGCCAAAGATAAATTTTAACTAAACGTATAAAAAAATCTCTCCATGTCCGATACTGGATATGGATATATATATATATATATATATATATATATATATATATATATATATATATGTACATATATATATATATATATATATATATATATATATATATATATATATATATATATATATGTATATATATATATATATATTATATAATTATATATATATATATATATATATATATATATATATATATATATATATATATATATATATATAAATATATATATTACTATATATATATCTATATAACTATTAATAATTATATATATATATAATTATATATATAATTATATATATATATATATAATTATATATAATAATTATAAATAATAATATATATATATATATATATCGATATATATATATATATAAATATATATATATATTATATATATAATTATATATATAATAATATATATAATATATATATATAAATATCTATATATGTATATATAACACAGTCAGTTCAAAAAGTTTCCTTACACCACCTGCTTTCTATATTATTTTATTGTTATGTTTAACTAATTAATTGAAACTATGAGAAAACATGTTTAAATTAATATTTGAAACTTAACCAACGAGGATTAGCATTAAAAACAACTACGGAACATTTTATTTAAAAAGTTACATCATTATTATAAAAATGTAAACAAAATTAATAACAAAAAAGACTCCATACCCTCAAGAACTGCATTGAAAAAAAACACGTTATAATCAGCCGCATTTTATCAAGCTATCTATTGCTTGCTAAATTGAAAACAAATTAATAATTTTCGGCCATACTTTATAATCTGTCACTTGTTGCTAGTAATTTTGCACTGGGTTTTCAAAGTAGTATTAAAAATGAGCGAGAGAAATTGTGAAATTCCATTTCAAGTTCGAAAGATCATAATTGATTTGTAGAAAGATGGAATATTGTATAATATAAGAAAAATTGTTAAAAAGTCGCATGCAGTACATTGTAAACCAGTATAAATCAACGAGTTTCTATAAAATTCGACAACGCTCCGGTCGTCCCAAGAAACTGACTCCACGTGAAGAGGCCAGTACTGTTAGACAAATAATTATAGATCCCAATATTAAAAGAAGTACAGGAACTATTTTCGAAAAATGTTTGTTCACAAACAGTGAGAAATTGTTTATATAGAGCAAGCTATAAGGGGTGGGCAGTCAGGAAGAAGCCGTTAATTTCGGAAGCTAATCGCAAAAAGCGGTTAGCTTTTGATAGGGAATACGTTAGTAAACCTCCTGAATTTTGGGAATCCGTAATCTTTAATGATGCAACTAAAATTAACCTTTTTGGGTCTGATAGCAGAACTAAAGTTTGGAGAAAGAAGAATACCGCATTCAATATTAAAAACATTTGTTCCACGGTGAGGCAAGGGGGTGACACTGTTCTGCTTTGGGGATGCATGTCTGCTGGAGGGGTTGGAAATTTACATTTTATTAATGGTACCATGGATCAGCATGTTTATCTAAACATCTTGAGAGACAATTTAAGAGAAAGTGTCCAAAAATTAGCACTTGAAAAAATATAAAAATATACATTTTCCAACAGGACAATGATCTGAAAACTTGGTGCGAGAATGGATGATCCATAAAGTGCGACAGCAGCTTCATATACCTCCGCAATTACCCGATGTTAACCCCATCGAACATTTATGGGAGGAACTTAAACGACTCGTTCGCAAACATAATGATTCAAATAGAGAAGAACGAAAAAACAGAATATTGAACGAATGGGAGAACATGCCAGCAGAAGTTACTAGAAAGCCGGTTGCAAGCATGACAAAAAGGTTACAAGAGATTATCAAGGCCAACGGCGGTCCCACTAAATAATAGTTTAAACAAAGTTGTTATTTTCCGTTGAACTCCATCAAACTATTATTGGTAATTATTAAGCGTATGGAGACTTTTTTGACATTAATTTTGTTTACATTTTTATAAGAATGATGTAACTTCAATATAAAATGTTCCGTAGTTGTTTTTAATACTAATCCTCGTTGGTTAAGTTTCAAATATTAATTTAAACATGTTAGCTCATAGTTCCAACAAATTAGTTAAACCTAACAATAAAAATACTACAGAAAGCAGGTGGAGTATGGAGACTTTTTGGATTGACTATATATATATATATATATATATATATATATATATATATATATATATATATATATATATATATTTCAAGAAAGCCTTACCTGATATACTCTTTGTCTCTTGTCACAACCTTCTTCATCATATCCATCCAAACAATCTCTCCGACCGTCACACATAATAGATAGTGGGTAACAACTGTCGCCATCACACGGGAAGAAACCTACACTACAGCTTGGGGTCGCTGGTTCATTCGGTACGTATTGCTCTTGACATGCTAGTTCGTCTGATTGATCTGGACAATCGTAATGACCATTACAAACTTTGGATATCTAGAAAAAGATAACACAAAATGTTAATATTTCAACCAGGTACTCCCTAGTCATGTATTAATGGATTTTATAGTGACCAATCTAATTTATGAAGCTAATAGGGAAAAAATTCATGCATGTTTCTAAAACTAGTATTTTCTTTTATTTGTGCAGTTCTGCTATATAGCCATAGCTACCTGTATATTTTGTTATTGTGACGATAATAAATATACTTTAAAAAAACATTATGTGATTGATTTTAGTAAATTCAAAACTGTGTGTGTGTGTTTGTTTGAGGTAATCTCTGAAACTACTAATCCGATTAAAAAAAAAAATTTAATGATATGTAGCCTGGACTTTTGGGTTGAACATGGGCTAGATTTTATAAAGATGTCACAAAAAGGAGCTGACGCGGTGGGGAAAGAAACGACCACAGGACTGCTCGCTCGTGGCGTGGTGGGAGACGGCGTCGCGCGCTAGGCGATCGACAGACTAGCCAATGTACTCGCAGGGGTGTTGTGTTTTTCTTGCACTTGCAATTCCAGTCTATAATTTGATTTTCTCAAAGTTTAGTGACACAATGTTATTTTACTGAAGACGAAAAAGTTTGTTGTTTTGTTATTCGTAGTTTTAAGATTCTTCATTCTTTTTGTAGGCACATTGTAGGTACTTTGTTGGGGTCGATAAGTACCAAATAATAATAAAAACATTTATTTACATTTTTTTTTATTGTTATCAGTGTATTTTTGTTCAATAAGTACCTAACAGTTGAGATTCATTTAGGCAACAAATATTATTTTAGAAATCTTCCTTAATTTAGGTATACCTACCTACTTCATTTAGTTTTTTGTTCTCTGCTATTTAATAAGCGTGTTCTGAAAGATCTACTAAAAATTATGCGCAATTATTGCATTTCCTTTCACAATTATTACGTAGTTAATTTCAGTTTAAAGTGTATGATGCAATTATTTAATGCAATTATTTAATTTTTAATAAGTATTTTTTTAGTTTTCCGTACGAAACACTTATGGGATCACTTCGGTGTCCGCCCGCCCGTCTGTCGTACCCGAAACTATCGGAACAGAAAGTTGAGATTTGGCACAAATACAGGAATTGATGGCCCAATCCGAGCCCTGTAGTTTTAAAGGTTAAATTTTCAAAATATATACTTGCCCACACTTTTCTTTGTATTATTTTTAAAAAATGGACAAAAATCGTTATCCCCCACCCTATCCCGAAAAGTACTGATCAAACAGTTCTTTCTGTAAACGTGTAGTTTGAATGAAAATTATCACCAGTGCATTACGTTTAATAATTTATCTGATATAAAAAAAAACTATATTGTATGAAAATATCGTGGAAGTTTTTTTAATATAGTTTTCAGCTCATTACTGTTACCGCGTCGCGCGCCGCCGTACCAAGACAAAATAATTTTATTTTATTTGTTAATAATTAAACAAATATTTAAGTAGTAAATATTTGTTTTATTCTTCTACTACTAGATTCTAGATTGAGCTAGATTGATTTATTGGCTCTCAGGTAGGAAAAATACTATAACTATTATTCATTATTGACAAGAAAAAACGTGAAAATACATATTAGATCTTAAGACATATACATGTCAGGGACCTAATTAAGTTAGCCTGGGGAAGGATTTTATTTTATTTTAAAGGCAATCACGGTACGGAACACTAATTGCGCAAGTGCATTTGACCGTTTTTTTTTACTTTTAGGAAACTGTGCATGTGTGGCTGTTATTAAAGATTAAGTATTATCTAAAGACAACATTATGCCAAAAAGAAAATCACAACTTTCTAGAAGTACGTCTCAGGAGAGGGTGGCTAGGACACGTCGAATTGGAGAGTCTAGCGCTGAACACTCACAGCGGCTTGACACGCAAAATATAAGAACAATAGCGTCTATTCCTCATATTCCTATGATCCCAACGGATCTACCGATTCATTTCAAGCGGTTGCAGTTTCCTGTAATAGGACTGTTTGTTCTCACAATACATAGGGACAAACTTTCAAATTCGTAGGAATCGATTTAAGACCAGCTGCTACCAGAAAAGAATAAAATATTAAACAGAGTATACAGAGAAGCTCGAACCAATTAACATAGGTACGTAAATTTAAAAAAAAAACGTTTGAAGAAATAACGCTTCCACGCGAATGAAGTCGCAGGCGGGTGCTCTTCTATATCGGTTTATTCGTATATATGCATTAATGATAAAATTCATCTTCTAATTTTTTAAGCACATCACTCAAATAAGTCCTGATAATATTGCAATAATGAAAACTGTTTTTAAGTTTTAAATTTATCGTTAAGTGTAAAAACCTTCGTTTCAGTATGCAAAGTCAAGATTACAGAAATATCTATCAGATGTCATTGGATCAATGGTGCTTAAAATTTTAACTTACCGGAATACAACTACCATCGGTCCTGCACATAAACTGATTGAATGATGAGCAATTATGGAAAGTACCGTCACAGTGCTGTTCGTCTTCTCCATCAGGGCAGTCCCGACTTCCATCGCACACCCAGGCAGATCTAATGCAATGTCCTGTACGGCAGCGGAATTGGTTGTTCTCGCAAACGCCTGTGGGCCTAAAAAAAGTGTTCATATTGACGCTTAAGAAACAATACAATAATTTTAATGCAAGTGAGTTTCATGCATATTGATGTGAATGAATACTTTATTAAAGTTTATTATTTTGAAGAGAAAAACTTTCCATAATATGTAGCATTTAAAATTCATATACTTACTTTCACAAATAATAAGTCTCGAGAAATAGGTCTGAAAATAAACTTCACCAAAACCAAATATTTGACCAATGAAAGTGAAGATACAGGAACTATTAATAAAAGGTGAAAGAATAGGAAAAGTACAAACATTCATATATTAAAGACAAAAAAATCGAAATACCAAAAAATAATTTAAAGGCTGATTTGGATAGAAGAGTCTCGTTGACTTGGTCTGCGTTCGGAAGGTTACAATCTACATTTAAATTGGACATCCCAAAAACAACCAGAGTATTCGATCAATATGTTCTGCCGGTATTAACATATGGCACGGAAACGTGGGCTTTAAATAAAAGTATAATAAATAAACTCCAGGTAACCCAAAGAGCAACGGCGAGGAGAATGCTAAATATTAGACTTCAAGATCGTATTCCTAACATCGAGATACGAAGAAGATCAAAAGTGACAGATGTAATACAATGAATATGTATATTAAGGTGGAATTGGGCGGGGCATATCGCAAAGATGAATAATAACAGATGGATATGCCGTAGGGTTGAATGGAGGCCTAGAGAACATACCAGGTGTACAAGTATGAAATGCGGATTTTTTTTCTAAAAAAACATGTTAAATTCGGAAGAATGATAAGTGTTTTATCCAAAGTATGCTCCATCGCTTGTTATACATTTTTCCCATCTTTCGGGCGATTTGTGAATACCACGCCAGTAAAAATCTACCCCTTTTGCTGCGAACCATTCATCGAGCCATTTTTTCACATCTTCGTACGAACCAAAGTGCTGCTCAGCAAGTGCGTGACCCATCGATGCAAACAAGTGGTAATCGGAAGGAGCCAAGTCTGGTGAGTAAGCCGCATGGGGTAGAACTTCCCAGCGGAGTGCTTCCAACGTGTCGCGAACTGGTTTTGCCGTATGTGATGGAGCATTGTCATGAAGAAAAATTACTTTGTGTTGCCTCTTTCGGTATTCTGGCCTTTTTTCAAGCGCCGAACGGTTCAAATCGGTCAATTGTTGTTGGTAACGTTTAGTATTAACCGTTTCCCCAGGTTTTAACAGCTCATGATAGACCACGCCCCTCTGGTCCCACCAAACACAGAGCATCGTTTTTCTGCCAAAGCGATTCGGTCTTGCGGTCGATGTAGATGGTGCGCCTGGGTCTACCCATGATTTTTTGCGCTTGAGATTCTCAAAATGAATCCACTTTTCATCCCCTGTAACTATACGATGCAAAAACGACTTCCTTTTGTACCGAGCGAGCAAAATGTCACACGTGTTTTTGCGCTTTTCTATTTGCCCGTCGTTCAACTCATGTAGTACCCATCTACCGGCTTCTGAATCTTTCCCATCTCTTGTAGCCGACTGGAAACAGCTTGTTGACTAACGCCCAATTGCTCGGCGAGTTGTTTTTGTGTTTGAGAATCATCTCCGTCCAACAATGCTTGCAATTCCACATCTTCGTATTTTTTTGGCGGTTTTCCACGTTCCTTGTCTGCAACATCGAAGTCACCACTTTTGAAACGCTGAAACCATCGTTCACATGTGTCTTTCGATGGAGCATGTTCATCATAAGCTTCTCGAAGTAATCGGTATGATTCATCAGCAGTTTTCTTCAAATGAAAACAAAAAATTAATGCTGTCCGCGAATGCTCTTTGTTCGGTATAAATTTCGACATATTGAACACAACAACACTATGCACACACTTTTCCAATTTATCACTCGTTCGCGTCTGACACAGCAAAATGGCGCAGTGTCAAATCTTTATAGCACAAACTGCATTGGTGCACCATCTGTTGTCTGAAATCCGCATTTCATACTTGTACACCTGGTAAAATATACAAAGATAGACCACAGACAACATGGACGGACGACATAAAAAGATTAGCGGGGCACGATTGGATACAAAAAGCGAACAACAGAGCTCATCGGAGACAACTTGGGAAGGAATAAGTTAATGATGATCATGATGGTGATGCTACTTACTTTCTAGTTGGTAGCGGGGGAAGCACGACCGAAGTTGCCGTGGAGCATCCAACTTCATCGCTTCCGTCTCCACAGTCGTCTACTTCATCGCATTTCCACCAGAAAGGTATACAACGGTCGTTCTGACATTTAAACATCCAATCTTGACAGGTACGATTCTAGAACAAAACAAAATAACTGCTTATCATTTATCGATAATAATAGTTCGGTGGCAATTAACGGTCAAAGAAAAATTGCTAAATAGAATCACCACTTTAAAATACATTATTTGCTTTCTGACTTTGTTCGGCTACTTAGTAAGGCTGACAAATAATATGTTGCAGTACGCATTAGATGCTTGAATTGAATTTTTAAACGAGCTGGTCGCTCCAAGAGAAGCAAAATAAAGAACTCAACAATAAGTTATATGTACAAGAATTATAATATACTGCTCAAGTGAAACTTGAGTGTGTTTAAGAAACTGACGCATCAAATGTTTTTAAAGATTAAACATCTTCACCTACCAGATCAATTAAGTACAGACACAGCTTTTAAAAATCAGATCAAACAATACCCCAAGCGCCAGTAAAGAATTCATTAGCAAGATGGTCGACGCTGGATTATTAAAAACTCAACATGAATCGACTGTGAGGAGGCTGTGCCGGAACTAATGCAACAATGTATAAAAAAAGTTTTAACAACGAAAGTGATAATGATGAATTTATATTTTTTACCTTGCTGGTTCTACTTGAATTAGTAAAAAATGATAATACAAAAGTTTAACGCAATTCTAGGCTCATCTTATTTTAGGTTTTGTAGGAAACTAAAGATTGAGTTTATCCAACAGTTGAAGTGAAAATTAAGTCACGAGTGGTGAAAATAAAAATAAGAACTGACTGCCTATTGATTACTGACGTTTTAAAATAACACAAGATGATCAATGAGCACTAACGGCCCTCAAAGATGAGAATGGAAGGCTTTTCTTAGACGTCAATGAACTTCAGAATGTGTGGAGGAGCTATGCAGAAACCCTCTTCAGAGATGAACGCGAAGGGCGCGATGTGACCAACGCTATTAGTGGTCCGGAAATTTTAGAATCGGAAGTGAAACGGGCGTTACAGCAGATAAAAAATGGAAAAAGCTCAAGCCCTGATAAAGTATACGCGGAAGTTCTTAAACTAACTAATACCAAACACCTCACTTACCTATTTAATAGGATATACAACACTGGGCAAATTCCCTGCGAATGGCTGTAATCAACGTTCGTAACTATTCCCAAGAGTGCCAAGCCTAGTCAGTGTAAAGATTTCAGACTCATAAGTTTGATGAGTTACGCTCTTAAAGCGTTCCTGCGCATAATTCACGCCATATCCAGTAAATGAGAAGAAAAAAAGTGGAAAGACCCAGTTTGGTTTCATCAAAGGTTTAGGGACCAGAGAAGGATTATTCTCGATGAAGCTTCTAATACAAAAGAGCTACGATCAACGTCGAGACGTGTTCTACTGCTTTATAGACTACCAATGTGCATTTGATAATGTTAAACATGACCTCTTGATGAAGAGACTTGCGGAAATCGGAGAAGATGATAAGGACTCACGAATAATAAATCATCTATACTTAAATCAAGAGGCTGAAATCAGGATCAATAACGACTTGACGATAGAAACATTTAGCGTCCTAAAAGGGGTTCGACAGGGGTGCATTCTATCTCCAATACTATTTAATATATATGTTGAAAAAATATTTCAGTTAGCACTATAAAACGAAACTAGGGGTATAAAAGTCAATAGAAATCCCATTAGTAACATAAGATATGAAGATGACACTGCAATCGCGGCTAATAATCTGGAAGATCTGCAATATATCTTGGACAGGATAAACTGGTATGGGGAACAGTATGGTCTAAGAATAAACATTAGGAAAACAAAGATGATGAGTCAGCAGACAACAACATGTTAACAACTCACCCACGATAAATAATGATTTAAACGAAGGAGTTTCCAAATTTAAATATCTTGGTTCAGTCTTGAACGAGAAATGGGACTGTGGCGAGGAGATCAAAACATGAATAGGCATTGCAAAAAACAACCTTTCACAAGATCAAAAATGTACTATGCCAACAACGTACGCCACTCGCTCTGCGTCTCCGGGTCATTAAATGTTACGTTTGGCCTGTTTTGTTGTATGGTGCCGAAACTTGGTCATTGAATCCCTTTAAGGCTTTTCAGATGTGGACTCTTCGAAGGTTGCTGCGTATACCCTGGACTGAACCCCTCTCTAATGAGCGAGTACTGCAAAGAACAGGAGCCAAAAGGAACTGAACCTCGTTAAAAAAAGAAAAGTCTCGTATCTGGGCCACATAATCAAAGGGCCCCGATAATACATCCCTAAATTAAAATTGAGGGTAGGCGTGGGCCTGGAAGAAAACAGCACTCTTAGCTCCGGAATATTAGAGACTGGTGTGGAATACCGGATGTGGTCACGATCTTCCGGCAAGCACGGGAATATGAGCTCTTAATATTATAGAAGAGAACTGGACATGACCCCAAAGTGTTGTGTGTACATGGGACTGGAAGAAGATCAATAATTATATTTGCAATTCAGTTAGGAGAAAATTGACGCGGTGATGTTATCTTTGCTCATTAATATCGAAGAACTACAACGGCTTAGAGAAGATAAGACATGCAACTATAATTGAAGATGTAATTAGGGTCAGACTATTCCCATACACGCATTGATACATATTTGTGAGAATCTTTTAAACGTGCCATGTAAGTTTAACATAAAAAAAAGGCAAGCTAGAAATAAAGAAGAAAAAGAAATAAAACAAAAATTGAAAAAGAAATCAAAATGAATTTAAAGCATATTTAGAATTAATCGACGATCAGCCTAAGCATTCATACCAAAACTCTAACGATAAATATTTTCAAGAGTTTTTTTTTTAATCCGAGATATAGATTTTTTTGAACATGATACTCTTACCTTTGGAAGGAATCCATTCGTTGGTGGCTTCGTTGGTTCTGGTTTAGAACTACAATTGAGTTCATCTTTTCCATCAGGACAATCTTTGTCGCCATCGCAAACCCACGTATTAAAAATACAACGGTTGTTTGGTGGGCCGCACGAAAATTGTGCTTCGGTGCATGTATTATTTCCGCAGTCTAATTCATCAGAACTATCCCTGTGGAAATACATAAATATAACTACTAAGCTATAAAAAAATGTTTTAGAGCAGGTATAGCATTATCAGGTTAAAGCTTAACTCCAAGCTGTCCCTTTCTGTCTGATTGGTGTTGCTAGTGTTAACTAAGAATTTATGAACTGTTATTAGTGAGTTCATAGTCTGCATTATAGTTGGATTCTACCTTAATTTATAATTCAGTAGGTTACGTCACGCTCTTTAAATAAAAGAAGAAAAGAGTTAATGAGATACAAAAATAGTTTTTATTAGCTTTTCAACACAAACGCGTGATAACCGTTTGTTTACGTCAGAAGACAATAATAACGGAATAATAAAAACATCTCGAAAATGGTCGAACATATGAAAAGTACTCGAACAAGTTAACTGGAATTTTTGGCATAATGATAGTACACAACAGTAAAAATTAACATGTAGGCTGAAAACAGCAAAATTCGACTTTATTCATCAATATAGTCTCCTTCAAGAGCGATACAATCATTCCAACGCTTTTCTAACATTTCTATACCTTTCTTGTAGAAGGATTTGTCTTTGCCTTCAAAATAGGCCTTAGGCGATAACTTCTTCATTGGAACCAAATCTCTTTCCTGCGAGCATTTTTTTTATATCTGCGAATAGATAATAGTCGCTGGGGGCTTAATCTGGAGAATACGGTGGATGAGGAAGCAATTCGAACTTCAATTGATGCAATTTTGCCATCGTAACCATTGACTTGTGACACGGTGCATCGTCTTGACGAAAGAGCATTTTCTTCTTGTTCATTAGGGGCCATTTCTTTGCGATTTCTGCCTTCAAACGCACCAATAACTTGATATAATATTCGCGATTGATAATTTTTCCCTTCTCAGCATAGTCGATGAAAATTATTCCATGTGCATCCCAAAATACAGAGACCAAAACCTTCCCAGTCGACTGTTGTGTCTTTGGTCGCTTCGGGCGATTTCACCGGCTGCTGTCCACTCAGCTGACTGCCGATTTGATTCCTGTGTGTAGTGGTGGATCCATGTTTCATCCATTGTCACATATCGGATGAAAAATTTATTGCGCTTAAACAGGTCCAAACAGCGCTCAGAATCATCAACACGTTGTTGTTTTTGGTCCACTGTGAGTAAACGTGGTACCCATTTCGAACAGAGCTTTCTCATGCCCAAATGTTCATGCAACACAGACCAACACATTCTCTTGATATCTTTAGGGTGTCAGCTATCTAACTTTACGGTCATTCAAAACCATTTTGTGGATTTTTATCTTTTCCGGTGTAACCTCCTCATTTGGGCGTCCAGAGCATTCAGCATCATTTGTATCTCCACGGCCGCGTTTAAATTCAGCATACCAGTAAACGATGAGTAATTTTCCAGGGGCAGAGTCCCCATAACAGTTATCAAGCCATTGCTTTGCTTGAACGGTATTTTTTCCCATCAAAAAACCGTGTTTAATCAACATACGAAATTCGATTTTTTTTATCGTTTTCCAAATATCAAAAGTAGTGTAACTAAAACCACTGAAACTTGTAAACTAATCGTCGGAATGTCCTGAAATTTTGACACATATCGTTTGAAGGTTGGTACTTCCTAAAAAACATATGGATTTTTTGAAAAGGGCGATATCTATGTGTCAAACCGAAAACTTTTCAGTCTACATGCTAGACTATTTATACTCATCACGTTAGGACTCTGGAATCTTTGACATAATGACACTACACAACAGTTATCACCACTACACGAAACGATTTCAAACAATCTTGAAGATGCTAACGTGGTTAGCGAAACTCGCATCGAGAATAAAGTGTTTGGCGTAGTGGTGATAACTGTTGTGTAGTTTACTATATTTATTTTTTATGTTTAAGAAACATTCTATATTATACACACCACATATACATTTTGTAAAATCAATCCACAAGAATATAATCGTTTCAATTTTAATCATGTCGTGAATAGTGGCGTAGTCAGGAGGAAGATATGTCCAAAGAGCGTTTTTAGGGAAGAAAAAAGAACTTTAAAAGGCTATAATAAGGCGTAGACGGTTCATAGGAGGGAGGCGCTTTTTTTTAACAAAGCCTGACTACGTCATTGATCAGAACTGTAGTTGTCATATGTAACTTGTTTTGTGTTTCCTCAAATCAACGTAAATCATCCTTAAAACGTTATTATAGGTCACTCTTAGAACGGTACATATTTTTTAAATACTATTATTATTTATGTTTGATACTCTACAAAATAGACTACTCAGAACAACATATTTACCGGCAATCTGGTTCACCGTCACACTTCCAGGTGCTAGGAATACAGGTAACTGCACCGCTTTTGCACTGGAACTCGTCTTCACCTTTACATTGCGTCGGTCTAGCGGGATCGCAGTTACGTTCGTCCGAATTATCCCTGCAGTCATTTTCACCATCGCATTGCCAGTTTTTAGATATACAACGGCCGTTTTGGCAGGCGAATTGTGATTCTGTACAGTTTTGACGGGGGCAATCAATCTCGTCTGAGCCGTCAGCACAGTCTGTATCGTAATCGCATCTGAAAAACACAAGTTCATTCATACATACAATAAAATCGTAACAGAATTGGGAAGCTTTTTTAAAGAGACATCCCCTATTATGTAACAGAGTTTCCAATTGTTTTACTTTTAATCACAAAGTGGATGACAATACCCATGAATGCATAAAAAAACCCGCAGACACCTAGATTTTTGTCTACATAAATAAACGACCTGAACTAAACTGTATTATTTTTCTTTCGGAACACGGTAAATTATCACTATGATGTACATGTAAGACTTTTGAAAAAAGACGTATTATTCGCTGTACATACCCAACACGACCATTTGTAAACTTTCAGTACAACAAAATTGACGAAACAGATATTGATGAAATTTCGTATAAAAATAAAGTAAGTTCTCAGTTAGGTTATAGGCACAGTTTACCCTGAAATATTAGTTGTGTCATAAAATAGACAATTATTCTTACTAAATAGATTCACCCATAGAAAACTTTTACTTATGTCCAAGTAAGTGTTTGTTCGTATATTGAAAGTACGGAGGTCCAAGAGTCAGAGGCAACCCAAGCTTGCCATTTATGACTCATCAGGTGAAAATGCAATCACAACAACACCGTAAAAGCAGGAAAGATTTAAACAGAGATTTAAATAGCATACATATACACATACAGTTGCAGTTGCGTTTGAAAAAACCTGAGGCCTTAAATCAAAGATGGTGTTTTAGCTATACGTCACGGTCATTAGACTCACGTTTACATACGAAGCTGCAGTATGGTGAACGAAAACAGACCAGAGAACAACCACGGATCCGCTACAGAGGTTGACTTGCTTATTGCTTATTTTCACCGGGCTATAAGTAGCACCCCCAGAACAGCTATAAACACAATTCTTGAATTTATATCCCTAGATATATACATAAAAAGTGAAGGGAACAACAATGTGTACAATTTGGACACACAAAAGACAACAGTAATAAAGCCTGGATTACCAGTGGAATAAGAGTCTGTTGTGCGAAAAAAAGAATTTTATTTTATAAGATTAGAAGACAAATAACAGCTGAATACTACAAAAAATATTGCAATAATTTAAAAAAAAAGTTATAACACAGGCTAAATGTCTTTTAAATCAACGATTTATACAGAGCGCAGATAATAAAGCAAAAGTAACATGGCATGTTGTAAATACAGTAATAAAAACAACAAAAAAAGAAAACACTATTTTGGAACACTTCTCAGTTGAACACGATAATCTCAAAAATGTCCTAAACAATTTTAATAACTTTTTCCTGGGAGCTCGTCCACAACTTAGTGGTGGATCTGGGGAAGTGTATATAAAGAAACAAAATTCAGGATCAATATTCTTAAATCCAACAAATCTTGAAGAAGTTAAAAAAATAATTGCAAAGTTATCCAATAACAAATCAGTGGGAGACGATGAAATATCAACGTTTTTATTAAAAAGTGTATCTTATTTGATATCAAAACCAATCTCGCATATTATCAACTTGTGCCTGTCTACAGGGACTTTTCCAGACTTGCTGAAAAATGCACATATGAAAGCTGTGTATAAGTAGGGTGAAAAATTTGTTAAAGATAATTATAGGCCAATATCTTTACTATTTAATATAAGTACAATTTTTGAGAAAATAATATTAGAGAGACTCGTTAGTTTCTTTGAGCACCACTCGCTAATAACTGACAGGCAGAACGGTTTTTTAAAGGGTAGATCTACGATCTGTACCTTATATCAAGCTCTGGAGAGGGTTCTACATTCTATGAATGAAAAAAATTAAACACTAACACCTTTCTAAGGCTTTTGATTGTGTTAATCACCAAAAATTGTCCACAAAATTGGAACTATATGGCATAAGAGGTGTTGCATCAAATCTGATTAAGTGCTATCTGAGTAATAGGACTCAGGAAGTAGTTGAGCGAAATGAGTATGGTACTCTTATAAAATCAGATAAAGTTTTAATTAAGCGGATCAATATTTTAATTGAATATATTTGACAAAAATAAAACAATGTGGAACTAAAGGCTTTTGAAATTCTTGTACTAGCAGGTACCAGAGACAGAAATCATTTCGCATTAAAAAAATCTATTGGGTTGGTTACATATCTAGTTTTATGGAGGTTCAAACTGTTTCAGAAAACATCTAGTTTGGCAGCAAATAAAGATGCATAAAATTGTACCACAAAGGTTTAACTTTTAATGTATAGATCATGATTAGCTGAATATTAGTCAGTCAAAAATATGCAGAGAATGATGGGTTTAAGTATAGTCCCACAGAGTTCGCACTGGACTGAAAAATTAATAAATTTTATTTTTACATAAAAAAAAACTGTAAAGGTATGCGCCAATACCGATTAGATATCATCATAACTTACTTCCAATAATGCGGCAAACATTTTCCATCCCCACAAACATGGAAGGTGGATGGACAAGTCGCTGTGCCACATCTAGCCTCATCCGAACCATCTCCACAGTCATCCTCACCATCGCATCTCCATCCTTTCGGAACACAGACACCATTACCACAGGCGAAATGATCATTACTGCACGTATTGCCTACCAGAGGACACGTTCCGTTAGCTAGAGGAGCTGCGCCGCCTGGACATAGACAACCTCCATTCTTTGTCGATTCCATACCGTCTGGGCATAGACAAGCATAACGGCTCTTAGGTAGGCCTACACATAAGTAGGAGCATGTAGCATTGGCACATGCGTTTTTGCCTAAAAGAAACAAAATATTACTTACGAATAGGAAGACACGTTCATCTTTGACCTATACCTTTTCACAGAAACTATAGGAGATAAAGAAGATAGTTCATACCTATTATATTATTTTTACGCGTGTTATAAAAACGGTACTGTCGGATGATTCAAGTGAATATGGGTAATTTTACTTGAGAATTTTGAGAGGGGACGAAGTTATATACTTATATTTGAGATAACATGTGTGTCGGTAGGTGGCTATAAGCTTACGATTAATTATCCGGCGTCGAGCTATAATCTGCAGTTTTTCTTGATCCATATAATCGGTGCTGAGTTGGAACTGGAACAAGTTCCTTATAGAGTTGCGGTTAACCGTTTTCAAATTGACTCGTCATCTTCCGACATCGATCACGTTCCCGTCAGTGAGTGCAACCGTCTGCCACCGTCAGAGTTATCGTTGACCTTCGTGTGTTAGCGTCACCATCACTAGTTCCGTTTTTCGTTTTTCTTCAACTTCAACGTATCGTTCACTTTACCAGCTGTAGGACGAGTATTTGTTTAATTCCTAATTACATATACCAGCATACTGTCTCCCTCTTGACTCCTCCGTTTCACTTTAAAGTTATTTCTTTATCTTGAGTTTTGCTGTTAAACATGAGACTGAAAATATATATTTCTTCTTTTGTTTTGAACCGTTTGTATTATTTGTTTATTCTGTGTTCTTTACTTTTCAGGAAAGATCCACGAGAAGCAAGCGACACCTAATACCCGACCTAAGCAACGCCCTCTGGTTGACAGTTTCTTCACCGTAATAATTTCCCAAAGGCCAATTAACCCTTTACAGACGCGAATCCAAAATTTGGCCCAAAAGATTTAACCTTTGGATAATTTAATCAAAGGTCAACCGACAGAAAACTGATGTTTAATGCATCAACACCGAAATATCGGGACAACATATCGAGCCACACCGTCAAAAATCTACCAAAAGTTCACTTCAAATGGAAAATAGCTGCAAGTGTCGCAATCAGGTCAAACTATGAACACTAATTACATATATATGTATATATATATATATATATATATATATATATATATATATATATATATATATATATATATATATATATATATATATATATATATATGTATATATATATATATATATATGTATGTATATATATATATATATATATATATATATGTATATATATATATATATATATATACATATATATATATATATATATATATATATATATATATATATATATATATATATATATATATATATATATATATAACGGATTCCAATATAGCTATAGCCGTCTATTCGTTCGGGGACGCCAAGTTTCTCTATCGGTGGTCATATCGTCTGTCAAACTTCTGGAGTTTGTGGCTGGACGTAATCCTTCATTCCATGATCTTCTTGGTCTGCCGCGTTTTCCGTTCCCCGGTGCTGTCCATTTTAATAATTTATATGGCCATTTGGTTTCATCCATTCTCATGAGGTGGCCAAACCATTTTAAACCTCTAATCTCACTAATTATTATTTCATATAACTATGACTTAATTGCTGTACTGTCTGAAGGTGTATGTGCGTTTCGAGATTTTTAACTCTACCAATAAAAATTGTATCTAACCCTTCTACATATAATAATTGACACCAAGATTTTTTTTATGAAATATAATATGTTATATATTTTTTAAAATAATTTGAAGCCGATTTATTTTAAGTTAGGGCATTATTATTTCTTATCCTCTCCAAACGTAGCATATATAACAAATATATTTTCAGTCAAGAAATATATTTTTAAAAATTCTTCCAGGGTTCTCTTGTTTTACTTCTTCAACTTCATCTTAGAGGAATTACGGCACTCTGCTTATGCCACTGTAGTGTGATATTATATCTAAGAGCCTTGCTTCTCGTTCATTTCAAAAAAGTGTTGAAAAGGAAAGTTATATCCACTTTTTTAACAAATGACACATGTAAACGTAACTCTAGGTAATTTATTGTACATTTTAAATGCCATCTAGGTACATAGCGTAACATTACATTTTATTTAACAAAACACAGCTCTGTAGAATCGGAATGCTATACATGCTTTGCTGGCTTGGTGATGAACATTGATATGAATAATTATAGAATGTATATAAACAAACATTCTTCTTCTTCCGAGATATCGCTAGTCACTATTGATTGTTTCCTTTGTTCCCTGTTCTATATATCATCGCTCATCTTTTTCTTGAACGTTCCATCTTCTTCCTTTCGGTGACTTGTCTCTTGCTATCCGTACTATCCTGTTGTTTGCCATTCTTCCTATGTGTTGATCCCATTCCACTTTTCTTCCTCTTATCCACTGGTTGATATTTTCTATATTACATGTGCGTCTTATGTCTTCACTCGTTTAAGTCATTACTGGTCGTATTACGCTCTTATGTATTCTTGTTTTGCTCTCAACAGAGAGGAATTTATTTCTAAATATGGTATCATTGAGGCATCCCGCTATCCTATTAGCCTTGTTGTTTTACTTGTTCCTCGATTTTTCTGATACTAGATATTTTGATGTCCAGGTAATTGACCTCCATCACCTGTTCTATTGGTTTAGCTTCCACCATCAGATTGCACCTGATCGGCTCTTTTGCTATTACTATTGTCTTGGTTTCTTCAGTTGAGATTGACATATTATATTATTTTGCTGCTATGTAGAATTCGTAGAGCAGCCTTGGCAGATAGTTCTCGGTCTTAGCGATTATTATCGCGTCATCTGCATAAGACATACTTTTAAGTTCTCTGTTACCCGTTCTATATCTCTTCTCTTTTTTGACATTCTTTATAATTTCATCCATGACAATATTAAATAGAAGAGGACTTAAAGAATCTTGATTGGTTCTGTCATTCCTTCTCCTGATCTTGCGACTACTTTATTGTCTTTATATATATTCTCGATAGTTTTAATTAGGTCTAATGGGATGTTCCTGTTATATAATAGATAACGTCTTCTATTTGCACATTGTCGGAAGTCTATCAGTTACACGTATGCTGGAATGTTGTATTCTATGGATTTTTCTTTTACCTGTCTCACAATGAATACGGCACCGGTGCATGAGCGCCCACTTCTGAATCCTTGCTGTTCTTCTTCCAGTTGTATTCTCGCGGTTATTTTTGTTATAATAATCTTTACTGTTAATTTCAGTATACAGTTAAGTAGATTTATGCCTCTATAGTTATTTGGATCTTCTTTTTCTCCCTTCTTGTGCATTAGTATAACTGCCGCTGTATCTGGAGTTGCTTAACCAGAGAGTGTCCCCCCTATTTTAGTAGTTCATTAGCTATTTGGTCTTCGCCAGAAATTTACGGTTCTTAAATTTTTCTAATGGTTCTATTACATCTTCTCCCATTATATATGTTTCTTCATTTATCATTATATCATAAACAAATATTAAATGTAATTTAATACAAAACAAATATTAAATGAAATTACTTTCTTACCTATCTGAATTCCATGAGCGTACACTTTTAAGTCCATCAAGCCAGCCAAATCCTTAATCACAACCTCAATACCTTTGTAAACGTCTTTATCACTACTGTAAATAGCGTTTTTCTTCCAATCATCCCAGTACATATTACCCTTAAATACTGCTACTGCAAATGGATGAGATACTACATCAGTATCGTGAACGATTTTCAAAAATCCATCGCCGTGTAGGTCCGAACTTCCTATGTAGTCCTGTCTAGCGTCTACCCAATAAATTCTGTAAAAATATACAGGATAATAAGTAGGTATATATTCAAAACCCAGGATATGGCTTCTTAATGAGTATAAGGCAAAAGATACGTATAAATATAAATCTGGTAATGATTAGTTTACTAGGATATCAAAGTTTTAATAATTTTTATTTCTTATTTATTAAATAATTCCCTTCCAATATATTATTTTGATATTTGTTTATTTGACCAAAATTTTTCCCTATTCTGTTCTTGTTCATCTTGAGCTCACGCATTTTTTTCATTTCTTGCACTGATTGGCTGATATTTGGCTCATGACTCAAATAGCTCTGACCTGTTTGAGCTAAAAAACTCATACAATATATTACATACAGCGTGGTTTAAGCCAAACATCAGTCAAACGGTGTTTAAGATAATTAGGTTTGACCTACCGTATAACAAACTACAGCAGTAAATTTTGGTATTTATGATTATAAGGTACGGGATACTCAATAGACAAGTATACCTTGCACCTAATATCTTAATTTACCTTTATAATTGGCTCTTAACAAATAAAACAAGCAATATATTGGGTGATTGCAAAAGTTCGTGCCTGATTAGAAACCAAATTCAATACAACATATTTTCATGAAAAATACTCGTAGTATTTATTAATCAATAATGTACTCTCCATCATTTGCTATAACTGTCTCCCATCATTTTACAAGTTTTTGAATTCCTTCTTTGTAGAAACTGCGTGGTTTCTCTTCAAAAAAAATCGTAAGGTAGTTTTTGACTTCTTCCTTAGAATCAAATTATTTTGCAGAGAACGAAACTGATGGAAACCTGAAGGGGCAAGATCAGGAGAATACGGTGGATGCTGGAGAATTTCCCTAAGTTTTTGCAGTGTCTGTTGAGCGACGTGTGGTCTAGCGTTGTCACGGTGAAAGATGATGCCTTTTCGATTGACCAGATTTGGACGTTTTGCTTGGATTTCAACATTGAGTTGGGTGAGTTGCTCACAGTACTTCTCTGCAGTTATTATTTGGCCACGTGAAGAAGCTCGTAAAAAATTATTCCTCTGCAATCCCACCAGACACATAACAATACTTTCATTGGATGCAATTTAGCCTTTACCATAGATTCTGCTCTTTTGACTTTCATGCTTCTAACTTCTTTTTCTTATTATGTTGTTACACCCAACCCATTTTTCATCTCCAGTTATGACTTGATCCAAGAAAGGTTCGTTTTATTGACGGGCGAGGAGAGAAATGGCTGTGGAAACACAGTTCAGTTTGTTCCGTTCTGTCAAAACGTGCGGAACCCATATATTGAGTTTCGAAGTGTATCCAAGTTGCTTTAAATGACGAAATGCAGTCGAATTGTCAACATCTAGTCTCTCAGCTATCTCGTCAGTGGTAATCTGTGAATTATTATTCACTCAATCACGGATAAAGTCATTATCAATGCTAGGAGATCCCCCAGAGCGAAGTTTATCGTTTAGATTGAAGTCACCATTTCGAAAATGACCAAACCACTTTTTAACTGTCCTAAGAACAGGAATATAATCCAAATAAATGTCTTGAACATTTTTTGTTGCAATTCCGACACTCACTCCCTTTTTAAATTCATATAACATAACATGAAAATGTAACTTTTCATTTTCCATATTAACCTTGCACACAAATTAATTTAAATAAGCTTTTTTTAAGGTATGTATTTAGATAAGTGTCAGTTAATAATATGATTATAAAAGAAACATTAGCACAGTCAAAAGTGCATGCTTCTGCCATCTATGAAAATCGGGCACGAATTTTTGCAATCACCTAATACAAAATGAAACCTGTCTCTGCAACTTATGTATGTCACTTTCTTTAATACAAGTTTTAAATTTAAAAATAAGCTGTAGATATCTTCTGATTTTTGATATCCTTGATTACAAATATCAATTTATTGAATTTCTGAAATTAAATACCTAAAAGAAAATAAACAGTAATTTTACCTGTTAGCAATATAGTCCACTGTAATTCCATTAGGCCATTCTACTCTATCCTTTCCGAATAAAGTCAAATTATTTGTACCATCTAAATTAGCTCTGTTAACTGAAGGATTCTCAGCTGACCAATCGGTCCAGAACATATATCCTGCTGGGGGGTGAACAGCAATTCCGCGTGGTTTTTTCAAGATTCTACTGTCTAATATAGTCCTTCTCATACGCCCACTATGATTAATATCAGTCCTTATTAATTCGATTTTAGATCTCGTTCCATCCACAAAATACAAAGTTTTGGAGATCCAATCATAAGCCATTCCTTCAATGGAGGCTAAATCATTTGATACTAATGTTTCTAATTTACCATTTGAAAAGCATTGTCTATTGATGGTATCTAGATTGATGTCAGCCCAATAAACGCAATTATTTTCCATATCAAAATCAATAGCAATTACGTTTTTCAAGTTTTTAATTGGTAATGGCTCTAACATACCAGTAATTAAATTATATCTGGAAATATTCTCTCTTTGTGCAAACAGAAGGAAGTCATCTAATTCCTTAAACGGACAAGGAACTATATCTGGTAGATAATGCTGCTCGAAACCATTACCACATTTGTCACCTTGTATCTTTCGGTAACCTTTGGTTCTCATATAAAACTGACCAGCTGGACAATATTCCGGTGCCTTATAAGGATCATAGGAGAGATTCTTGTCCTGAATACACCTTGGATATCTATTTGTAACCTTCTTAAAACCAAAATCACATTCAAAATCTAAGACATCACAATCACAGGATTTTTTTGATACCATTCTAACATAATCCAAACCATTAAGACAATTTGCATGACGCATCCTTCGTTGATAGGTGGTTTGTTCTCCCAAAATGCAAGGAATATAACTTCGGTTTTCTTCACTTTGACTTGGCCACCACATCTTATAATGTTCCGGTTTGCAATCTTCTTTAAAAACTTTTGCAAAATCTACTTTTACGATAATCCAACGATGTTCGTTTGGTAAAGAACCGAACATGGTAAAGACTGTAGTATTTTCACCAGGTTCAGTCATAAGTCCATAAAGTCTAATTTCCTCATTGTGGAACATAGTTTGATTCCATGTTTCCCCCTCGTCAATAGAATAAAGAATATGACGCGTTTCTCCTTTACTTTTGTAGTATTTTACAGCTGACAGAACACCACCATGATCACCCATGTTAAAGAAATATAATTCCCTTAAAATTTGACGCCAAGTCAGACCCGCATCTACACTAATGTATACTCCATAATGACCTTTAAGATTACTACCCAAAACACCTGTAGCAATTATCATTCCGGGGGCAGATTTACTTGACAATATTGTCACTGATCTACTCTCAGGATACAACTGACTAAATTTTTGACTTAAATGTAATGAACAACCTGTCGAAGGAAAACAATTAGTGATTTGACCTTCTACATCCATGGCAGGAGGTTGAATAGCTCTCCAAGTGGCACCGTGGTCATATGTAATAACTGAACCAAGATGTTGGGGTCCGAGATTATTATTACCAGGTTTTGTTACTACTTTAGAGGCGATGTATATTCCAGTAAGTCCTTCAACTTTATAAACATCGGTAAATGCTTCTTCTGAGATGTGACTAAAAATAAATTTAAATAATATTAGCAGCAAAAGTAAATATTTCTTAAAAACATAAACGCCATCTACACATGCCTAAAAATCGTTCAGGTTAAATACCAGGTGTACAAGTATGAAATGCAGATTTCAGACAACAGATGATGCACCAATGCAGTTTGTGCTATAAGGATTTGACACTGCGCCATTTTATTGTGTCATCAACAAGTGTCAGACGCGCACGAGTAATAAATTGGAAAAGTGTTGTGTTGTTGTGTTCAATATGTCGAAATTTATACCGAACAAAGAGCATTCGCGGACCGCATTAATTCTTTGTTTTCATTTGAAGAAAACTGCTGTTGAATCATACGGATTACATCGAGAAGCTTATGGTGAACATGCTCCATCGCAAGATACGTGTGAACGATGGTTTCGGCGTTTCAAAAGTGGTGACTTCGATGTTGCAGACAAGGAACGTGGAAAACCGCCAAAAAAATACAAAGATGTGGAATTGCAAGCATTGTTGGACGAAGATGATTCGCAAACACAAAAAACAACTCGCCGAGCAATTGGGTGTTAGTCAACAAGCTGTTTCCAATCAGCTGCGAGAGATGGGAAAGATTCAGAAGACCGGTAGCTGGGTACCATATGAGTTGAACGACAGGCAAATGAAAAAGAGCAAAAACACGTGTGACATTTTGCTCGCTCGGTACAAAAGGAAGTCATTTTTGCATCGTATAGTTACAGGGGATGAAAACTGGATTTATTTTGAGAATCCCAAGCGCAAAAAATCATGGGTAGACCCAGGCGCACCATTCACATCGACCGCAAGACCGAATCGCTTTGGCAGAAAGACGATGTTCTGTGTTTGGTGGGACCGGAGAGGCGTGGTCTATTATGAGCTGTTAAAACTGGGGAAACGGTTAATACTAAACGTTACCAACAACTGACCGATTTGTACCGTTCCCTGCTTGAAAAAAGGCCAGAATACTGAAAGAGGCAACACAAAGTCTTTTTTTTCATGACATACGGCAAAACCAGTCCGCAACACGTTGGAAGCACTCAGCTGGGAAGTTCTACCCCATGCGGCTTACTCACCAGACTTGGCTCCTTCCGATTACTACTTGTTTGCATCGATGGGTCACTTGCTGATCAGCGCTTTGGTTCGTACGAAGATGTGAAAAAATGGCTCGATGAATGGTTCGCAGAAAAAGGGGAAGATTTTTACTGGCGTGCCCGAAAAATGGGAAAAATGTATAACAAGCGATGGAGCATACTTTGAATAAAGCACTTTTTATCATTCTTCCGAATTTAACATGTTTTTTTAGAAAAAAATCCGCATTTCATATTTGTACACCTGGTATGTGTCATTACTAAGAGTGTAAAATGACTTGAAGTTAGTACGATCAACTTTCTTGAAAAATAATTCGTAAGGTGTTACGAAAACCTTTAAATAATTTAAGCCGTTAAATCCTTGTATTACGACGAACTGTGGAAAAATAGTGATAAGCGGCACTTCGTTATAACTAATGAAAAAATTAAGTGAAGATTTAGGGTTTTTCAGCATGTACGCCAATGGTTGAACCATACATGTCAAAATCAACTGCATCCAATTTAAATAATAATCTGGATTGATGTGATATTATCATGCTTAATATTATCAGTTTATTTTAGTTTCTAATAAATTAAAGGAATTTCACCTTTCTGAGTTTTAAAAGGTAACTAATGCTGAAGAAAACTACGTCTAACGTCCAGTGTTTGAAAATAAATTATTTACTAATGAAAATAAAATACACTAACAATTTTCTATCTACAGCCGACATTTTTTAAACCCACTAAAAATCACTAAGTTTTCATTAAGGAGGTTCGGGCATTACAGTGGTTGCGATAAGAAAATTCTAAAAAAATTCGCTGTTGTAGAAAAATTAAATTAAAAAATATTTACAAAGTTTCAGTCGATTGGTTTCGCTAGTTCACGAGAAAAAAACTATGAAAGTTGCTGAAAATATATGGATTGTAATGAAGAACTAATTTGATTAATATATAATTTATCATGTAACTATAAAATGATAAAAATTTTATTTAACATATAGTAATACCTTTAGAAACTACACACCAAATTTTATTCACTTTCACTAGTTAGATTTCTAGTAATAAGCAATAATACTTCATTATGTGCAATGAAAATAACTTATCTGTCGGTATGGCTTTATAGACGTGGCAATACAGCAATTGAAAACGTTTGGCGCATTGCATGCATTTATTGCTTACGTTTTTTATTACATTCGAGTAAACAAAAATGTTTTAAGTTTATACAAAAATAATTCTTTTCTTCACACAGTATTCAGGACTACAATGTCGCAACTTTACATAATTTGTCGTTACGAAAGTTTCAATTATTGAAAATTTGAACTTGATGTATGGACAGCAGTTAAGCCAACCTAAAGATTTCATGTCTACCTTGCAACGTCGCGTCGCGACGTTTATTATAATACATCTTTTCTCATAACAATGACAATTAAACGTAGACTCAATAAAAAAAAGATGGTTATTTTTTATTGTAATAAAATGATTGGTAACGTTCTTCGTTATCCATGGGTTTAGCATAGGTCTATCCCCCGTGTCTGTCATCCCGCGACATAATGTCCAAACCCCCTAAAAACATTTAACTTATAGGTTCTTAAATGACATAGTTTAGAACAACTCAAAATATATTTTTTTTATTACTCCACGCCGTTTCAGTAAATGCATGTTTTCCTCGCCACAATTTGCACAGTCGTACTGCTAAACTGTTGCTGTTCACAGGTTGCGCGATGCTCTACGTGATAATCCAAACGTTGTCCATAGTTTAAAACTAAACAATTTCCGAGGCACCAAAAATGATTTCTCACAATATAATAAAAATAACATGATACACTTACTGTAACCAAGTTCCTTGCCACGTAGTATTTGGGAAGAACGCAAACACATCATCAATTGACAATGTGAATCGAATTTTTCCATCCTTTCCGCCCAAATTATCGGACACATATAAATTTGTACTCGTTTCCGAATGACTTGCTGCTACTAAAGCTCTGTTTCCTGTTACGTCAGCGACAAAAAAGTTTTTGATTTCCAGAGACGTATCAAATACACAAGGTAGTTGCTTGCCTAGTTTATATGAAACGTAGAGTTCTAAATTGCCCTAAAAAATATTAAGATTATTTATTAAACAATTACTGCATTCGGCAGCAAAAGCATATTGATCGCATATTTTCGTATGCAAGCTGCTATAAGCATCTTTAAGCTAAATTAGGCAAGTGATGTTTAAATTACTGTGTACTTGTCAAATTTGTCATTTACCTGTAAGACGCTCCAAGAAGCGAGGTGGCGAAAATATGCCATAAAATATTTCTAAAATGCGTTAAAACCTATATGTTGTCAAATGTTAATATAATCACCTCATTTCATTCATAATATGATTGTAGTGAAAGAAAAAATAAAGAGTATTTATTACACCCACACGTTACCCCGTACTGCTAACAATAATGGATAAAAATAAAGATGTAAATATTCGTATCTATTTATTGTATTTTATTCTTCGTAACCCGTAAATACGTTTATATTTACTTTTTGATATAATGGCACTACTTACTTGCGGTTTTAAACACGGATTAATCGGGTATTTATACCTTCGTTTCAATAAAAGATTAATCAAAATACTATGTTTTAAATTAAGAATGGGGATATATATGGTATAAAACTGATATGATGTTAGTGTATGTATGCTTTCTCTAATATTTCAATTTACAAATATAATTTTTTACAATACGACCAACTATCGCACACATATGACGCAAGTGGTACTTATAAATATATAAATATATTTCCGCAAAAATTTGCATATTGAGCTGTAAAAAAAAAGTTCTTAAAAAACTGGTGTTCAGCCGTGAATAATTATTTCTGGAGGTCCAAGGACCGATTTAAATGAAGTCTAATGAGTGCCACTTTTAAAAAAAAATTCTCTCTTTTTTGAACCGCTAACATACAAACAATTTACGAAAATGCTCATATATAGGTATAGGTATACCCATTTATGTTATAAAATAAAAATTCCACTAAGACGACTAAGATGTCCAAAATATTTAACACTTACTGGGATATCCTTTTGCGTTAATCACTGCTCGACATCTTCTGCCCATAGAGTCAATAAGCCTAGCACAAAAATCGGGTGGTTATTTTTTTCCCATTCTTGTTTTAATGCGATCCCGGTTTTTTATATTTCTTTTCCTAATTTGTTTATCCAGATAGATTCTCTAACGGGTTTAAATCAGGTGACTGTGAACGCCAACGCATCACCCGAATCCTTTGTTCAAAAAACCAATTCTTGGCCAAGCGAGATGTGCGTTTGGGTCATTGTCTTGCCAAGAAAACTACTGTTATTAAAGAACTTAGGTAGGAATATCAGGGTGTATTACTGTCAGACATGACTATTAGGCGTCGTTTGTTATCTGAAAATCTTCATGATAGGTGTGCTGTTAAAAAGCCACTCCTTATAAAGCGTCACAGAAAAGAGAGATTGAAATTTGCTAAGGAACATAAAGACTGGACTCAAAATCAGTGGTCTCTAGTAATCTTTAGTGACGAAAGTAGGTTCCATCTCTTTGGAAGTGATTCTACTGGTTATGTAAGAAGACCAGTTGGTCTAAGATATGACCCAAAGTACCTTGTACCTACTGTCAAACATGGCGGTAGCCATTGGCAAAGATAAACGGCAGAATCGATGCTCAAATGTATGTTGAGATATTGGAAAATAATTTGATTCCTTATGAAAAAGATTTGCCGCCGTCATGGATGTTTCAACAAGAGAATGACCTAAAACACACATCTCGCACAAGAATTGATTTTCTGAACAAAGGACTCGGGTGATGCGGTGGCCTTCACAATTACCTGATTTGAACCCGATAGAGACTCTTTGGCACTATCTGGATAAACAAATTAGGAAAAGAAATATAAAAAACCGGGACGAATTTTAGATCGCATTAAAATAAGAATGGAAAAAAATACCACCCGATTTTTGTGCTAGGTTTATTGACTCTATGGGCAGAAGATGTCAAGCAGTGATTGACGCAAAAGGATATCCCACTAAATATTAAATATTTTCGACATCTTAGTCGTCTTAGTGGAATTTTTATTTTATAACAAAAAAGGTTCCATACTGTTGGTGCATAATTTTGTTACGTTAAAAACTAAGCACATTTCTAATAAACAATAACTGTTTTAGTCTTCAAAATGTTTGTTAGCATGTACACGATTAATAAATAAATATTGTAATTGTAAATCTTTTAAATGTCAAGACTAGAGATGGGAATTTAAATGTTTTTCTTTTGTTCGCCACTATATATACATATATATATATATATATATATATATATATATATATATATATATATATATATATATAATATATATATATATTTTAGTAAATGTCTCGACCGTTAAAATTTATAAGCCACTTCGGAACAAGAGTCGCTAACGTAAAGATTTACACATCCTGAACCTATCAAATAGCATGCAATAATTACAGGTCAAATAAGCAACATTTTATTGTTTCCTATAGTATGTTATTAAAAAGTATTACTATAAATATACAAGAGTTATAGAGTAATATTTTGAAGTATATTTTCTGCAGTAATATGCAGCGAAAAAGTTAATTACAGTGATGTTCCGGTAAAGTTACGATTATATTTAAAATATTAAATATCACATTGTATACTTAGGCCGAAAAGTTTTTCTAGTTTCCTTAAATATCAACAATTTTCATCTAACTATATAAAAATACAAATGTTATTGTGCTCTTAGTTACTACCTGTTAATTAAATCACCAATAATTTTAACAATGTATGAGATTAAAATGTTGCCATACATATCGACAAGTTAAAAGGTTACTGATCATATTAAATTTATTAAACAATTTGAAGACCTTTAATTTTCTTGGGTCAGTCACAATTCATGGAGTTGTTTAGGGGAGGGGAAGCTTTAAGGACATGTTTATTGAAAATTACATGCCAAAAATCGCCTGTTTTGGCACCCTCGAATTCTGATACAAACTGAGTACTTACTCATGACAAAGTTTTGAGTTGAGTATACTTTTGGTTTTTGAGGTATGAGGGATTGAAGTTATAATACGCGGGTGATATAAGTAAATATGCGCGATCAACTAAAGTTCTATAGCTAGATTTTTACCCCACTAGATATCAGCACTTCCAAAAACCCCCGAACTTATAGAACAAACAATTTTGCACCCATTTCATCTCCGTTTCGCTAAATTTTCACTCCTAGAAAATACGGCTCGCTTTTGGCATCGCTCTGCAAATGTAAAACTGCTGTATTATTATAACACCATTTGTGTTACATACCTCCAAATAAGTTTGAAGGCAAAAATTATAACTTCCATCCCTTTTTCCTCAACAAACAAATGTATACTCAACTTGAAACTTCATCATGAGAAAGTCATCATCATTGGCATACAATTCGTATCAGAATTCAAGGGTGCCAAAATGGGAGATTTTTGGGGTTACTCTTTTATTAGTTATAGCAAATTTAAGTGCATGTCATTTAAAGTAAAAAATGCACTCACTGGCATTAAAACCATCGGTGTGATTTTTTTAAAATATTATCCTTCAATTACAAAAGTGTTTGCGTTAACAAAATGTTCATTTATTTATAAACAGAACACGACTCGATTAAAAAAAATATTATTCTCCGCACATTTTGCTCAATTTTCAAGTAGCTGGTTCCGAGTCGATGAATTCGGTTTGGGTAATGGTTTAAAAGATATATTATTTTTCTTTAATAATCCCCAATTACGTCACACGATTGTTTGAATTTTAGTTATATGGTGAGTTAAATCGGATGGCATGCACTCTCGGAGTGTAAAAATGCTTCTATACCACTTCAACTTTCATACATGTAAATAAATAGATCTACCGTTTCTCTTAGATTAACGTAGATGGCCATTATGACGTAATTGTAGATCACTCTTAAACTCTTCCGGCATAGAATTTGTTGGTGTAACATCCTACCGTTAAAATCCGATACTATATGTTTATAAGGTAACATTATTTTTTAAGAACTATAAGTCTAGTGAGTGAAATTAACATTAGTGGTTGGTTAAATTAGCCTAGTGTTAAACTTCATCAAACAATCTAGATATTAAAAGCTCAGACATGTAAAAGGAGTAGAGGATTTTCCCGGCTCACGAGGAGTTTTAGTGGGTATGCCAACCCTTCAGGTTGGAGAGCCCCACATAACTGGAGCACTCTGGGGCGCACCGTTATGGTGACGCAGGCTGCTCCAAAATCAATAAGGGCGAATTTCTCCTTGACAAAAAAAAAAAAAATTTGCTTCCTTGCAAAGTGATCAAAACAGGTGCATTGTAATTCTTACAAATTAAACAGAGATTTTGAAAATAAAATGAAAAAAAACCAGTATAGTCTATGGTATAATTAAGGGGGCAGCATATGCATCCCTGCGCCACTATGAAAGTAGAAATTAGTGCTCTTCTGCTATTAGGTTTTTTTAGTGAAAAATCTGTTGAAGAGTTTAAGTGAAATAAGTCGGAGTTTTGCCGTCGATTAATAACTGTAGATTAAACTTGGATACACCACTACACTCCTGAAACCATAGCAGTCGAAAAAGTGGACTGCGACGGAGAATCGGCTCCGAAAATGGCGAGGACGGTTCCATTAGTGGGGAAAGGGATAGTCCTGGAGATGTGTTAATCGACTATCTCGAAAAAGGAAATACAATAACTGGGTTAGGCTGAAAACTTTTCAGAGAACCCTCATATTAATGTATTGTAAATAATAAAGGCTTTGTAAAATATGAAAATAAATTGGTATAGTGAGCATTATGGTATTCAGAAATAATAACATAATTCTCTCTATCGAAAAAGGGGTATGGCCCAGTCGTCAGAGGGAAATTTTGACGAAAAGCTCTCATTAACTGTTAAGAGGCTGCATTTTGGCATACAGGTAGTTTTTTGGACGTAGAATACGAAAAAAAAAAAGTTTGCTACTGTAAACTCTACGCTAAGCCTACAAAATCGAAAATAAAATGAAAAATTCGTTTTTTTTTTTTTTTTCGCAAATATCTCTAAAAATAAAATAGATATTGAAAAACTAATAGCACCACGTAAAAGAACGGGAATTTTTCCAAAATAATTTACAAAAAAATAGTATATAGATTATTTTTTTTAAAAATTTTTACCGTAATTTAAAAAAATAATTAAAATAAAATAGTTGGTTTAACCCCTTCAGTTGTACTGGGAATCATGCTTCCAACCTCATTTATGATTAAATTAACGTTTCTATATACCGTGAAATATTTTGAAATTGGCTATTAAGAGGTTTCTCGGGGTGCTGATTAAGAATCTGATGACAGATTTGAAAAATTCAAAATGGCGGATCCAATATGACGGCTAGACAGTACGTAATTCATTTAATTTTTTCGAGTTATTTAGAATATTTGTATTTTCAATAACTATTTTCTTTGTACCTGGATGTTTAAATGAAATATAAATACTTTATACTTAAAGCTTAGACATTTATCTTTCATTTCACACCTTTAAATATTTTTTTAATTTTAAGTTGTATGGTTAAATAAGCAAAAAATACGTTTATCATAAACACTTTTTTAAGAGCAAAATTACAAAAAAGATAAAGTTTTTTAAAGTTTTTAATGAATTTTTATCGTCAAGTATACTACTGTGATCAAAAACTAGTAAGACTTTTGAAATAAAACGCAAAAGGGTTATTTATTTTTCCAAATTTATTTCGTCCCCTTCAAAGTAATCCCCCTTGGATACAATGCATTTATGCCAACATTTTTTCCAGTCTTCGAAACAGTTGTTGAATTCGATTTCTGGAATGGCTTTTAAAGCCTTTTTCGATTCAGTTTTAATTTCATCAATCGACTGAAAATGATGTCCTCGAAGCGGTTTTTTGAGTTTAGGGAATAGCCAGAAGTCCGACGGAGCCAAATCAGGCCAATAGGGCGATTGCGAAATGATATGAGTTGAATTTTTGATGAAAAAGTCATGAAGAACCAATGCTGTGTGAGAAGGAGCATTATCGTGATGAAAAAAACCAAGAGTTATCGGCCCATAATTCCGGCCTCTTGAGACGAATAGCTTCACGCAAACGACGCATAACACTCAAATAATATCCCTTGTTGACAGTTTGGCCTGGCGGAAGGAATTCATTATGAACAACACCACGATAATCGAAGAAAACTGTTAACATCACTTTGATTTTCGACTTGCTTTGGCGTGGTTTCTTCGGTCTGGGCTCACCTCTAGCACGATATTCGCTTGATTGGTCAGCAATTTCCGGATCGTATACGTAAATCCATGTCTCATCTCCCGTAATGATGCTCTTGATGACGTTTTGATAGTCAGAAATCATGGTTTCACAGACATTAACGCGACGCTCTTTATCAAAAAAATTGATTATTTTTGGTATCAAACGAGAGGAGACGCGTTTGAGGCCCAAGTTGTCTTTTAAAATCGATTTAATTGACCCAAATGATAAGATGGTGATGTCAACAAGGTCTCCAATTGTCACTCGACGATCCTTGATTTGCTTGACGTGGTTCTCATCGGTAGATGTTGAAGGACGACCAGGACGTTCATCGTCCTCCACACGTTCTCTGCCTTCTTTAAACAATTTATACCAATCAAAAACACATGCTCTGGATAGAGCATCATCACCAAATGACTTTTTTATCATTTCGAACGTTTGGGAAGCCGAAAAACGCACTTTTGTTATTGAACGAATGAAAGCGAATCTTATTAACTACTGACGCTATGGTCTTAACATTAGACACAGATGGCAGTTAAGGTCCTACCAACCTAACGAAAAAAAAATTAATCCGATTTGGAACTACTGCTTTGAACGTAAAATTGACGGCGGCGCAACAGCAGGCAAATGTTCATATTTTAAAAGTCGATTTTTACATAACACAAACAATGTGGGTATTTTTGATTATTCTTATATTAAAACTTAAGGTATAATAATGATATATGCACAAGGATTTTTTCCATACTATATTTTATCAAATATTTGTAACTTACTATATGCCCGTTAAAATCATGCAAACAAAAATTTCGCTTTAAGTTTCACAAATTATAAAGCAACAAAAATAAAAATATCAGTATCATCAGAAAGCTGAAAGTCTCCCCTTTAAAAACATTCTAAAAACAAGTAATACCGATTCACCTTCGAGCGGTAGACTTTCAAATTAACCTATATGGCGCGTTACACTTTTTGAATCACTTTTCCGAATTTTTAATAAATTCTCACGCTAATAAAAGAATCTGAAAAAAATCTATATACTATTTTTTTTGTAAACTTTCCTGCTCTTTCACGTGGTGCTATTAGTTTTTCGATATCTTCTTTATTTTTCGAGATATTACCGAAATACCGAAATTTTGATTTTATTTTGGATTTTGTGGGCTTAGCGTACATCAAATTTTAGCAAACTTTTATTTATCGTATTCTACGCCCAAAAAACTACCTGTGTGCCAAAACGCAGCCTGTTAACATTTAATGAGAGCTCAAAACCCCTGCCCACTGAGCTAGTATGTCATTCATTACAAATAAAATTGTAGCAAAAAAATGTTTTTTAGAATTTTTAATTTTAAAATAACCGGTAAAGTGCAAGTTAAACTTGCGCATTAGTGTTCCGTACGTTGCTTTTAAAATAAAAAATGTTGTAACGGAAGTATAAAATGATCAATGACTTCACAAAACACACCCCAAATGAGTTTTCAACAAAGTTTCCAATCTTTACTGAAAATTGATGACCTTGAAATTTCTGTTCTTTTTTATATACCAGATAAATTATTAAAGGTAATGCACTCGTGATAATTTTCGTTCAATCTACACCCCGTGGAGAATATTCAAGAATTTTTTCAAAATTTTTGGTAAGTACTTTTCGAGATAAGGCGGGTGGGTGGACAGCGATTTTTTAAAAATAATACAAAGAAAAGTGCGCGCAAGTATTACATTATATATATATTTTTACTCGTGTTTTCACAAGCTTTCATTTGACATCACACTCGATTATCTAGTAAAATTTTTTTTTTTTTTACTTCCGATTTCACCCCCCAAAACTAACCCCTTAAGTCAAAATTTAACTTTCAAAACTACATGGCTCTGATGAGGCCAGCAATTCCTATATTATTACCAAATCTCAACTTTCTATGACAAATAGTTTCGGAGAAAATCGGGTGTGACAGACACCGAAGTCATCTTATAAGTGTTCCGTACGGAACAGTAAAAAAGGAGATAAATAAAACTAGGCGCCAAACACCCTTGAGACGACTCTGTCAATGAACCGATAAACAAAACAAAACTTCCTCTATATTTAGACGGTAAACAAAGCATTTAATATGTGCTGAGTTGAAAGTGACGCAAATATTTTTAATTTGGCGATGTTATTATCCCACGCGAAAAAGGTTTAAAATAAAAGGCAATTTTTCAATTAAGACTACATACCTACATATGTTACATGTGATTGTGTGCAGTAAATCTGCTAAGTAACTATCCTGAATTACAACAGGATAAAGTTGTATCAAACTAAAAAGTATACTTTTAATTTTAATATAATGCTTTAAAACCAAGAATTTTACTAGAATGGTAAATGACTGTTAAGGATTACTGAACAAAGGGACTGCCAGGATCTAGATTTTAAAATCAGATAATACGATCAAGACAATAGTCACCGTTTCATTGAATATGTGGATTAAAGAAGGACTGATCTTCATGATGTGTTCGAAGAATTTTTACAAATATCAAAGTAAATTGAGAAAAATTCATTACATCAGGTGTTCCCAGGGGCTCTAACCTAAGGCCTTTTTTAGTCGTCCTAATTATAAATAACTTCATTTTGAGCTTTGATTTCAATAACGTAGCGTTTGCTAATGATTTCAAGATTTGTGAAACCATTTCCTCTTTGGAAGACTCGTTATTCTCTGCAAAATGAACTCAATATTAATGAGTGGTGTTTGTCTTGTAAACTACGTGAGAACATTTCAAAATGTATCTCTATGTGTAAAAATTAACAAGACGTAACTAAATAAAACACAAACTATTAAAACTTCAAAGTAATCTCCTCGCACTCCGGAACACTTGTTATACTAGATTTCCGGTATTCCATCGAAAACAGCAAGTAAATTCTCTTTTACAGCTTTTATAGATTTAAAATGATGCCCACGGAGTGGTAATTTCAACTTGGGTAATAGGAAAAGGTCACACAGTGTAATATCTTGTGAATGCGACGCTTGCGGAATGGTCATCGTTTCATTTTTACTTAAAAAGCTATGAATTTTTATTGCAATATGCGATGGTATGTTTTTGTGGTACAAAATCCATGAATTCTCCACAATTCTGGTTTTTTTACGAATTGACACACGTTAACGACGGATAACGCTTAAATATTAATCTGTATTCATTATATGGCCAGTTCCAAGAAACTTTTTGTATACGACACCACGGTAATGAAAGAGAACAGCTTTGTTTACCTTTTGAAGGATATTCACTTTATTTTTGCGCTGTTTCCGCATCTCATCATCAGTAATAATGCACTTCAAAGTAAAGTCATCCCGAGACATCATCTTTTTAGCGACCTCAACATGACGTTTTTCAAGAAATTTCAGTTACTCATCAGTCAATTAAATCAAATATATTGACTTAATTGACATTTCAGTAATATCGACAAGATCTCTAATACTCAAATGGCGATTATGGAGCACAAATCCTCAATTTTGTTGAAGTTTTCTCCTATAGTTACAGTGGATGGTTTTCTAGAATACTGTTCCTCTTCAACTGCTTCTCTACTCTCTTTAAACGATTTATACCAGCTGAACTAGTTTGATTTACTAAATATTCTTTACCGTAACACTTTTCTAACATTTTTAACGTATCGGTACAGAAATTTAGTTTTTAAGGCAAAATGTAATGCAATGCTCAATCAATTTATTCATTCGAAAAAAAAAACAAGAAGTTTTTACAATTACACGTTTTTATTTTTAACCTAATAAAACAAATACCATGACAATTTTTGTCAGACGTTAAAATTTGTTCAGGGTATTTACTATAAATTATTTTTCAATAAAATTAGAGAAAAATGTAAAAAAAATTCAGTTCTATGTGTGATTCACGTATCTTGTTCAATTCTAGACTTAGATTTAGTGAACACAGCCTGTAGTGTTTATTTTTAACCATATGCACCATTTACATAAAATGGTTTTTTGTATAATGTAGACCTTCCAACGCAAACTTTAATAACATAAAGCTTCTTAACGCTGCCTTCAATTATATTCTTCGTGTAGTTAAAACTCATAGTTTATAAACGACTTTTGGAAGGAAAAATTCCTTTTGTTTTTACTTAATTCTTTCTTTTTTTAAAACAATAAAGTTTACAATTTAACTTCTTGTAAAATAGGTTGCTTAGTTTCGACAGTTTCCTGTGTCTTCTTATTAGGCTTTTTCTACTATACTACACTAGAGCTATGGTTAGACTAAAATTACGTACGGTCATTCTTTCTTTTAATGATTTATAGCTATGAAAGACCAATTAGTAATTTATTATTTAACAGCAACATTTATAGGGTAAATAATGCAAACATTTTTAAAATTTTTTAATATTGGAATTGACGAGATTACCTTGGAATGAGTAAATATTTTTTAGAACATATACAATTTATTTCCCGAGAAGGTTCTAGAACGTCCTAAAGGAAAGAAATATATCACGTAACTGTCTATATATAAATGTACTTTAGTCCTATAGCAGTGTACAGACACAAAAAATGTTTTTTTTTTATTTTGTAACATACTTCACTTGTTTTAAAATACTAGCAAAAGAACATTCTCCTGTCCATATACAGGGTGCCCCTTATGTATGGAATAATGATTCCACAGCATTTATTAATCAGTGTATCAAAAAAATATTTAAATAAAAATTATAGGCAGCACACATGCTGACGTTGACAATAAAATGTTTTGAACTGTCAGTTCGAAGAAATTACGCCATGTTGATTTTTTTTTAAGTGGAAAGCCCTGTATATTATTTAATTTTTGAGTCCTACTAAAAATTCTAGATATTATTTGTCTAACATACCATATGTCTAACTTGAACTGTTTCGGAATTACTGTCATTTGAAATTTAAATTTAAAAAAAGACAAAAAAAACTATTAATAAATATTTGTACTCTAGGTTTATTTTTAAGGTAACAATTACTCAAAATCTCTACCGTTAACAGCGAGGCAATTACCCAATCTTTAATAAATAGCCTGAATAGAGTTTTGCAGAGAATCCCGGGTGATCTGTGCTACTTCATATTGAATTATTTGTTGTAAAGCTTCTACAGTTTCAGGTCGACTTCGATAAACTTTGGTTTTCAAATGACCTCATAAAAAAAATCGAGTAGCGTAAGGTCGGGACTCTTTACAGGCTATTCTACAGCACCTCTTCTGCCCATCGATCGATTAGGAAAAATCGCATCCAAATATCTACGAATATTGATTTTATAGTGAGGGGGTGCTCCGTCCTGTTGATACCACAGATTCCTGTTAGGTCTATCCAAATTGTTTTCATAGGGAAAAAGACCTGCACAAGTTGGAATAACTTGCTCTTGGAGTAACTGTAAATACCGCTGTCCTATAAGATTTACACGCCACTCGATTTTTTTATGGGATTATTTGAAAACCAAAGTTTTCAGGCTGTTTATGATAGATTGGGTCATTGCCTTGCTGTTAACGGTAGACATTTTCAGCAATTGTTACCTTAAAAATAAACCTAGAGTTTTTTTGTCTTTCTTTTGTTTTAAATTTCAAATAATAATAATTCCGAAACAGTTCAATTTAGGCATATGGTATGTTAGACAAATAATATCTAGAATTTTTAGTAGGACTCAAAAATAAAAAAATATACAGGGCTTTCCATTTAAAAAAAAATCAAGACGGTGTAATTTCTTCGAATTGACATTTTATTGTCAACGTCAGCATGTACGCAACTTTTAAACATTTTTTTGATACACTGATTAATAAATGCTGTGGAATCATTATTCCATACATATGGGGCACTCTGTATGTTTTTAAAAAGTAAGATTCATTGTAATTTAAATAAATTCTTGTTTATTTTAACTACAACCTCTTTCTTCGCTGCTTAGTTGATAAATCAACATTTTTTTTGCCAACGTTCATATAATTTTTGCAACCTAGAGTTTCCTGTTGCTACACTAGGTACGAATAGAGCACTAGGTTAGGAATTGATAACTTGGCTCAAACAGGTGGTGCCTAAAAACACACAAACAGTACTAGGACCCGCTACCTCCGACGTAAGAGCTGGCGTTCCCAAATATAGGTAAGTAAAATATACTACAGGCTGATATTAGAGTATCTATTCTAAATTAATGCCTGAATTTATACTATTACTGTCCTAAAAATTTTATTTGTCCCTTGTTAGGTCAAGACTTGAATATCCGCGATGATCTCTCGAACAGTTTAATTTATTAATAAGATTTTCTATGCAATCTTTCAAAGAGAGAATTTTCGCTATTCAACTTTTGTTTAAAACATATTAAATAATAAGATTAATCCTTATCAATTCTGGGCTTTGTAAATTTGAATGTACTTTAAGTGTATCCCAGACGTTTTTAAGTATTTTATTTAACTAACATTAGAACAAATATTTTGCTGAGTTCTATACATATAATGTGAATAAACTGTAATCTGAAAAAGTGATATTTTTCGTTTAATATTAACTTCTTTTATTTGTATATTAAGTGATAGTACAGATGTAAATTAGCATTTACTAGTTATTGTTATTAAAAATTACCATTTTTCCTCGTAATTATAGGTTTATTTAGAAATTGATTTCATTTATTTTATTGGATAATAAAATTATTTACCAGGTGTACAAGTATGAAATGCGGATTTTTTTTTCTAAAAAAAAAAACATGTTAAATTCGGAAGAATGATAAAAAGTGCTTTATTCAAAGTATGCTCCATCGCTTGTTATACATTTTTCCCATCTTTCGGGCAATACCACGCCAGTAAAAATCTTCCCCTTTTGCTGCGAACCATTCATCAAGCCATTTTTTCACATCTTCGTACGAACCAAAGCGCTGCTCAGCAAGTGCGTGACCCATCGATGCAAACAAGTGGTAATCGGAAGGAGCCAAGTCTGGTGAGTAAGCCGCATGGGGTAGAACTTCCCAGCGGAGTGCTTCCAACGTGTCGCGAACTGGTTTTGCCGTATGTGATGGAGCATTGTCATGAAGAAAAATAACTTTGTGTTGCTTCTTTCGGTATTCTGGCCTTTTTTCATGCAACGAACGGTTAAAATCGGTCAATTGTTGTTGGTAACGTTTAGTATTAACTGTTTCTCCAGGTTTTAACAGCTCATAATAGACCACGTCCCTCCGGTCCCACCAAACACAGAGCATTGTCTTTCTGCCAAAGCGATTCGATCTTGCGATCGATGTGGATTGGTGCGCCTGGGTCTACCCATGATTTTTTGCGCTTGGGATTCTCAAAATAAATCAACTTTTCATCCCCTGTAACTATACGATGCAAAAATGACTTTCTTTTGTACCGAGCGAGCAAAATGTCACACGTGTTTTTGCGCTTTTCCATTTGCCTGTCGTTCAACTCATGTGGTACCCATCTATCGGTCTACTGAATCTTTCCCATCTCCCGTAGCCGATTGGAAACAGCTTGTTGACTAACGCCCAATTGCTCGGCGAGTTGTTTTTGTGTTTGCGAATCATCTTCGTCCAACGATGCTTGCAATTCCACATCTTCGTATTTTTTTGGTGGTTTTCCACGTTCCTTGTCTGCAATAACGAAGTCACCACTTTTGAAACGCTGAAACCATCGTTCACACGTATCTTGCGATGGAGCATATTCATCATAAACTTCTCGAAGTAATCGGTATGATTCAACAGCAGTTTTCTTCAAATGAAAACAAAAAATTAATGCTGTCCGCGAATGCTCTTTGTTCGGTATAAATTTCGACATATTCAACACAACAACACAACACTATGCACACACTTTTCCAATTTATCACTCGTGCGCGTCTGACACTTGTTGATGACACAACAAAATGGAGCAGTGTCAAATCTTTATAGCACAAACTGCATTGGTGCACCATCTGTTGTCTGAAATCCGCATTTCATACTTGTACACCTGGTATATATTTTTGTCATTTGTTTTAACAGTAAAAACTTTCAATTTACTTTGATATGGTATAAAATTCAGACTGAAAAAAAAACAATATTCTTCTCATGTGCATACTCCCGGGCAGGAAAAAAGAGGGGAGGGAAGGTTGTCATCTCCAATTAAGAATCTAAAAGTATTCTATATGAATCAAAACAGAACCTGTATATAATTAGAAGGAAAAAAAGAAAACAATGAATTTCTTAAATTATTTAGTCCCATTCTGAAAATGCAGTGTTTCTTGCTTGCTTTCATTTCATAGCGTTCTTTTTATCGACAGGGGTATATGTTTGGGTGTTCGCGGAGTCACTTGATTGCACTATACGCGATTTCTATTTCTATAAATTTAATATTTTCTTGTTGAAAACATTTAAAAATGTTACGTTTCGACGTTTTTGAAATAAAATTGCCCAATATATTTTTGGTTCAAAAAATATTAACAAAAAAATCTCTCAATTATCAAGAAAATCTGTGAAAATTAAAAGATTAAATGACCAAGAAAACATTTACTGATTTGGTTTTCTCTTTTTTATTAAACTAGAAAATCTGTAGTTAACCCAGATAATAAACAGTAGCCCTAATACCATAACTATTATAACAACTCTTCTTAGATTCGTGTTCTAAATATTATTATTAATTTTTGGCACGATGGACTGTTGGCTAAGCTACGCTCTTATGGTATGTCTGAAAAGTTCTGTTTGTGGCTCTCATGTTTCCTCAGAGAGCGTTCTTTACGAGTGGCAGTCGACGGATTTCTTTCTAACACCTTCACTATCAACGTCGGTGTACCCCAAGGCTCCATACTATCTCCTACTCTCTTTCTCAAGGGAAAAGACCGGAAACCCAATCTATAGCTTTGCAGATGACAGTACGCTTATCTCTTCATTCACTTTGAACGCTCGGACATCGGCTACTCAGACGAATATCCGCAGACAGCAGGAAGTCGTTCAACTTAACAAAGACCTGGAAGAAATTCTATCTTGGGGTGACAGTAACCAAGTGGAATTTAACGCTACAAAAACCCAGGCGGCAGTTTTTTTCTAAAAAAGTTAACGTTGCTGAACCCGACATAGTTATGGCGGGGCACTCCATTCCTCTAACATCGTCACTCAATTCGTTGGGTGTTAATTTGGGAGCAAATATGTCCTGGCATAAACATGTCGCAGGGATAGCAAGGAGAGTTTCTCAAAAGTTGGGAGTATTATTTCGAACCAGAAAGCTTTACACTCTACAACTGTTAATTCTTTACAAAGCTCAAATTCGACCAACTATGAAATACTGCTCCCATGTTTGGGACTCCGCTCCCAAACATACATTGCATTTGTTGGATTCTATTCAGAGAGTTCGTCTGATTGGAGCCCCAGAACTGACCGGCGGCCTTGATTCGCTGGAACATCGAAGAACGGTTGGCGACTTGAGCCTATTGTACAAGTATTTTCATGGAAAGTGTCCGAAGGATGTAGCCCGCTTAATTCCTCCCAGGGCGGTGCATGTTAGAAATACACGTCGCACTAATACTTCACATCCGTATGAGGTTCAGCCTGTTACTCCTCGTACAACGCTTTTCAAGCAGCCTTTTATATGGAGAACATCATCCCTTTGGAATAATTTGCTCAGGACTGTGTTTCCCACCAAGTACAATTTACAGCGCTTCAAGAACAACGTGAATCGCTTTTTCCGCACACATGTCGATCCTGTAGCGCTTTAGGGACTTCCCTGCAGCACGTGAGCTAGACCCACAGAAAAAAAAAACTGGTATATACACGTATTATAATGAACGTTTTTTAATAGGTATTGTAGTTTTCATATTACATATTTGGTTACATATCTTTTTTTAAGTAAAAATACACTTTTAAGAGCTTTATATTTAAGGACAAAAATTTTAGCAATAAATAAAGATCAACGAGGAAGCAATAATTCGTAAGTGAACATATATATTTTGTAATCTTAAGCCAGAATCATGAACAAAATAATAGATGAACAAGTCACCTTTTTTGTAACACATTTCATGATATTGGGTATCAGTCGCATAAAATTACATTATCGAGATATTTTTTGATAAAATTTTATTTTTGTAGATTATCTTTTGCGCTTTTACGTTAATTAAACGATAAAATATTGATTATTACGTTGTAATTTTGTGACCGATAAAAATATAACGAAATTTCTTCTTATAAATGCAAGTTTAATGTTATGCTCCTTCTTCCTTCTTTGTATAGGCATGATTGGCTGTTTAGTACCGTCTTTACCTACTTTACATTGGATTTGTTTTACTCTAACGTTTTCAGGGTCTATACATGTTTCCTTCATAATGGTGACCTGTCTCTTATGATGCTAACCATCCTTTCTTCTGTTATTCTACCTATATTGTTGCATTGCAGTCATTCATATTATCCATTTTGCATATCGGTGCAAGATTGTCAGTTCCTTCTGTATCCAATAGGATCTTTCCCGCTTTTCTACGCACTATTTTCATTTCTATTGTTTTGGGTATTACTTATGTTTTTGATAAATCTTGTTTCTTTTTCGTGATATTGCATTGTTTATGTGTGTCTTTATGGTTTGGTTTTTCACTTTTGTGATATAACAAAAATTCTATATATCTTTGCCAAGATATTTAAACTTCATATATTGTTATATAATAATTTGGTTAACAACAAGAATACATCTTAACGTTGTATTAAAGAACACTTTGTTTTTGTTATGATATAGTTTATCCAAATTTTTATTGCTTTTGTTGAAGTGGTAAAGAAACCTCTGAAAGACGTCTTCGCTCTCTGCTATCAATATGGCGTCGTAAGCATAAAATTGTATGTTTTGATGTTGTGAGGTATGTGTCTCTGATAAAAAAGGTATAAGTACGTCTTATAATTGTACTCGTTTAAAAGCTTCATCTAAGCCAATTAAACATAAAAGCGCTGGCCTTGTATTCTAGTAAAATGGCATTATGATAAAAAGGTATTTTTGCAAGACCATCCTGATTTAAGCCCCTGTTGTTCCTCAGTCAGTGCACGTGCCCGTTAATTTTGTTTGTTATTATTACTGTTAGTTTTAGACTTG
>CM032449.1:122911357-122978857 GCA_019049505.1 Pachyrhynchus sulphureomaculatus | reverse complement strand
AGTAAAAGTCAATATTTAGTTGAGCCACCTTTAGCCGCTATCAAAGCTTTAATTCTGCGCGGCATGCTATCAATGCAAGATTGTACTGTCTCCTGCATTTGAGGATGATGATTCCACACATGAATAATCTTTTCTAGGAGCTGGGTTTTGTTGGTAATCACATCTTTAGCCACTTCTCTTTTCATCAGCTCCCACACATTTTCAATGGGGCTATTACCCGGCCAATCCAACAGAGGGATATTTTTTTCTGCCAAAAAAGCTTTAACAGACCGAGCAGTGTGGCAGGGAGCTCCATCTTGCATGAAAGTGAATGGTTCCCCATTTGGAAACCATTCTCTGAGCTGCGGAATCAACCGATTTTGTAATACCTCTTTGTACTGATCTTGCCTCATTATTCCTTTGACGACGTACAGACGTCCAGTGCCCTTGCCGCTGATGACTGACCAAATCATCACTTTGGTGGGATGTTTAACCGTCGGGACGACACAATCAGGATGAAACTTTTCTCCATGACGACGACGCACATACTGAACTTTATTCTGCAAAATTTCGAATGTGCTTTCCTCACTGAAGCAGACCTGTCAAAAATAGGAAAAATATATAAACTTCCATGTTTATTTGCTTTATTTAACTGAAAATGATAATAATGGATCAATTATTGATTAAATTGCTGTATCTTGCCGATCTCCAGAAGTCCACATCTTTGTCTTGCCATTGTTTGGCCCACTTCAGGCGCTTTGCTTTCATTGCAGCTGTTAACTTGGGCTTCCTGGCGGGGCGGCAGGCCTTAAAATCTAATTCTTTCAATTTTCTTCGAACAGTGCGCTCAGAAGCATTTACGCTAGCATCCTGGAGTTGTGATTTTATTACCTTTGTCGTAGCAAATCTGTTTTCTACACAAATTTTCTTCAAACATCTCTCTGACCGTGGAGTGAAAATTGGTTTTCTACCGCATCTTTTCTTTCTTTTCGGGCTTAATTCCTTCACTGACTCAATTTTCTTTTTTATGCGTCGTACACTAGCTTCAGAAACCTCCAATCTTCGTGATATTTCTCGGTTTGTAAATGTTTTCGCAATCACAAGGGCCTTCACTTCAGCTTTTTTACGTGGTGAAAGATCGCCTTTTCTACCCATAATGAAAATAGTCCAATTACTTTTTTAAAACACTGCATACAAAATAAACTAATAACTGAGTAGTATAAAACTGTTAAACAAACAATCACAGTCCATAAAGCCACAGAAACACCTCCGTACCTGACTCGATTCCGATCGCGACTGATACAGGTTTGTACTTGTTTACGTTCATGTATCACTTTGTCAACATAGTGTTGCCATATGTTAAAAATAAATACAAATATGTAGTCTACAACAATTCTTTTAAATAAAAATCAATAATATTGTAGTTTAAATATACCATTATTGCATAAAAACTCTTAAGAAACATAAAATTACTAAAAAAAAATACAGTGCGTCTAATAATTTGGCCAGGGACTGTATATACATATATATATATATATATATATATATATATATATATATATATATATATATATATATATATATATATATATATATATATATATATATATATATATATATATATATATATATATATATATAAATAATTACTACATTTCGTTAAATAATATTATAAATATCTAAATTAGAATCATCAACAACACAAATTATAATATTTCTATGATCTAAGTTTTCCAACAAATAGACAGTTTACATAACAGTAGCCTCACATGATCGGAAATTACATTTCATCTTAATACTAGGAACACCAATAAATGAAAAAATTATTAAATAAAATATGTACGCTTCCCATACAGTTTTGAATTTTATATAATTACTTTAAACTACTCTAATATAAACGGTTTTTATAAAAAGGTGTACTTTTGTAATTTTCATTATTACACATAACATAGATCATACTATATGTTTTTATGTAGTAAATTCGCTACCGTCTGTTAACTTTTATATTGTTTAAAAGAAAAATGAAACAGTTCTAATTCAACCTCGCAGAAAGACGTTAATTTAACATTTATGTTGAAAAAACCAACTTTAAGTATCAAAAACTTCGAATTAATTTTGAGGCCGGATTCATAAACCGAGTTAATTTTGGTCAGTATAATCGGTGCTGGATGGAACCAGAACTAATTCCGGCTGCGGTTCATTCTTCCCATGCCAAAGCCGTATAGCGTTACCGTTGTCTTCAGTAGTAATCACCGTCTAACGGCATCAATTACATTCTCGTTTAATGTTATCAGTCAATGTGACCGTCTACCGTCCTCTGCTAGTGTTACCGTTGATGTAATCGACGCCATTGTTTTTTACCGTTTACTCGTTGTATGCATTTATCATCGTTCGTTAGCGTTACAAACTCCCTTTTTCCGGTGGCGTTACCGCTTACTGTGTATAATGTCTTGCTTTAATATTATCGTTGCCTGCCGCTTCATCCGCCCGCTTTCACTTTGAAGCTACATTTTATACTGAGTTTCTACTAAACATGGGAGTAACCATTTATTTATCAGTTCCTTCGTTCTAACCTAACAGTTACCCTTGGTTTACCGTTTGTCCACTATACCAAGCGGTCCGAGGCCGATGAACTCTGTACCCCACGGACAGAAAGGGCGGTACCCGAGATTTAAGTGTTGGAGAACCTATGTTATATATATTACTTATATATGCTAGAGAAGGACCGGACGAATATCTTTAATGTTGATGAGTGGTATTTTAAGTTAACTTAACCTGTTTGTTAGATATATTTAACTAAACTGTTAAATAAAGAATTTAAAAATAATAATATACAAGTACTCATTTTCTTACCTTTGAATCTCTCTTGGTTGTAAATAAGTAATCCCCCTTCAAGAAGAAGTCCTGAATGTTCGTCGCATAAATCTGACTCATTCTATTTCTAAATAAATTATTTGAATATATGATTGATCCCAATCCATTTGGTTCATTTCGTTGCACTAATAATTGATGATTATCGCCATCTTTAGACCAGAAAAAGGCTTTTACAAACTCGTGAGCCGGTCGGAAAGTCTCACCAAAATCTTCTGTTATCCATAGCTAAAAATATATTTATTCTGTTAAAAATTTAAACAAACAACGGGAAAATAAAATTTTCTATTTACAAATTTTAATATGGAAAGTTTGTCACAAGTTTCTGTGAAATATTTATAGAAATTAGAAGATGTATATTTTTTTGTTATCAAGCTTGTTATTTTAAACGGAACATCCTGTTTGTTAATAGATTGGTTACCTAGTTGGAAACAAGGTATTTCCATCGTAATGACTTAAACTTTTGTAAGGTTACAGATCCTAGATAGGTCACTTTGGAGAAAAGATTTGTTTGTGTACATATCTTAATTTTCATTCTTTATCTAAAAATATTAACTTCTGGTTTAAAAAAAACTGATCGGAACTAGCCAATTCTCCTTCTGATAAACTGGAAATAGATATTTTTAGATAGAGGATAAACCTAAAATAGCGATATATTAAACCATATTGTTTTATGATGTATTGCTTAGAAGTTGTACTCATTAAAGGTCTAATATGATTAATGGTTATATCTGAATATCCTATAATTAAATACACAATATATAAACGATATTTGTAATGGGGAATTTATATTATTGGGTGTTTAAATTAATTTTTAGGAATTTTTCGGTAAAAATATCGCTTTATTGTAAAAAAATGGTTACACAGTTATACAATTCAAAGGATTGTCCATCGCTAGCCCCTACTTTCTCGCATCTTTGTAGCATCATATGAATACCACGTTGAAAGAACGACTCATCTTTCGAGGCTATCCACGAATCGACGCATTTTTGGTATCCTCATAGGAATGGAAGCGCTGTTTAGACAGGCCGTGCGTCATCGATCAAAACAAGTGATAATCAGAAGGAGGAATGTCTGGTGAGTAGGACAACCCATTCAAGAGCTTCTACCATTTGCTTGACGGGTTTTGCAATATATGGCCGAGCGTTGTCATGTTGAATAATCACTTTGTCTCATCTTTTGGCATATTGAGGTTGTCTTTCCTTAAACGCTCGGCTAATTGTATCAATTGTTATCGCTAACGTTCCCCAATAATAGTTTCGTTGGATTGGAGCAGCTCATAATACACTACACCCAGCTGATCCCACCAGATACACAGAATAAGCGAGCTATGAGTATTTGGTTTTGGCGAGGATGATAGTTTACCGGGTTTCACTCATGATTTATTGCGCTTTGGATTTCGTAGCGTATCCATTTCTCATCACCAGTTACGATACGATGCAAAAAACCTTTCCAATCGTACCGTTGAAGCAGTTCATAGGTCAAAAATCGCCTTTCAACGTTTCTCAGTTTAAATTGGTACGGCACCCCATTTCTTTGCTTTTGAACATTTCCAGTATATGTAAGCGCTTCAAAATGGTCGTGCGACCAAGTCCTAATGATTCTGCAAGTTCTTCTTGCATTTGGTACGGGCCTTCATCGAGTAATGCCTCCAATTCTTCATTTTTAAACTTTCTCGGCTGGCCTGAACGTTCTTTATCTTCCGTGTCGAAATCACCACTTTTAAAGCGTCGAAACCAGTACTCACATGTTTTTATCGATGGAATATAATCACCATAGGTTCCCGACAGCAATCGATGACTTTCAACAGCGCTTTTCTTGGAAAAGTAACACTTCCTGCAAATGGTGTTTTGTTGACACGTAATTGTCATTAAAATCTAACGATGATGCTTCACCATGCATATGACAACAATATGCCCCGATGCGATATAATACAAGTTACGCCTTCTCTTAGAAATCCCTCAAAATTAATTCACACTCCATATATATCTACAGATATGCTGGACGTTCAATTTAGAATAAAAAAGTCTGCAATCGGTTACCCATAGCAACCGGAACAGATAAAAATACTGATAAAACGTTACTAAATTGTGTTTAAAATTGCCATTCCGAAGAAAACATGTCTCCTAAATATTAAAATCTTTTACTGGAAAGCTCTTTCTCACAACCCTGTAATACTCGTTATGTGACAAACTTTGTTATGAAATTTTTTGCCAGTTTGTGTATCCCACTACAATAATTATTTTTAGCAAATGTCTTGTAAATAATAGTTGAATAAAGGAGATTTTCAAAAATTATTTAAATTTTTAGGTATGGTCGTGTGAAATACCAAATTTCTTAAGCGGTTTAACCAGTCTTGCAAACTTTTAGACCAGGGGTGCTCAAACTTTAACTGTTGGCGATCTACCTTAATATTGTTAGACTACGATCGATCGACTCTGAGAGGCTGCAAGTAAGTGTGATGCAAGATTGTCGTCTAGGTAGGGTGTATCGTGGCATAGATATTAGTTTTCCGCACAATATGCATTTTTTTAGTCAAGGTAAGTGTAGGTCTGCTCTAAAATGTCAATGAAAAAACTCATAATTATTCAAAATTGCGAGTTTATTGGTTCTTACAAAACAAACGAGTTCTAGTGTCTAAACTTAACTAAAGAGTGACTTTGGATGTTGAAGCGTGGCACTGCATGTCCTCAGCATACTTTTCATAAGGTGGAAAGATGGAAAATAGTACAGAAATATAGGAAAAATTGTTAAAAAGTCGCATGCTACTGTTCAGTACATTGTAAACCAGTATATATAAAATTCGATCACGCTCCGGTCGTCCCAAGAAACTTCCACGTGAAGAGGCCAGTATTGTTAGACAAATAATTATGGATCCCAAGAAAAGTGCACCAAAATTAAAAGAAGTACGGGAATTATTTATGAAAAATGTTTGTTCACAAACAGTGAGAAATTGTTTACACAGTGCAGGCTATAAGGGGTATGCGGCCAGAAAGAAGCCGTTAATTTCGGAAGCTAATCACTAAGGACACCCAAATATGTAAAGCGCATATATTGCATATTTTGCATATTATATGCATTTTTCTAAATATTTGCATATATGCTTTAAAAATAGCATATATGTGCATATTTGAAGGAATTTATAATAATGTAGGTCTTTGGCAGGCGTTTTCATTCATTTTTTCGGAATAAGGGTCAATGTTTAGGCCATCGCCGCCGGTGGTTTTCCTCAAATAAATTTTATTATTTTATGGTCAGTAAAAACCAGTCAGTAAACCCCAGACGGCCATCAGAGCATACTTGTATTATTAATTTATTAGATTTCATTTTTGGTTGAGCTTTTAAAGTGGTTACGTCGATTTGTGATTTTTATCTTGCGAGTCGTATTTTACGGTCTACGGTGAAATGCCCAAAGCCAGTAGTGTGTTAGTGTGGATTAAACCATACAAAGAACTAAGAATAGATAAGGGAAAAATCTACTGTTCTGCATGTGTTAAAATTGCAAGATAATTTTTGAATACCTATTGAATATACAGGGTATTTCATTTTCGTTTAATATTTAAACATAACGAAATTTTTGTCAGGATTTTAATTAAATTTTCTTTTTTTTTATTGCAGATACCATGCGATAAAAAATTTCAAATAGAGCAACACGTGAAAACTGCTTGCCATATTGCCAAATTGAGTAAGACGAAACTTGGAAATAGGCCACAACACACATTAATGCAATGTTTCCAACCAACGTACAAAAATAAAGAGCTAAATAAACAAGACATCTTTAACCGAGATCTATGCCGTGCAATGATGACATCAAACATTCCGTTATCGAAGCTACGTAATCAAAACTTTACTTCCTTCCTCCAGAAGTATTGCAAATTATCCCAGGTGGAGAAACGACGTAAGCTCCTTGTATTCACAGGTAATTGAGGAAATTAAAGGTAAAATTCGCAACGAACATTTTTACATATGTATTGATGAAACCACCGATTCAAGAGGACGGTATATTGCGCATTTATTGATTGGAGTTCTTAGCGACGATATTTTGTCAAAATCTTATCTGATTGCTTCCAAACAGTTAGAAAAAATAAATGCATTGACAGTGGCCAGATTTGTTCAAGAGGAACTATCGAAGTTTTTTCTTCCTACGCCTGTTCCAGGAGATAATTTTTTGCTTATTTTGTCAGATGCAGCACCGTACATGATAAAGGCCGGCAAAATTTGAAAATTTTTTATCCATACTTAATATATGTAACATGTCTCGCTCATGCTTTAAATAGGGTTGCTGAGGAAATCAGGAATCATTTTCCGCTTGTGAATAGCTTAATTTCTAACATGAAGAAAATCTTCCTTAAAGCGCCTTTAAGGATTCAGTTATACAAAGAAAAACTACCAAACACTCCCCTTCTACCTCAGCCTGTTATTACAAGATGGGGCACTTGGTTGGAAGCAACATTTTTTTATTGCGACAACTTCTGTCAACTAGATGGTCTAATTGCAGAATTATCAGACGAATCTTCCCAATTCCTTACAGAACTTAAACGATTATTCAAAAATAAGGAGATAAAACAACAACTTCCCTTTCTTAAAACCAATTATAGCTTTGTTTCTAAAACCATAACTCAAATGGAGGAATCTAATTTGCCATTAACCCGAAGTGTTCAACTAATAAAACAATGTGAGGTCGCTTTTGAAAATGTAGCAGGTAAAATTGGGAGCAAAATTTTTCGAAAATTTATTTTTATAATATTTACATTTTTTCACGTACTATTTTTCGATTTTTTTTACTGCATATGGGTTTTTTACAACATTTGTATGTGCATATTTGTGACAATAAATTTATTTTTGCATATTTATGCGCATATTTTAAAGAAATTTTTTCACTTGCCATATTTTAAAGTTTTTTTGGGTTTCCTTACTAATCACAAAAAGCAGTTAGCTTTTGCCAGTGAATACGTTACTAAACCTCCTGAATTTTGGGAATCCGTAATCTTTAGTGATAAAACTAAAATTAACCTTTTGGGTCTGATGGCACAACTGAAGTTTGGAGAAAGAAAAATACCGCATTAGATATTAAAAACATTTGTTCCACAGTGAGACAAGAGGGTGGCAGTGTTCTGCTTTGGAGATGCATGTCCGCTGAAGGGGTTGGAAATTTACATTTCATTAATGGTACCATGGATCAGCATGTTTATCTGAACATTTTGAGAGTCAATTTAAGAGAAAGTGTCCCAAAAAAAAGATACATTTTCCAACAGGACAATGATATGAAAGATACCGCAAACTTGCTGCGAGAATGGATGATCCATAATGTACACTAGCAGCTTTATACACCTCCGCAATCACCCCATCGAGCATTTATGGGAGGAACTTAAACGGCGCGTTCGCAAACATAATGTTTTAAATAACAAAACAAACAACAAAACAGAATATTGAACGAATGAGAGAACATGCCAGCAGAAGCTAGAAAGCTGGTTGCAAGCATGACAAGAAGGTTACAGGAGATTATCAAGGCCAACGCCGGTCCCACTAAAAATTAGTTTAAACGAAGTTTTTCTTTTCCGTTAAACTCCGTCAAACTATTATTGGTAATTGTTAAGTGTATGGGGACTTTTTAGACATTAATTTTGTTTACATTTTTATAATAATGATGTCACTTCTAAATAAAATGTTCCGTAGTTGTTTTTAATACTAATCCTCGTTGGTTAAGTTTCAAATATTAATTTAAACATGTTTTCCCCACAGTTCCAATTAATTAGTTAAAACATAATAGAAAAATAGTATAGAAAGCAGGTGGTGTATGGAGACTTTTTGGACTGACTGTATGTGGGCCAAACCGAAATTGTCTGTTTTTATAACCGACGTCATTCAAGTTTTATTGTTAAAATTATTTTTATAAGAAAATGTCTCTGTATGCAGTTTAAGCCGACATTTTTGTATTTTACAAAAACAGCAAAATTTTAATCATATACTTATCAATGTTGCAAAGAACTAAAAACCAATTGAGAGAGGATACGACTCTTTACAACAAGGCATCGATGCTGCATATTCGTAAACCTTAATTTCAATAGTATTATATATATATATATATATATATATATATATATATATATATATATATATATATAATTTTTATATAAAAAAACTTCAATTGCATTTAGACAACAATAAAAGTACTCAAAAATAAAAAACAAGATTATGTTATCTTCTCTTAAAAAACAAACCTAAAAATCTATTGTGTCTTTGTGAATCTATTGTTATTGCTGTATATAATCATTGACGTAAAGTATCAATAAAAAGATTTAATATACCGAAAAATCAAAAAAAAAGTAAAATATTTTACCTAGTACTTCCCGTGCAACGTAGAATTCTAAAATAACTGGTAAAAAACAACTTAATTCAACCAATACGACGATATTTTAAATAATATGTACTTTATAGAAAAATATTAATCACAAAAAAGTTGAGAACGGGGAAAAAATTCAGAGATATTTACAACTGAAGTTTGCCATGTCCCACTAAACAGCTTTTTAACCGATCGAAAATAACAAAAAAGTAATATAATTCTCAGATTCCTTTACCTGAGGAACTCAACAAAAAAACGTAAAATACGATATATATGAAGTACGTTTGACAATTGAAAATATTGAAAAAAAAACAAAATGTTCAAATTCGTCGAGTCCGACCATCCTAAAATGGACGTAAAATACAACATATTTAAAGTAACCCGTCTAACCCACTCCTCTCCCTCTTAACTTCAATGTTCAATTAAGTAATAAATAATGAAACCATACTTTCAGATGCTTTGGTTTCAAAAACCCTGAAAAGGAATTAAAATATGATATATATTAAGCAAACTCTCTATTTCCTTTTATCATAATTAATTGAAAATAGGTAAAAATAATATAATTTTTTTAATTCTAAACTAACAGCGACTTCCCCGACTCCCTATCCCATCTCATTAAGTCCTTATATGTTTGATCATAAATAACTGAAAAAATGTAAAAATAGCCAAGTTTTCAGAAATCTCCATTGTAAGAACATTAATACCATATATTCCCTCTAATCTTTAACCCCTCATATATATTACTATAAATAATTATGCTTAAAATTTGTTCAACATGTTTGTTGTTCAAAATGGTTTAAAAAATAAACAAAATTTATCGACCCTCATCCTTTTTACCCCCGTCGACTTTATATTGCCCGAACCTATAGGTTGACCTCTACGTCAAGTATTATATGTATATGAGTAACTATGTTTTTCGTGATCTAGAGGCCTTGAAACATGAGCAAATGCAAAAATTTCAGAGTGTGATTTATTCACGAATATAACATTTTCCTTTAACGAAAGAAGTTTGACACATAGATATCGCCAAATCCATATGATTTTTAGGAAGTACCAACCTTCAAACGATACATGTTTCATGACATTTCGACGAAAATCACTCATCGTTTACTGGTATGCTAAATTTAAACGCGGTCGTACAGATAAAAATTATGCTGAACGCACTGGACGCCCAAATGAGGCGGTTACACAGGAAAATATAAAAAAAATCAACAAGATTATTTTGAATAACCGTAAAGTGAAATTGCATGAGATAGCTGACACCCTACAAATATCAAAAGAATGTGTTGGTTATATTTTGCATGCAAATTTGGGCATGAGAAAGCTCTGTTCGAAATGGGTACCGCGTTTGCTCACAGTGGACCAAAAACAACAACGTGTTGATGATTCTGAGCGCTGTTTCGACCTGTTTAAGCGGAATAAAAAGGATTTTTTCATGCAGCAGCCGGTGAAAGCCGCCCTAAGCGAGCAAAGACACAACAGTCGGCTGGGAAGGTTTTGGTCTCTGTATTTTGGAATGCGCATGGAATAATTTTCATCGACCATGCTGAGAACTGAAGTATTCTCCAGATTTGGCCCCCAGCGACTATTATCTATTTGCAGATCTCAAAAAAATGCTCGCTGGAAAGAGATTTAACTCCAATGAAGAAGTTAAGCCGAAACGGGACTATTTTGAAGGCAAAGACAAATCTTTCTACAAGAAAGAAATGTTAGAAAAGCGTTGGACTGATTGTATCGTTCTTGAAGGAGACTATACTGATGAATAGTCGAATTTTGTAAACAAAGTGTTTTAACTAGCTAGACCAAAAACTTTTACTATCTTTTTTGCTTAAACGGAAATTTTGGTTTTAAGGCCGTTTGTTTTTTAATATTTATTTATAAATTTTATTAATTATTATATTCTTTAAATAAATATATACTTTGTTTACCGATTTAATAATTGAAAAATTTTTCACAAAACATAAAACTTTGTTAGTTTATGGTTTTATATACAGGACAGTATTTTGAATTTTATATTTTTAAATTTATTTACTGTTGTCATTTCTTTCCAAAGATGTCCGTGCTTGTCGATTTACACTATCTATTTAGATATTAGCGAAAAATTGTAGAAATATGTCAGAGACAAGATTACTTTCAGGAGATCTCACAAAAATGATGTAATGTTTTATTTCAGTGAAAATTAAATTATTAGTAAATGTCAAATCTTAGTCAGCAATTAAAAACTATAATAACCGCTTTAATGACATTGTCTGCAATCAAATAAATCGTTTATTTATATAAACACACATAGTCATCAAGGGGGTGAGTTATCGCAAAAGTGGGCAGGAAGTGTAACCTAGCATCTAGTCACCAAATTGTTAAAATAGAAAATGTTTAAATTCTTAAAATATATACATATACCTAGTTTACACAAAACAGAAAAAAGCAAGATTTATCATTTTTTGTTTTGCAGGAATAATTACCGATAGCCGTGATATATATATATATATATATATATATATATATATATATATATATATATATATATATATATATATAAATGCTGAACTGCTGGTTTTTAATAAGATCGTAATGTAAAACAGTAAAATTTGAATTCATTTTGTGTGACTGTTTTCAAAATTGATCATTTTATTACAGCCTTAATAATTATCAAAAAAATATTTATTAAACACTACTATCATAACTGTTTTCAAGTGTTATGAAGGAATCTATGTAAAAGTTTGGTTATTACATTACGATCAGAAATGTTACGCAGTGCAAATGGTTTTTGAAGCTTTTAAAGCGACTAAATTCTTCTCTTGCTCAAGAAAAGTATTGTATTGTGAAAAAATCACCTTTCGAGATTTTGACGTGGGATGTATAGAAGCATATTCAATACTTTTTTCAAATTCGAAAATTTTTGAAAAATTAAAAAAGAACAAAACAGAGTTTTTCCGCCAAACCAACCCGCACCTAAAAGTGTTGAAAACAAAATGATTTAGTTCAACAATTATAGATTTTCGAATTTTAGGTACAATTAATCTAATAACAAATCAAAATAATAATTGATAATACACCACACACCTAGTAAAAATAATTTTTAACCATAATTAAGAAGACTTTTTATCTATTATTTCAAGATTATTTTTTGTTAAGGGAACATTACAGTTTCTCGGGTCGGAAAAATCAACTTTTTAGAAAGTATCCTATTGGAAAGTATTATATTTCAATAATATTCTCTAAAAATTTCAGAGGAAAATTTCAAATGCTTTCGAAGTTATAGACGATTATAGCGTCAAGTGTAAGGTAAGCCAAATCGATCGCGCAGCGTGCCAACTTACATTTCGGCCGTTTACAAAGGTTTTTCTCTATCTGTGTCGAACATCTGCTGCTACTTTTATGAATCTAAGAAAGATACAAGCAGGTAAAAGGAGTATAATGGGTATAATATATTTTTGGTTTGAAGCAAAATTGTATCTCCAAAGCAAATGGTACGCTGGCCTGCTCAGTTCGAAAATATTGCTCGCAGGGCTAACATCACTCAATAAAGGTCTTAGCTAATATTGTGCAAAATGGACAAAAAATACGGGAAATTTAGTTCGAAGCGAGTGTGCAAACCACGCAAAAGATAGTTTTATGGTAATCGATTTTCAGATGAAAGTAATTCTAATTTTGCCAGTACATCTGCAAAAAAAAATGTAATGTATTGTATAGTACAATTTTTAGTTTTTACAATTTTACAATAAAAGTTGAAGTGCAAAGTTTGTGATGGAGACGTAAAATTTTTCAAACGAGACGAAAGAGGAGAAGATTTTAAGCTTTGTGTTGTGTGTGAATGCGGCGATACACTCATTGACTCTAGCCCCAAAATTGGAAAATTAATAGACGTTTCATTTTTGTAATGACATTACTCGGCTGTGGAATCGCTGAAGTGATGACGCCAGAGAGGCGAGAATCGTACGGAGAGACAAAAGAACACTTGAGAACGAGGCGTATGAGAAGTCGGAAGGAATTTTGTATGCAGCAGGCATTGCTGATTGAGCGTAAGTAGATTTTATATGCGAAAATTCGTTTGTCAAAACTTTAAACGCGTTTTTCTTCAGACAACGTGTTTTGTAATCGGCGTGCACGATAACTTAAAAACCATTTAACCGATCGGTCTGAAATTTTAATATGTTCTTCTACACAACAATAGCCCCAGTATAAACTACAATAAAAAAGACTGGTTAATTTTTTCCTCAATGTTTAATACCTTTTTTTAAGAAAAAAAATGCTATTTTTGTAGACCCCCATCTTTGTAGGTCCACCATTTTGTGAATTTTTGCTCAAACAAAATAATCGTAGTCTATACTGGGGCCATAGTCATACTTTTTGCAAGGGTTTTTTTTCCGAACGTTCCAGTGAACCGCAATCGTGTAGGCCAGCAGATCAAAATTTTCAAAATGGCTTCCATCGCAAAAAAAAAAACCCTCTAAAAAAATCGGCATCGTTCGCGTCTAACTAGAATTAATCGCTCGAGTAAAAGCACATCTCGCGTCTTAGTATCGATAGTAAACACTGCTGGTGTCGTTCAGAAATTTATTGGCTCGTATTGTAAAATATCACTGGTTTAACTAGTAAAGATGTACCTGTTAACATATCCTGTACACAATAATACTAAAATATTTGTAAAATTTTAATTATGTTATTTATCATTTAAATTATATTGATCAGCAAATGATAGTAAACGGAATATATTACTAATATCAGTAGTCGATTATTACTACTATCATATTTAGATGCAGAGAATAAAAGAAAAAAAAATTGACCAAGTGCAAGTCGGACTTGCGCAATTAGTGTTCTGTACGATGATTGCTTTTAAAATAAAATAAAATCCTTACCTAATCTAAGTTAATTAGGTCCCTGATATGTACATATTTTAATATCCAATATGTATTTCTTACTCAATAATATATAATATTTATAGCATCTTAGCTACCTAATAGCCAATCTAGAATCTCCGAGTAGCAATAAAAGTGTAAAACAAATATTTACTACCTAAATATTTGTTTAATTATAAATAAATAAAATAAAATAATTTTGTCTCGGTACAAGAGCGACGCGCGACTCGACACTAACGTACTTACATCATATTATTAAGACACATAGATTTTTTATACCAGATGTAATGAACTCGTGATAATTTTTGCTCAATCTACACTTTATGAGGAATATTCCAGAACTTTTTCAAAGTATTTTGATCAGTACTTTTCAGGAGGAGGAGGAACAGCGATTTTTGGCCATTTTTTTAACAATAATACACAGAAAAGTGTGGACAAGTATTACTTCATATATATTTTTGAATTCGTGTTTTCACAAGCTTTCATTTGGCACAACCAGTAAATTTTTTTTCACTTCCGATTTCACCCCCTAGAACTAACCCCTAAGTCAAAATTTAACTTTCACTACAAGGCTCTGATTGGGCCATCAATTCCTATATTTGTACCAAATTTCAACTTTATATATCAAATAGTTCCGGAGAGAATCGGGTGTGACAGACAGACAAACAGACGGACATCAAAGTGATCCATACGGAACACTAAAAACAAGCAAAACTGACAATAAAAAAATGTGGCTTTGTTATATAAGGTGGTCTTTTCTGAGAAACTATTAAAAGTAACTCCTTGATTGGAAATGTCATTTTGTGAATTGTTGCTTTGGTGCTAAATAAAAATCAACATTTGTAGCTACCCAAAAGCACATATTTTTTAAAAATCTTATAAGAATGTCGTCATTAAAAAGATAAATCAGGATATACGGATAACCGTTGACAAATGACATTTCAAAATAACTTCAAGATTGTACTTAAATAATAAGTATAAATTGATAAAAAATTATTTTTCCAGTTTAGATTTTCCTTGTATTTTGAATTATAACATACCATAAAATGTTGACATTATTATTAATAATGTTGTTATTCTGTAAACAGGTAGATACTGAAATATTAGCTCTAATTGCATTTATAAACTGAACTGGATAATAATCCTGGCAAAATGTTTATCTCTGGTATGATTTTCTTTCACTGAAAAGATCGCTAACAAGAGCTATGAGCTGTAAGACTGAAGTTAATTTATTAAGAAAACAAAATTCTTGACAGGCGCTAACAAAGAAGATACAACTTAAGTTTCACATATAATATGTGATAATATATAATAAATATATAAAAATATAACAATATATACACACAAACATAATTATAATCATAATAACTTTTAAACCAACAAGCCGATCAAAACTAGTCATTAGCCAGAAGTAGGATCCATCATATACATAATTGTATTCTGTAAAATTCATAACAGCTATTTTTTACTATTTGGAATATTTTCATAAATTTTCGGACTGATTGTTAAAATGAACATAATGGAATTTTTTAATAGTTATTAATCTTACCCTATTTTGTGTGTCATTTTTATCCAAAACAACAAAAGTAGAAGCATGCAATTCATGAAATGACAGCTCGCTTGGTGCAAACTTCAACTGTATCCTTTTAAAATCCTGGCCATGGTTGGTGGTAACATATAGGAGATTATGTCGTACATCAGTAAAAACAAACTAAAAAAGTAAGTAATATTGAAAAAGATATATAGTTGTAGAGGGGTATTTCTCCATTAATTGTTATGCACTAAAATTTTTAAATTACCATTGTAGCCATGATTCTCCTTACCTCCATTTATCTCAATTTTCAGTCCCACTTTGCCGACGTGCACGGATTAGAGAAAGTTTAAACCGTTAAAATCCGAGGCAGACGCTTATAGGGTCACAAATAAAAAACTACTCGCTTTAACAGAAGTACTAAAAATAGAGAGATTTTGCAACGCTTATTTTTCCAATGCCTTTATCCTTATCGTTATTTCAAGTATGCGCAGTATTAACGCGAAGGAATTGCACTTTCACACTACTGCGAAATTGAAATAAAATAAAAGTAAGGTTAGGTTAGTATTCATCTTCTATAAACTTACAAGATTTTTTCATTCATTTCATGGTTAAGTATACCGATTATTAGTATTTGATGGATCAACACAAGTTTCTAAATTAAAGTTGGGTCTAGCAAGTTTCTATCATTTCCTTCAATATTTCCAAGTTAATACCAAAGGGCCATAAATAATGTTTCATTTGAAATTAGTTCTACACAACAGTAATCACTACTGCATAAAATACTTTATTTTTTCACTCGACACGTGTTCCACTAACCATGTTAGCATCATCAGGAGCGATTATTAAGTGACAGTCAATCATCACTTGTCATGATGCTCACATGGTGGGGAAATGTGTGTCAGGTGCAAAAATAAAGCGTTTGTTGTAGTGGCGATAACTATTCTGTAATTTCATTATGGTATGCCAAAGATTGCAAAATCCCAACAAAATCTGAACACTAACTAATTGTTGTCAGTGTTATTTGCAATAAAAGATTATAATTTCAATTTTACTGTATTTTTTTAGTGGTGTGTATATCTAAGTAGGAAAAAAAGACCCTACCGTAATAACCTAAATAAAGGAAATCGTTGTCCTTAATAAAGGTTTCTTTTATTTTGTGTATCAGCTTCAACGGTGGGCGCATGCTTCAAAAAACGATAACAGTCCTTATATTTAATTTCCTCCCTTTACTATTGCTCATGCTTCAAATAGAGATAAAGACAGTGGCCTGCCAAAATAAGCGTTACAAAATCTCTCTAATATACGAATAATACGAACAGGAAAATAATTTTTAGGTTGGTTATTAAATAGAGTTGGTATATAATACTTATCTGTATTACGTTGTTGTTGAATAACGAGATTACAGAAAAATATCAGCGTTTTTCTTGGTTGTCCTGACATATCGTATTTTTAAACCGGGAGCTAGTACTGCTGAATTGCGAGTATGTATTTTTATTACCGAAGTATGTGATAAGAATTATTCCAGGAATTTCTTATCGATAATCTTGTCGCGATTATTTTGAGAACTTTAAAATTTTTACAGTTGCGAGAATTTATATTTTTAAAATATATATGTTATATGTAGCCTTATACAAATAAGTCCATTTTTCAAGCAAATTGTTCAGCTCATGAATATACGAGGGCTACCTTTTAAGTTTTTACAAAAACAATGAAAGAAAAAAAAAATTGGTACAAATCGTTTTATTGTTTCTCAAAATATGCGCCTTTAAGATTTATACACTTTTGAATGCTTTCGAACCAATTCTCGAAACATTTTTTACAATCTGAAGTTGGTACCTCAAAAACATGGTTTTGGAAGGATTCAACAGCTTCTTGAGATGACGAAAATCGATGTATACGCCTTCTTTGACATTCGGTAACAAAAAAAAGTCATCAGGCGATAAATCAGGTGAATGTGAGCAATGAGACATTAATTCGATGTTTTTCTCAGTCTCCGTTTGACGTGCTGTGTGATGAAGAATGATGCGACATTTTCGGTTGTTTTTCCTGGTTCGCCGATGACTTCTCATGTTTCCTCAGAGAGCGTTCTTTACGAGTGGTGGTCGGCGGATTTCTTTCTAGCACCTTCACTATCAACGCCGGTGTGCCCCAGGGCTCCATACTGTCTCCTACTCTCTTTCTCATTTACATTAACGATCTGCTGGAAAGGACCGGGCATCGAATCTACAGCTTTGCAGATGACAGTAAGCTTATCTCTCCATTCACTTTGAACGCTCGGACATCGGCTACTCAGGCGAATATCCGCAGACAGCAGGAGGTCGTTCAACTTAACAAAGACCTGGAAGAAATTCTATCTTGGGGTGATAGTAACCAAGTGGAATTTAACGCTACAAAAACCCAGGCGGCAGTTTTTTCTAAAAAAGTTAACGTTGCTGAACCCGACATAGTTATGTCGGGGCACTCCATTCCCCTAGCATCGTCCTCAATTTGTTGGGCGTTAATTTGGGAGTAAATATGTCCTGGCATGGACATGTTGCAGGCATAGCAAGGAGAGCTTCTCAAACGTTTGGAATATTATTTCGAACCAGAAAGCTTTACACTCCACAAAGTTAATTCTTTACAAAGCTCAAATTCGACCAACTATGGAATAATGTTCCCATGTTTGGGGCTCCGCTCCCAAACATACACTGAATTTGTTGGATTGTGTTCAGAGAGGAGCTGTTCGTCTGATTGGTGACCCAGAACTGACCGGCGACCTTGATTCGCTGGAACATCGAAGAACGGTTGGCGACTTGAGTCTGTTCTACAAGTATTTTCATAGAAAGTGGTCGAAGGATGTAGCCCGCTTAATTCCTCCCAGAGCGGGGCATGTTAGAAATACTCGTCGGGCTAATACTTCACATCCGTGTGAGGTTCAGCTTGTTACTCCTCGTACAACGCTTTTCAAGCAGTCTTTTATGTGGAGAACATCATCCCTTTGTAATAATTTGCCCAGGACTGTGTTTCCCACCGAGTACAATTTACAGCGATTCAAAAACAACGTGAATCGCTTTTTCCGCACACATGCCGCTCCTGGAGTGCTTTAGGAACATCCCTGCAGCACGTGTGCTAGACCTATAAAAAAAAATTAACTGTTCTTTGATCCTCCACAGCAATGGTTGCAACATATCCAGTATAACCAAAGAAACAAGCGATCATTTTCTTGGAAGTGCTTCGCGAACAAACCACTTTTGTTGGATTCAGTTTGTCTTGGAACTCCCAAACAGTTGATTGTTGTTTAGTTTCCGCCTCTTACAAAATTTCGTCTCCTGTTACGATGTTGTCTACGGATTTTGCATGTCCTCGGTCTAATTTTTTGAGTATTTGCTTACACCAATTGATATGAGCCTTTTTTAAGTTTCAGTCAAATTATGCGGAATTCATAGGGAACAGATCTTTTCACGGCTAAATTTTCAATCATGTTGCACATATGTTCGATGTTTTTTGGAACATTAATCGACTTTGATCGACCTTCACGAAATTCATCACTGACGGAAGCACGACCATGACGAAATTCTGCAAACCAATTGCAAACGGCCTTTTCTGATGGTAATTCATTACCAAAAGTTGAATGAAGCGATTGGAGGCATTGTTGTTGACTTAGGCCTTTACTAAAATCGTAAAAAATCATCCAACAAAAACTTTTCCGTGAAATTTCCATTTGTTCACAAAACTTTTTTTCAAACGCTCACTGTAAACACACTACTCGGCCAATTTTTAAGCTGCCACTGTTTTAACAATAACAAATGTTAAATTTTACAACAATGGTAATGTCACATCTCAATAGCGCCATCTAGTGATCGTTTGTAAAAATTTAAAAGGCGGCCCTCGTAGAATGCCAAATAAGGAATTACTACTATCTAATAGTCATCATTGTACCTTTTATTAAAAATAAATGTATTTTGGATTTTATATACTTTAGACCCTAACAATAAAAACTCGCGAATTTTTTTAGAGTTAGGTTAAAATGCACTCAAATTGCGAAAAGTTCTCATCACCAACAGTTTCAACTTATAGCATTTTTTATACCTTTTTTTTGTAAACTTTTTAATAGAAGAAATTATATATTTGAGATTAAAGTTACCCATACAAACTTGCCTCGGGAGCTTTTTTCCAAGAATAAGTGAACAAATTTGAAGTAGGATGGTAAGGGCTTATTTACTCCACAGGAATGTCAGCATAATTTGTGAAAGACATCGATTTTTGCAATAGAGGAGAAATGCCCAAAAACAAATTAAAAATGTCAATCATAAAGCGTAATAATAAACATTGTTACTCATAAAATTATTATTTGTTCTGGTACTTTCACACAAGAAGAGTCTGCACTATTTTTAATAATAAACTTCTCGTCAGAAAACTTGGCATAGCACATTTATAAATAAATAACCTTATTGTCAGTAAAGTATTACAGTATTAAATATAATCACATTTCTGCTATATATTTTATTGTCAGGAAATTATTGTCATGGAGGTTACACCAGAAGTTTCAGAATACCAATAAATATGACTGTTATTACCATTTTTAAAATGATAGAAATTTCAATTATAATTATAAAAATAGACTATATTTTTTAGGTGTAAAAAATTAATTCTAGGCTTGTATTTTTCATCCACTACACAACCTATTCAAATTGGAAATTCTTTCCCAACCAATAGTTATTTTAAAGTGACTTCAAATAAGGTATAGTACTGGATCCTTCTGTGAACATACTCCGAAAACTCAGTTGTAGCAATGCGATTCGAAAAGTAACATTTAAAGCATTTCTTTTCGCATTTCAGCTTAAAACAAAAACGAAACCAAGACAAAAAGTTTGTTCGGCTTTGGGTAAAAACAGTATATCGAACAGCACTTGTTAAAAATGGTTCCAGCAGATTAACCAAACAGAGTGGAAAAAGAGGATTTAAAGGCAATTTTGGACGTAAACTTAACTGGAATTTGCAAATACATTCGAAGTGACCGTGGTAGCCTATTTCTCAGCGTCTACAGAACCTAGGAAGGTAAGGAATCCAGGTGGATTTCTCACGAGCTCACTCCCGAGAACAAAAGCATACGTAACGATAGTATTCTTGCTTTACTCTTTAAATGCAAGAAAAAGAACTTTTCGCACAAAATTTTGAGTTGAGGTAAGCATCACACAACTAAACCCACATGCATAAAAAATCTTGCTATGCATTTGGGGGCACCAAGTCAGTTTAAAGAATCGAAAAAAAGACTAGATAAATTTATGACATCGAAACAACCAACTCTTTTCCGAACTGGAATATGATAATTATCCAGAGATGGTAAAAATAAGTCAGGGAGATCACTTTAACAGTTAGTTATATCAGTTTTTTTTAGAAATAAATATCAGAGATCTAAGATTTTTATCTTTTTGGAAAATTTTTCCTATTTTAGGTAAAAGCATAAGTTGCGATACACTCCATTTCTACATTAAAAGTTGACTAAATATCAACTCTTTATCGTGTCCTTAGGTCAAAAATTAGAAATTTAACATTTCCTCATAATTTTCGACTGCTAAGGTCAGGTAGATTGGACTGCTGTTAGAACCTGGTAAATTTTAATTGATAGCTAGTTGTGAAAATAAAAGCCAATCAATGGGTTATTTTTATTTGGCGTTTGGAAGAAACTGTAGGCAGGAGTTATGATTAAGTTGATTTGGGCCTGTTTCTGCTTTTCATTGTTAATTGCTTATAATTATGCCGAAAAAGTCTCACTTTGTAAGTGTCTGTGTATGACTATTATCTTGGAACGTTGACTATAAATTTTGAGAATTTTATTCTGAAATAAATGTGCGTTTTCACGGTCTGATTTACTTCCAGTGTACTATCAAAGAGACTTTATTACTGATTCGTAATTTAGTGGTAGTAGTTTATAATGTTTCCCAGTAATTTTTCTATTAAAATGAAAACACTTAATTTCGATAGACTAGTCGATTCGTTTATTATGGACCTTTAATTTTCTTTCTAGAAATGTGATTCTTGATTTAGAAAAATAAACAACTTAAGACTTGCCCCAAATCTACTAAACATAGACTTTTGAGTTAAATAAAGTCTGCTAAAGATACTGAAATTTCTAGTCTTTCATTTCTTTGGTAACACGTTCACTAATACATACAAACTTACATGAGTATTATATCTTGGATGATTATAAAACTTTTCCAAGGTAGCATAACTACCATTAGACAATGTGAATATGTCAGTTTTGTTGACATATGTGTCGCCATCATCGTAAGAAATATAAACTGCCGAAGGGCTAATAGGCTGAAGGTCATATATTCCAAGGGACGGGTCTCGAGCCAAACAGATTACTACTTTGCTGTTTTCGCCCACCCAATGGACCATAAGCTGCTTGTGGGTATCATTTAGATCGTTGATCTGAAAAAAAATATATATATATAAGTTCAGTTCAGAACTGCAGTACAACTATTTACAATTTTATGAATTTAATTAATAACAGAATTTGAAGAAACCAGGTGGTAATTCGAAACGCATTTAACATCGCACATTTTATATTGTAACTTTGTTAGCAAAGTTTTTTCAACATTTAAGTAGTTTCACTGAGGTGTTAGATGTAAACTTATTGAAAAAAAGTATTGCTTGTACATATTTTTGTTAAACAGGGTCATTCTTTAGATATCTCCCTAAAAGGCGATAAATAGAATTACGGACAATATTTTTAGTCTGTTAAATTATTAATATGTTTTGGAATCCATGGTTGATTACTTGGACAATACGATAAATTACTGCTTAAACGGATTAAATTCAAGAAAGGTGATGTTACTTTTACCGCATTTTAACACCAAATAATTCTAATTATGAAACCAATTAAAAAAGGATATGGCACTTCAAGAAGATACATATATATATATATATATATATATATATATATATATATATATATATATATATATATATATATATATATATATACATATACATATATATATATATATATATATATATATATATATATATATATATATATATATATATATATATATATATATATATATATATATATATATATATATATATATATATATATATATATATATATAATATATATATATATATATATATATATATATATATATATATATATATATATATATATATATATATATATATATATATATATATATATATATATATATATATATATATATATATATATATATATATATATATATATATATATATATATATATATATATATATATATATATATATATATATATATATATATATATATATATACACATATATATTATCCATATATATATATATATATATATATATATATATATATATATATATATATATATATATATATATATATATACACACACACACTAGCCGGGCCCGCGGCTCCGCTCGCGTGGACTTGATTCACCACTATCGTCACTGCTTATTCCTTATATTACCCAACGTAAAAAAATATCTCCCATTATTTCCCCTTATCTCTCAATATTTCTCCTTATCTCTCATTATCTCTACATAATTTCCATTATCTAGGCTTATCTCTGCTCATCTCCCATTATTTCACCTTATCTCCCATTATTCTCCTTATCTCCCATTATCTAGGCTTATCTCGGCTTATCTCTCAATATTTCTCCTTATCTCCCATTATTTCTCCTTATCTCCCATTATGTCACCATAACTTCCATTATCTAGACTTATCTCTGCTTATCTCCCATTATTTCTCCTTATCTCCCATTATTTATATTTATCTCCCATTATCTCACTTTATCTCCCATTATCGAGGCTTATCTCGACTTATGTCCCATTATTTCTCCTTATCTCCCATTATCTCACCTTATCTCCCATTATCTAGGCTTATATCGAATTATATAGAACATATGTATAAAATTTATAAAAATACGTAAATCGGATAAGTGGTTCTCAAGTGATAAGCGCACTAACGGGCAGACAGACAGACAGAGAGACGCTGCACTTTATATATATTCTAGATAGAAGATTATAGATAACCTGGCCAGAGAACAAATGTATGAATTAAAAAAAAAACACGTAAATCGGATAAGGGGTTCTAGAGTGATAAGCGCATTAACGGACAGACACACAGACAGAGAGACGTTGCATTTTATATACATTATATTCTTTGCTACACGATATCGTTCCATATTTAATGCTTTAGGCAGTGTATTGCAAGAGAACGCACTAGCGGCAAACTTTTCTCCGACTTGATTCACTATCATCGTTACTGCTTATTCCTTATGTCACCTAACGTAATAAAATATAACCTATAACCTGGCCAGAGAACATATGTATGTTTAACAAAAAAGCACGTAAATCGGATAAGTGGTTATCCAGTGATAAGCGCACTAACGGACAAACAGACAGACAGAGCGACGTTACATTTTATATATATTATAGATATTCTTTACTACATGATATTGTTTCATATTTAATGGTTTAGCATGTTTAAAAATAAGCACGTAAATCGGATACGTGGTTCTCCAGTGATAAGCGCACAAACGGTCAAACAGACAGAGATATGTTGCATTTTATATATATTATAGATGTAATCAAATATATATCTATAACCTGGTCAGAGAACATAAGTATGAATTTAAAAAATCACGTAAATCGGATAAGTGGATCTCGAGGAATAAGCTCACTAACGGATAGACAGACAGACACAGAGACGTTGCATTTTATATATATTATAGATATAGATTATTATTATTATTATATAACCTGGCCAAAGAATATATGTATGAATTTAAAAAAAAGACACATAAATCGGATAAGTGGTTTTCGCGTGATAGACGCACTAATGGACAGACAGACAGAGATACATTGCATTTTATATATGTTATATTATAGATTATAGATATTCTCTGCTACATAATATTGTTCCATATTTAATGGTTTAGGCTCTGTATTGCAAAGGAACGCTCTAGCGGCAAACTTTTTTCCGACTTCATTCACTATTTTACGTCACTACTCATTCCTTATGCTACATATCGTAATAAAATATAGCCTATAACCTGGCCAGAGAACATATGTATGTTTTAAAAAAAAAAGTACGTAAATCGGATAAGTGGTTCTCCAGTGATAAGCGCACTAACGGACAGACAGACAGACAGGCAGAGAGACGTTACATTTTTTATATATATATATATATATATATATATATATATATATATATATATATATATATATATATATATATATATATATATACATACTGAAGTCTGCTTATAAGGAACCGGTTTATAGCGAATTTCCGGTTAAAACGAACTATATTATAACGCACGAAACTTCCATAACAGCAATACAAACTTTTATCGGTTATAACGAACCCGGTTATAACGAACTTCGGGATAAAGTGACCCAAATTTGGATGTTTCGTGTCAGTTTTTAACGAACTTGCCACTCCCTGTGCTCGATGTCGCGCGACTTGATCTAGGGAGTTCACCGAAACTCACTGGGACCCCTATTCTACTTGTATCCGCTGCGTCGCTAGTTCGAGCAATATTATTTTCAATTCACTTGTCGTGTTATGCGGTTCTAATGCATATTTCATCAAAGTAGCAAAGTGAATGTTTTAAGTTTTTATTTTAAAATGAGTACACAAAAACGTAAAGCGTTTACTATAAAAATTATAAGGAAAATAGAAAATGGAGTTAAACAAAGTGATGTTTGCAAACAGTTGAATTTAACTAAACCTATGGTTTCTACCATATGGAAGAAGAGGCAAGAAATCTTATCAATCTATGATAAAAGAAACTTTAGTTGTAAAAAAGTAAGAAAATCTACACATGACCAAGTCGATAAAGGACTCCTTAAATGGTTTAGGCAAAAACGAAATGAACATGTTCCTCTTACCGCCTATACTTTACAAGAGAAAGCTAGTGAATTGGGAAAGAAAACAGAGAACACTGAGTTAACTGTTCTAGAAGTTGGATTGAACGATTTAAAAAGCGACATAATATTAGAGGGGGTAAAATAGTAGAAGAAACTGCAGGAGGGGATATGACTGTTGTTGGTTTGGTTGGCCAATGTATGGTCGGAAATTCGAGAAAGTTATGAATATGTGGACATTTTTAATGCGGATGAAATGGGTTTGTTTTACAAGAAGACGCCTGATAAGACATTAAAGTTTGTCGGAGAGAATTGTGCTGATGGAAAATTATCCAGGGTAAGGATTACTGTGTTGGTAACTGCAAATATGTTTGGAACAGAAAAAGAAAATTGTTGGTGATAGGAAAACCCGCCAATCCCAGGTGTTTTAAAAACAAAAATTTACCAGTAAAGTACAAATCAAACAGTAAAGCCTGGATGACATGCCTCCAAACACAAGTGCAAAGCTCCAGCCTATGGATCAAGGCGTGATACATTCTTTAAAATGTAAATTTAAAATGTAAGATTCTACTTACGAAAATGTTAAAGAGATTATTGATAAAGGTAACATTTTTTCTGTAACTCTCTTGGACGCTATAAACTTTATCCATATGGCTTGGCAAAGAGTCAGTAGAGAAACCATTGCAAACTGTTTTAAGCATAACAGATTTTTAAGGAAGGAATGTAGATATGACTCAGATGATGAGCTACCGTTGACTCAGTGGAATGAAAAACATCGAGAAGATCCTACTCATTGTCTAGAATTTGTTTACGATGCTGACATTCAACAAAGTACAGTGGAAATCGAGATTAAAAAGATGTTTAATCATTTTAATTTTGAAGAATATGTAATGTGCTGATAATGAATTAATGACGAGAGAAATATTAACTGATGATCAAATTGTGACATAAGAACTTCTGAAAAAATTTTAAGGGATAATGACGACGAAGACGAGCTTGGAGAAAGAGATAATATGTTCCATTCATTTCAGAAATGACTAAAAAATTAACTGAAACTAGCATTTTTTTGGAATCTCGTGAAGTTCCTGAACATATATGGAGTAGTTTTTGTGACCTGGACGATTATATAAACACCATTTCTTTTTCAAGTAAAATTGCACAAACGAAAATTACTGATTTTATTGTATAAACTACGTATTTTAATGTTTTCGTTTATACTCGTATATGTACCAACATACATAATAATAACTTTAGTGTGACTTGTTTTATTTTCCTTTGAACGTTTTCTTTTAATTTAATAATAATTATTATTAATTTTTCTAAGCATTAGCGCCTAATCTAAATAAAAAAGTAGTGAAAAATGATATTAGATTTTGTTTACCGTTTGTAACGAACTTCGGATATAGCGAACCATTTTCAGTGATTTTTTAGGGTTCGTTATAAACGGACTTCACTGTATGTATATATATATATATATATATATATATATATATATATATATATATATATATATATATATATATATATATATATATATATATATATATGGCGGATCTCAATAATAGAGAGATTTTGCAACGCTTAATTTGGTAGGCCATTGTCTTTACCTTTATTTGAAGCATGTGCTCATCGTTTGTGCAGTAGTAAAAGGAAGCAATTAAGTATAAGGGCTAAGCTGTTATCGTTATTTGAAGCATGCGCCCACCATTTGGATCGTGCGCAGTATTGAAACAAAGTAAGAGAAACCTTTATTACGGATAACGATTCGATGTAAAAAAAGATATATGTGGTAACGCCGAAAACTCATCAAAAATATAGTTTTTTACCCGACTGCATGAGCAAGAAGTATATTTTTACACTATGTATAGTATGTATCTGAACATGTATATCCAGTTGGGTATCAAACGAAAACAGCTTTTTACCATTTTTTATATCCACATTAACTGTATATATAAAAAAAAAATACAGAGTGTGCAAGAAAGTAGTCCAAAAATATTTAATTTCTGATGAAGTCTAAGGTTCTAAATAGATTTGGTCAAATTGCTGCTTAAATAAAACTTCAGGATGTCACTAGTGACATTTTATTTTGTGGTCACAGAACACGCATTGCTGGAAAATTCTTAACTCGATACAAAAGTGGGGCGTGTACAGCAATGGTGTTTCACGTTGGTCTTGAAGGGAAACAGAGCCCTGGAAAGTTGAGGTCGTCCAAGTAACAGATTTCTTGAAGAGGGCGGAATAAGGAGAAAGCACCCCCCTTGGTAGATGTCGAGTAGGCTACATCAGTCGAATACTTTTCGTGAAAGTATTTACTTCGATGTACCTAAGAATTAATTTTTTAGTGAGTCCACAATCAGGCGAACAGCTCTCTTTTGAAGGAATCTAACAGATGTTGAGTATATGGTCAAATCTGAGCTCTATATAAGATAATAAAGCCTGTTCTAGAGATAATATTTCTAGTTTTTGAAAAGTCTTTTTTGTTATTATGTATACAACTTGATAATCTCAAGATATGTTTACTTCCAAGTTCACGCCTAGCAAATTAAGTGGCGATACCAATGGAATAAAGTATCGACATAAGACTATCGGGTTCTATAACCCTGTAAATGTCTAGGTTATTATACAGTTAAATTCTACTTAGTTATTGTCACACTAAGACCGAATTTCCGCCAAGTCTGTTAAGTTGTATAACGTCTTGCTGTTCAACATATATCAAAAATTAAGCATGTTGTCATTTGCAAAGCTACGGTCTGAGTTTTTGATCTTTTCCTGAAGACCATTAATACAAATGAGAAAGAGAAAAAACATTATGAAGGTCTGGGATACACCAAAATTGATAGAGGCGGCATGGTAAAGAAATTCATCCACCACTAGGGAGTCGCAAACAATATCTTTCACATATTAAACAAAGTCGAATGTCCAAAAGTGTGTGACATCGATTAGAAGTTCTCCTGTTGATGGCAGAAAATAATATTAAATAATTTCACATACTTGAAAAGATGCTTATTAATAGCTTTTTTTAAAATCTTTGAAAATTGCAACAGAAAGATGGCGGACATCATATAAGGTTTTCAAACAGATGAATTTTATAAGATGTACTGAAAATAACACTGGTCTACAATTTTTTTTTTTCTTTCACAAGGGCTAAATTAACGGAATATATTTATCTTTTCCATGCTGAGTTTAAATATGTTCTCAGATTTTATTCATCCGGCAGGGTTTTTTTGTGGCACTTACTTACAAAACACTGAATAATAAATACACGGCTAATTTTGTCTAACCTAAAAAGTTTTATATGAGGATTTTCGGTCATATTTTGCCTTCGAGATGTTTCTTTTCATGGTCCAGCAGTAGTCGGCCAGCATACTGGGACTCCATTTGCCTTGGTACCATAGTAGAAATTTGCTGATGAAAACGCTCACCAAGCTCATCGGAGACAGCCTAGGTGGGAGTCGAAGAAGTGAATTTTTAAGGACATGTTGCAGCCCATTTCTTTGTATGAAGTCAGAAGATCGCTCACTATTTCACTATAGTTTTCTTATTATTGCCAAGAAATCCACAACAGATATTTTTGAATGATTTCCACGCTGCTTTTTCAGGTGAATATAACAGTTCCTCAAAATGTTTATCATCCGATATTAATGGGGAGCCCTATAAAAATTCCTTCCTTCAATTTTGCATCACTTATTTTAGGAAATTTATATTTCAAATACATAAATGCTATTTTTTTTTTAAAAAAAATTTTATAAGCCCCAGTTTTATGTGCAGGGGAGGTAAATACACCTTTTCGGGATCTACTAATGGGGTATTTGATACATTTTTATGCCCAGGAATAAGAGATTCACGTTTAGACCATTGTTTCCTTATGTAGTAAGACTCTTTATCCCTGCTATCCCATTCACACACAGCAGAATTTCGTGTATCCAAGTTGCAAACCTAACAATAAAGCTGTAACCTTCAAATCACCACAGATATTCCAGTTATATTTAGTACACTAAATTTTTTCTAGTAGCAATTTCATATGTCTCCTTCATATCACTGGCATCCGCGACAGGTATAATTCATTCCCATTATGGAGTAGTACAGCCTTCAAACTGACTTTCGATGAATCTATGAACAATCGTCACTCATCTGGCTGGTGTTGATGTCCAAGACCCTCCATTACTGCACAAACATCATTACAAAAAACTACATGGCCTTCTTTAGAGAAGTAGTCACTGAAATCACTATGGCGTCTACGATAAACGCATATCCTTGTATCTTTTTGGAGTATATTCCAACCTTTGAGCCTGGAACTTAAAAGCTCAGCTGACTGTTTAGACAAATTTAAATCCCGTATGAGATAATTATGATCTTTTTGAGATAAAAAGTGAGGTTCTGATGAACTACTTGCTTCAAATGTACGGTCACTTCTCTCGCTGGGTCGAAGACGGAGTTATCACTTAAGGTCATGAAATCTGGAAACTTTGGTACAGGACACTCTTTACTATGTGGCGCAGGTCTAATTGTAGATGCCAATTGGGGTACTTAGCTGTATATTTTGTTTTGGACGTAATTCCTTTAACGTTAGTTAAGCAGAAATAACAATCAGTTAAATGGTCCTTCTGTTCCCTCCAAGTCATAGGCACTGAAAACGTCATATGATGAGTACCATTTTTCCAACCAGTGAGAAGCCTAACACATGATACACAGCATAAATTTGGGGCCTTGTCTTTATCAAAATCAGCAGCTTTACACCCAAAATAAAGCTCATAATATTTTTTCACAAGGGGTGTAAAATTTCGCCTCTGAGACTTGGAGGTCAGTTCACCACACACGTAGCAGAAATTGTTTGCCACAGGGAAGTCCCTGCGATTCGCGTTGTTCTTGAATCGCTGTAAATTGTATTCGGTGGGAAACACAGCCCTGGGCACAAGCATATACAAATAAAAACAATAAACAGCACAAAAATCAGTAGGTACACGTGTTACCAGACTCACTATAATTACAATACTGGCTACTGGCCCTCTGCTTGCTAAAAAAGTGCGATATTTGTACAAGATAGGACAGGTTTGAATATCATTAAGCCTGGACAGAGTTAAAACATGTTTCAACATGAATAAGTCTGCCTAGTGCCAAATTATTCTGAATTCAAATTCCCATTTCTATATTTACAAGAATTATAACAATGAAATCATAATATAGAGAAGTATATTACACAAAAATGACTGTCACAAGAAAACTATGCCTGATAGAAGAAATCTGATAACATATTTGAATTTAGCATAAGAAACTGAACTAGGGTCTCTCTATTCAGTTTCCTTGTGAAAAAAATCATGTTGACCAGTGTAATCAAATAATTATTTATTTTACAAAAAAGGAAAAATTGGTCTTCATTTTTAGTGATTAGATTTTCTCCGAAACTATTTGACATAGAAAGTTGAAATTTGGTACTAAGATAGGAAGGAATTGATGGCCTCATCAGAGCCATGTAGTTTTGAAAGTTAAATTTTGACTCAAGGGGTTAGTTTTGGGGGGTGAAATCGGAAGTGAAATTTTTTTTTTATCAGGTCATCGAGTGGGGTGTCAAATGAAAGCTTGTAAAAGGACGAGTTCAAAAATATATATAATGTAATACTTGCGCACAATTCTCTTTATATTATTTTTAAAAAAGTGCGAAAAATCGCTGCCCCCCCACCTTATCTGGAAAAGTACGGATCCAAAAATTTTAAAAAATTCTGGAATATTCTCTACAGGGTGTAGATTGAACGAAAATTATTACGAGTGCATTACCTTTAATAATTTGTCTGGTATATAAAAAAAAAACAAAAATTTCAAAGCCATCAGTTTTCACTAAAGATCGGAAAAAAAACTTTGTTGAAAACTCATTTGGGATGTGTTTTGTGAAGTCAATGATCATTTTATACTTCCGTAACGAAAATTTTTATTTTAAAAGCAATCAACGTACGGAAAACTTATTGCACAAGTCCGACTTGCACTTGACCGGCAATTCTTTTTAATAATTAGTTATTTCCCTTCGTCTTTCAAGCATCAATGTGCATAATTGTCAACTCCACAAAAGTCATTTCAGATTTCGTTGCCGGGCTTATCAGAATAGGTCGTTAGTGTTGGTATGCCTATTTTTCTTATTTTAAGACGTTTTTACAATTATGTGATTTTTCCAAAAAATTGTTCAGTCGACTTAATTTGTCTAATTAAGATTTCTACGAACGCTAATTAAGGAAACAAGTATATATATTTTAAAAACCTACGATTTTAAAGTAGTCAGTTATTTGTGATTTATTTCTTCGAATCGAAAATACACCATATAGAATGTATCTTGACCTTTAGAAATGATGACAAGGTATTTTTCGATATTCAATATACGTCCGTACACAGTACAAACGTAATTTTATTTCATATATCTTGTACCCATAAAACCCATAAGAGTACGGAAACATATTATATGTAATTCCTCATTAGGGATTCTTTAACTGATCGGTTAAATTAAAAATGGCTACACCTGAAATACGATGATACCCTTGTTGCTGCCATAAGTAGATACTTGCTATTTTGTTTATTGGAATGGTGAATAAGAAATCAATTCATATTCGTGTTGGGGCAATTTTTCCATCGAACGACTGATTTGCGAGCCCGGGCGTTATCCTGCTCAAAAAGGTCACTCTTTTTAGGCAAATAGGGACATCTTTTCTTGACTTTCTCGTCCAAAAGTGGTAACAGTCCATACGATAGTTTTACTACAAATAGATGTTTTTCATATGAAAAACCTCAACAACTTTATTGGAGTGGATTTTGCTAAAGTAGGTAAAAATACTATTATTCTACTTTTCGATAAAAAGATTAAATGATATTTAATGATTATACACTGTTTGAAGACTGACACATTGAAATAAAATTGATAAAAATCTATAAAAATTAGATTAAATTAGTATTTTTGGAAAAAAGAAGATGAATGTCGTGTAATGGTATTTAAAAGGTGATTTACTGCCTTTAGATAGTAATACACAACTAACTAAAGATGATATCAGAAACCCTTTAATACAATTTTACCTAAATTAAATCTTGGATTGAACAATGGCAAAGTTATATTTTCGAAATCCAATGGCCAACTTGTAAAGCCGGCATTACACTATAAAAGTTCTTTGACAAAGATGTATTATAAAAGTTGGATAGAAATTGTTTTACAATTTCTTTTATAAAATATCTTTTACTAGCCGGGCCCGCGGCTCCGCTCGCGTGGACTTGGTTCACCACTATCGTCACTGCTTATTCCTTAATTTACCCAACGTAATAAAATATCTCCCATTATTTCCCCTTATCTCTTAATATTTCTCCTTATCTCCCATTATCTCTACATAATTTCGATTCTCTAGCCTTAACTCTGCTCATCTCCCATTATTTCTCCTTATCTCCCGTTATTTCTCCTTATCTCCCATTATTTCTCCTTATCTCCCATTATCTCACCTTATCTCCCATTATCTAGGCTTATCTCGACTTATCTTTCAATATTTCTCCTTATCTCCCATTATTTCTCCTTATCTCCCATTATCTCACCATAACTCCCATTATCTAGACTTATCTTTGCTTATCTCCCATTATTTCTCCTCATCTCCCATTATTTATATTTATCTCCCATTAACTCACCTTATCTCCCATTATCGAGCGTTATCTCGACTTATCTCCCATTATCTAGGCTTATATCGAATTATATAGAACATACGTTTAAATTTATAAAAACACGTAAATCGGATAAGTGGTTCTCAACTGATAAGCGCATTAACGGACAGACAGACAGACAGACAGACAGAAAGACGTTGCATTTTATATATATTCTAGATAGAAGATTATAGATAACCTGGCCAGAGAACAAATGTATGAATTAAAAAAAAACATGTAAATCGGATAAGGGGTTCTCGAGTGATAAGCGCACCAACGGACAGACACACAGACAGAGAGACGTTGCATTTTATATATATTATATTCGTTGCTACATGATATTGTTCCATATTTAATGCTTTAGGCAGTGTATTGCAAGAGAACGCGCTAGCGGCAAACTTTTCTCCGAACTGATTCACTATTATCGTCACTGCTTATTCCTTATATCACCTAACGTAATAAAGTATATCCTATAACCTGGCCAGAGAACATATGTATGTTTAACAAAAAAGCACGTAAATCGGATAAGTGGTTCTCCAGTGATAAGCGCACAAACTCACAAACAAACAGATATACGTTACATTTTATATATATTATAGATGTAATAAAATATATATGTATGAATTTAAAAAATCACGTAAATCGAATAAGGGACTAACGGACAGACAGACAGACGTTGCATTTTATATATATTATAGATATAGATGACTACAAAATTTGCATTACACTATGTAAAATATTTTACAAAATATTTTAAAAGAAATCTCAGTTTTTCTTTTCAAGACTGTGTTGTGAGTTGTGACTGTTGTGTAATGAATGACGTTTTACCGATTGCCGCAGGTTTTGTGGCTGCTGTAGTGGCAATAGCTGTGGCGGAAAAAGATAAAAATAAAAATGTAAAGAAACGTTTGTGGGTAAGACCTTGGGTTGTCCGGGTTAAAGGGCATCCATCAGAATTTGCTCAAAGAACTGGCCGTGGAAGATACAAAAAGTGACATGAACTATTTGAGGATGGATGAAAAAAACCTTCGATTACTTGTTTCTATATCGCGGGAAACGACACATTTGCATAACCCAATACCCCTTGAGGAACGGCTTATGGTTACTCTGCGAGATCTTGCCACAGGCGAGAGCTACACAAGTCTTCAATACAGTAGTCGCATACCTCAGTGTACACTTTCAACCCATTACCTTTTTTTCCTTTTAATACACAAGCAATATCTTTATAAACATACAGATAATCTATTCTTTCATATTCACAAATCAAAATTTCAGTAGCCGCCACAGACCACCTGCACTCAATCCTCGACTCGGCCATTCTTCAGTTACTTTCAAAGCTTTTGTTTTTAAATGACAGTTTAAAGAAATAATATGTTAAAAACGCAAATATACAACGATTGATAAGTTGGAAACTGATACGTGTGATTGAATTTGTCGCGAGACGTGAGATATGCGCATGCGTACAACGAGAAGAGAAGCCAACCTACCGGCGAGTCCAGTGCAGGAGTGGGAGAGACTACTTTTATCAAATATTGGATAAAAATGCAAACTATGATAAAAGAACAAATTTTATAAAACTAGAGCTATTACACTATCATATTTATTGTAAAAGTTCTTTTATAAAAGATCTTTTATAAAAAAACTTTTATAGTGTAATGCCCGCCTAATAATTATATTTTTCGTAGATACCGAGTGGCGGTTCGCCTAATAATGGCCTTTAGAAGGTTGTAAATATTTTGACCTGCCTTTCATCGGAGTTGCGGTAATCGACAAATGGGCAGATAGGTATAAAACGTAAGGGCATTTTTAAAATTTACTAGTTTACGTTTAAACTTTTTCAAGTCAACATGGTCTTATTACAGAGAATGTTGAGCGAGAAAGGCAAAACTTTGATCCTATTGGAAAATTACAAATTTCGACAATATCGCCGTTTAAAATCGACAGAAGAGATGTGCTGGGTCTGCACAAACAAGAACTGCACTGCCAAAGTTTATACCATTGAACCAGACGACATATTTTCACGACAAACTGGCAATCAACACGATAATGAACAAGTACTGAATCGCCAAAAAATTAACAACGCAGTGAAGAAGAGAGCCAACGAGGAACATTACAATGAAAGACAAGAAAGATGATTTGGCGGGAGGTGGCTGCAGATCCGAATGTGCTGAACACTTTCACCGACTCCGATATGACAAGAATAGGGAGGCATGAAGATTTCCTGATGTTTAATGATGTCCAGGTTGGTGTGATATTTTCCTGTAAAAATAATTTAGAATTCCTGTGCGCGGCGGAAATTGTTATGGTGGACGGTACATTTAAATTTTGGCGAAGTTTTTTCTACAAATGTTTACTATTCTGGAATATATATCAATCGCCGCTATATTCCCTTAGTATTCAGCCTATTGCACGACAAGAAGGAAACTTCGTATTCTTTGGTATTCTCTGCGGTAAAGTCCAAATGCCAGCAACTAGGATGTGTCTTCTTGCCTACAAAGGTCGTGTCAGATTGAACGTGCTATTCACGGTGCGGTTTCAACCGAATCTCCATTGACAACGCTTGTGGGATGCAGATTCCATTTAGAACAATCCTGATGGAAAAAATTCAGAACCTAGGATTAACTAAATAATACAAAGATAACAATTCTCCCATTGGAAAATGGCTTCACCGCATGTTCGGGCTAACTTTTCTCCCTGCCGACCACGTGGGAGATGTTTTCGTCCAATTATTAGAAAATCAGCCAGTCTACCCACAAGTAACATTTTTTGCTGACTACATAGTTGAAAACTACATAGATGATAGTGCTCCTTTCCCTACAACCTTTTGAGCCGCGCTCGACGCCAGCGTTTGAAGAACTAATAGCGGGATTGAAGCTGTTCATTCAAAATTTGCAAAGGATAGTCGTTCGCCTCATCCGAATTTACATGAATTTTTAGAGGTCATCAAGGGTTTCCAGACTGAAACATACGAGAAAAACAACGCTATACAAATCAGTGCACCAAAGTGTTCGACTAATAGGTAGAATCCAGCATTTTTAGAAAATAAGCTTATTCAATATGTACATAAAGAAATTGATGCTGTAACGTTTGTCAAATGTATGTCTTACAAATATAGTAATTACTGAAATATGTCTTTTGCTTTAATTTTCACACATAACTTACATACTCTGTACCGCAACTAGGAACTTTTTATTGCCTTTCACCGACCCTTACCGCAACTCGGTATCAACCATATTTTTGTATTTGGTTTTAAGTGAAACTCCTTATTTGGAGTAATAACTTGACATTTTTTTAAGGCACGAATATCTTGCAAAAGACCTGGAAAAATGCTTCATTAAATCAACTTATTTAAACACGGCTATCGGTTATATATTTCATACCTCGACTTTCTTCACACCATATAGAATTTTAATATAGAATTTAAAACGTTTTGTTAGATAATTCTAGAGATATATGAACACCCTCATTTTACAAAGAAAACTAAATATCTATCGAAGTTACCAGGTGTACAAGTATGAAATGAGGATTTTTTTTTCTAAAAAAACATGTTAAATTCGGAAGAATGATAAAAAATGCTTTATTCAAAGTTTGCTCCATCGCTTGTTATACAATTTTTCCCATCTTTCGGGCAATTTGTAAATACCACGCCAGTAAAAATCTTCCCCTTTTGCTGCGAACTATTCATCGAGCCATTTTTTTCACATCTTCGTACGAACCAAAGCGCTGCTCAGCAAGTGCGATGCAAACAATTGGTAATCGGAAAGAGCCAAGTCTGGTGAGTAAGCCGCATGGGGTAGAACTTTATAGCTGAGTGCTTCCAACGTGTCGCGAACTGGTTTTGCCGTATGTGATGAAGCATTGTCATGAAGAAACTTAGTGTTGCCTCTTTCGGTATTCTGGCCTTTTTTCAAGCAGCGAACGCTTCAAATCGGTCAATTGTTGTTAGTAATGTTTAGTGTTAACCGTTTCCCCAGGTTTTAACAGCTCATAATAGACCACGCCCCTCTGGTCCCACCAAACACAGAGCATCGTCTTTCTGCCAAAGCGATTCGGTCTTGCGGTCGATGTGGATCGTGCGCCTGGGTCTACGCATGACTTTTTGCGCTTGGGATTTTCCAAATAAATCCACTTTTCATGCCCTGTAACTATACGATGCAAAAACGACTTCCTTTTGTACCGAGCGAGCAAAATGTCACACGTGTTTTTGCGCTTTTCCATTTGCCTGTCGTTCAACTCATGTGGTACCCATCTACCGGTCTTCTGAATCTTTCCCATCTCTCGTAGCCGATTGGAAATAGCTTGTTGACTAACGCCCAATTGCTCGGCGAGTTGTTTTTGTGTTTGCGAATCATCTTCGTCCAACAATGCTTGCAATCCCACATCTTCGTATTTTTTTGGTGGTTTTCCACGTTCCTTGTCTGCAACATCGAAGTCACCACTTTTGAAACGCCGAAACCATCGTTCACACGTATCTTGCGATGGAGCATGTTCGCCATAAGCTTTTCGAAGTAATCGGTATGATTCAACAGCAGTTTTCTTCAAATGAAAACAAAAATTTATGCTGCCCGCGAATGCTCTTTGTTCGGTATAAATTTCGACATATTGAACACAACACCACAACACTATGCACACACTTTTCCAATGTATCACTCGTGCGCGTCTGACACTTGTTGATGACACAACAAAATGGCGCAATGTTAAATCTTTATAGCACAAACTGCATTGGTGCACCATCTGTTGTCTGAAATACGCATTTCATTCTTGTACACCTGGTAAGTTACATATTTAAAGTTCTTTCTTTAGTAGTTCTGGAAGTTCGCTGAATCAAGAATATAAATATATTATCACTTATTTTTGTTTTAATTTGCATCAGTGTTGTAATAGAGTTCGTTGTTCTACAATAAACAAAAATAATCTCAATATGTATCTAAAACAAATAAAATTCATAATATTGTTATATTCAAAATGTCCTTGATTCAGGTCACAATCTTGGCAAACAATTAATTATAAATTCTGAACCCAATTTGTATCACATATTTTATTAAACCACAAAAAAAAAAATCATCAAGTTGTATCACGATAGTTAGCAGTAGAATTATAAAGTATCTGCTAGTTAGTTAAATGTCAAACGCATTAAAAATCAGAAAAATAATTCAAAGTTTCTAATTCGAAAGAATTTTGGATGGTTGTAGCTTCTACTTGATGGAAATTCATTATAAATATATAATAAAAGACTGTTTTTAGTCAATTTCCACTGCGATGACGCGTTTCGCTGTCGATCCAGCTTCTTCAGACCTGAAGGAAGTGGAAATTGACTAAAAACTAGTCTTTATTATATAAATTCGAAAGAAATAAAATATTTGGGTTTTCTATGTAGACTGATGAAGAATAAACATGTTATGAGTTTAACGTTCGTTACTGTCTGTCTGTTTGTCTATTACTTCATATTTTTCTAATTAAAAATTTTAAAATTAAAAAAATTCTTTAAAATTATTAGTATTATGTCAAAAATTAGTACACAAAAACTGGATAAAGGAATAGGTAGAAAAGTAGTTTATTTGTTACACAAATTAATTATTATGTTAAAAAGTATCACGTATATTTCATGAATTTCATACAACGGAACTTTCAAACTTCCCTCAAGAAAAAAAAACCTTGTTTCTAAGAGAGCGCTTTCTTCTAATTTTATAAGAACGCGGGAGACATATGCTTCCCCTTATAACATGTAGGCTGAAAAGTTTTTGGTCTGACACATAGATATCACCCTTTTCAAAAAAATCCACATGACTTTTAGGAAGTACCAACCTTCAAACGATATGTGTCAAAATTTCATGACCTTTCGACGATTAGTTTACAAGTTACAGTGGTTTTAGTGACGCTACTTTTGATATTTTTAAAACAATGGAAAAAATAGAATTTCGTGTGTTTATTAAACACTGTTTTTTGATGGGAAAAAATACCTTTCAAGCAAAGCATTGGCTTTATAAGTGTTAGGGACTCTACCCCTGGAAAATCACTCATCATTTACTGGTATGACGAATTTAAACGCGGTCGTACAGATATAAATGATGCTGAACGCTTTGGGAGCCCAAATGAGGTGGTTACACCGGAAAACATAAAAAGAATCCACAAAATTGGTTTGGATGACTGCAAAGTAAAATTGCGTGAAATAGCCGACACCCTAAAGATATCAAAAGAACGTGTTGGTCATATTTTGCATAAACATATGGGCATGAGAAAGCTCTGTTCGAAATGGGTACCACGTTTACTCACAGTGGATTCTGAGCGCCATTTGGACCTGTTTAAGCGCAATAAAAAGGATTTTTTCATGCGATATGTGACAATCGATGAAACATGGATCCACTACTACACACCGGAATCAAATCGGCAGTCAGCTGAGTGGACAGCAGCCGGTGAAAGCCGTCCGAAGCGACCAAAGACACAACAGTCTGCTGGGAAGGTTTTGGCCTCTGTATTTTGGGATGCGCATAGAATTATTTTCATCGACTATGTTATGACAATAGCGAATATTATATAAAGTTGTTGGTGCGTTTGAAGGCAGAAATCGTAAAGAAACGGCCCCAAATGAACAAGAAAAAAGTGCTCTTTCATCAAGACAATGCACCGTCACAAGTCAATAGTTACGATGGCAAAATTGCATGAACTGAAGTTCGAATTGCTTCCTCATCCACTGTATTCTCCAGATTTGGCCCCCAGCGACTATTATCTATTCCCAGACCTCAAAAAAATGGTCGCGGGAAAGAGATTTGGCTCCAATACAGAAGTTATCGCCGAAACTGAGGCCTGTTTTAAAGGCAAAGACAAATCCTTCTACAAAAAATGTTAGAAAAGCGTTGGACTGATTGTATCGCTCTTGACTGATTGATGAATAAACTCGAATTTTGCAAAAAAAAATGTGTTTAAAACACATATATATATATATATATATATATATATATATATATATATATATATATATATATATATATATATATATATATATATATATATATATATATATATATATATATATATATATATATATATATATATATATATATATATATATATATATATATATATATATATATATATATATATATATATATATACGAGGCTGGTTTGAAAAGTCCGTGCAAAGTCCGAGAGATGGCACCACCGGCGCATATCGAGGCCATGTTTAGTTAGTAGCAACTCTTGAATGAACGCACACCAAGTTTCAGCCATATTGGTCTCTTTCTTTGTGTTTGGCATTCGTGTGAATCAAGGAAGTCGAGTGATTTTCAAGAAATGGACGAAAAAGAATTTTCGTGTGGTGATTAAACATTACTTTATGAAAGGCAAAACGCCTCAGGAGACTAAAGAGAAGCTTGATAAACATTATGGTGACTCTGCACAAGTGACGCTGAACGTTCTGGACGGCCTGTGGAGGTTACGACTCCAGAAATCATTGATCAAATCCATGATATGGTGATGGATGACAGGAGATTTCTAGTGCTCTGGGCATCTCGACTGAACGGGTACATAATATTTTGCATAAACATTTGGACATGAGAAAGCTATCCGCAAGATGGGTGCCGCGATTGCTCACACTTGACCAAAAACGGAATCGTGTGAAGTGTTGCAAGGATGGTTTGCAGCTGTTCCAGAAGAATCCGGAGGACTTTAAGCGTCGTTTCGTCACTGTGGATGAAACATGGATACATTACTATACTCCTGAGACCAAACAACAATCTAAACAATGGGTTACCAAGGGGGAATCTGCACCAAAAAAGGCGAAGACCGTTCCTTCGGCCGGAAAGGTTATGGCGACTGTCTTTTGGGATTCGCAAGGGATAATCCTCATCGACTATATGGAAAAGGGTAAAGCTATTACAGGTGAATATTATTCATCGTTATTGGACCGTTTGAAAACCGAGCTCCAAGAAAAACGCCCGCGATTGGCCCACAAGAAAGTCCTTTTCCATCACGACAACGCACCAGCACACACCTCAGCAGTTGTGGTCGCAAAATTAATGGAAATAGGATTCCAACTCGTTTCACATCCCCCCTATTCTCCAGACTTGGCTCCCTCGGACTACTATTTGCCCCCCCCCCTGGCGGGACAAAGATTTTATTCAAACTAGGAGGTGATTGCAGACACTAATGGATATTTTGCAGACTTGGACAAATCCTATTAGTCGGAAGGGATCAACAAACTAGAACATCGTTGGACGAAGTGTATAAGCCTAAAAGGAGACTATGCCGAAAAATAAAAAAGGTTTACCCCAAACACATAAGTAGTTTTTATTTTTGCACGGACTTTTCAAACCAACCTCGTATATGTGTGTGTATATATATATATATATATATATATATATATATATATATATATATATATATATATATATATATATATATATATATATATATATATATATATATATATATATATATATATATATATATATATATATATATATATATATATATATATATATATATATATATATATATATATATATATATATATATATATATATATATATATATATATATATATATATATATATATATATATATATATATATATACATATATATACATACATATATATACATACATATATATACATACATATATATATATATATATATATATATATATATATATATATATATATATATATATATATATATATATATATATATATATATATATATATATATATATATATATATATTTATATATATATATACATATATACATATATACATATATACATATATATATATATATATATATATATATATATATATATATATATATATATATATACATATATATATATATATATATATATATATATATATATATATATATATATATATATATATATATATATATATATATACATATATACATATATACATATATATATATATATATATATATATATATATATATATATATATATATATGTATATGTATATATATATATATATATATATATATATATATATATATATATATATATATATATATATATATATATATATATATATATATATATATATATATATATATATATATATATATATATATATATATATATATATATATATATATATATATGTTGCTGTCAGCATTTTCTATATGGAAAAACCCCCGTTCCAGGCCCGGTTGAAGAAAATTAGGATCGGCCGAACGATGCAATATAAGAAGGAGAATATTAATTATTGATAATTGGTTTCAGACAGACTGACTTGTTTACATTACGTAGATTTAACTATACTTAAGTTACTGTTATTGATATGTCTCAAATCACCAAACCCTTGAATTTGTTTTATGTAACAGGTAGGCCATATCTGTCACACACATTATAAAAAGTGTTTATGTAACTGTAATGAGACATAGGTAACAGGGATATTTTGGTACGCACTATGAATTAGAGTTTAGAGAGCCGAAGTAGTCGGCCAGCTTCGTTAGATGTCTGATTGCAATTGTTAATAAAAGTTGTTGTTGTTGAAATTGCCCAAAAGTGTTTAAATTAAATTATTTTTTTTTTAAATAAAAGCCAACATTATATATATATATATATATATATATATATATATATATATATATATATATAATGCTTAAAAGTTGGCCGAGAACCTATGAACCTACAGAATTTTGAGCGATATAGCTTCAGAGAAAGGGGATAAAAGGGGTAGAGGTTGATCAATTTTTCCTGGTTTGACATAATGAACAAATTTTGAGCAAAGTTATTGATAGTCAAACACGTATGGGGTTACTTAAATTAAGTAAAAAGAAGTAGCTGAATTTACATATTAAACCAAAAAAATTGAAGTGTTTTTAGTGATTTAAGACAAATAAATATATGTATATTGTATTTTAATCGTGTAAACTGACATTTACAACTCATAATTTTTGAATTTGGGACAGATAATCCAAAAATTACAGAGAGGGGAACAAAGTTTCACACCCACCACAATGTTCGCCCCACTTATGAATTATTTATATTTATTAAATTTTCAAACGTTATCAATCATATACTTAAAGCCATATACAAGAGACACGACATTTTATCGATTTTTTAATAACAACCACCATTCTAAATTAATAAAACAGGTCATAAAATAATGTTTCTAAAACACCCTTGATAATAAAATATGGCGTAGAGGTTTTAATATTAAATAGTAAATATGTCCCGCATTGTCAAATAGTAACTTACTTTTAGTTTTATGGATCAACTGTATGTACAAATTATGAGTAATATTTATCAACAGTGAATGTTATCAGCGTTAATAACATGCAGGGATATTTTTTTTCCGTTTAACGCACTTTTTTCTACTTAGCAACAGTAGCATTTGAATACTTGTGGATAATATTTACAATGTCAATAGACGAACATGAGGTAAAACTGAGACCTTGTTTCGTTGGTAAATATAAATGCTGTCAAGTAAGAACGTGTCCGCGATAATTCCCTTTTGGCAGATACGATTCTAGCGATTCAACAAAAAGATAGAGGGAACCTTTGTCGCATTTTAGCAAAAGTATCAGTAGATTCCGAACTTTCGTCAAAATAATGTAAAATCCAAAATGAGTCACTTGTTTGCGCATCGGTTTAAGGAAGTCTTTCTTTGTTCCCATCCAAAAGTGCCTAAAATGACACATTCCGCGGCCGCTAAATAGATTAAAAAGTCAGTGTCGCTTGTGGAGAACTGGATAAATCATTTTAACGAGACGAAAAATGTCGACGACTTGCCAAAACGTGGCTCGGTAGGCAAAGTCATTCCGAAAGTCGAAAAGCGAATCGTGTCTTTGTTTTCACGGGACCCGAAATTGACGCTGCGTCGAGGAGCGGCAAATTAAGAAAATCGGGTTTGAATGTGTCCCGTCAGACCATTCGACATCTTCGTGATCATGATGTCAAATTCTGAAACAATTTGAAGAAACCTTTGCTGGGCGAAAATCACGTCGCGAAGCGGCTCGCTTGGGCCTACGATAAGATACTAGAGTGGCCCTCAGAATCGCCGGACATCAACCGTATTGAAAACGTTTGGTCCCTTGTAAAGAGAAAGCTCAGAGGAAAGACTGAGAACTTTGACTCAGTTGTCTCGCGAGATTCGAAAAATTTGCAGAATATGCAGACAACATGCCTCGAAGATGACGATTATTAATGCAGGAGGCGACTGGACAACTTACTAAGATAATTGCGCCGTTGTTAGCTCACCAAAGAATATACTGATGGTAAAAAATGTTCAAGAATACGAACGGTCACGTTCTTACTTGACAGCCTGTATGATAGCTTTCTGTCGATATAAAATGTAAAACTGTATTTATTCTGGGTGACTTTATTGTTCCATTCTTCGAAACTACAATATCTAACTCCAAAGCTCAAACTTTAATTTTTTTTTATGGGTCTAGCACACGTGCTGCAGGGAGGTCCCTAAAGCGCTACAGGAGCGGCACGTGTGCGGAAAAAGCGATTCACGTTGCTCTTGAATCGCTGTAAATTGTACTCGGTGGGAAACACAGCCCTGGGCAAATTATTCCAAAGGGATGATGTTCTCCATATAAAAGACTGCTTGAAAAGGGTTGTACGAGGAGTAACAAGCTGAACCTCATACGGATGTGAAGTATCAGCGCGTCGTGTATTTCTAACATGCACCGCTCTGGGAGGAATTAAACTGGCACATCCTCCGAACACTTTCCATGGAAATACTTGTAGGATAAGCTCAAGTCGCCAACCATTCTTCGATGTTCCAGCGAATCAAGGCCGCCGGTCAGTTCCGGGTCTCCAATCAGACGAACAGCTCTTCTTTGAATAGAATCCCACAAATGCAGTGTATGTTTGGGAGCGGAGCCCCAAACATGGGAGCAGTATTCCATAGTTGGTCGAATTTGAGCTTTGTAATGAGTTGTTGTGGAGATGGGGTGGGGTGGAATGGGCGTAAATTTGACTTAATTGTTACCAATCTGAACATCAACGTCTCTCGTGGTAATACACCATTTATTACCACACTGTATATAGATTCGTCGTGAGCTGAGCACTTCTACTCTCTTTACGTCTAATACATCAAATAAATCTAAGCGAACGAAAACTAATTTTTCGGGGTTGTATGAGTCACTTTGTACTATCGATAGTGCAATTTTGTGTAACTACACTGATGTTGAGGATGCTTGGATGGTACTGTATAGACTGTGCTAGACCAGTTCATGCGTTAACTTTGAAATAATAGCAAGCGTTGCCGTCTTGACTGGTACTCTTCTAAAGTAAAATATAACATAAAACTTAAAGATAAATATCGTAAAACGTTCAAGACGACTAAAAAGGCTCGTTTTTATAATGAGTTCGAAAGAATGCCAACTATTGTTGAAACTGAAATAGATCTTTGTTATAATTTGTTCAAAAAAATACAGGAGAGTTTAATAACTAATGCGAAATAGTTCCGGTCATACTTTCACGTTAAAAAGGGTTCTTCTAAAGTACCAGGAAGAATATGTTGTGGCTCAAATATTGTTAATAACCGATTAGAAATAGTTAACGCCTTTGCTTTCTATTTTTATAGTGTTTATCCCAAAGATCCTGGCTTAACTTGATTTAAACCTGATGAGGAAATTACCATGTTAGATAATTCAACCACATCTATTAATAAATTCATGGAACAGGCTGAATTTATAAATAAAAAATTAAAAAATAAGTTTAATGCAAGGCATGACCTTGTGGCTAGTTTTTTTGTTGTTAAAGACGGCATCATTTATTCTAAACCATTTGCCATTTTATTTAACTCGGCAATTAATATATTTGTATTCCCATCCTGGTGGAAGTTCACGCGGGTCTACCCTGTGTTAAAGAGAACAACAAATTAAGTTTTTGGAGAAAGCAGAGCAACACGAGAGCAAGACCATTAGAGACCAACCGGAATAACAATAATAACATGACCGGGTTACGTCTAAGATGAGTAGGTTTTGTAGCCTTTCACTGACGCTCTTCGATCTATTGTAGCTCACACCTAAATTTTACATTTTACCAAGCAGATCTGGCTTCGTAATGAAAATTATTATGCTTAGTGAGATGGACTTTTGGTGATATGGTTTCTCTATCAAAAGTAATTCTGATTCTGTTGGCTGCCAGGCATGCGCATAGCACATGCTTAGCCCTTTCATCATCTTCTATGTACAATGGGCATTCGGCTGTTTGCTTATGGTGCCTTATCTTACAACAGGCAATGGACAGACCCACTAAAGCTTTGAGATCTTAACTGCCCATTTTCAGTAATTGCTCTGTTGTCTGTTTCACCTGCCAACTTATGCATGTTTTTGCAAATGTCAAACCTAGTAGTCTAGTCTTTCCTCTATCCAGTTTGATATTGTCCTTTTCGCTGTTTCATGGGGAATGTCTAAAACAGGTTCTGATTCCATAAACTTTGCACCCTGCTTTGCTAGTCGGCCATTTCCCATAAGCCCCGTATGTCCCGGGATCCAGATGGGATTGCCTTTGTTCGCACTTCCTAAGCTGTTTAGAACCTTTTGACAGTTCCATACCGTATTGGATGTGTAGCGACGGGAATCAAGCGCATAAAGTGCCGCCCGACTATCAGAGAATATTTTTATTGTTATGCGGTTTAACTGCTCTTCTTCCAACAACCTAACAGACAGTTCAATGGCATAAACCTTCAATTGAAAAATGGATATATTTTCGACCAGCCATGCACGCCGGCACCAGCGCCCTTATTGGTTCTGGAGGCATTGGTGAGCAGACACATGTCCGTATTATTCCGAACCGACTGGTCCGTAGTATTCCGAACCGACTGGTCCGTCCCTGGGACAGTTACGGTGTACTGTCTGTAGTTGGTATTCTTGGAATCATCAAGTTACTGGGCATTCCGAACACACTGTGATTCCGAATGGTTCCCAGCGTGTCAGTAGGTTCCATCTGACTGATTCCCTCCTCCATTGCCGAGGTAGAGTGGTGGAATCTATTAGTCGTCCTCCTTAGACAGGCTTGCCTTTGCAGTCCGTTTAATTTGGCTTGGTCTCCCAATACCTATAGGATATCATTAGTCTTATTACCATGGTGAATAGTAGAGCTGATTCGGACCAGTTCCATAGGATATGCCTTACATATCCTGCGGCAAATCCATAATGATAATTTGGCTTTCTGGATTATTTTCATCATATCCAGAGTTACTGCCAGATATTTCGCTTTCCCTGAAAAAGTTACTGTCACTCTTTGTAGTCAACAATAATAACATGACCAGGTATTTGAGATCGATTGCCGGTCTACAAGAAACCTAGACTAATAAGTTTAATTTAATCACTCTTACCCACTTCCCTAAATTCACTGGTGAGCAAAAAAATCGAATGATTCTGCTGATTTCTGCTCTTTCCAGTAATGCCAAAAATATTTGGCTTTCCAAAAAGTTTTACTGCTTAAAACGGTTTTACTCAATAAAACCGTTTTTGCTCGCTCAACAACGTACTCGTTGCGCGCTATTCATCCCTATAAAAACACATGCAACTGAATTTTTCATTCCTTTATTGGAGCACCGAGTAGTCGCTGCGCAACTGCACCTGAGCCAGTCAGCTGTCTCCAGAGTCTATAGATGTTACCAAGAGACTGGCGCCTTTACACAGAGACGAGGATCAGGAAGATGAAGGTGTGCTCGGGGCGGGCCGATCGCTTCATTGACTACACAACTCTAAGAAATCATCACTTGACCGGCGTTGAGCTCCGGCAGGAGCTCCGACAAGTTCATGATCGGGCTGTTAGTCATTGGACAATCCGAAGGAGACTTAAAGAAGCTAACCTTACTCCGTAGAGACAAGCTAACGGACCTAAATTGACAGCAGCTCCTCGACAAGCGCGACTCAGATTTGCCCGAGAACATGTCGACTGGACCTTAGAGCAATGACGCTCCATTTCATTCTCCGACGAGTCCCGAATGTGCCTACATCGCAATATTGGAAGAAGACGAGTCTATAGAAGGCAATACCTGGCGGAAGTAGGAACACCCACATTAGACTGGCCTGCGCAGAGCCATGACCTTAGTACAATCGAGCACATGTGGGATGAGCTCAAAAGAAGGGTTTGAGCCAGAAATCCAGGCCCTGCATCGCTGAGAGATTTAATAGTTGCGATGGTGGAAAAGAATCCTACAGACAGTGGTGAAAAAGCTCACCCGTTTCATGAAAAACCTGCTGGAAGCAGTAATAAGGGCTAGTGGAATAATAAAAATATTGATTTTGGTTTTTATCAAATTTAATTGTTAAAACTTAAAATTTGTTTAATTTTTCCCTTTCTCTTACCCCCATTTTCAATCCTTGTTCTCCTTGTTTCCCCTTTCAATCATTTTAATCAGTAAAAATCATGAGGTAGGCTATGGAATTTGGTATCATTAGAAAGAGAATAGAATGGGCTTTCAAATGATACTAAAATCCGTAAAAATATATTAACACTAAACTCTAGGATCCGTGTTAAATGAAGCCAAATAATTTGAGTCAATTTTTTTGCTCACCAGTGTATAACGCAGTAATGATTATAGCTGATAAGCCAATAATACGTAATTCACAAAATAGACACAAATATTACAGAACGCTTTAACTATATGTACTGTCTAATAATTCAGGAAAATCAAATACGAGGCATGTTTTTTAAGTAAGTACCGTTTTGGAATTAAAAAAAGACGTGCAAAGATATCGCTATAATTTTATTTTTACATGAAAGCCTGTACCTTAATCTACTTTTCTACATAATTTCCGTGAATATTGAGGCACTTGTCATAACGTGGCACCAGTTTTTGAATACCCTCCTCATAAAATTCTGCCGCCTGACTTGTTAACCACTGTATCACAAATGTCACAATGCGATACAAAACACTACGAGAATATTGAGGAAAGCAGTCGCACAATGATGAAATTGTAAAGCGTCTGTTTTCTCTCACCTTTTCGTCCACTTTCTGCACCAAATCTTCATTAACGACCGAAGGATGCCCACTCCGTTCTTCATCATGCACATTTGTGCGGCCATCTTTAAATGCTCTCACCCATTTCCTTACCATTCCATCACTCATAATGTTTTGTCCGTAAACTTCACAGATCTCACGATGAATATCGATCGGTTTTACACCTTTAGCACTAAGACATCGTATAACAGCCCGTACTTCACAATCGGCGGGACTCACGATTGTCGGAGGCATCTTAAACACTCAGTAAACAACGTATACAATGAAGAATCAGACTGTAATGGCGTCAGTGCGTAGACATGAGATGTAGGTTACCAGCGCGCATGCGCGGAACGCCGGCCGTATCGCTGCGGCGGCGGAATCGCAAAACGGTACTTACTTAAAAAACATGCCTCGTATGTTGCTTCTTAACTTATGGAAACTCTGTATATTTAAATATTTTTTAATATAGGCAACACGAAATTTATTACCCTTTTTTATGACTTAAATTTTAGGGTTACGAAATTACAATTTATGTGAAATTCTAATAATTACAAATCCATACCTATTTAGGTAAGAGAAATTTTGCATTTACACTAGTTGAAATAAAACGAATTAGATTATTAGAATTTGTCGCGCTAGGAAAATTGACGATGAAAATTATTCATAATTATTCATAAAATAATTCCTAATTTAATGTTCAGGATTATTTATACATATATGCATAGCAATATTTTTAAAACTTTAAATATCTAATAATAACAGTTAACATTAAAAGGAAAAGCCAAGTAACACTCTATTTAGTCACTTCATAAGCAACCAACACTTTAAGAGGGACAAGGAGTTTTAAAAGTGGACCATAATAACTTATATAACAGAACGTGAATATGTCAGGATAGCGGTCTATAAGAAAAATAATTGTTTGTTGTTATAACTCTATATTTCGCTGATATTTTTCAGCTTCATCAGGTATAAAACTAAAACTAAAAGGTATCTTTAGTAAGCCCATCACATACATACAAAAGTCAAAAAACATACCACAGAGAAGACTTTATTAGAAGAGGGATCACAAAACATACATATTAATTGAGCAAAAATTAATATGTATGTTTTGTGATCCCTCTTCTAATGAAGACCGCTCTGGTTGTTAGGTTTTTGACTTTTGTATGTATGTAATGGGCTTACTAAAGATACTGCCTTTAATTTTAATTTTACACCCCTGATGAAACTGAAAAATATCAGCGAAATATAGAGTTATTATAACAACAAATGAGTATTTTTTATTATAGACCGTTATCCTGACATATTTACATTCTATTATATATACGAGGCTGGTTTGAAAAGTCCGTGCAAAAATAAAAACTACTTATGTGTTTGGGGGTAAACCTTTTTTATTTTTCGACATAGTCTCCTTTTAGGCTTATACACTTCGTCCAACGATGTTCTAGTTTGTTGATCCCTTCCGAATAACAGGATTTGTCCAAGTCTGCAAAATATCCATTAGTGTCTGCAATCACCTCCTCGTTTGAATCAAATCTTTGTCCCGCCAGCCATTTCTTCAAATTGGGGAACAAATAGTAGTCCGAGGGAGCCAAGTCTGGAGAATAGGGGGGATGTGAAACGAGTTGGAATCCTATTTCCATTAATTTTGCGACCACAACTGCTGAGGTGTGTGCTGGTGCGTTGTCGTGATGGAAAAGGACTTTCTTGTGGGCCAATCGCGGGCGTTTTTCTTGCAGCTCGGTTTTCAAACGGTCCAATAACGATGAATAATATTCACCTGTAATAGTTTTACCCTTTTCCAGATAGTCGATGAGGATTATCCCTTGCGAATCCCAAAAGACAGTCGCCATAACCTTTCCGGCCGAAGGAACGGTCTTCGCCTTTTTTGGTGCACATTCCCCCTTGGTAACCCATTGTTTAGATTGTTGTTTGGTCTCAGGAGTCTAGTAATGTATCCATGTTTCATCCACAGTGACGAAACGACGCTTAAAGTCCTCCGGATTCTTCTGGAACAGCTGCAAACCATCCTTGCAACACTTCACACGATTCCGTTTTTGGTCAAGCGTGAGCAATCGCGGCACCCATCTTGCGGATAGCTTTCTCATGTCCAAATGTTTATGCAAAATATTATGTACCCGTTCAGTCGAGATGCCCACAACACTAGCAATCTCACGCACCTTAACTCTTCTGTCATCCATCACCATATCATGGATTTGATCAATGATTTCTGGAGTCGTAACCTCCACAGGCCGTCCAGAACGTTCAGCGTCACTTGTGCCCATATGGCCAGTCCGAAAATTTTGAAACCACTTATAAACTGTTCTAATCGAAGGTGCAGAGTCACCATAATGTTTATCAAGCTTCTCTTTAGTCTCCTGAGGCGTTTTGCCTTTCATAAAGTAATGTTTAATCACCACACGAAATTCTTTTTCGTCCATTTCTTGAAAATCACTCGACTTCCTTGATTCACACGAATGCCAAACACAAAGAAATAGACCAATATGGCTGAAACTTGGTGTGCGTTCATTCAAGAGATGCTACTAACTAAACATGACCTCGATACGCGCCGGTGGTGCCATCTCTCGGACTTTGCACGGACTTTTCAAACCAGCCTCGTATACAGTGAAGTCCGTTTATAACGAACTACAAAAATTCACTAAAAACGGTTCGCTATATGCGAAGTTCGTTACAAACAGTAAACAAAATCTAATATCATTTTTTACTACTTTTTATTCCGATTAGGCGCTAATGCTTAGAAAAGTGAATAATAATAATTGTTAAGAAAACGTTCAAAGGAAAATAAAAAAAGTCACACTAAAGTAGTTATTATTTATGTTGGTACAAATACGAGTATAAACGAAAACATTAAAATACGTAGTTTATATAATAAAATCAGTAATTTTCGTTTGTACAATTTTACTTTAAAGAATGGTGTTTGTCCAATTTTACTTTAAAGAAATGGTGTTTATATAATTGTCAAGGTCACAAAAACTACTCCATATATGTTCAGAGATTCCAAAAAAATTGCGAGTTTCAGTCATTTTCTTAGTCATCTCCTTCTTCAAGCTCGTCTTCGACGTCATTATCGCTTAAAATCTTTCCAGAAGTCAGTGATATCACAATCTGATTATATATTTCTCTCATCGTTAATTCATTATTAGCACAAACATATTCTTCAAAATTAAAGTGATTAAACATCTTTTTAATCTCGATTTCCACTGTACTTTGTTGAATATCGGCATCGTAAACAAATTCCAGACAATCAGTAGGATCTTCTCGAAATTTTTCAATCCACTGAGTCAACGGTAGATTATCATCTGAGTCATATCTACATTCCTTCTTTAAAAATCCGCCATGTCTAAAACCATTTGCAATGGACTCTTTGCCAAGCCATATGGATAAAATTTATAGCGTCCAAGAGAGTTACAGAAAAAATGTTACCTTTATCGATCGTCTCTAACCTTTTCATAAGTAAAATCTTTCGATAATAACATTTTAAAGAATATATCACACCTTGATCCATAGGCCAGAGGTTTGCACTTCTGTTTGAAGGCATAAAAACCAATTTTATTGGCTGTAGATCAACTTCAGGGTGCGCTGGATAGTTGTCAATCAAAAGTAATATTTTTCTGTTTGTGAATTTTAATTCTTTGTCCCATTCGATCAGTTCGTTTTTAAAAATTTCTGATGTCATCCAGGCTTTACTGTTTGATTTGTACTTTACTGGTAAATGTTTGTTTTTAAAACACCTGGGATTGGCGGACTTTCCTATCACCAACAATTTTCTTTTCTCTGTTCCAGACATATGTATTTGCAGTTACCAACATAGTAATTCTTACTTTTGATAATTTTCCACCAGCACAATTCTCTCCAACAAGGTTTAATGTCTTAACAGGCGTCATCTTGTAAAACAAACCCGTTCCATCTGCATTAAAAATGTCCACATAATCATAACTTTCTCGAATTTCCGGCCATACATTGGTCAACCGCTGATTAACAATAGTTATATCCACTCCTGCAGTTTCTACTACTATCTTACCCCCACTAATATTATGTCGCCTTTTTAATTGTTCAATTCAACTTCTAGAACAGTTAAACTAGGTATTCTCTATTTTCCTTCCCAATTCACTAGCTTTCTCTTACGGAGTATAGCCGGTAATAGGAGCATGTTCATGTCGTTTTCGACTAAGGAGTCCTTTATCTACTTGGTCATGTGTAGATTTTCTTTCTTTTTTGCAACTAAAGTTTCTTTTATCATAGACTGATAAGATTTCTTGCCTCTTCTTCCATATGGTAGAAACCGTAGATTTAGTTAAATTCAACTGTTTGCAAACATCACTTTGTTTAACTTCATTTTCTATTTTCCTTATAATATCGTGTTTGTCTTTTAAAGTAAATGCTTTACGTTATTGTGTACTCATTTTAAAATAAAAACTTAAACATTCACTTTGTTACTTTGTCAAATATGCATTAAAACGGCATAACACAACAAGTGAATTGAAAATAATACTTCTCGAATTAGTGACGCGGCGGAAACAAGTAGAATAGGTATTCCCAGCGAGTTTCGGTGAATTCCCTAGATCAAGTCACGCGACATCGAGCACAGGGAGTAGCAAGTTCGTTATAAACGGACACAAAACATCCAAATTTGGTTCGCTTTATCCGGAAGTTCGTTATAACCAGGTCCGTTATAACCGATAAAAATTTGCATTGGTCTTATGGAAGTTTTTTGTGCCTTATAAAATAATTCGTTTTAACCGGAAATTCGCTATAAACGGGTTCGTTATAAGCAGATTTTACTGTATATATATATATATATATATATATATATATATATATATATATATATATATATATATATATATAAGGGTAAAAGGTGTGTTTTCATACAGTATATACAACTTTTAATCCATAACCTATACTGTTTTAACCAATTTTAATAAAATTCTATTCAAAATGAAAAATACACCTAACTTTTTTCTAAGAAATGTTCCAGATCCATTTGACAAGTCTTGTTAGTATAAATACAAAATGAATTATTTAAGAAATTTCTTAAGCCCTCTTCAAATTTAATATTGTTATAGATTGTCATTGTTTAACACGTTGACTGCCACGGCAATTTTCAGAAATCTGGCCTAAAATGACAATTTGATTTAATCACATTATATTATTAAAAACTCTAATTCTAGTGCATAGTTATCATCAAAAAGCATAAAAAATGTGTTTTTTTTTTTTAAAAAAAAGGTCTTACGAATTATCTCGTAGTTGGCTTCTTAACAGAAATCTCTTCGCGGGAGCCAACTACGAGTTAATTCGCACTCAGACACGCACAGACACGCTTCGACCTGTCGCTTCTCTAAAGCTGAATCATAGATACGCGTCCATATTCGCCAGTAGTATCTCAGAAATTGTCGAGTGCATCACATTTACGTCTTTCTTGAGTGTTTTGTTTTATAATTATTGTTATAATTAAATTATCAAGAACGCAATATGGATAAGAAAAGACCACTGACTCAAAATGAAATTGAGTACTACGCAAATCTAAGTGATTCAGAATTTGACGGGATTTTTGGCGAGGATGGTAACGACAGTAGCGATTATGAACCTTCTGAGAATTCAAGTGATAGTGAAGACGAAGTCGTCTCCGAACCTGAAGTTGATCCCGAATTTGAAGATAATGACGATGATTCCCAAGCAACAACATCAAATGCGAATGAGGATTTGTGGACAGAAATTCAACAAAATCCTGAATTATTTATTTTCCAAGAAAATGTTGGTGTGAAATTGGATACGACAAATTTTACAGTACAAACGCTGGTGGACTTATTTTTTTCGGATGAATTTCTTGCATTACTGGTGGAACAAACTAATTTATATGCTGCGCAAGAAATTGAAAAATGCAAAGAAATAAAAAAATCTAATAGGTTATCAAAGTGGGAAGACATCAGTGCTGCAGAGATGAAAGTTTTTATTGGACTTTTGTTGCAAATGGGACCTTGTACTTTTCCATCAATTGAACATTACTGGAGCACAAACAAGCTATATAATGTAAACTTTTGGCGCTCACATATGAGTCGAAATCGATTCCAGTTGTTACTTCGTTATTTTCGTTTGGTTGATAACTCAATACCATCTGCCGACAGATTATACAAGGTGAGACCAATACTAAATCATTTCAATAATATTATGCATGAAAACTATGTAGCAGATAAAAATATTTGTATTGACGAATCCATGATGCTATGGCGGGGAAGATTGCTTTTCCGCCAATACATTAAAAATAAAAAACACAAATATGGTATCAAACTGTATGAACTATGTGAGTCCGACGGTCTTGTAATGAAAATAAAGATTTACAGCTTAAAATCTGAGGAAACTGACAATAATGTAGGTCACACTACTGACGTTGTTTTACATTTACTTGAGGACTATCTCGATAAAGGATACACGGTTTACATGGATAATTTTTATAATTCTGTTACTCTTACAAAACTGCTAAAAACACGAAAAACTTATGTGTGTGGAACCTTACGAAATAACAGAAAAGGAAACCCCAGAGATGTGGTAAATCGTAAACTGAAAAAAGGGGAGTGTATTTGGCAGCAAAATGGTCCTGTTACTGTATGCAAATGGAAAGACAAACGAGATGTCCTTAGCATTTCAAACATGCATGCTGTTGAAATGGTAGAGGTGCCCAATCGCAATGGAAAAAATTTGTATGAAACCGAATATAATTCGAGATTACAATAATGGAATGTCTGGCATTGACCGATCAGATCAAATGCTTTCGTACTACTCATCTCTAAGAAAGACTATTAGATGGCCCAAAAAGGTTTCATTACATATATTATAGAGATATATATACACAATGCTCACAAAATTGTTCAAAAAGTAACATCTTCTAAAATAAAACTGATAAAGTTCAGAGAAGAATTCGTCGTCGCGTTGATTGGAGAAGAGATTCAACCAGTTTCGAAAAAAATTAAATTGCAAGAGCTCCATTATTTAGAGAGTCTACCACCTACGAAAAAAAAACAGCGTCCGACAAAGCCATGTCGTATATGTACCCAAGCAAAAAAACGCCGAGAAACGCGTTATTTCTGTCCAGCCTGTAAAGAGAAGCCAGCCCTTTGTGTGGAAGATTGTTTTAAGAAGTTCCACAAACAATAAAATATTATTTTATTTCTTGAATTTGAACTAATTTTTATAATTATATTTTTTGTTCATTTTTTAATAAATTTTCTGTTCATGCAAGCCAGCATTGATTTTTTGTTCTTTTCCCAGAAGCCATCTATCGAGATTAGCACTGATATATTTCGAGTTTAATCGTAGCTGCACAAAAATGGCAAGTAAAAACAGGACGAGATAACTCGTAGTTGGCGTCCGAGAAAAGAACGCAATCTACGAGTTATCTCGTAGTTGGCAGTCAACGTGTTAATATCGTCGTATAGTAAAACGATTATTCCTGACACTTCTGTTTGTTTTATCAAGTCTAGTGTGTAAAGATGTGCCAAAGACAGCACGAAACAGGCAAGAAAATACAGAATACGGTAATAATTAAGCTTGTTTTATACCATTTGTACATAAGTACTGCTCAACTGAATAATATGGAAAGCTTAAATTGTTCTGATTCACGCAAGGAGCAAGCGCATACATTAAAGCGAAATTATTTTTTCTTCAATATGTAATATCGATCGCCTAAGCACTATAAGTTAAATATTTTCATTAAAACGTATTATGATACATATTTCAGCAGCTGGAATTAAGTTCATCGATTATAAAACAAAAGCTACATGAAGGAGAGCACAAGGCTTTATCTTTCAAATATAAATAAATAATAATATATTCATTTATTAACATATATCCGATCAGGGATCAATACACACAAAAATATATGCATCCATCGTACATAACAAGTTAGGCGCATCATAAACCTTTTACAAAGGAGTCTTATAATTAAGAGATAAAAGGATGTGTTTGTGGAATTCAGAGATCTGACTTTCATTGTCACATTGACCAGTCATTATGAACTTTGAACATTAAAGCAACCTTATTATGTGATAAGTTGAGTGTGTTGAATCGTAGTATTTTGTTGGCTCGTACTGTTACTATAGGCAATTTTTTACCAATAAAAGTCTAAAGGTACTATTCGTTGCTATGATAAAATCGTACATAGGAAGGTGTTTTCATTTGTTTGGTCGAGGTGAAAAAAAGTTGTGGCAATAATCGAGTCGATTTGCATTAATGTCCCAAGTCCCTTAGTCCTATACCAATATACACTGTGTAAGGTAAGGTAAAAATTGTCAGCAATATGAAATTTTGACTTGATTAATATACAGTGGGACATCCATTATCCGGGGCTCTATTATTCGGGGCTCTATTATTCGGGGTTCCAATCAACCGGGGTCCCGAGTTTTCGATTTTTTTAAGGTATTTTTTGACACTATTTCGCTATAATTATGTATTATGAATAAAATTCATATTACATATTTAGATTATTATTAAACTATGCAATGGGATATATAGTTTTATCTAGAAGTTAACTATCTTCTAGAAATGCTATACAAAATTGTTAGTTATTTCTCTCGCAACTACAAGTTGTAAAGTCAATTTTTTTGGATATCACTCTTTAATCACATCCCTTTACAAACTGTTTTTGTTAAGATTGGAAATAATGAAAACACATAATTTTTAAATTCATCAAAAGGGAAGTATACTCGAAGCAACGCCTCTAACTCCTGCTTGATAATAAATAATATTACATACAGTTTGTTCAGCATTAAAACCAGTGTGACAGATGGACAAACAGACGGGCCGACAGTGATTTATAAGTATTACGTACGAAATACTAAAACAGAAAAAGTTTTCAAAATTGTATTGAAGCTACAAAAGTTATCGACACTCACTTCTTTTACTCCTTTCTTCAACGACGATATTGCTCAAGAATTATAGTTTCCATTCTGACTTCAAGTATTATATATTAAGGGTGCCAAATTTAAAAACGATCTCGTTTAGTTCGACAGTAATTGAGCTAAACAAAAACAATCTACTAGTAGACAAAGTATGTCAATGATAATATCGTTTCCGGCTAAAACTTGAGTCAATGCGGTAAGGACAAGTAGAAAATACTGGCCAGAATTGCCACCCTGTCTTATGACTGGGTGACCCCACTACGCTTCCACGCAACACCGCTAAAAACTAAATGATCGCACGGGATTTACTAGTAAAACCTGATGTGGATACGTCATTAATATTTGTTAATTTTAATAGCAGGTTATACATATGTGGTTATATATAACTCATTAAAATATAAATTTAGAAAATAATCAGCTGTTTCTTATAAACATATTATTTACTTTCTCTTCTATTAACTAAAATTATGCACTTCATTTAATTGGACTTTTAATGAAATTGAGAATGTGAAGTGAATTTTTAAGTTTTAGAAGTATGACAGCATTATGTAATATGACTGATTCGTTCGCATGCTATGTGTGATCGAATTTTAATGTAAACATGCAGAGTAGGGTGGTCACAAAAAGTCAATGTTCGAATTTTTTTGGGGGACCCTCCTAGAAGTTGCCAATTCACTGAGAAATGAGATTGGTAAAGTTTCAGCTAAGTTGAATAACGCTGACCCATACCTCATCAAGGTTGAAGTTTTGACTTTTTATGAAAATGTCAAAAAACATTGCAAGATTCAATTACATCGGTTCTCTAGATTTTACTTTATTTATTTTTTTAATATGCACATAAAAAGGGTTTAATTAAGTGTTTTCAAAAGTAAATAGAACAAAATCCACATTGAAAATGGAGGATTTAGGAGAAAAGAAAAGCAAAAAGGTATAAAAATGAGAAGAAATAATGTTCAAATGCATTTTATTATTTAAAGTTTAGTTATAAAAAAGGAAGCAATATAAAGGAAAGAAGTTATCATTATTATTATTTACTTTACAATTTATAATCAGATCAAGGTGGAAATGACTTAGATAAGGTGGCCTTTGAAGAGTCAGGAAAATTCCTACTTTCAGATACAACTTGTACAGAAACTGCCGTTGTTCATCTCTCGTCACACAGGGATTGAAGTCTTGAATTAATTTTACACCTCTTTCAGCTGTGTCATTGACAACCTTAAAACTGTTTATTATTTTGTTAGCTTTTAAATAGTGTGAATTATCACACCATTCATCGGGATCGGGGTATTTAAAAAGTTTGTATCAATTTAAAAAAAAAAAAAAGAGTTTGATGAGGAACAAAATAATCAATTTTTTGTCCAATAAATCATTCACCTGTTCGAGATTGAGCATTGCTTTTACATCCCTATCACCGTAACTTTTTTCTTCAACGGAAATTAATTTTAGACATTTTGCAGCCATGCTTGTTTTGACATTTTTTTCTAAAGTTTCAGCAAAAAATTAAAATGCAACTATCTCCGAATTGAGATACCACAGATGATTTGTCATTTTAGACAGTGCCTCGCCTTCAAGTTCTTTATCAATTTGTATGTATTTCACAAAGAATTTTAACAATTGTAGGACTTGGTTGGGGGTCAAAGTGTGTTTAGGGGCGTTGAACCACGGTTTTACATAAATACTGATTATAAATAAAGAAATGTCTGTGACTTGAATGACTTGAAAGCTTCTACTTTTTTATTTTGCGCGCTGCTGTTTTTCCATTTTTCTTAACAGTTTTTCTAATTTTGCAACACAATCTTTCAGGTGTCTGGTTGGTATCTTAGCTTTCTCCCAAAAAATTAAAACTTCCTGTATTGTAAGTCTTGCAGCTTCTCTGGTGTTTAGTTTCACTAATTTCCTACCACTGATTTGATGAGACATGTGGCCGATTAAATATACCATGTCTTTCTGCCCCAACAAGCATGGCTCGTTGATGCTGAAGAAGACGTTGTCCCGCAAATCTCACAGAAAAGTCAATAAACGAACGTTGTTGAAATGTTCACTGCTTGAAAGGCAAACGTAAAGTAAAATTCTCTGACTTCAGAAGAGGTTTATGGCACTCCAGGCAGAATTCTCTGATAAAAGGGCCCTTAGCAATAGCTTCTTTGTAACAAAAACAAACCTTTTAAAGAATAGAAGTAAATATCAGGTAGGCACCCACTACCTGCAATTCGTAAAATTATTTAAAAAGCTAAAACAAATGACAATTTTATGTCTTATTATATATTGTATAATAATGTATTTGTATAATTATTTAAAATACAAAGGAAACAAAAAATGGTCAAAAGTATTTAAGTTAGGTGTCTTTGTTGCCATTTTTCACTTTCGTTTTCTGAACAGATCGAAGGGCGAATTTAAGGATTCGAATCAGATGATGAATATCTTCAGATATAAAAAAGTGGTAGAAGTAAAACTTTAAGACACAACATTTCCTATGAAATGAAATAAAAGTCAGGTTTCTAGGACGGATGGTTTTCATTTTATGAGGGAAAAACCACGATTTTTTGCAAAAAATCGAATTAACGTCATCTAATTCAGCTAAAACTGTGCAAATCTTATTTTTTAGACAAATGGCAAATTTTAGGGGGGTCTCGCCGGGATTACGATAAAAATATTTTTTCCCCCTATACCTTGTGACCACCCTAAAGTAGAGCCTTGGTGCCAACAGACAGTTAAACCGACAATCAGGTGGAAACTAGAGACCTGAAACGTGAAGAAAATGCAAAAGACTAGGACTATGCTTTTACAAATATAATAGTTCTTTTAACCAGAGAAATAAAAAATTAAACTCGATAAAGATATCTTTGAATCAAAACATCGTATTGCGATAGTAATTTATTATGCAGACATACCAGTTGCTTAAAAATGTATAATTAACTTTTTAGATTCTTTAAAATAAATCCGAGAAAAGAAATACGAAAAATAAAAAATTCGTTATTTTCGAAAGTCTCAAAAACTATAAAATCGAAAATCAAATTATACAAATTTGGTCAAGTCACAATCTCTTACTGATTAAATATCCCAACAAAGAAAATCGGATTCGTAACACCCTATATATGTATTTCAAACTTGTTTATAACCATTTAGTATAAAACGACATAAATACTTTGATGACACTTAATAAACCACCATCCAACTAGCGTACTATTCATAACGGAAGTGTTTTTTTTATTAAATCAGAGAGTTCCTTTATGAGGCCAAAGAGAATTTTAATGCTTAATGCCATTATACTTGCTATTAAAATTGCATTAATTTACCGGATTAAACTATTTAAATTATATAAAAAATACACACATACAATAAAACTCTATTTAATGTACAACTTATTGGATTTTAGAACCGTTACATTATTTAAAAGATATATTTTTGTTCAATACCGTTTAATCTGGGGTTCTAGTAAATACAATAGCTTAAAATTTGTTGATTGTTTACGCGTATATTTCGGATTCAATCTCCGTTTTAGACCAAGAGGGCGACCCGAAATTTTCAACTATCGACCGTCTTCCTAGTTCATTCTATCGAGCGAGTCGAATAAAAGCCTTTATTTTTTATTTTTTTTATTTTATTGGTCTAGCACACGTGCTGCAGGGAAGTCCCTAAAGCGCTCCAGGAGCGGCACGAGTGCGGAAAAAGCGATTCACGTTGTTCTTGAATCGCTGTAAATTGTACTCGGTGGGAAACACAGCGCTGGGCAAATTATTCCAAAGGGATGACGTTCTCCATATAAAAGATTGCTTTAAAAGCGTCGTACGCGGAGTAACAAGCTGAACCTCATACGGATGCGAAGCACCAGCGCGACGTGTATTTCTAACATGCACCGCTTTGGGAGGAATTAAGCGGGCTACATCCTTCGAACACTTTCCATGAAAATACTTGTAGAACAGACTCAAGTCGCCAACCGTTCTTCGATGTTCCAGCGAATCAAGGCCGCCGGTCAATTCCGGGTCCCCAATCAGACGGACCGCTCTTCTCTGAACAGAATCCAACAAATGCAGTGTATGTTTGGGAGCGGAGCCCCAAACGTGGGAGCAGTATTCCATAGTTGGTCGAATTTGGGCTTTGTAAAGAATTAACAGTTGCTGTGGGGTGTAAAGCTTTCTGGTTCTAAATAATATTCCCAATTTTTGAGAAGCTCTCCTTGCTATGCCTGCAACATGTTCATGCCAAGACATATTTGTTCCCAAACTAACGCCCAGCAAATTGAGCGACGATGCTAGGGGAATGGAGTGCCCCAACATAACTATGTCGGGTTCAGCAACGTTAACTTTTTTAGAAAAAAACTGCCGCTTGGGTTTTTGTAGCGTTAAATTCCACTTGGTTACTGTCACCCCAAGATAGAATTTCTTCCAGGTCTTTGTTAAGTTGAACGACCTCCTGCTGTCTGCGGATATTCGCCTGAGCAGCCGATGTCCGAGCGTTCAAGGTGAATGAAGAGACAAGCGTACTGTCATCTGCAAAGCTATAGATTGGATTCCCGGTCTTTTCCAGCAGATCGTTAATGTAAATGAGAAAGAGAGTAGGAGACAGTATGGAGCCCTGGGACACACCGGCGTTGATAGTGAGGGTGTTAGAAAGAAATCCGTCGACCGCCACTCGTAAAGAACGCTCTCTGAGGAAACATGAGAGCCACAAACAGAACCTTTTAGACATACCATAAGAGCGTAACTTAGCCAACAGTCCATCGTGCCAAACACGGTCGAATGCCTTGGATATGTCAAGAGCAACCGCTCGAGATTCTCCAAAGTGTTCAATTGCGTTGTTCCAAACATGTGTTACATAAGTCAGAAGATCTCCTGTTGATCAAAGTTTACGAAAACCATATTGGTGATCGCTAATAATATTGAATCGTTCAAGATATTTTAGAAGATGCTCATTGATAACCTTTTCCATGACTTTCGATATTATTGAAAGCAGAGTGCAACTGGTCGGTAGTTATTTGGCAAGGTCTTCTTACCTTTTTTAGGTATCGGCTGAACCGTGGCACATTTCCAGCAGGACGGAAATATTCCCTTTCTGTAGGATAGGTTAAAAAGTCTACAGAAAACTGGTGTTAGTTCCCTTGCACAGTTTTTGAGAACTATGGCAGGTATTCCGTCAGCGCCAGAAGCCTTCTTGGTGTCTAGCTTCATTAAAATACGCTTTATGATGCGCTGTCTGAAGACAACATCGGGCATCCTTGACTGCAATATGGGAATAGTAGGTGGTGTTTTTCCTTGGAAATCGACAGTAGAATGTGAAGCAAAGAGTTCAGCCAACAAGTTCGCTCTCTCAACAGGTGTGGTTGCAATGGAAATTTAACGTTGATTTTGTGGCTACCGTGCCCTGGAATGCTCAAAATGCTACATCCAAAAATGGGCTGTCGTTTAACCACTTGAATCAAGTACCATAACAATTGTTGACACTAAACAAGTCGAGCGCCTCAAAAGGCAGACGCCGCCGAGACCGGACCCAGCTTTAGGGTCCAAAAAATGATCGACGTTCTTTGGGCCCTAAAGCCGGGTCCGGTCTCGACGGCGTCTGCCTTTTGGACCGTACGAGTTTTTTAGTGTTGTAGTACTTGATTCAAGTGGTTAAACGACAGTCCATTTTTGGATGTAGCATTTTGGGCCTTATCTGGGCATTCTAGGCAACGGGGGGCCGCAAAATCAAGTTAAAGGATTTTATTTGACTCGCCCGATACGCCGAACAACTAGGCAGACGGTTAGTCGACAGATCAAAATTTCGGATCGCCCTCTTGATCTATTTCTCAATCGAGGTGAACAATCTCTGCGTGTTTTTCTGTTTTTTTTTTTCGAATCTGAGATATTTATTACGAAACATATTTATATTTTCTAAATAAAATAACCTCGGCAAAATGATTCTAACAGTTTCACTCTTCATTAGGAGTATATTTCCTGATATGTACGAGAATATTGCCATTTAAACGTAATGAGTTGGGGAGTTTTTAAAAATTATACCCTAATATGGAACTGAAGCTCTCACGGCCTTGGTTAGATGAGAAATCGTGATTCTTGTGACTAGACCCTGTCAAATTGGATTAACTTTCCGACGTTTCGCGCGGAAAGTGTTTTATTTATTTATTTGTTTATTTACTGCACTTTACAGATTGATCACAGAGATCTTTCCAGTTACAAAGTACTAGAACTTAAATAAACTTAATTTAAATAATATTACATAATAATCTACATACATTTAAAACAACGCACGCAATTTAGTTTTGAAAAGACTGCACTTATTAAATATATCTACACTATTCTGGATTCCATTGTATAGCATGCAAGCATTATACAATGGAGATCTCAGGTGATGGTTATTATGGGCTACATCTGATATATAGGAAGTGCTATGATTTCTTGTGGTGTACGTTGGCACACTGAAATATAAGTTAAACAGAAATGCCGGGTCATCAATGAGACCATTCACTACTTTGTACAAGTAGAGCATGCAATATTGTTTTCTACGTTTCTCTAAGGTTACCATCCCATAGCGTCCGTGCAACAGTGTAGAAGAGATCATAGAGTTATATGAACCAGATTGTTTATAATGCATGTAACGCATCATTTTATTCTGTATCAATTGAAGTGTTCGCCTGTGACAATTATAAAAGGGTGACCATAATATACTCGCATATTCTAAAATACTTCTAACATAGGATATGTATAGCTGTTTTATGCAATTTGTACTTCTAAAATCTTTTGTGCTTCTGACAATTAAGCCACACATTTTGTTCGCTTTGCTTGCTGTATAACTTACATGATAGTTAAACGTCAATTTGGAATCAAAAATCACCCCTAAGTCCTTTATCTTATCCTCATACAAGAGTGGGACATTCTCAATACTATATATAAACTTTATCGGCTTCAGTTTCCTGGTATAAGAAACAACAGTACACTTACTTACACTAAAGTAAATCTTATTGTCAATTGCCCATTTTGCAACGTTATCTATATCATTCTGCAAAATCCGGCAGTCAGCAGGCGATCTGATTTCATAATAAAGTTTTAAGTCGTCAGCAAATAACAGGCAGGATGCATTTTTAACCACACAGTGATGCCGTTGATATAGAGTAAAAAGAGCAGAGGTGAGGAATCCCGGATGTGGTATAAAAGGTTTGGACTCATACTCCTTTATCTTTACTACATGTTCACGATTATAAAGGTAAGATTTTAAAAACTCAATTAAATTCACATGGAATCCAAAATACTTCTGTTAGTCTCGAAGAGTTAAGCTCCCTGAAGATGCCTTGTGCAACTATAGGCGAAACGTCAAAAAGTTACTCCAACTTGACATGGTCTAATCCCAAGACCAACGATGTGTCACTGAGAATATCTTTACTGGCACTGGCACCCAGCAGTTTTATTATTTTTGGTAAAATTTTTTAGAAAACTACTTTTTAACAGAAATTTTTAGTACTTTCCCCTGGGAAAGATATACATATATACACATACCGTGACATGTGTGTAGTTCCCACAATTTTTGATTGTTTGGTCATTTTTAACCTTTTTAAACCGTTTTGACTAACCTTAAGGTTATTCAAAATGGACTTGCAACCGTTTTCTCAACGGTACAGAACAGTGACAAGAAAATCAATGATGATGATGATGATGATGATGATGTTTATGAAACATGAAAGTCACATACAATTTATTGTAGACAAAATTGACAGGTAGAAGTAAGCCTAAGTTAGGTCATTTCAATTCAGTAGTATGGTCCGAGATACTGACAGTTTTTTAAGTAGTATTACATTATAATTTATGCAATTAAAATTGGAAAATGAAAAGTATTGCAGAACATAGCAAAAAAACATCAAATTTGTAAAAATTTAATTAACAATTTGTTGCCGGCTGAATTTTACTAGTGTAATAGTTGGCAAAAAAACGACCGGAAGTTAGATGTTACCAAGACTCAGCATATTTACATTAAAACACAATCACGCATCTAAAATCGTCTGAAAAGTCACTGGTTGTATAGCATGGGAACGGATCGGTCAAATGTACAATGTTGTCATACTTCCAAAATATAAAAAATTCACTGGCCTTCTCAATATGACTAAAAGTCCAATCTAATGAATTTTAGCTAATAGCGAGAAAGTAAATAACATTACATTATATTTACCAGAAAAATTTGTGCTTTAATAAGTTACATATAATCGCATATAATCTGCGATTACAATTAACAAATATAAGTGACCACCCCGGTACGCATTCCCGACAGGACTTACCGCCAAAACACGTGCGATCATTCCGGCTTTGGGCAGCGTTGCACGAACTGAGACAGGTAATTGTTTGCATAAGACGGGTTGGAATTCTGTCCAGTGTTTGTTACTTGTCCTTACGCCACTCATTGACGTTTCTAATGGCAGGCAACAATGTTATGAATGTCATATTTTGTCTACTCTTTTTTATGTCCTGGATCTTAGCAGTTTTGATACAAAAGTGCATTAAGGTAAAATTTTACATAAAACAGGGTTGCAATTTACTTCACAGTTTTCTATTCTAATGACATGGTTTGGGTATAAAATGTTTTTGACTGTCTCAATAAATTTGTACAGAATCGTCAAAGAGAGAGAGACTTAACATTTCCAAAATAGAAGTCGATAAGACGTAAAACCTGATTGTCCCGATCGTCAATGGTCTTAGTAATAATACCGAATAAACATTGTCTAACCTTTAACCTGTAACCACAATGATGAGTTATATGTATATTCAAAATTAATTATTAAAACAAGCACAAATGAGTTTCTAGAATTAATTATTCATATTATTTTTATCAAACTATAGTTAGTCACAGATAGACTAGTAGATACAGTAAGCAGACGGTTTTAGTCAATTCAAGAGTTAACTATTATGCACAGATTACAATCCTATAGGCGATTTTTTTAAATTATTGTTTTAGTTATTTACTTTGGAAAATATTTTATTTTACACTTTTACTTCTCTTTTGTGTCATGGAATGCCATTTACAAGACATTATAATAGAACTATCACGTAGGCTGAAAAGTTTTTGGTCTAGTTACTTAAAACACATGTTTTTTGCAAAATTCGATTTTATTCATCAACATAGTCTCTTTCAAGAGCGATACAATCAGTCCAACACTTTTCTAAGATTTCTGTATCTTTCTTAGAGAAGCATTTGTCTTTGCCTTAAAAATAGGGCTCAGTTTCAGCGATAACTTCTTTAATGGATTCAAATCTCTTTCCCGCAAGCTTTTTCTTGAAGTCTACGAATAGATAATAGTCGCTGGGGGCCAAATCTGGAGAATACAGTGGATGAGGAAGCAATTCGAACTTCAAATTCATGCAATTTTGCCATCGTAACCATTGACTTATGACACGGTGCGTTGTCTTGGTTTTTCTTCTCAGCATAGTCGATGAAAATTATTCCATGCGCATCACAAAATACAGAGGCCAAAACCATGCTAGTAGACTGTTGTGTCTTTGGTCGCTTCGGGCGGCTTTTACCGGCTGCTGTCCAATCAGCTGACTGCCGATTTGTTTCTGGTGTG
>CM032449.1:122861357-122906357 GCA_019049505.1 Pachyrhynchus sulphureomaculatus | reverse complement strand
CTTGATGAATTCACCTTACAGACAATGTAAGAAGCAGGAAAAGCTAAAAAAGATCACCATAACTCTAAAACAGATGGATACAAACAAGGCACAATAAATAAGGCCATAAAATAAAAACTAAACCCACAAAGAAATCGTAATCACAATTTAGACAACAAAACAAAAGCTATCTTACCACACATTAGTGATGTCAAGTATCGGTTCTTTCGAGTATTTAGGGTACACGATATTTCTTAAAAAAGTACCGAGTCGAGCAACGAAACCAAGGGATAAGTCGAATATTAAAATTGAATAAAATTGTATTAGTTTGGGAAATTAAACAATAAGTAGCGGGCTATAAATATCAACAGAGAACATTATGTAATGTCATTAATTATAATAAAAACAAATATTTCTAGTTATGAAATTTACAGAAATAGATTAATTAGATTCCTCTTTCCTGAGAAACCTTACCTCTATTTAAAAATTCTTTCAGAAACACTAAAAAAAACACAGTGCATAGGTTAAAAATATTCTGAACTAAAATATTTTATAGTTTTAGGTGTTAAGCTTTGTTGGGTAGTACCTCTTGAAAGTGGTCGTTGGTTTTATTATTAGGTATAAATTAACTCAAGTTATTTGTGTTTGCATTTTTTCTGTTTTAAAGTTCAGTAAAATAATAGGTTAATTGTAAGTCATATTATAAATATATATGACTTACAATTCTATATCACTCTATATGAGACAATTAATTGTTTGTTTATTTGATATACATACGTTCCGAACCAACGTCATAATAAAATGAAAGTCCACTACATTCTCATTGACAAAATATTCCACAAAAAAGCATCACTAGGCATTTAACTGAACAGTAGCTGAAAGCACAAGGAAACCTACAGGCACAATGGCTTATTGAAATATTTCGTAACACTTTGGCGTTGGGTAAACATAGAATTTATTAGAAAAAGCAACTGCAAGCTATTCTTCTTCTACCATCATTATTGATAATACAACAAACATTCTCAAAAATCTATAAGATTAACTCAAAAACAAAATATATATATATATATATATATATATATATATATATATATATATATATATATATATATATATATATATATATTGTTTTTGAGTTAATCTTATAGATTTATATATATATATATATATATATATATATATATATATATATATATATATATATATATATATATACATATATATTCTTTTCTGTGTTTCAGACAGATGTATTTGCAGTTACCAAAACAGTAATCCTTACTTTTGATAGTTTTTCACCAGCACAATTCTCTCCGACAAACTTTAATGTCTTATCAGGCGTCATCTTGTAAAACAAACCCGTTTCATCTGCATTAAAAATATCTACATATTCATAACTTTCTCGAATTTCCGCCCATACATTGGCCAACCACTGATCAACAACAGTCATATCCACTCCTGCAGGTTCTCCTACTATCTTAACCCCACTAATATTATGTCGCTTTTTAAATCGTTCAATCCAACTTCTAGAACAGTTAAACTCGGTGTTCTCTATTTTCCTTCCTAATTCACTAGCTTTCTCTTGTAAAGTATAGTCGGCAATACGAACATGTTCATGTCGTCTTTGACTAAACCATTCGACTTATCGACTTGGTCATGTGTAGATTTTCTTACTTTTTCTTTTATCATAGATTGATAAGATTTCTTGCCTCTTTTTCCATATGGTAGAAGCCGCAGATTTAGTTAAACTCAACTGTTTGCAAACATCACTTTGTTTAACTCCATTTTCTATTTTCTTTATAATATCGTGTTTGCCTTTTAAAGTAAATGCTTTACGTTTTTGTGTAGTCATTTTAAAATAAAAACTTATACATTCACTTTGCTGCTTCGATCAAATATGCATTAGAACCTCATAACACAAGTGAATTGAAAATAATACTGTTCGAACTAGCGACGCGGCGGAAACAAGTAGAATAGGGGTTCCCAGCGAATTTCGGTGAATTCCCTAGATCAAGTCGTCCGACATCGAGGACAGGGAGTGGCAAGTTCGTTATAAACGGACAAAAAACATCCAATTTTGGTTCGTTTTATCCGGAAGTTCTTTATAACCGGATTCGTTATAACCGATAAAAATTCCCATTGGTCTTATGGAAGTTTTTTCGTGCATTATAAAGTAGTTCGTTTCACCGGAAATTCGCTATAAACGGGTTCGTTATAAACAGACTTCACTATATTATTTAAAATGATGTTTATGTAACCGATATTTTGGTACACAATAGTTTTGTTGAGAAAGCCAGAAGAGGACCAGCTTTGTTAGATGTCGTATTGTAAATTGTTAATAAAACTTTGATTTTAAATAAAAACTAACATACATACATACATACATATATATATATATATATATATATATATATATATATATATATATATATATATATATATATATATTATATATATATATATATATATATATATATGTATATATATATATATATATATATACATATTTACATATATATATATATATATATATATATATATATATATATATATATATATATACATATTTACATATATATATATATATATATATATATATATATATATATATAAACAATAGTTTTGCCAGATTAAATTCTATGTAAAGTACCAGTAGCAAATTCAGGGATTCACAGAATTTTAAAAATATATTAATGACGTTACCCAAGCGAACAATTAATTAAATGTTATCTAATCATGTAATATTTTTGCCTGTATTCGCATACTTATTGCAATAATTTATAATAAATTTAAAAAATAATTCCTCTAAATAACAAAATAACTTATGGTATAGCGTTCTCTAACTGATAATTGATTATGAACATAATTAGTGTTTCGTACGGAACACTTATAAGATGACTTCGGTGTGTGTCCGTCTGTCTGTCACAGCCGATTTTCTCCGAAACTATATGTCATAGAAAGTTGAAATTTGGTAATAATATAGGAATTGATGGCCTCATCAGAGCCATGTAGTTTTGAAAGTTAAATTTTGGCTTAAGGGGTTAGTTTTGGGGAGGGAAATCGGAAGTGAAAAAAAAATTTTTTTTACTAGGTCATCGAGTGTGGTGTCAGATGAAAGCTTGTTTTTTCTCCCTTTATATGTAAACTTTAGCCTCTTCTATTGGCATATCAACTCTATTTTTAGATTAAAAATCAAGACTTGTACATGTGTACTGAACTGCATTTCATTAGGTCTCCGAGTACTATCTATATCGATAATTTTGTACTTTAGCAATAACGGTCCGTATTTCGTCAATTTATTTCACTTACTTTATCAAATAAACATATTAAATACAAACGTTATATATATACGAATTCAAATGAAAAACGTGATTTTTCTAGTGGTATATATTAAATGATTTTCCAGGTTAACAATTTAAAACGATTCACACTTAATTAGTTTTTGTTAGATGTATCCACAAATAACCTTGTACTCTATAATACACTTTTCCGATATTAAGAAAGTACAGGAATTTTTCTTTTAAACGTTAACATAATCATAACATTAGCACATAATAATTAAAGTTAAAGTATAGTGGCGTCCACTGATCCAATAACATTAACAACCGATAGTAGTGTTGTAATATCTCATTTAGTTGTCCCTTTTTTTGTTAATTTTTGACAGTTACGTGACTCAAATAAAGAAAAATAAATAAAAGGAAGGAATACTTAAATTTGGTGAATGACAATTCAATGACAACCACTGTAACGTTTTGTTAGTCAAAAAAAGTATTTTAGCGGATTACTGAACTTCGCTCGAACATGAAATTATAATTTCAGGAATATTAAATCCGAATGCGGAATCCCACTACTACACCCCATCGTTGCAAGCCATGCAAACACTTTAATTTCTTGATGAATTCACCTTACAGACAATGTAAGAAGCAGGAAAAGCTAAAAAAGATCACCATAACTCTAAAACAGATGGATACAAACAAGGCACAATAAATAAGGCCATAAAATAAAAACTAAACCCACAAAGAAATCGTAATCACAATTTAGACAACAAAACAAAAGCTATCTTACCACACATTAGTGATGTCAAGTATTGGTTCTTTCGAGTATTTAGGGTACACGATATTTCTTAAAAAAGTACCGAGTCGAGCAACGAAACCAAGGGATAAGTCGAATATTAAAATTGAATAAAATTGTATTAGTTTGGGAAATTAAACAATAAGTAGCGGGCTATAAATATCAACAGAGAACATTATGTAATGTCATTAATTATAATAAAAACAAATATTTCTAGTTATGAAATTTACAGAAATAGATAAATTAGATTCCTCTTTCCTGAGAAACCTTACCTCTATTTAAAAATTCTTTCAGAAACACTAAAAAAAAAAACACAGTGCATAGGTTAAAAATATTCTGAACTAAAATATTTTATAGTTTTAGGTGTTAAGCTTTGTTGGGTAGTACCTCTTGAAAGTGGTCGTTGGTTGTATTATTAGGTATAAATTAACTCAAGTTATTTGTGTTTGCATTTTTTCTGTTTTAAAGTTCAGTAAAATAATAGGTTAATTGTAAGTCATATTATAAATATATATGACTTACAATTCTATATCACTCTATATGAGACAATTAATTGTTTGTTTATTTGATATACATACGTTCCGAACCAACGTCATAATAAAATGAAAGTCCACTACATTCTCATTGACAAAATATTCCACAAAAAAGCATCACTAGGCATTTAACTGAACAGTAGCTGAAAGCACAAGGAAACCTACAGGCACAATGGCTTATTGAAATATTTCGTAACACTTTGGCGTTGGGTAAACATAGAATTTATTAGAAAAAGCAACTGCAAGCTATTCTTCTTCTACCATCATTATTGATAATACAACAAACATTCTCAAAAATCTATAAGATTAACTCAAAAACAATATATATATATATATATATATATATATATATATATATATATATATATATATATATATATATATATATATATATTGTTTTTGAGTTAATCTTATAGATTTATATATATATATATATATATATATATATATATATATATATATATATATATATTCTTTTCTGTGTTTCAGACAGATGTATTTGCAGTTACCAAAACAGTAATCCTTACTTTTGATAGTTTTTCACCAGCACAATTCTCTCCGACAAACTTTAATGTCTTATCAGGCGTCATCTTGTAAAACAAACCCGTTTCATCTGCATTAAAAATATCTACATATTCATAACTTTCTCGAATTTCCGCCCATACATTGGCCAACCACTGATCAACAACAGTCATATCCACTCCTGCAGGTTCTCCTACTATCTTAACCCCACTAATATTATGTCGCTTTTTAAATCGTTCAATCCAACTTCTAGAACAGTTAAACTCGGTGTTCTCTATTTTCCTTCCTAATTCACTAGCTTTCTCTTGTAAAGTATAGTCGGCAATACGAACATGTTCATGTCGTCTTTGACTAAACCATTCGACTTATCGACTTGGTCATGTGTAGATTTTCTTACTTTTTCTTTTATCATAGATTGATAAGATTTCTTGCCTCTTTTTCCATATGGTAGAAGCCGCAGATTTAGTTAAACTCAACTGTTTGCAAACATCACTTTGTTTAACTCCATTTTCTATTTTCTTTATAATATCGTGTTTGCCTTTTAAAGTAAATGCTTTACGTTTTTGTGTAGTCATTTTAAAATAAAAACTTATACATTCACTTTGCTGCTTCGATCAAATATGCATTAGAACCTCATAACACAAGTGAATTGAAAATAATACTGTTCGAACTAGCGACGCGGCGGAAACAAGTAGAATAGGGGTTCCCAGCGAATTTCGGTGAATTCCCTAGATCAAGTCGTCCGACATCGAGGACAGGGAGTGGCAAGTTCGTTATAAACGGACAAAAAACATCCAATTTTGGTTCGTTTTATCCGGAAGTTCTTTATAACCGGATTCGTTATAACCGATAAAAATTCCCATTGGTCTTATGGAAGTTTTTTCGTGCATTATAAAGTAGTTCGTTTCACCGGAAATTCGCTATAAACGGGTTCGTTATAAACAGACTTCACTATATTATTTAAAATGATGTTTATGTAACCGATATTTTGGTACACAATAGTTTTGTTGAGAAAGCCAGAAGAGGACCAGCTTTGTTAGATGTCGTATTGTAAATTGTTAATAAAACTTTGATTTTAAATAAAAACTAACATACATACATACATATATATATATATATATATATATATATATATATATATATATATATATATATATATATATATATATATATATATATATATATATATATATATATATATATATATATATATATATATATATATATATATATATATATATATATATATATATATATATATATATATATATATATATATACATATATACATATATACATATATACATATATACATATATACATATATATATATATATATATATATATATATATATATATATATATATATATATATATATATATATATATATAAACAATAGTTTTGCCAGATTAAATTCTATGTAAAGTACCAGTAGCAAATTCAGGGATTCACAGAATTTTAAAAATATATTAATGACGTTACCCAAGCGAACAATTAATTAAATGTTATCTAATCATGTAATATTTTTGCCTGTATTCGCATACTTATTGCAAAAATTTATAATAAATTTAAAAAATAATTCCTCTAAATAACAAAATAACTTATGGTATAGCGTTCTCTAACTGATAATTGATTATGAACATAATTAGTGTTTCGTACGGAACACTTATAAGATGACTTCGGTGTGTGTCAGTCTGTCTGTCACAGCCGATTTTCTCCGAAACTATATGTCATAGAAAGTTGAAATTTGGTAATAATATAGGAATTGATGGCCTCATCAGAGCCATGTAGTTTTGAAAGTTAAATTTTGGCTTAAGGGGTTAGTTTTGGGGAGGGAAATCGGAAGTGAAAAAAAAATTTTTTTTACTAGGTCATCGAGTGTGGTGTCAGATGAAAGCTTGTTTTTTTCTCCCTTTATATGTAAACTTTAGCCTCTTCTATTGGCATATCAACTCTATTTTTAGATTAAAAATCAAGACTTGTACATGTGTACTGAACTGCATTTCATTAGGTCTCCGAGTACTATCTATATCGATAATTTTGTACTTTAGCAATAACGGTCCGTATTTCGTCAATTTGTTTCACTTACTTTATCAAATAAATATATTAAATACAAACGTTTAGAATTCAAATAAAAAACGTGATTTTTCTACTGGTATATATTAAAAAATTTTCCAGGTTAGCAATTTAAAACGATTCACACTTAATTAGTTATTGTTCGATGTACCCTCAAATAACCTTGTATTTTATAATACACTTCTTTCGATATTATGAAAATACAGGAATTTTTCTTTTAAACGTTAATATAATGATAACATTAGCACATAATAATTAACGGTAAAGTGTAGTGAGGTCCACTGATCCAGTAGCATTAACAATCGATAGTAGTGTTGTAATATCTCATTTAGTTGTTCCTTTTTTTGTTAATTTTTGACAGTTACGTGACTCAAATAAAGAAAAATAAATAAAAGGAAGGAATACTTAAATTTAGTGAATGACAATTCAATGACAACCACTGTAACGTTTTGTTAGCCAAAAAAAGTATTTTAGCGGATTACTGAACTTCGCTCGAACATGAAATTATAATTTAAGGAATATTAAATCCGAATGTGGAATCCCACTATTACACCTCATCGTTGCAAGCCATGCAAACACATTAATTTGCCGATGAATTCACCTTACAGGCAATGCAAGAAGCCGAAAAAGCTAAAAAAGATCACCATAGCTCCAAACAGATTGATACAAAAAAGGCACAATAAATAAGGCCATAAAACAAAAACCAAATCCACGAAGAAATTGTAATCAAGATTTAGACAACAAAACAAAAGCCACCTTACCACACGTTAGTGATGTCAAGTACTGGTACTTTCGAGCATTTAGGATGCCCGATATTTCTTAAAAAACTACCCGTACCATTATGCCCGGTATAAAGTACCGATCTCGTCACGTAGTTGCCAATATCCTTACCTACACTAGTCGGTAGCTGGTTAGATTATTACTGAACGGCGTAACAGACTCAAATCAAATTATGTTAATAAACTGATTTTTCTCAAGTGTACAAGTTTTTGTTGAGTGTTAAGAAATGAAAAACAGCGTAAAAGTTCCCGTTGCTATAAAGTTCATTTTTGTTGCAATATTCATTTACTTATTTTCATTGTTTCTAAGGATTGAGAGGTATAGGTTACTTTTACAATTTTCTGTATTATATTTGTGTATTATATTAATAAAATATCTTCTTATTTTAATTTAAAACTGTTCCTAAAGCCAGAGAATATTTTTTTTCGAAATTCCTCATTTATTCTTTATGTATTTATTATTGTGTCCCATTAATATATTAATTAAAAAAAAAATCATATTCAATTCAATATTCATAAACGACAAAATGTGTACTTATATTTCATACACCTTTTTAATAAAATATTTCATGCACGACGTGCAAATTTTGCTAGTATTCCTAATTGTGTGCGCTCCGTTTGTATTTATCTTCCAGTTTAATTTCGGGTATATGTATGTATATATAATTTAAAATTGTATACGCGCACCCATCCTCGTCATCCATTACTATTGATACCGAAAGTACCAAAACCGAACGCCATCGATGAAGATGAGATATATTTCGTGGAGACGAGTAAGTATCTACCTCTACAGGTATGGCATTAGTTTTAGTTTGGTTGGCCGCAGAACGTAGACGCCATCAATGTGTAGATACCTGGTACCGAGTACATTTATTGTCGACTACCCGGTACTTCGAATCTGGACAAGTAACTGGTACTTTGTATCCGGTAGTTACAATATTGACATCTCTACCACACAGAAGGGACCACGGACAGGATTCGATGCCTTGTACGAAGACAAAACGTATCAGCTGCATACAAATCATTACAGACAATAAGATCTACTACAAGAGATCTCAAAGATAAAATCCAATTAGAAAGCCAGGGTGTTGAGAGTGTATCGGGGGGACCTTGCAGCAGAGTATATTGGCCAAACTAACAGAAGAATATCGGCCAGACGGAAAGAATCTAAAATGGTGTTTTTATGGGTATAGCACACATGCTGCTGGGAAATCCCTAAAGCGCTATAAAAGCGACACGTGTGCCGAAAAAGCGATTCACATTGGTCTTGAATCGCTGTAAATGATACTCGGTGGAAAACACAGTCCTGGGCAAATCATTCCAAAGGGACGAGGTTCTCCATATAAAAGAACGCTTGAAAATGGTTGTACGAGTGACAAGCTGAACCTCATACGAATGTGAAGTATTAGCGCGACGTGTATTCCTACCATGCATCGCTTTGGGCGCAATTAAGCGGCTACATCCATCGAACACTTTTTTTGTAGAATAGACTCAAGTCACCAACCGTTCTCCGATGTTCCAAGGAATCAAGGTTGCTGGTCACTTCTGGGTTCCCAATCTTCTGAATAGAATCCAACAAATGCAGTGTATGTTTGGGAGCAGAGCAGTATTCCATCGTTGGTCGAATTTGAGCTTTGTACAGAATTAACAGTTGTTGTGGAGCACAAAGAACAGCAAACAAGTTCGCTTTCTCAACTGTTGTTGCAATAGATTATCTTGCCATGTGAGTGGCGGTATAGTAGATTTAGTGAAATTTTTACTAACGGCCTTAACGACTGAGCAAAAGGATCTGCAATTGTTGGAGCAAACAAGAAGTTTATTTTGAAATCTTTGTATGACCTCTTGGATTCATCGATAATTTATTTGCATCTGTTCCGGGTACAAACAAAGATGTTTCGATTTATGACGTTAGGATTTTCACGCCAAGATGTCTGAAAGCAACAACTTCTTTACATTTTCAGTTGAACTAAGGCTTGCGGGTGGAAGGGCATTTCTTCGAAAAATGAACGTAAGCTTCTACACCAGCCTAAATGACATCGGAAACCTCCTTGGCGCAGTCAGATGGGTCATCGGATCTAATTATTCATCATCAAAAATAAACAAACCACATTTGCCCTTTTTTCAAAATCAACTCAGACATGTCACAAAATAGACTTTAATAGGTGCAAACAGAAGATAGCCAATATAGAAAACTGTACCAAGATAATCCGAAAGGCCACTGAAATCGATAAAGCTGGACATTTCAATAAGAGAGACGATGCCCTACACCTGTCCAATAAGTGGAAAACGATAATTAACACCCACAGACAGAATACAAATGGAAAAAAGGGGAAGCTACTGAAATGATGATTCATTACTGGCGTAGATATAAAGCAACCAAATCAGGGCTATAGGCTAATTTTGTAACTCTGTGAATCAACAGCTTTAGGTAAGGGCTTGAACTGTGCGAACCTTGTGGACCCATGCAATAGCAAAGTTTCTATGAATTCGGACGTTTGTCTCTAATGGCTTGCTTCAGGTTTTGGACTGTCGTTCTGTTAACCTTTTTATCATTTGTGGAGTCTAATCATATATGCAATAAGCAAAACTCCGTCAGAGTTCCAAAAAACTGTCATCAAGTTTCCAAAAGACGCTTTCTTGGGAGGTGGAGAGTCCTTATTAACCTGTTACATCAATTCTTGCTCGGAGGTATAAAACATACAAGTCTTGTTGGTTGTGACAATTCGCGAAAAATAACTGTCATAGTTCTCTAAAACAGCCAAATATTCTTGAGAAACTTCTTCGTCAGTTTCTGCTCTGATGTAAGGAGTTTGGATATCCATTATGCAGAAGCTTTTTTCATCTCTAAATCTTCGTGCACAATCTTGAAAACTCTAGTTTCGGATACTCCAGCTTGTTTAGCAAGCACTGGTACATCTATTCCTGAATCTGACAGCAGCAAATCTTCAAGTCTGATGTTTTTTTCAGTTTCTGCTTTAAGGTCTTTCTAATCTGGGTTCATTCTAAATCGATACTTAACCCCATCAAAACGGTTGGACATTCTTTCATGAACAACTTTTAATCAATTACCCAGTTTAGTAAGAATTTTTATCACTGCACGATAATTCGGAAGAAAAAAAGTCGTAAAAATTGGAAGTACTTAGAACTAGTAATAAGAAATAATTTGACAACTAAGAAATTTTTTGTACTTTGTCATTTTCATGGCTGAGTATTTTTACCCTTACCAGGTTTTAAGAGTATGCTGCCAAAAAAAATGGGCAAAAATCATTACTGTATATAATCATTTCGTTCCATAAAGAAATTGTCTTTTGTTTTCTTAAAAAATCGGCAATTACTTAGTTGCCAACATGGCTGAGATAAGTTGTTTGCCTACTGTATATGAAATCATTTTTTATGCTTTCTATTAGGTAACCTAACCAAAATTCATATAAATTTAGCTTTATATGTTGTTTTTGTTATAGAAAGGCTTATTTAATAATAAATTTTCAGAGCTGAAACAATAAATATTTTTTTATCGGTAGGTTTTAATTTAAATAATATAAATAAACAAGATAAGTACTTTTACATGACTAATACAAGTCACGAGGTTTAGATACTGTGCCAACACGTTATTTCCTTTGACGACATAATATAATTTAGCTAGTCGGGTGCGTCTTAGATTTGAGTGTCGAAGATTCCGCATCTAATAAAATATATGTATGTCAATATAGAATATTTTGTACATCTATCTTAAAAAAACCCCGCACCAATCTCATGGAAATATGTCTTTCTGTGGATTTGGCTAGTTTTTGGATATGTTGTAGCCCTCGTCGTTCTGAACAAATGTCTCCATGGAAATAACATGATTCCATGAATGGATTTCGCGTTATGGGCCTTACAATCACAGAATCAGCATATGTGTTGAGTACTAATATTTCTCCATATTTATGAGTGATTGAATGGCCTGCGTGCATGAATTTGTATCCACAAGACCCAGGGCATTCTTGTCAGTATTTAATAAAAATGATTAATTATGCCTGTCCACTGCGGGTCAAAAAAGGCAAGGGGAAAGGGAGCATTGACAGAATATAAGTATTCATCACATATGCTGATTCTGTGACTGGAAGGCCCCCATTCATAGAATCATGTTATGTCCATAGAGACATTTGTTCAGAACGACGAAGACTACAACATATCCAAAAATTCGCCAAATCCACGGAAAGACATATTCCTATAAGATTGATGCGGGGTTCTTTCCTTGGCAATTTCCGGACATCCTCAATATATTTTTTTTCATTTTCGAAATTCCTAACCAAAATTACCCAATTTCCTAAGTTTCCTAAAATTTCGTATAATTTCTTAAATTCCTTAGTAATTTATTAAGTTTTCTAAAAATTTTCTAATTTTCCAACCCAGATCATATCATTTGCTATATACTTTTTTTAATCTTCTGCAATAGCTTTATCCACATCCCATATCGATAGTTAAGAACATTTGTTAAAACTGCTAATACGGCCAAGAAGTTTCATAAAATTCAAGCGGATTTCCGAAAATCCTTTAAAAATTTCTTGAAGCTGACAATATCTACACATATTTAATTTATGGGACGCTCCTCGACACCAAGTAGTAGCAAAACCAGACATTAATTAAGAAAGGCTAGGATATAAGAGTAGAAAAAAAAATGTTTTCGTCATAAGATAGTTTTAAGTTCGATATGCGCTATGAAGGGAAATGCTTCAGCACCTAAAGACTCCCTTGGCTATGCTCCTGACTATAATGCCTGCAATCTGCTTTAGGAATTATATAATAATAATATTCAAGTTGCTCAGGACTGTGCTTCCGACCGAGCGGTCAAGACCAATGTGAATCGCTTTTTCGGCACACGTGTTGCTCCTGTAGCGCTTTAGGAACTTCCCTGCTGCCCACAAAAAAAAATAAGAAACATAAAAGTTATAAACAATTTTTCAGAGATTTAAGTTTAAAAAAATCAGTGTGGATAAAAATTATACTTCTGTGCCATGGCTTCACCAAAGGTTTTTAAACCATAATTTGTTGTAGATGCGTTGATGGTATAACCGCGTTTGTTTTGTATTTGTCCAAAAAATCAGACATCAGAAGCCACACATTTCAAATAACACAAAGAAAATGAAACTTACACTGTATATATCTTCAGAATTTATTTTGCAGCTTTTTCTAATCTAGTTAATGACAGTTATATTACAGTCACCTGAGCAATACCCTACAATCATCATCATTAGCTTATTCCATTGATAGTCGGATTTAAACCTCCCCAAGTTGCCTTCTCTGAGTGTTGTTGTTTGCCGTAAGATACTAGATACTAAACTGATTTATAAAGTAGTGAACGCCTTTCTGTCATTAATATATTTTGTAACTCTTTTCATTACTACAATAATTTTAAGACCCTTTAAAATCATATTATCAATGTGCAAAAAAGGGAACCTCTTTATCGAAAATAACGCCAAGATCAGGTAAGTGTCAAGTCTTACAGAATTTATACTATAGTACAACCTAAATGAACGCAAATATTTATAAAATTGATAATTTTGCTCTTAGTCTTTAAATAGTTAAAATTGCACCACTCGATAAATCTGTTTATATTAGATTATAGGCTACTGAAGTTAGAATTGACAATATTAAAAAATTTAATTTCATCAACATGTGATGTCTCAAGACAACACGTAGGCTGAAAATTTTGTGGTCTAGCTACTTAAAACACATTTTTTTTGTAAAATAAGACTTTATTCATCAACATAGTCTCCTTCAAGGATTTGCCTTTGCTTTCAAAATAGGCCTCACTTTCTGCGATAACTTCTTCACTGGAGCCAAATCTCTTTCCGGCGAGCATTTTTTTTGAGGTCTGTGAATAGATAATAGTCGCTGGGGGTTAAATCTGGAGAATACGGTGGATGAGGAAGCAATTCGAACTTCAATGCATGCAATTTGACCATCGTAACCATTGACTTGTGACACAGTGCACCATCTTGATGAAAGAGCACTTTTTTCTTGTTCATTTGGGACTGTTTCTTTACGATTTCTGTCTTAAAACGCACCAATAACTTTATATAATATTTGCTATTGATGGTTTTTCCCTTCTCAGCATAGTCGATCAAAATTATTCCATGCGCATCCCAAAATACAGAGGCCAAAACTTTCCCAGCCGACTGTTGTGTCTTTGGTAGCTTCGGACGGCTTTCACTGGCTCCTGTCCACTCAGCTGACTGCCGATTTGATTCCAGTGTGTAGTGGTGGATCCATGTTTTATCCATTGTTACATATCGCATGAAAAAATCCTTTTTATTGCGCTTAAACAGGTCCAAACAGCGCTCTCTTTAGGGTCTCAGTTATCTCATGCAATTTCACTTTACGGTCATCCAAAACAATTTTGTGAATTTTTTTGATGTTTTCCGGTGTAACCACCTCTGGGCGTCCAGAGCATTCAGCATCACTTGTATATGTACGACCGCGTTTAAATTCAGCATACCAGTAAATGATGAGTGATTTTCCAGGGACAGAGTCTATATAACACTTACCAAGCCATTGCTTTGCTTGAACGGTATTTTTTCCCATCAAAAAAACAGTGTTTATTCAACACATGAAATTCGATTTTTCCATTGTTTTAAAAATATCAAAAGTAGCATCACTAAAACCACCGTAATTTGTAAAATTTTGACACGTATCATTTGAAGACTGGTACTTCCTAAAAATCATATGGATTTTTTGAAAAGGGCGACGACATCTATGGGTCAGACCAAAAACTTTTCAGCCTACGTGTTATATTCGATTGTTGTAAAAGTCTCCTTTAAAAATTTTGAGTTTAAAACATTATGAACATCTTTACAATACTTTAGAGAAAAAACTATTTGTTTTAACTGATCTATAGATATCGGCTTGAATTCATCAAGTCTGTTATTTATTACAGATAAAAGTTCAGCTCAAAAACACAAACATCAGCTGGAAAGATTTTGACAAGTATTTTTGGGATGCATATGGAATAATACTGATTGACTATCTTGAAAAGGAGCGAACAATCATTGGTTTATTAAACCATCTGATTGGTGAAATCATTCTGCTGCATTTAGCGAAGAAAAAAGTGCTATTTTACCAAGATAATGTACCAGCTCACAACTGCATAAAATCGATGGTGAAATAGGACCAATTGGACTATGAATTGCTTCTTCATCTGCCATATTCACCAGATTTGGCTCAAATCGCTTGACAAATCATAATAAACGAAAAGTATCCAAATGTTGGAAGATCCCTTTTGAAGGAAATTATTATGGTGAAGAATAAAATCGATTTTTCACAAAAACATTGTTTTTTTTTTAAAAAGAATTTTTTTTTAATAGGCCTCAAATTACCTAATTTTGAAAGATTTACGAGAAAAAATCGGGGGGGAGGCCGTTTTTGCTAACCTGAACTAACCTCAACCAACTTGGTTTCCAGTCACTAATATAGCATGTACATCATTTTTCATATTAAGTTAGGACATTTTTTTTATTATTTAATGTATTTTGTACTTACTGATTATTTAATTCAGGTCAGTTCAGGTTCGCAAAAACGACCTCCCTGCGATTTTCTCTTGCAAGTCAAAATTAAACCATTTTAGGCCTATTTCAAAAAAAAAATCCTCCCTTTTTCTGAAAAGCCCGCGTACCAAGATTTTACCCAAAAAAGGTTTAAAGAAAAACATATTTAATTTCTTTTCCTAGAAACCATTCTTTCAAGATGCCCTGTAATAATATGATTCTTAAATTATAAATCATTTAAATTTATTTGTACTTTTAACCTTCTATATTTACAAGATAAAGGGGAATCTGAAATATGCTTGATTTTTAAGAAAAAACACTCTGTTATTGACTTTTGACATATTTTTGCTGTCTTAATGTTGAGTCAATATAAATAAGCAAAATTAAGCAAAAGATAGTTACAAATAAAAAAAATTCAAGTTTCTGTCACTGAATGCAATTTTGTTCTCTTATGTCCTGTCAAATGAAAATTTTTATGAGAAATCATGGTTCATTGTAATAGACTGGAGTGACTTTTTGACATTTCTCCTATGATATTGCATGAGGTATTCTTTCTTCACTCTCCTGTAGTAGGGAAAATGTTTACGGAAGCTTTTGAAGAGAGTACTTTAACTTAATCTACTCTAAAAGCAAAATTTTAGTGCAAATATATCAACGACACATTTGCTGTCTAGCTACATGTTGAAGAAAACATGAATGCGTTTTTGAATTTACTCAATCAACAATATTTAAACATAAAATTTACAATGGAGACTGAATCAAATGGTGGTTTCTAGATTTATTGGTACAAAGAAAAAGTAACGGCATATTCGGAGATTCACTTTCCAGACAGCTAACTAAAACACAATGGATATGTAAAAGCCAACTGCTTCTCAAAATTATATGTTCTCAATTCATTAGTAATTACAGTTTTATCAAAATAAAAGCTGACCAGTGTCCCAAAAGTAATGAATACTGTTTGCACTAATGACAATAGACATTCATTTAGTGAGCCTGGAATTTAATTTTAAACAAAGCAATTTTCTAAAAACAACATATCTTGTAATATTTACTAACTAGTTTTACTAGAGTAAAGCTATATTTTACAAACTTATAAAAAAAAGACTTGACCTTTAATCACAACTGCTCAATTTTTTTTTATTGTAATGGAACATTTAATATCTTTTCTCATCTAATTTCTAAAGCAGTCAAAAAATAAGTAGGTGCACATAAGCTACTAAAAACAATATTTTCTATATATTTATGATAATATGGTCTTGAAAGTCATCACACAATATTATTGAATGTTCAACTGGAAGTTATCTGAAAATATGTTCATTTATTTTTCAAACTTGAGTGTGACTTTGTCTGAGCTGTTCATTCTATATTGTAGATACTTGTGTTGCCTTTTTAAAATGTTACCTTATATTTTTTAAAAGAATTTGTGCTAAAATTTATCAATATTTTTTGGTATCTTTAATTGTTCTGAAAACGTATAAAAAATATGGCAAAGTTCCCAAGTACAACAATTTAAAGAATAGTAAAAAATATATGTTTTTGTATGTTTATTTTTAATTTACTTCATCGTGTTTAGAAAAAAAACTGTTCAAAAAACAACAAAGATTACGCTACAAATATTTTTTTTGTATTAAAAACGTAAAATTCTATAAAGTGAATCCTGGTTTCCATATTTATGTTAACGTCTAATTTTTTATTAGTAATATTACCTACCTTGATAGATTGGTCAACTATGTCAGGAACAACGGGACCAGCCGATGATGCTCTTTTAAACCTATTAGTATTCTCATTTAGAAAATCTTCTTCACTAGCAATATATTCATATATTCGTTTTTCTGGAGGATCCTTATTGCCATATATAGTTTTTACACGTTTTTCCAAATTAGCATTCGTATTTACGAACAAATAATGTAAAAAAAATAATAAAACAAATACAAAATCTTTAAAACGCATTTTTGAGACACGTACTAATTTACCAGTTCAATCAGCTGCGAACGCCTGGCAATAACTACAAAACAAAAAACTTGAAACGACTGCAAAATGAAAGACGTCAAGTGAGAAGGATGACAAACGAAAAACAAAGGTGCGTTCTATTTGTCCAGGCAAATTCTTATTTCCAGCAATAGATCCACCGGTGGAATCGCTGCAATCATTTTCGTTTATAAGTAAGCTATCTTTTTCTAATTACATTATCTAAATAAGGAAAATACTCTCTTTGAAGGATCAACTGCTGAACATAAGAATTCTACTATGACGGCCATCGGTGCTCCTCATACTAATGGCAACTTATTCTCGTGTTTCCTAGTTGGCGAAAGTGGTTTGAGGGATGAGAAGTAACCTAAGACTAGAAAAATATTAATTGTAATTTGATTTTTATGATAAACTTTAACGTTGATGCAGAAAAATTATACGCGATTGATATCAGATAAGAAAACATGAAAAAGGGGTTATGTTCATCAAACATCCATCTTAGCATCTTTTTATTAAAGTAGATTATTTTACCGCTAATGACATCAACAGCCCAATTTATATGGCAAACTTGACGAGCTGGTGCATTAAAAGTTAACTCCATTTTATCTATTTTGTTTAGCACCAAACGAAATCGAGCTTACACTTTGTGTTGCAATGATCGTTAACAATCGATTTTTATAGTGAAAAGCGTTAAGAGTAGATCATGACAAAATCACTATATATATTTCGAATTCGATAAATTCAATTAGCATTTACAATTAAGTGGGACTCTCATTTTACAACACTGTAATCAATAGGTCGAAAAGATGCTTATAACGACCAGAATTTGGCGGAATTAATTGTCCATATTGATTGGTTTTATTAATTCCGCCAAAATGTTCATCGCAATCTTCAGCTTAGTGTTGTAAGGTGGTGTCTCTCTGAATTATAAACGCCTATTCTGTATTGTGAAATTCGATACGATTACTATCATAACCTCAAATCTTTCGTTAACATTATTATATATACCATGAATCTAAATTTGTATAAACCGTGCATCTCAACTCATTCTCTCTAAATATTATTTTTGTTAAAATAAAGAAAAAAATAACACTAAACACCGGATAACATAATTTATAGAAAGTAATCCCTCTGACCCCCTCACCCACCTTATTAACTCTTTGTACATTTGCCCATAAACATTTGAAAATATGAAAATATAAAACAACATTGAAAAATAAGTATAACACGATATATATACATATATATATATATATATATATATATATATATATATATATATATATATATATATATTGACCACATTTTTGACCACTTATCCTAAAGCGATGTCGCTCAAAAACTATAGATTCTTTTCCAATCGTAACAAATTTTAAATCGATATCTCATTTTATTCAAGTTCATACCCATAGATAAGCAGATAGACTCACTGAGTCACCCAAGGAAATGAGAGACTATGTTTTTCATGATTTGGGATCTTGAAATATAATATTACCTCCACGTGTTTGTCACAAGCTGCTTGTCAAGCTGCTTGGTAAGTGCAGGCAAGCCCAACATCGACATCCACACGCTTGCGAGTGCTCTAGTAAGTCCTGAGCCTCCAAGCATGGCGGACGTCGAAATAACTACGGCGACTGTTATTCGCGTTAACCTATTTTTATTGTAAAGAGAAACAATGTAAGAAAAAACGGAGAATTAGTAAAAAAAGAAGATGGTGAATGACAAAAACTGTACACGTATAAACTGGCAGGAGAAACTGTTCCATGACGTATGAAGCCAAATCGGTTCATAAATGTCTTCTGCACCTGCGCCAGACCGTGTCGACACTTTTTTTTTTCTTTTTATGCCCCATCCAGACTCTCCACGAGGCTGCGCGAGGGAACGCAAGAGCGAGAGTGAGGACGGTGCGCTCATGTCCCTCGCCTCGCCTCGCTGTCGCTCCGCTTTTTGTCGGTTTTTCGAGCGTGAGTCCATGGACGCGAGAGGGTGAGGCGAGGGAATCAACCACACTCTCGCGCTCGCTCACTTTGTTGTTAACTGCTACCGAGTGAGGACGCGCGCGCGCGGTTTTATTTATATTATGACGGACTGGAGTAACCATTTGTGTACCACTTTTATGGAATTGTACCAAATGGAACCAATCATTTGGAATCCAAAAAATCCATATCACAAGGACAAAAAGAAAGTGAACGATGCGTGGGACCGGATAAGCAGAGAATTAAATATACCTATACAGGAGTTAAAAGCTAAAAAAATTTCATTGATGGCGACTTTTAGAGGGCACCTGAGAAAGAAAAAAAAGCTTCAATTAAATCCGGTGCAGGTATTAATGACATTTATAAACCGATATGGTTTTTTATACGAACTGTTGGAAAGCTTTTTGGGTGACATCAATGAATGTTCGACTACAATAAATACGGAGAGACAGGTTAGTAAAATAAAACATATTTTCTTTAATTAAGTAGGTATATCAGTTTATTTTGTAGAAATTATTTAAATCTATTGCATATATGAATTTGTACAGAAATATGAAGTAAACTCTTCTCTTATCTGAGTTGCATTAATGTTGCTCTGCGTGATATTTGATCCAGACGCTGCAGGGCACCGTCACTGTGAACGTCATTTCTCCAAGAACCAGGTTGGACCAAAATCCCATTATCATCTAAAATATCTACTGTACATGCAGGAGTGTATAATGTACTCGATGTTTCACTCCTAAGGAAGTTGTGCAGTAAAATGCATGACATTGTTACTACTGATGCTATGTTAGGATCTAACAAAATAGGTTTTCTGAAAACTCTAAATTTTGACGACAATATCCCAAAAACATTCTCCACCACTACACGTGCGCTTGATAATCGCTGGTTAAAAATTCGTTTTTGCGAGCCAGTAGTGTGATTGCCTGGGTATGGTTTCATTATATGAGTATCTAGAGCAAATGCGCCATCTGCTATAAATACATAAGGCACATTTTTATCTGAACCTGGAAAGGGAGATGGTGTTGGCAAGTTAAGGTTATTTGAGCTAATTTTTTGCCACAGTAAAGTATTCCTAAACACTCCACCATCGCTGATTCGTCCCTGGCTTCCAATGTTAGCGAAAATAAACCGATAATTGCTGTCAACTAATGCCAAGAGAACAATACTGAATGTATTTTTGTAGTTATAATATTCTGATCCAGATCCAACAGGACATTGTAAAACTATGTGTTTGCCGTCAATTGCTCCAACGCAGTGAGGAAATTTCGTTCTAAATCCTTTTTCTATATCTAGCCACTCCTGGGCACTAGACGGAATCTGAAACAAACATATATATTTTTTTAAATTATTATACATTCTGATATAATAATTATTAATATTCTTTTTACATTTCAGATGAACAATTCACAAGCTGTTGAAATAGAAAAAGAATCAAGTGTGACTGAAAAATCTCCAATGCCGCAATCTCCAATTGCTTCAACCAGCCAACAGTCATTTCCACCACAGCACCCGCGTCGACGAGCAAAAAGTTCTGAATATCTCATCAATGAAGCTAGCAAGCAGATGAAGGATACATTTAATACTTTAAATAATGTTCTAAAAGACCGAAGAACTGAAGAAGATGAGTGCGATTTGTACTGCAAGTTACTTGCCAAAAAAATTACGAGGGCTACCTGAAAATGAACGTGCTATTTTCATGTACGAAATAGACGGCATGTTTATAAAACGTTTACGTAATCTTAGTACCCCATCATCTAATTTTTACATCCCAGAACGACCTACTTCTTCTCAATCTTGTGACTCTGAACCTTCTCATAATGAAATAAGAACTCCAAAACGACCCAATTCTTCTTTCACATCCTATTCCGAATCGGCTATACCGAGCAAAATTGTACCAAATCATAATAATATGTCGGCTCAAATAACATATCCTCCAGTTTTCCAACACATTCCAATTCCAGATCGTAGCCCAATAGGTAATTCACAACGACCTGTTTCGTCACATTCATCTTATTCTGTTCCTATCAGACATACTCCAAAACAACAAAATACTGCTCGAATGCCATCACCTAAGCCGACAATTGCACCGAATCATACTATATCCCTACAAACTACGTATCCGCCTGTTTTGCACATTCCAGATCCGAATCATAACCCAGACGACAATTCACAATCAGTTACAATTTTGTCCGACCAAGTAAGTAATAGTTTCACCGGCCAGAGATTATTTTGAAAATTTTAAGTACAGCCAGGAATGATGGTTTTGGTTTGTGTAACTTTTATTAATTATTTTAATTATCTCTTTGTAATACAACTGATTAATAATTTGAAGATTAATAATAAAAGTATTTACCTTTATTTGGTCTTTTAATGCCTCGTTAATTGCAGCACAAACTTCTGGTATTATTGTAGAAATCAGCTGACTCGAAACTTTAAATAAAAAATGTAGACTTTTGTAGTTGTCGCCAGTAGCCAAAAACCTTAATGTAATGGCAATCGTACTTTGGGTGGTATAGCGTGCCTTAGTTGAGTATCTTGCTTGACGATAATAGGAACAACTTTGTTCAATAAGTATTCAAAATCGAAGAAAGACATGCGCACAAAATTTTCGAATTCACCAGATGATTCGGAAAGTAATTCTGTAATTTGTTTGTCCATAGTTTGCCTGTAAAAGAAAGTAATATTTTAAGGTAATAAAAAAACATGGTGCATGTTGTATACTTAAGCATCAAAATGCTCTAGGACACAATATGCACATACTTTATTAGTTGTGGTCTAAAAAAATCATCAAATTCAAATACTTACATCGTCCTGTTACGGTGTATTGACGTCATCCACCACCTTCGCCGTTTAGACTTTCTTTTTTTATTTAGGTGATATATACGCAAGGCATTATAATATTGGTAGGCACATAAAGTAGCTAACGCAGTCACTTCAATCACGTCCATCTTGTAGTAGACGTAGCGGGCAACTGAATAAAAATCGAAAGTGTGGATGGCTAGCACTCCTGCAGCCTCCACTCGCCAAGACTCGTGCCGAGAGCTTCTAGGAGGCGCCTCACGAGAGTCTGGATGGGGCTTTAAGTGTTTTCGAAACCTTGTCATCAAAATTTCTCTTTTTCATTTGCATGTCATGCATCGGCAACTTTTTTCTTGTCCTTATAATTTTTGTCCGTAGGATTCCATACGCAGGACTCCGCTTGATAGCATTCCGAAAAAAAAAATTGTTTCATTTGACCAATCACCCATTTTAACTTATTTTAATGACGCGAGCAGAAGGCGTTTGCCCCAAGCTTCCTTTGACTTGTGCACAAAATACCGACACTCCGCCCGAGAGATGACAAGCGCTCGCAAACCTACGCAAGCCAAGCCAAAGGCCTAATCCACACGTTCAAGTTTGTGAACGCTTGTCGAGGTTTAGCAAGCGTATGAAGCTACCATAAAGAAATACAGAAGTGAGTGATTTTTTTCACGAATACAATTGGGATCTTACCTATTCAATACATCTCGCGGCTTTCTCAGGAATTAAACTTGAGGTGCATTTTTAAATCTGTCATAAGCCTCTGGGTAAATTAATATTACAAATTTTCTTAAAAATAAAAAAAAAGACTTTTATGCTGTGCTTACAAATGTGAAAATCGCCTGCAAAGGGATTTAAATATAGTTTTATGCATTTCCAAAAGCGAATAAGGGTTATGTAAATATTACTAATGCATTGGGGCAAGTAGAAAAATTTGACAGACTGAAAGTGTGTTATTGCGATCAACAACAAAATTATGTTCCGATAAAGGATCCGGTTCGAATGTTTCCAATACCTCTTGACGTTTCACTTTCCAGGTACATTTGATATCAGTGTAGGTTAAAACACTTAGCTGGTCACTACATTCATTGTAAAAAAATAATTTTCATACAAAAATTGAAATATTAGACATTTGTAAGTCAGAATCTTATTGGTAACAATACAAAAGAGTGGAGAAGATGTTTGCATTTTTCATCTTCAGCGGCTTTACAAGAGAATGTCATATATAAAATTTTCCCTGTTCTGCTGTTGAATGTGCAATTTGTTGTACACGACAGTTTTGTCATCGATTATTACACATCTAAGGAAAAGATTTGATTTTAAAACTTCGTTTGAGCAGGATTTGTACCGGCCTATTTGCCAATATTGGCAATTGTGAATAATATTTTTTAAAAAGACTGTCACACTCCCTATGCTTCACACGTTATAAATTTAAATCTGCACTCATATTTCGACGATTTTAATAATAATCATAGTAGGCTCGGCCCACAGGTAAAATCCCAGTACTTCCTTCTAGCCAGGGAGATAAAGACCAGTCTGAGAAATGATACTTTCTCTCTCTCTTTCTCTCGGCATTCCGTACATAAAATTTTTAAATCCATAATATATCTAAAGTATCATTTAATGTTAATAGAAGTCGAAACAACCATTTTTATTCTTTTTTCTGTTTGCCTGTTTCTCGATTTCTCTGTTTCGACTTCACATGAGTATGGATGACGGCTTTTGGAAAATTTTTGCGCGAGGCTAAAGTAGGCTCAGGGATGTTATAGAATTTTTTTATTTCAAAATGTTATATGCAGAATGTGTCGCAGAAATAACGTTTTATTATTAATAAGCAGATTTGAAAAATATCTTCACCAACTGAAAAGTTTTACTTATAAGTTACTACGAGTAATATAGAGCTAAAAGTACTAATCATATAACTCATATACAGAGCATATAACACAAATGTTGAGATTAATAGTTGTTAATATATTTAAAAATTTGTGGACTAACTGGTAGCTAGTATCTCAAATAGAGAAAAATGGCAAATATATGAATACTTTTCAAAAACGGGGTATAAAGATATAATTATAGAAATACATTTATCGATAATAATATATGTATAAGGTATATGATTGCAGGCGAAGCTCTAGGCACAGGGGCAACAGTTATCTCCTGATTTTTAATATAAATGAGTGCAATAAATTTACCTCTTACTGTTTAGTTAATAGAAAGCATTAAACCCGCAGATAAAATAAATGATGATAAGTCTAAAAATTTATCCATATATTTTGAATTACTATTTTTGGCCCTCTCTGTAGACACGCCAGATTGTATAGAGATAAGATTAAATGGTATTATGAAATGTAATGAATTACTGTGTCAGACAGTACTCTTTTTCAAACAATATTAAATTATAACATTCCGAAAGTCACAGAAGGTACAGACAAAATGTGGAAAGATATTAAGAAGTGGATAACAAATGCTACTACACAATGCTCGACAAAAATAAAAAAAAACACTCTACATTGGATGACCGACGATACCCTAAAGCTTATAGAAACAAGAAGAAATATGATTTTAACATACAACACACTATATCATCAACAAAGAAATAAATCAATCAAAAAAGAAATTAAAGTGGCTTGTAAAAAGAATAAAAACGCATACATTAATGATATATGTAAGAAGCTAGAGCAACATGCTACAAACAATCGACCACAAGAACTTTATGAAAGAGTAAAATACCTATTGAAAGAATTCAATCCTAAAACCCAAATAATCAGAGACAAGGAACTTGAACAGTTACCAACGTTCCTGGAATCATTGATGTTTGGAAGGAATATTGTAAAGAACTTTTTGTGTCTCGTAGGCTACTGCATTGTCGATAACGGAGACACAAAGAAATTCTTAAATTTGAAATGGCTATACAAAACTTAAAAAATAGAAACGAAACTGCGAAAATAATAAAGATGATAGGAGAAACCGTCGTGACTATGTTATATGTGTGATAAAGTATGGAAGATTGGAAGATGACAGAAAGGATAGTGTGAGGTTGCATTTATACCCTTGCGTAAGAAAGGATCCCCATCGGAACCTAAATAAAAGACTAAGAAGTGTTGTGCTGTCACAAATATCTACAGAACAAACAGGCTTCATTCCAGGAGGACTAGAGAACAAATTGTCAACAATAGCCAAATAATAAAAAAAGTTTGTAAATTCAGTCAGCAGTACGGTTTGGCAGTTGTAACATTATTATTCCATTAGCTTTTGCTATGTTTAACGCTTCTAGGTTCTTCGAATGTGTTGTATCTCATCCAGCAGAAATAACACTTTTTTCAGGGATTACCTTTACTACGCTTATAAAATGTTTCATCTATTCTAGAAATAAGTTTGAGTTAATATAGCCAATATCTGAAATGGTGACAACACTCCTGGACGGCGCGCCATTCCATTTCAATTCAGGATTTTATCTCATGGTGGTACAAACTGTCCATCCATACTGGCACAACATAGGGCTATCGTAGTAACTTTCTCCACTTGTGACTGCGCCGATTTGTTTCTCCCCTTTTTATATTAAAACTGTTTGCGGTTTTTTCTGAACGATGGAAAATCCACTTTTATCAACGTTGAATATTTTAGTAGCGATGAGCTTAATAGCAACTTTTAGGTCACATATATACCTGTGATGGTGATTTATAAGTCACAGCTTTTTTTAACAGCTTCTTAGGTCGCTGCTTCACTCCATCCGAAGTCTCAGGAAACCCGAAACTACTGCTGCTTAATGATCAACAACTGCCTGTCACAGCCAGCCCACGACTCAGCAGTACATCACGATATTTCATGGAACCGGTACACGATGTCGAATTCGTCGCGTCGCCGTTGGAAGGCACAGTGCTGTTAGCAGCAGCAAGCAGCTGCGACGAAACGAATTAATGACTAATTAGAATTTGTTTTGCAGGCGGAATGTCGTCTAAACGTCAAAAAACATGAGCTATTTGGTATTTTTAGTGTTCCGTACGGAACACTTATAAGATTACTTCTGTGTCCGTCTGTCTGTCTGTCACACCCGATTTTCTTCGAAACTATTTGACATAGAAAGTTGAAATTTGGCCCTAATATAGGAATTGATGACCTCATCAGAGCCGTGTAGTTCTGAAAGTTAAATTTTAACTTAAGAGGTTACTTTTGGGGGTAAAATTGGAAGTTAAAGTTTTTTTTTTACCAGGTCATTGAGTGGGGTGTCAAATGAAAGCTTGTAAAAAGACGAGTTCAAATATATATATATATATATATATATATATATATATATATATATATATATATATATACATATATATATATATATATATATATATATATATATATATATATATATATATATATATATAATGTAATACTTTCGCAAAATTCTTTTTGTGTTATTTTTTAAAAAGTGCGAAAAATCGCTGTCCCCCGACGTTATCTCGAAAAGTACTGATCAAAAAATTTTGAAAACATTCTGGAATATTCTTTACAGGGTGTAGATTGAACGAAAATTATCACGATTGCATTACCAAACTCATTTGGTATGTGTTTTGTGAAGTCACTGCACTGCATAAGGAATCAACGACGGAACACTAATTGCGCAAAACCAACTTGCACTTGACCGGTTATTTCATTACTGATGTTGATAACTATCACTATTCCAAGTGTAATATACGGGAGAAAAAAATTTCTTTCAAAACCACAAGTTCTAACATGAAAAGTAATTATCCTGCTATTGACGTGTCCATTAATTTCTCTAACAAAAATAGAGGGGATAAGGGTAAGCAGTGCTCAGCCAAAGATGTACTGAAGTCTCATGAAACTCTAGAACAAAGTAATGCAAGTAGCGCTAATTCAATATCCAATAATAAGCCTACAACATCTGTAAAAGTTGTTTCGGCTTTAAAACTCATACTTTCGTCATTTGTACCAAGAAAGTTGGGAGTTTTAGGCAATAAAATTATCACAGATAAACTGCTAAAAATGTTCTGGAAAGACTTTCAGTCCTTTAGTATGGTAGAAGACCACGGTTTTCAAGATCCTGTAAAGGCTTTGAACCCATCTTATAAAAATCCAAGTAGGCACACGATTTCAAAATTCAAGATATGAAGAATTCTTTTGAAGTGTAAAACTGTAACAGGAAACGCGAGAAGACTCCGTGTCACTACTGATTGTTGGACGTCTGTAAATACAGAGAGCTAAATAGGTATTACCGCCCATTTTATTGATAACAATTCAAAATTCAAGTCTGTATTAACAACGATGTTACTTCAGTGTCAAGTATAACTTGTTAAACATACCAGTATTAATTTAGCAGAGTCCTTAAGAAAAATTGCAGTGTACTGGAATATACAAGTCAAAATTTTTCTAGCAGTATCTGATAATGCTACAAACATTAAAACTACTATCACAAAAGAACTTGGCCGAAACCTTTTTAGCTGCTTTGCACATTTATTGAATTTAATAGTGCCTTAAAAGTAAACGCCGACATTGATCGATTGTTGATCGATAAAATAAAAGTCATTGTGGGCTTCTTTAAATGAAACATTGTTTGTATTACCGCAGGTAGAAGTCTCACGACTAATTTCTAGTTTGTTATGACTTTCACACTATATATGCGAAATTAGATTCTTTTTCGGCAACTTTTTTTATGCTAGACCTATGAATCTCAATCCTATTCCCTTATTTTCACATCTTAATCAATTAGGTTTCTACTTCTACGACGTCTCTCTTGAAGTATTAACACCTTCAGCATAATAGGCAAGGTGTTCGCCAACTTTTTATAATTGTGTGGGTTTTCCTGTGAGCAGAACTGATCGGCAGGAAATAACTCCACGTAGATATGGGATAACAGAATGCAAAAATTGTTAGTACCTGATTCAAATTTTGTAATTATTAATATCAATTAATATTTAAACGCCATTAACCGTTTATTGAATCCGAAGATCACTATGGAATACCGTAAAAGAAATATTACATTCAGATATAACTTGATGCTACAGTAAAATTATGGTAAAACAATTAGGTTATGTTATTTTTATAAACTTGTTCTCCTCTAAATTATTATTTCATTTTTCTTAAGAATCGATGGGAAATCGGATTTTTTTTGTTTATTTATTGGCTCAGATCAATTAAGCCAGTCGTATTCTGACTGGTAGCCAACTATCTAACTCGTAGTTATGCGACTGTCCCAGTCCTTTTATATATACATATGCAAATCTATTATGGACGAAACACAACACCCAAGCAGACGCAGAATCGAACCGCCGACCACCGGATTCATAGTAGGTTTCCTTATCTACTCCTCCAATGGTCCCGCAGGAAATAGGATTGAAGAATGGTCCATGAAATTAGTCGTTTATTATTGAAGAATTAAATCTGGATGCGCCCTTTGACTGTCATGCCCGGTTTGTTTGTCAACTATCAATCTGTCATTTGTCAAAAATTAAACAGGAAGATTTTGTGTCCTACGATTTTCGGAGGTTTTAATTCGAATTTTTTACTTAAAAAATAGATATATTAAAGGTAGCACTTTCTAATTTATTAGTTTTATTTTAGCACTTTCGTTTTACCATTCCTTTGTCATGAACGGTGATGATGAAAAAGAAAAAAGCGCTGATGGGGAAGCTAACATTAGTTCCCCAGTATACTCGGGTAAAAATGTACAAACTCAAGATGAAAAAACAATAACAAGCGAAAACAAGCATGATAACACTAGTGAAGGAGCGAGAGGATCTGGAAATGAAAGTACTAGTGCTAGAACATCCGAAGATGACAAAATTAACGAAAGTACTGAAAAAAATATAACCTCCAGTTTTGAAGAAGAAAAACAGGAGGAGGATGTTCCAGAAGATTTTTTTGATGATTTTCTTAAAGAAGATTTTATGGCTGGCTTGGATATAGTTGATGAAGATGATGAACCAGATGAAAAGCGTACAAGTGAATCCAGTCCTAAATTGGAGAGAAAAAATGCAATAGATCAGAGTGGACCTAAACCTCGTATGGAAAAAATTGATCATGTAAGGAAGTTTAGGGAGTCACCCCCAAGAAAAAAAATCATAAAAAACCGACCGACAAACAAGGTTAATGATGAAGAACTTAAAAGGTTAAATGCAAAACTTGAAGAGTTAAAAAAGGCCAAACCGAAAAAACTAGAAACATTACAATCTGGAATTGATGCTGATAATTTTGATATTCGTAGAGATCCTGAGAAAACCAGGCAGGCCATACAAAGGGATAAAATAAGAAGTGCCAAAGATAAAGAGAAACGTCTTATTACTGATATTGTGGAGACTGGTTTGGTACCCCCAGGAATGGAACTCGAAGTTGATATTGATGAGGTTCGTCGACAAGATAGAATTGAAAAGAAATTGCCTATAAGAGACTTAAGAGAAAAGCTTGCAGCTAAGAAAACTAGAAGCCAAAGTCGTGATAAACCTAAAACTTCCGGTAACAAAAGGACACCACCATCAAAAAAAAAATTTCATTCACCTCCAAAAAGACGAAGATCCAGAACTCCAAAGAAAAATATTACTACAAGTGCTTTAACCTCATCAGAAGTACCTGGTATAAAACCTATTTTAGACAGTGAACAGAAAAGAAGCACATCATATAGAAGTCCTAATCGATCTCTGTCTAGAAGATCACAGCATAGCCCCCTTCATAGACGTAGTCCTTTACGCCACAGTCCTCGTATACAACGCAGCCCTCTAAGGCGTCGCAGCCCCCTAATGAGACAAAGTCCTTTTGTACATCGCAGTCCTTTACGAAGAAGTCCTATCCATAGGAGAACAACACGAAGTAGAAGTCCAAGAAAAAGGTCAAGAATTAGTCCTACATTATGGAGAAAATCAAGAAGTCGAAGCCCTCGTTTGCATAGACGATCAAGGAGTAGAGATCATTCACCTGCTTATCATAGAAAAAGAGACCGTAGTTATGGTCCTTTGGAAAGAGCACAAAGAAGAAGGACAAGGTCACCAAAAGTTTTAGCTAGAAAGGAAGAGAAATTGTCATTTTTGGAAGAATTAGCTGTAAAATTAAATGAAGCACATCAACCTTCACATCTGCCACAGACTACTTTGGCACAATCAGCCCCAGTACCATATGTGTTACAAACACCACCTCAACAAATAATTGCTCCTGTTCCTGCTCCTGTGCCACCACCACAGCCTGGTTTTTTTTCAGCTGCTTCTACTATTGTGCCTCAACCTGTAGAACCAGTTATACAACAATATGATCAAAACTTTGACCAGTACGATCAAAGCTTCTTTATTGGAATTTCTGCAGCATTACCTCAACGAGAACGGCCTCCTACAGTTCCAAGAGCTCTAGAGTCTAATGGATATGATACAGGTCTTAATATAAAGGAAGACATTACAAAAGTAAGAGAAAATAATGTTATTTGCACAACATTTTTTATAATCCTTTAATTTTAGCTGTTTGGTGACAAGATGATAAAGCTTAGTGATTTTTTGGCAATTACTGCTAAGCCACAAGGTGTGATATTTTTTTATTTATTATATGTATAGTTAGTTTTACTTTTATTTTTTATTATTAAACTATATTTAATTTGATACTTATAAAGCTATAATATTTCTGGAATAGTTTTGTATAAAAATTTAAATTTTCAATTGCTTTATTTCCAATGGCCAAAATAATCGAGAGCCGAATGTAACATTAACAAGGTCTTAGTCAGTTCTGAAACTGTTTTAAAAATTTTCTTTTTAAAATTTTTTGTGATATTACAGTTGACTATCTTATTACTATCTTATCTAATCTTTGATTGTGTTAGCCGATACTTGTTGAAAATTCATAATAAAATTATATAAAAAAAACACTATGTTTTAATTTCCATTATTTAAAATGACTTGACAATTGCTTCACCATACAATGGCTTCTTCGGAAGTGAATTAGAAAGACTTCATTTTAAATATATTGGAAACTGAAACATAGTGTTATTTTTTATATAATTTTATCTTGTCTAATGATTAAAAATGGAAAACTAGATAAAACCACGATACTACTTTAAATATATGTTGGTTAAAGCCTAGAATACCCTGTAAATAGAGAGAAAATGTATGTGTTAGCCTGGTTGTACAAACACACTGAAACTTCTGTTGCGCTGTAATCCTGGCTTGAACTCCCTATATAAAGTACATTACTATCAAAGTGTCACTAAAAATAGTAATGCACAAAGTTATATAAAACTGATTTTAAGTTATTTTTGTACAACTTGACATAAAAATACAGTTTTAAATTACACATTGGCATAAAAAATTAAATCCCTAGAACCTTTTCTTAAGGAAAATCATTAAGTAAAATTAATTATACAAAAGAAAAGTGTTTTTTAATAGATCAACCAACTTAAAAATTTGAAACTTTTGAGTATTTAATTAAGATTACTACTTATTCAGTTTTCTTTTTTGTACAGTGAATAATTCATCACCAGTGAAGTTACAGGAAAAAATTAAGGGTAAGTTGGTTCAAAAGAGGAAATTTTATATTGAAGTAACAAAAGGTTTTACTTAAATTATAAAAATTTAAATTTGCAACTATTGTTGGCTGAAAGTTTTCTTTAGTTTTTACCATCCATTTAAACTCCTGATATGTGAATTTTTATTTGCTCTGATTTTTCTTCTAAAGTAAAAGTTTGAAAGTGTAATATAAATACCATATTGTTATGGTATTGATGTGAAATGTAACATACTGATGTGACCCCTGGATTCTAGTAATTCAACATTGTCAAGAAGCCATCAAGTTACTGAATGAACGACGATTCACAGGCCCATTAGTAGTCCACAAGACAAATTCATACCAAAGCTCCAAGAACATGACAATGTCTCCCCTTTTACGAAAACTTGTCATCCAGTTGCCATTTACAACTCCAGGACTAAATAAATCAACTGAAATTGACTTTGCAAAATGCTGTGAAACATTGCTCTACAGACTTGGAATAGAGAAGACACCTGCCATACCCAAGGAACCTGAGAAACCAAAAGTTATACCACCTAAGGAGCTACCTCAAAAAGAAATAGCTTCCCCCATTTTTCCTATTAAACAAACTTATTCTGAACCTACTCCTATTAAACTAATGACTAAAACCTTCGGTACTCAAACTGATAAAGAACTATCATCTTGTAAAGAGTGTCTTCGACGAAAAGGAATTCTTTATGCAAATTGTGGAGTACAGGCAGGTAACCCTACATTAACTTTTTCAGTGAGTACACAAGTAACCGAAGCTGACTTTTATTCCATGATACCTAAAACTCAATCTCTTGCATCTCTAACTCCCGCACAACTTCTTGGAAAGCAATCAATGATATCTGATCATTCTCGTGTTGGCAGAAGCATACCAACTCCAGACAGTATGTCACGAATGAACTTTCAAGTTCCCAGCCCTCCTCCACCTCCCTCATTCTTTATGCCGCTTGCTCCACAACCTCCTAAAATTTCTCAAAGAGAGACATCCTCATATCATGCACCTCTGAATCAACCTGCTACTCCACTTATGAGTATACGACCCTTTTTTGGAGATAATAAAAACCAACCTCCTTTTCCTGATAATAGACGGGGGAGCTATAATAACAAGTTTTAAATTGGGTTGGTATTAGTATGTATTTTTAGATACTAGATTTACTATTAGCATTATACAAGTATATAATAAATTTATAGGTACATTGGCATATGTTTATGAGTTAATCATTGTGACATTCAATTGTTTAGTGGTATTTAAAATTTTGCTTATATTAATTTTAAAGAATTTTGATTTTAATGCACTGTGGATGTTTTATAAGCATAATAAAATGTCTAAAATAATGGGAACACCTTATGTGATTCTCATTTGTAACATGAAATAAAGTATATTAAATACATATTGTCCCTCTTTTATTTCAGCAGCCTCTTTGTTAAATATTAAATATAAATCCAGACTAAGCAACTAAGATAGTATTTACATATGAAAGAAAATCTGAAACTATCACTAATAGGTACTGTATATATAACTATTGAACGACCGTTAATAATTATAAGAAATAACCTAAATTATCAGATTTGTAATAAACTTTCAGCATGTATTCATAAAAATTGGATATTAATTATGTTATTTAGCACATCAAATGAAGAATTGTTCTTTCCCGCGGTCAATTGTGTAAAAGTTACTTTGAAAATCTTCACGTTTCGGTGCCCCTAGACTACTAAAAACAGTTTTCAGTTTCCCCTATAACTCCCAAATGAATTGACACACCAATTTCAAAGTTGGTATACATCGAGTACTTAAAAGGAGGGAAGAACTTATAGTTTTTGAGAGATATAGCTGCAGATGAGGAAAGTGAAATGGATAGAGGACAATTAATTTTGAGGACTTTTAATATTATTGCAGGCAGTTTCAGTGTTCTAAGTATTGAGAAATCTGAAAATCATGTTATTTTTCCATTATTTCTAATCTTAATAGAAATGTTATGCAAGGGGGGTTAAGATCTGAATTAAAGCATGCCAGTGTCCCAAAAAAAATTGACATTGTGTGCTAATTTTAAGTGTGGTTTTTAAGAAAATATAATCGATAAAAGGAAGGCGTGATATGTAATATATATATATATATATATATATATATATATATATATATATATATATATATATATATATATATATATGTATATATGTATATATGTATATATATGTATATATATGTATATGTATATATATGTATATGTATGTATATATATATGTATATGTATGTATATATATGTATATATATATATATATATATATATATATATATATATATATATATATATATATGTGTGTATATATATATATATATATATATATATATATATATATATATATATATATATATATATATATATATATATATATATGTATATATATGTATGTATATATGTATATATGTATATATATGTATATATGTATATATGTATATATGTATATATGTATATATGTATATATGTATATATGTATATATGTATATATGTATATATGTATATATGTATATATGTATATATATATATATATATATATATATATATATATATATATATATATATATATATATATATATATATATATATATATATATATATATATATATATATATATATATATATATATATATATATATATATATATATATATATATATATATATATATATATATATATATATATATATATATATGATCCAAATTAATGCAAAATTTGACCGCAAAAACAAGTGAATATCATTCCCGGTTTAAAATTTCGGATGGTTGTAGCTTCTCATCATCAGTTTATACTGTCCACGCTGAACGAAAGCCTCCCTCAAGTCTTGCCTTTTTTTCTGTTCTGGGCCGCTTGTATCCAATTTCCAGCCACTCTTTTCAAATCATCAGTCCACCGACTTGTTGGTCTACCTCTGCTCCGATAGGCTTCGGATCTTGGTCGCCACTCTGTGATTCTCTTTGTCCATCGCCCATCCTTAAACCTAGCAATATGCCCAGCCCAGTTGACTGCGTCTTGTACCCCCCGTTCTTTGCCCGATAATGTAATTTGGGATGTGATCTCTAAGAGTAACGCGTAACATTGACTTCTCCATCTTTCGTTGTGAGAGTATCGGCTCCGTACGTATGAACGGGGAGTATGCATCTGTCGAATACTTTTCTTTTTGAACACATAGGAAGGTCAAATTTGATTACATAGGCCAGTTTGCCATATGCAGCCCAGGAGAAACCTATTCGCCGCGGAATTTCATGGGTTTGGTTATCTCATTCTATGCTGATTTCATGTCCCAGGTATTTATATAGGTGCACTTGCTCTATCTCTACGTTATTCAGTTTTATAATATCGCTTAATACAAGATTTGTCATAAACTGGGTCTTGGATAGATTGATTTTTAGACCAACCTTTGCTGTAGCATGTGTAGCATAGTTTGTGCTTCTTGTATTTTGTCTGTTATTAAGACAGTGTCGTCGGCGAAACAGAGGTGATTTAACTTTCACCGTCAATGTTAAGTCTCACTTTCTCAGTTTATTGATTTTAGAATACTTTCTAGAAGTGTTACAAGAAGCTTGGGTGAGAGTTTATTACTCTGCCGCACTCCTTTTTCGATTCGAAATTTGCTGGTGGATTGATTGATTAGTTTGTGTTTTAACATGAGCGGTGGCATTTCCATATATGTATTTAATTACATTGGAATATTGATGATTAATACGTACGATACTCAGCAAGCGCTTCCAAAAGTCTCTGCTGATTTACAGAATCAAAAGCGTTTTCGAAGTCCACAAATATAAGTACAAAAGGCTTAATATATTCTATTTATCTTTCAATGAAGATTTTAACTGTAAGCAGATGGTCGATTGTTCCATACCCCGAGCGGAAACCTGCCTGTTTTTTTGAAAGGGAAAACTCGAATTTATTTGCTAGACGTTTAATAAGTATTTTCGTGAATAATTTGTATACATGGCTCAGGAGGCTAATGGGTCGATAGTTTGTAAGGTCCGAAGTATCTCCTTTTTTATTCATAATGATAGTTGCGTTATTCCATTGCGATGGAATTATTCCTTCCAGGAGGCATTTATGAAATAACATTTTAAGTGATTTGATGATTTGTTGTCCTTATTTAACTGCCTCTACTATCATATTGTCTTCATCCGGAGCTTTGTTATTTTTCATATCCTTCAAAGCTGATGTGATTTCTTCTTCTGTGATGTCTGGGATATCCTCCGACCTCTGATTTAGGACTTTTGGTATGTTGATTTCTATTCTTTTATCTTGTAAGATATATAATTGTTGATAAAATAATTCGTTGATCTGTAAAATATCTCTTTTGTTTGTTATTACATTACCATGCAAGTCCTTAACCTGTCATATGTCTTTTCTTCCAATTGTATTCTTCCTTCTCAAAACTTTTAAGCTTTTATTCTGTTCTACAACGTTTTTAATTTCCTCTACATTTTTTTCTCTGTTATGTTTTTTAGTTTCCCTCGATATCTCTCTATTTATCGTTCTGTAGTCTTATCTACCATTTCTCTCCTTTATTTCATTAGCTGTTTTACTCTTTGATTTAATTTCTGTTATTTTTGTTGTTTTGGGCAAGTTTTGTCAATGGCATTTTCTATACTATTTTTAATGTTTTCAAATATGTCATTAACTGCTTATCTTCATTGTGTTCCAAGGAGCTTGCGATCTCTCTTCTATAGGAATCCACATCCTCTGGGGTTGCCCATTTCTTATGGTTTCTATTAAGAATCATGTAGTTTCTTTCCTGTTTAATGTTAATAAACACTTTTGCTCTCACAATGCAATGGTCACTCCCAACTGAACATCTATTTAGGACACTTACATCTTGGATAATGTCTTTCCTGTTACTGATTATGAAATCTACATTTTTTGTTTTACCATCTGGGCTAGACCATATCCATTTTCTGTTTTTGTTCTTTTTGAAGAAAACTCGTTACATATAAATTATTTTGATGTACCAAATCTATTAGTCTTCCCTCTTTCGTTTCAATCTTCTAGTCCATGATGACCTATTGCAGTTTCGTCTTCGTCCTTTCTGCTTCCAATTTTGGCATTGGAGTCACCGATCAACATCGTAAAATGGGTTTTTTCGGCTTGTAGAGCAGTGGAAATTTCTTCGTAGTATGTTTCTATTTTATCCTCTGAGTGGGTGCTCGTTGGTGCATAAGCCTAAACAATTTTTAGAGAGTATCTTTGATTTAGTTGGATTATCAGATATATGTCTCTTGGACTAACACTCTTAATTTCAATAATTTGGTTAAAATGTTGCTTATTTACCAAGAAGCGGACTTCTCTAATCAAAATTTCTTCACCTGCATAATACAGACAGGTTCCGGAGTTCAATATGATTTGGTCCTCTCCACCTCTACGGACTTCGCTTAGACCTATTATATCCCATTTAATGTTTTTAAGTTCTTCTTCCAATTCAATTAGCTTTTCATCTGTTGACAGAGTTCTTATATTATATGGTGCTATATAAAATGGCTGGAATATGCGATTGTCAGATTTTGTGTTGTTTGGTGGTAAATTTAACGAGTTTTGCCCCCCCCCCTCCAGAATCCATGAGGCAGACCTTTTTCAATGTATAGGACGTGTCATTTAATGAGCCATCTACCTGAGGTACCTTTCCAGGAGTTTATAACTTGTATTCAGTAGGAGTTTTTAACTATAATTCGCCACGTTGGTCAAACGGTTTGACGAGTGGGTAGGGATAGGGTTTTTAGGTGGTTTTGGGACGGGAAGGGTGAAAAAAAGGGACATGATTTCCCCCAAAAAACCGGAGGTGGTAGAAAATCATGGCTTCGTGTGAGGACGATCACGTCCCTAAAGTAGACCTGTCTTTTACCGGGATCGTAAAAGAGTGTACCCGCTACCTGATCGTAGCTTCTACTTGATGCAAATTCACTATAAATAAGTGTTTTTAGTTAATATCCACTGGTTTAACTTTAAACCAGTGGAAATTGACTAAAAACAGTCCTTTATTATATATTTCCGGTTTAGCCCACAATGAAATCAACTTTGTCATCAATATGTATCATGTCCTATACCTTATTCATAGTTTAAATGTTGATCGTTCACCTCCTGGTATTAATGAACTCGTTCTTGAAATTCGCGAAGGACATTTTTCATTTGAAGTGGCATGATATAATTAATGGCTTAAGTACTCCTATTTCTAACTCCTTGAACTAGCAACAGGTACATTTTCAATAAAATTTGTGATTTGGTTTTCTAAAAAAACTCAATATTAGTTTTGTTATTCACTATTCTATAACGCCAGGCCAAACGTTAATTTCAAATATTTCCTGGAAAGCACCATTTCTCTCTAAATGAAGATTTTCCGTTGACTAATACCTAGTATTTATTTTAGTAAACATCCCCATGTTAGTGAAACAAGGTTTGTCAATTATAAACTTATTTTGAGATTTATAAGATTTGAAGCCATGTTTACATGGGCGTAGCCAGCCTCTAAACTAGGGGGCAGTTTCTCAAAATTCTATTAATAGAGGAATATATCTATAAAAAATAACTGAATTAAAATTAGTTTATTAGTACAGCATCATTTTCTTGGATTAGCCACAAATTTAACTACCACTTCCTTTAAAAATTCTTCATAATTTTTAGAAATGAATGTTCCGTGGACGCTCATCATAGCGGGCCCCGTCAAGCGATCCCCTCCCATCGTGCTTCGCAGCCAAGGGTGCTGAAAGACTACTCAATGGTACAAGTCGTGCATGTCTGTACCAGGAAAATCAAAAGAGGTTTCTTTATACTAGTAAAAAACAATCGGCTTCTTTGATCACTTTCACCAAGTTGAGATCCAGCTCTTCCTCTGTTAATTTCTTGTCCATCCACATATTGTCCATATTTCTAATTCGGCATCTAAGTCTAAGCCACCGATTCGATAAAAACAGGCGAAACAACATTTCTTTTACTTCAAATCTTTAATATTAATATTTACCATTTGCGAAGAATGCAGGTAAGTGAGTACAAAGGCTTTTTTTTATGGGTCTAACACACGTGCTGCAGGGAAGTCCCTAAAGCGCTCCAGGAGCGGCATGCGTGCGGAAAAAGCGATTCACGTTGTTCTTGAATCGCTGTGAATTGTACTCGGTGGGAAATACAGCCCTCGGCAAATTATTCCAAAGGGATGATGTTCTCCATACAAAAGACTACTTGAAAAGCGTTGTACGCGGAGTAACAAGCTGAACCTCATACGGATGTGAAGTGTTAGCGCGACCTGTATTTCTAACATGCACCGCTCTGGGAGGAATTAAGCGGGCTACATCCTTCGAACACTTTCCATGAAAATACTTGTAGAACAGACTCAAGTCGCCAACCGTTCTTCGATGTTCCAGCGAATCAAGGCCGCCGGTCAGTTCCAGTGGCTGGTGAGTTCTCATTAGAAAATCATAATTCCAAAAAAAGTCCAGATACGGTATGACCAGAGAGAGAGAGAAACCTTCTCCAGAATTCTGACGCATTAAGTGCTAGAGGATTGCTCCCGTGCTGTTGCCTACAGTCCTCGGGATGATCAGTCACACTTCCGGCTGTTCTGTCAGTTGGTTTGCATCCTCCAGCAGTTCATTAGCAATTGTTTCTGCATGCTGATGCTTTTTTTTTAACAAACCCACGACTCGATTATTGTGCTCCGAGGCTTTAACCAAGCCAAGGGTTTTTGATTGTAAAGTATTCACGACAGGTTCTAATACTGTAGAATAGTTTGAGATTAAAAGCATAGCCGCTAAGAATGATGATCTGTTGGCTGCTGAATGAAGTTGGAAGGCGCTTTTGCGACTGTTAGCATTTCCTTCCCACAGAATTCGTTTCTAAGGCTTTAACAGTTTCTTGGAAAAATTCTAATACTTTTATATTTCTCCGACCATCTCGTTTCAGTCGTGGAATATTTGGAATGAGTTTTCTCTTCGGAACTGATTCTCTAGAAAATGTGATGATATCTTATAGTCGCAATAGTGTTTGAAATTTCGGGTATTAAATTGAGATTATTCACTGCAAAATTAGGTCTGTACAATGAATAATGAAGGAACAATGCTTTTATATACTTTTCTTTCAGTATGGTCTGTACCCCACCTACGATGCCAGCCACTGTAGAACAGCCATGGAAACCTAAACCCACGCATTTCTCAGGTTAGCCCCTGTTCAGTAATACACTCACCTATTGCCTTTGCAATTGATTTATAGTCAAGTGCTACTAATTCAAAGAAACCAACGATATCTCGCATTTCATTCAGCTTCAAATCATAAAGGCGAAAACTTATAGAGAGCTACTCTTTGCAGCAGTTTCACCAGCCAATATGCTGTACGCATAGGGTTCTTTGGCACTTTTAACGATGTGCTTCCTAATCTCACTACCGCATAAATTGATTATTTGAATAGGAATTCGTCTGATTGGAGACCCGGAACTGACCGGCGGCCTTGATTCGCTGGAACGTCGAAGAGCGATTGGGGACTTGAGTCTGTCACGCTGGTGCTTCACATCCGTATGAGGTTCAGCTTGTTACTCCGCGTACAACGCTTTTCAAGCAGTCTTTTACATGGAGAACATTATCCCTTTGGAATAATTTGCCCAGCGCTTTGTTTCCCACCGAGTACAATTCACAGCGATTCAATCACAACGTGAATCGCTTTTTTTTTTTCCGCACGCGTGCCGCTCCCGGAGCGCTTTAGGGACTTCTCTGCAGCATGTGTGCTAGACCCATAAAAAAAAGAGGAGATCGATAGCTTGCATGTTTCCTATCGTTTTAAAAGTGTTCTTTCAATGATATATCTCCAGCTTCGATACGAAGGCGACACAGGTCTTCAAAAACTTCGTCTTGATGCTTTCCCCTTAGCGGTAGATCATAAATGCCAGAAAAGGCAACACAAGATATGATAAAAGATATTATTTTCCTGTTTTCGTCTAAAACTTTAGGGTTGAATTTCTGTATCTGAATATAAACAGGAACATCATAAGTAAATCTTCTAGGTGATTCGGTTGCCGAAACACTCCACTGGTTAGTCAAATTGAATGTCTTTGTATTTCATGAAAGGTCTTACAATAAAGGATCCCAAAACTCCTTTGACTGTGCTTGAAGAGGGTGGGAATAAGACGCAGTACTTGCCCAATGCACCTTTCAAACGCTTGAAATATACCTGCCATGGGGAGTATGTATCCAGCCACTGATAATTAAACTTTTTCTTTAGGTGAGCGGCATCAGATTTAAAGTTGTAGGTCTTAGGTGGAATCCAGCAATCTCTCAGCAACAGTTTTTTTTTTCTTTTCTAAGATCACCGACGACCGTCCCACATATTTACCCAGGTCATTTTCACGACTGTCATTATCATTTATTCTTATATCTGCTTCCGCAGTATCACAAGTTGAACTCGTCAAGAATCTATTCCGGATGTGGATGATGGCGACTGTTGAGGTTGAGCTCTCGCATTTCATTCCTCTTCATCGCTGCTGCTCGTCTCATTTCTTACTGTTTTTCTTTCTCCTTTTTGAAGTCACTGCAAATAATAAAAAAGCTGCCCTACCCCCTGGCTACGACCGTGCAGCTTAAATCATTGAAATCCAATTACCCACCCTTTAATTTGCATAGTCACCTTAGATTACAACACATCATTAAAGTAGATGGATTGAATGAGAGGTAGGGTGCAGCAGAACCTTTAATTATCGATATCTCAGAAACTCTTAATTTTAGGTCAAGGAAAATATACATTAAAATTCTCTGAAAAATATAAAAATCTAACAAATTGTTTATTATCCCATTAAAATTTATTTAACTTTAAAATTTTATTTTCTGTACCTTGTCCTTTGTTTGAACGGAAAATAATAATTTTCTGAAATTAGTCATTAATATTTCTAATATAAGCCCAAACACAGGTAATATTTTGTTTATACCTTTATTTGTTTTCTATCAGAAATTATATATTTGATATTTTCAGCAAATGTTTTAAGATAATTTTTTTCTACAGCATTAAAAAATGAAATACAGGGTGTTCTATCAGAAATATCGAAGTTGATTTCGTTTCCGGTTAAACCGGAAGTAGTAGTCACTTGTTTTTAAACTCAAATTCTGTATTTATTTGAATCATAAAATATTTGAACTTAATATCTTCTCTGTGTTGAAATAAGAGCTTGGCTAGTAATCTCGTGGTTACCCGCTTAAGTAGTTATTTCCTTTTTTAACACATCCACATATCTAATAAATTTCTGTTTGGCATACTATGCACAAAAAAAGAAATTGGACTTGCTTTAAAAGTTTAGGATTGCCCTAAATGCAGGTTTTAAACTAAATGAAACGGTTGGCCAAGTGTGAGTTGAACTCGCATAATAAGTGTTCCGTACTATAGATTTATTCTTTATTTCGACACGGAATACTTTTTTAAGACAACCTAAATGTTTGTATATTTTGACAAATCTTATAATTTTTAATGAAGAATAATAATCTTTATTATTTAAATCAGTGTGGTTTAGAATAGTTTCACGGAATGAAAAGGCTGTGTTTTGTGAACCCCCCCTTCATTGATTTTGAAACTGGTTATAAGTTACCTTGTAGTAAAGGATTCTTTTTTTCTGAAAAGTTATCGATTTTTTAAATGCCTTGTAAGTTTTTAAAGTTCCACTGCATGGAACGGTTCTCAATGCGGGGTTTTGACTCCCGGTCATCGCTTTTTAGCGTTTGTGTTAGAAAAAGGGTTTTTTCGTCAAACGGCTTCGCCTCCAAGTTGCCTTTGGCGCCTCCCTCTATTAGCAGATCTACTCTTAGTGTTCCATTTTTTCCCTAAAGAAGTGTATTTTGTATCCATATGTCCCCCGCAACTGGAATCTAGCTATTTTATAACTTAATTCTACCCATTCCATATTTTTCCCTTTTTATACTATTTATACTGGAATAGAACTTTTAAAAACTTCTTACTTTTTAGCTTAAAAAATAAAAATCTGCTCTCACTCTTCGAGCCTGAGTACGTCACTGTTTACTAGGTATATAAAGACCAAAATTTTGCTCTATATAAAATGATCTCTAAGGCGGAAGCCTAGGACATAGTCGATTCTAACAGTGGTTAGTTTTTACGATACACTGATAATAAGTTGAAAAAAACATTTTGGGACTACCCCTATATTAAATAAACATACAGTATAGACTACGATTATTTTGTTTGAGTAAAAATTCACAAAATGGTGGACCTCCAAAGTTGGTGGTCTCAAAAATTCCATTTTTCTCGTAAAAAAAACATTAAAAATTGAAAAAAAAAAATTAACCAATCTTTTTATTCTAGTTTATATTGGGGCTATTGTTGTGTAGAAGAACATATTAAAATTTTAGACCGATCAGTTAAATGGTTTTTAAGTTGTCGTGCATGTCGATTATAAAAACGTTGTCTTGAGAAAAGCACATTTAAAGTTTTGACAAACGAATTTTCACATATAAAATTTACCGACGTTCAATCCACTATGCCTGTTGCATACAAAATTTCTTCCGACTCCTCATACGCCTCGTTCTCAAGTGTCCTTTCGTCTCTTCGTGCGTTTCTGGCCTCTCTGGCGGCTTCGCTCCGGGCGAGCTCAGCGACTGCAGGTCCGATTGTCGTTCCCAGGACCTCCATAATTTTTAATACTGCTGTGAAACCTTCATTAAAAATACACGCAGATGTGTAAGTAGTAATTTCAATGATTTATTGTTATTTTATATTTTATTCCCCAAACGCAGCTTTAAAAGATCGTCGGCCGTCAAATTTTCATAAATAGAGTTAAGAACTTGTTGAATATCTTCATTTAGAGGAGATAGGTGCTTGAAATCACTCAGAGTACCTGCAGCTTCGTGCTTTCGCCAATTGCACCACGATTCAGCTCCAGAAGGGCAATTCGTATGTTGTGGCCTTTCGTCAAGTGAAATCTTATGGTAAAATGTGGACCAAATTTCTTTTTTCATTTCTTCCACTGAATCTGGGTGACATCGAATCGCCAAGTCATAGTAAAGTTATAAATCCTGCATTAATTTATTAGTTAGCTGAATTTTTTTAGGTTCAGGTTCTTGTACTTTGCGTCGTGTAAGAATTCCGATCGCTGAAATATCTCGAGAACACGGTTGACCTCCATCTTTCCGGCGCTTCCTTTATGATTTGCTGAACAATGTTCTTCATGCTGGTCCCAAAATGCTTCAAATTCAACAGTATTTTCTTTTCCTCTCCCTTTTCAACAAGCGTGACAAAAACTTGATTTTACAATAACGCCCAAAAACTTATTACTGTATTTACCAATGAGAGACACGATGCCCAAAAGACACGTAAATTCACGTTTTGCTCATGATCCGTCACCTAATACCGATAATTCATTTTCTTTATTACCAACTGTTTTATTTTTATCTTTCTCTTCACTGGCGGCTTTATTTATAATAAGTCTAAATAAAGCCTCAACTGCGATTTTAATATTTTCGATGATTTTATAATAAGTTATTAAGCCATAAAAGCCCGTTCCTAAATCCATCAGGTCGTAAAAATTCTTCACTTCAACGATTCTACAGCTGAGTAATCTCATTACAAAAATGAAACGTCTATCAATTTTATATGATTTCCCAATTTTGGGGCTAGAGCCAATCGCCACATTAACATACAACACAAAGCTTAAAACCTACTCCTCTTTCGTCTCGTTCATCACAAACTTTGCACTTCAACTTTTGTTTTAAAAACTAAAAATTATACTATAGATTAACTAAAATTCGGATCAGTGCTTGGACTCAAATCAGAAGTTTTTACAATTTTTTTTGCAGATGTGGTGGCAAAATTATAATTACTTTCATCTGAAAATCGATTACCATAAAACTGTCTTTTACGTGGTCTGCACATTCGCTTCGAACTAAATTTCCCGTATTTTTTATCCATTTTGCACAATATTAGCCGAGAGGTTTACTGAGTGATGTTAGCCCTGCGAGCGATATTTTCGAACTAAGCCGGCCAGCGTACCATGGAGCTACCGTTCATAAAAGTAGCAGCAGATGTTCGACGCAGGTAGAGCAAAACCTTTGTAAACGGCCGAAAGTTAAGTTGGCACGCTGCGCGGTCGATTTGGCCTACTTTACACTTGGCGCCGTAATCGTCTATAACTTCGGAAGTATTTGAAATTTTCAGAGAGTATTATTGAAATATAATACTTTCCAATAGCATACATTCTAAAAAGTCGATTTTTTCCGACCCAAGATAATGCAATGTTCCCTTAAATTGTGTTTTAATTTAAATGAATACGTTTTTT
>CM032449.1:122784382-122861257 GCA_019049505.1 Pachyrhynchus sulphureomaculatus | reverse complement strand
CCTCGGATAACCGGGGTTTTACTATATATATATATATATATATATATATATATATATATATATATATATATATATATATATATATATATATATATATATATATATATATACGTATATTTAAAATTTGTTTCTTTGTCTGGTGTTTTAATTGAAGTAATTTATTAGAACTTCTCGCGCGTGAATTGCCCTGGTATTGTCGGGTATGCAAGAAATATAATTTTGAACCATCTACAGTGCTTTCAATACTTCGAAGAGAGTCTGAACTTTTACTGCGTCATCCATAGTCACCGGTTCTGTAGCAAAAAGTGATGCAGCTTCCGAAATTAAATCTCTTTGCTTGCATATTATTGACACTGCCGAACAGATAATCGCATATTTTTGCAGATATCGGCATTAAATTTTTCTCTTTTTAAAAGGTTGACAATTTGTACTTTTCCTTCAAAGAAAAGCGAGCGCCGTTTTATACCTGACATTGTTCCCCAGTAGACGAACAGGAGCTAAACTAAAAATTTACAATTCACAAAACATTTTTCTATGCGCCATGAGTTAATAAAGGGCTATCGGCATTCTTTGCCGGTAAATAGCACGGCAATCGAAAACAAAGAAATGGTTTTAGGAACGGTGACATTTTTACTAATGTGGTGACGTTATGAGAGATAAAAAATATCTTTTAAAATTGATCGTTATAAGCCAGTGCCCGTTTTAACCAAAATCGTATACACGTAATTTCCTATATCGAGACTTTTAAAATTGCCCGTTCATGACATAAGCAGTGCTCGTTAAAAGCAACTTTCACTATATATTTATATATATATATATATATATATATATATATATATATATATATATATATATATATGTAGTAATGGTTTTTCGGGTATCCCGTGTTAGCTTGAAGTCCCTTGATGGACGGTTTCGCTGACGTTTCGATGGAATCTCATCCATCTTTTTCAAAGCGTTGATCACTGGTCGGTGTCTTGGCGTTGAATGTGTTCAACGCCAAGACACCGACCAGTGATCAACGCTTTGAAAAAGATGGATGAGATTCCATCGAAACGTCAGCGAAACCGTCCATCAAGGGACTTCAAGCTAACACGGGATACCCGAAAAACCATTACTACATTTCACACCCGTGAGAACATTCGTCAAAACATATATATATATATATATATATATATATATATATATATATATATATATATATATATATATATATATACTAGCCGGGCCCGCGGCTCCGCTCGCGTGGACTTGATTCACTACTATCGTCACTGCTTATTCCTTGTGTTACCCAACGTAATAAAATATCTCCCATTATTTCTCCTTGTCTCCCAATATTTCTCCTTATTTCCCATTATCTCTACATAGTTTCCATTATCTAGGCTTATCTCTGCTCATCTCCCATAATTTCTCCTTATCTCCCATTATTTCTCCTTATCTTCCATTATCTCACCTTATTTCCCATTATCTAGGCTTATCTCGACTTATCTCCCATTATTTCTCCTTATCTCCCATTATTTCTTCTTATCTCCCATTATTTCTCCTTATCTCCCATTATCTCACCATAACTCCCATTATCTAGACTTATCTCTGCTTATCTCCCATTATTTATACTTATCTCGCATTATCTCACCTTATCTCCCATTATCGAGGCTTATCTCCCATTATTTCTCCTTATCTCCCATTATCTCACCTTATCTCCCATTATCTAGGCTTATATCGAATTATATAGAACATATGTATAAATTTATAAAAACACGTAAATCGGATAAGTGATTCTCGAGTGATAAGCGCACTAACGGACAGACAGACAGACAGAGAGACATTGCATTTTATATATATTGTATTCTTTGCTACATGATATTGTTCCATATTTAATGCTTTAGGGAGTGTATTGCAAGAGAACGCGCTAGCGGCAAACTTTTCTCCGACTTAATTCACTATTATCGTCACTGCTTATTCCTTATGTCACCTAATAAAATATATCCTATAACCTGGCCAGAGAACATACGTATGGTTAAAAAAAAAGCACGTAAATCGGATAAGTAGTTCTCCAGTGATAAGCACACTAACGGACGGACAGACAGACAGACAGACGGACAGAGAGACATTGCATTTTATATATATTATAGATATTCTCTGCTACATAATATTGTTCCATATTTAATGGTTTGGACTGTGTATTGCAAGAGAACGCGCTAGCGGCAAACTTTGTCCGACTTCATTTACTATTATTGTCATTACTAATTCCTTATGCTACCTATCGTAATAAAATATAGCCTATAACCTGACCGGAGAACATATGTATGTTTTAAAAAAAAAAGTACGAAAATCGGATAAGTGGTTCTCCAGTGATAAGCGCATTAACGGACAGACAGAATACGTTGCATTTTATATATATTATAGATGTAATAAAATATATACCTATAAACTGGTCAGAGAACATATGTATGAATTTAAAAAATCACGTAAATCGGATAAGTGGTTCTCGAGGGATAAGCGCATTAACGGACAGACAGACAGACAGGCAAACATTGCATTTTATATATATTATAGATATAGATTATTATTATTATAATATATACCTATAACCTGGTCAGAGAACATATGTATGAATTTAAAAAATCACGTAAATCGGATAAATGGTTCTCGAGGGATAAGCGCATTAACGGACAGACAGACAGTCAGATAAACATTGCATTTTATATATATTATAGATATAGATTGTTATTATTATTATATAACCTGGCCAAAGAATATATGCATGAATTTAAAAAAAGACAGGTAAATCGGATAAGTGGTTCCCGCGTGATAAACGCACTAATGGACAGACAGACAGACAGAGAGACATTGCATTTTGTATATATTATAGATTGTACATTACAGATATTCTTTGCTACATAATATTGTTCCATATTTAATGGTTTAGGCTGTGTATTGCAAAGGCACGCGCTGGCGGCAAACTTATTTCCGACATCATTCACTATTTTACGTCACTGAGCATTCCTTATGCTACCTATCGTAATAAAATATAGCCTATAACCTGGCCAGAGAACATATGTATGTTTTAAAAAAAAAGTACGTAAATCGGATAAGTGGTTTTTCAGTGATAGGCGCACTAACGGACAGACAGACAGAGAGACGTTGCATTTTATATATATTATAGATATATATATATATATATATATATATATATATATATATATATATATATATATATATATATATATATATATATATATATACATTAAAATTCCGTGTGTCGATCCGTTCGTCTAACGACGTTTCGCCAAAATCTCATTTGGCATTTTCAAGTGCTGTTGCAACTGCTGCTACTCGATACTTTGATCTTGCTGCTGCTGCGGCTCGAAGCTAACTTAATATATATGTCAGCAAGGTAAAAAAATTGGTTGGAAACATATAAATTATCTCTTAATTTGACTAAAACCAATTATATTGCATTTTCATTAACTGTTGCAAATAGGCCAAATTTTTCAGGTATTCAAATAAATAATAACAAAATAAATGAGGTGACTGATACAAAATATCTTGGTGTTGTAATAGATCAATTTCTGAAGTGACAGTCACACACCGACTAAGTACCTATCAATCAGATTACGAAAATGACTACACAAATTTTATATGATAAGGCATATTTTAAATACAAAACTACTTATACTTATATATAAATCGCTGGTAGAATCTCTGATTGGTTATGGTATTTTGGTGTGGGGAGGGTTGTATGAATATTATGGTAATTTGGTGTGGGAATTTTTGAGTCTTTGTTTGGTTGAGAGCCGTTGCACATGAACCATGTAGTGTATCTGTTATTGTATTTATATCTGTATTATTATCTGTCACAAAAAGAAGGAAAAAAAAACCTGATCCAGAAAGAAAGTTATTAGTTAAACTACCTACTAGTGCCCTGGCACCTAGGTGTCGTTAATTTGTGATATTTTTTTAAAAAAACCGTCTTGAAGTGTAGCCTCCAAAATAACTGCTTCTTCATTAATAAAATTAGTGTGATATTTTAGTTACCATTTAGTCACCTGTTATAAAAAAAAATACTAGTGTTTAGGTTAAGTTCTTCTTTGGTGTGAGGAAGTTAAATTCAGTGCTTATTTTTAAATTGTATAAATTATATAAATTGTATATTTTTATATCAATTTGTACTAATTACTATGCAAATAAAGTAAAGTATTATTATTATTATACATGTGACATAGCCAAGGGGTACCTTATCCTTATGAATATAGAACAGGCGCCCCTTAATAACGGAACATTTTTTTATTGGGGGTTCTCTTTTATGGCAAATGGTTGCCCCCGGTCATCGATTTTTAAATTCAGTAAAACTTTTTAGACTTCCATTGTAAGTAGTTGTTCCTTTTCTGAAATAGCTCCGCCCATTCATCGATTTTCAATTTAATGTGTTGTGTTAAGCTTTTAGAGTTCCATTGCAAGAGGGTTTTTTTCATCAAGGAGTTTGACGCTCTCTCTATAAGTAGTCTTAAGTCTTTCGTATACTCTGTTTTCTTTAGAGAAACGCCTTTCCCGTCCTTCGAATCTGGCTACGCCATACTTGTTTATTAACAGAGCTAAATTGCCATCGCCGGTATGAATTGAAAAGTAAGTGTATAGTAAATATTTTTGTATTTTTTCATGTTTCTGGATCTCTAGGTTATGTGGTCCCACATTTCCGTCTACCCGTCTGTCTGTTTTTCTATCGGTCGGATACTCTGTCTGTTGGCAAGATTGAATGTAATAAGATATCGATTTCAAATTTGAGACATATATACTTTAAGCAAGAACGGAGTTTTTAAGCGACATAGCTTTGGGAGAAGAGGGACAGTAATGTATTTTGTAAATTTTCAGGATCATAAGAATTTAAGAGTTGTGTTACTTTTTCAGTATTTGCAATTTTCACAGAACTAGTCTATAGAGGGAAATGTCAAATTACAGTCGTAAATAGTTATGAAGCTCTTCTACTCTCATCTTTTTTGTGATTAATAACTACTATAAAGTATATATCATTTAAAATTCAACTTGCTCCTGATATAAACAAATTCCATCTACATAGAGTAATTTTTTACTTGACATCAGATATTATATTTTAAAAAATTTAATATTTTTCAGACGTACTGATCTCTACTTTAAGGGAAGCTAGACGATTGCAAGATCTCAGCCAGGAAGAGATAGCTGACCTTTTTCAGACTACTGTAAAAGTTTCCAAAATAATGGAAACGGTACATAATGCTCAGTCTTCAACTGTATGTGTCCAAGATGGAAAATTTGCCGGCCAAACTATTCCTGTAAGTTTCATTCCAAAAATTTGGTTTAGTTAAATTTAAAAAAAAGCTTTTTTAAACTTCTTAAAGCTTATTGAGTACATTCATGGTGGCATTAAAATTATGTGGGTATAAGTGTGTGTCTCTGTGTATGTTTATGGTGCGTGTTTGTGCATATATGAATTCCGAATGTGTTCTGAAAGTACATCACCTAGAAAGCAAGTTTCCAGAAATATACATATCACTTACGTATAATAACGAATAATTCGTACGGCAAGAACATCAGTGTATTCTGGAGTTTTCCCACATAAACTTGACAACACTTAATTCACTATCGGATCCCTTGAGTGATGGGTGTCGCCATCACAATATTGTCACTGAGGAAGCGCAACACTGAAGAATGCTCCAATTGTAAGCGTCCAAGACGGAAAATTCAAATGCCCAACTATTCCTGTAAGTTTTATTCCAAAAATTTTGTTTTGGCCTATTTTCTCTAAATTCTCGCTGTTTCTCGCTTATTTTGATCTTTTTTTGTTATTTTTGCAATTATGATCTTGGTTAGTAATTTACTAGTGCTATTTAGCATTTTAATGGTTCTATAATTATTGGGGTCGTTTTATTTCCTTGATAACATAACCCCAAATCATCACCGGAAAAATTACGTTACTCCAGTCTCGATCTATGTTTTCCTCTACCCACGCGAATCGTTTCTCTCTGTGTTTTTTGGTCAGCAATGGTTTCTTGATTGTACTCCGCCACTTCAAATCGATAGCCCGAACGTGACTACAAATCGTTTTATACGATATATCCAAACCTTTCTGCTTTAGTTTTTGCGCCTCTGGGCGAAAAGTTAATTGAGGATTTCAGGAAAACATGTTAATAATTATTTTTTCGTTCTTGTCCGACACTTTTCCTTTCGAACCATGTTCTGGTCGATCATCAACATCTTTTAACTTGCTCATTTACTTAGCAATCTCTGTAGGGATCATTTTCGGATTTTTTGAATGATTACAGAGGAACACAGCCTCGAAGCGCGAAGCGTATTCAGCACTCAAGTACAATAATGTACTATTTAACCATAAATAAGGTTGGAAATGAATCTTTTTCCATAAGGCCTTGGTTGCAGGGGTGCCAACAATAACTTCAAAAAAGGAATTTCTTTTACCGACTACAAGTTATAGACGACACCTTACATGACTGACTGTATGGTTATATTCGGTATTTAAAAAGCTTTTAAAAAGTAATAATAACTATGATAAACCTCTTTATTAAGCAATCATATTATAATCGACGTGTAATAACACAAATTGGGCGAAATTCAAATTTACTGAAAAACCCTGGTTCATATTACAAATTCTGTCTTGGCGCTGATATCGAAAACTCGAAACATCGCAGTAAGAAAAAGTTAATTCTGCCGTAAAGATGTTATAAAAGTGCCTGTAGAATGTGCTAATTATTTTTCGACATTAATGAAACTAAGCTTGCAGAAAAAAACGCTAAATCGAATGAATTTCCGAAATAAAAGAAGTATTTTCAGTTTTATTAAGCACTTAATTCGATGAAATCGCGTTCATCTCTTATAGTTTCTGAGATCTCAAAATGGTGTTGGATATCACCAATTTGAGATATGGCATACCAATGAAATATAACGGAATTTGTGAACAAACTGGAGAACGTGTTTTTTAGTGTTCCATACGGAACACTTATGGGATCACTTCGGTGTCTGTCGGTTCGTACGTCTGTCCGTTTGCCACACCCTATTTTCTCCAAAACTATTTGACATAACAAGTTGAAATTTGGCACAAATATAGGAATTAGTGGCCCAATCAGAGCCGTGTAGTTTTGAGTGTTAAATTTTGACTTAAGGGGTGGTTTTGGGGGTTTAAATCGGAAGTGACAAAAAAAATTTACTGGTCATCGAGTGAGGTGTCAAATGAAAGTTATATGCTGTAATATTCGCGTACACTTTTCTTTGTATTATTTTTAAAAAATGGCCAAAAACCAGCTGTCTACCCACCCTATCTCGAAAAATATTGATCAAAAAATTTTGAAAAAACTCTGGAATAGTCTCCATAAAGTGTAGATTGAGCGAAAATTATCATGAGTGCATTACGTTTGATAATTTATCTGGTATAAAAGAAAAAAACCTCTGAAAACATAGTTTTGCTTGACAAAATGGTGAAGCTTTTGTAAATATATTTAGTTTACAGTATATTACTGCTCGCTCGTCTGTATTCGGACAAAAAGAATTTTCTTTTATTTGTTTATAATTGAACAAATATTTAGGTAGTAAATAATTGTTTTACACTTGTATTACTAGATTCTAGCTGATTCTAAGCTAAATTGATTTATTGGCCATTAGGTAGCTAAGATACTATAACTACTATACATTATTGACTAACTATGTTGGGAATGTGGAATCTTTGGCACCATGAGTTTTCGATCTGACGACCCATCTGACTGCGCCAAGGAGGTTTTCGATGTTATTTTGGCTGGTATGGAGGCGAGGAAATGCCATTCCAACGGCAAGGCTTGGTTTGACCGAAAATGTAAAGAAGCTGTTGCTTCTAAACATCTTGCCTACCGACAATGGCGTGAAAATACTAACGTCATAAATCGTAACATCTTTGTTCGTGCCCGCAACAGATGCAAAGAAATTATCGATGAAACCAAGGAGGCACACAATCAACGAAATAAAAACAAACTTCTCGCTTGTCCCAACAATTCTAGATCCTTTTGGTTAGTCGTTAAGGCAGTTAGCCAAAATTTCCCCCGAATCCACCATACCACCACTCATACGGCCAGATAATTCTATTGCAACAACACCTGTTGAGAAAGCGAACTTATTGGCTGAACTCTTTGCTTCACATTCTACTGTCGATTTCCAAGGAAAAACACCACCTACTATTCCCATAGTGCAGTCAAGGATGCCCGATATTATCTTCAGGCAGCGTACATAAAACGTATTATAATGAAGCTAGACACTAAAAAAGCTTCTGGTGCTGACGGAATACCTGCCATAGTACTCAAAAACTGTGCAAGGGAACTAACACCAGTTTTCTGTAGACTTTTCAAACTTTTCTACAGAAAGGGAATATTTCCTTCCTGCTGGAAATGTGCCACAGTTCAGCCGATACCTAAACAAGGCAAGAAGACCTTGCCAAATAACTACCGACCAGTCGCACTGCTTGCGATAATATCGAGAGTCATGGAAAAGGCTATCACTCAGCATCCTCTAAAATATCTTGAAGGATTCAACATTATTAGCGACCGTCAATATGGCTTTCGTAAACATAGATCAACAGGATCTTTGGAGAATCTCGAGTGGTTGCTCTTGATATATCCAAGACATTCGACCGTGTTTGGCACAATGGATTGTTGGCTAAGCTACTCTCTTCTGGGATGTCTGAAAAGTTCTCTTTGTGGCTCTCGTGTTTCCTCAGAGAGGGTTCTTTACGAGTGGCAGTCGACGGATTTCTTTCTAACACCTTTAGTATCAAAGCCGGGGCCCAGGGCTCCATACTGTCTTCTACTCTCTTTCTCATTTACATTAACGATCTGCTGGAAAAGACCAGAAATCTAATCTATAGCTATGCAGATGACAGTACACTTATCTCTTCATTCACTTTGAACGCTCGGGCATCGGCTACTCAGACGACAGCAGGAAATCGTTCAACCTAACAAAGACCTGGTAGAAATTCTATTTTGGGGTGATAGTAACCAAGTGGAATTTAACGCTACAAAAACCCAGGCGGAAGTTTTTTCTCAAAGCTCAAATTCGATCAACTATGGAATACTGCTCCCATTTTTGGGGCCCTGCTCCCAAACATACACTGCATTTGTCGGATTCTGTTCAGAGAAGAGCTGTTCGCCTGATTGGAGACCCGGAACTGGCCGGCGGCCTTGATTCGTTGGAACCTCGAAGAACGATTGGCGATTTGAGGCTATTCTACAAATATTTCCATGGAAAGTCTTCGATGGATGTAGTCCGCTTACACCAAACACTTTATTTTTGCACTCGACGCCCATTTCGCTAAATGTGTTAGCTTCATCAGGAGCAATGATTGACTAAAGCTAAACTACAAATGTACCCTATTTATAGTTAGCCTAACACCTGAACCAGTAGAGGATACTATAAGGAATAGGCCCTCTGTTATTTAATCTACTTTTACTTTTTATAATTTCCATTTCGTATGCGTTCAACAATCTCCTATGAGATACTTGTTTAATTAATGTTACAGTATGATCAGCTTCAAGGGCATGTTCGGTAATGCTAGACTTTTCTGTTCTACTGTATTTTACATGTGCTAAATGTTCTTTAATTTTCCCAACATACGTTTTGTCGCAATCATTACAACTAATTTCATAAATTCCACTTTTCTCACAATTAGGAATCTTGTCTTTGGGATTTCCTAAAACATTCCTTAGGTTGTCTGATGACTTATAGACTAAGGTGAGGCCTACCTTATTAAATACCTTACTGAATCTCCTGCTATATTTCAGATTATATGGTATGGAGACATACTTGGTCTTATTTTTTCACGTTTAAAAAAGAATTTATATCTATTTATTAACTTGTTTATTAAATCGTCATCATAACCATTAACTCTAGTTATATTCCTAATACGATTCCTTTCATTATTGAAGTTTACTCTGTTCAGAAGAGAAGTGACCAAACGATGAACTAAAAAATGTAATGTGGCTAATTCGTGTAGTTTGCAATGAAATGAATTATTAGGAGTATATCTATCTATTACTGTGTCTTTTCTATAGATATCAAATTCTATATATATATATATATATATATATATATATATATATATATATATATATATATATATATATATATATATATATTTTAAATTCGCTTCATAGCGTTCTGCGACGCCCTACGGTTCCCAGTTGCCATTCTCGTCTATCGTTCCAGTCTCCTGGCTGCAGGTTTCTTTCAGACATGGCCCTCTCTATTCCTTGGTTCCAGGTACACTTAGGTCGACCTCGCTTTCGTTGGTCCCCAGATGTCCAATGCATTACTTGCTTCGGTATTCTCTCATCGGCCATACGTTGTACGTGGCCATACCAACGTAGTTGTTTTTCTTGAATTTCCTGAATGATGGTCTTATTTGCTTTCATCTTGTCTCTTATTCTCTCGTTTCTAATTTTGTGTAAGCGAGAGATTCCGTTTCTGTTGACAAGAGTTCTTTTTTTGACTTTCACTCAGTTACCACACCTCTGAAACGTATAGCATTATGCTTTTAAGGATAGTGTTATATAGTATCCTTTTCCTGTTATCCAGTATATCCTTGGACCAAAGCACAGAGTTTAATGCTCCTATTACTTTCCTTCCTTTGCTGATTCTGTCTTCAATTTCTTTCTCACATCTTCCTTAACTTGTCATTTTTACCCCTAAGTACGTATATTCCTCACAGCCTTCAATTTTAATGTTATTTTCAACTACTAACTCTTCCGGCTCTCCTCCCACGCACATGTATTTCGTTTTAGTTTTGTTTATCTCAAGTCCCTATTTTCCATATTCTTCGATTAACTTTTAGGTCATGTATTCTAGGTCTTCCTTGTCCTGAGCTATTACTATCGGGTCATCTGCGAAGTGTAATGTGTATAATGTAAAATTGTCATTGATAGGCATTCCCATTTTTGAACACTTTCTTGGCCAGTTTCTCAGTACATGTGCTACATATATTTTAAAAAGGGTTGGAGACAAGCTACATCCTTGTTTGAGGCCTTTTGATACGTCAAATTATTCGGAGAGTGTCTGGCCAACTTTAATTTTTGAGGAACATCCGTTGTACAATTGTTGTACGGCTTTTATCAAAGTTATATCTATTGGACTTTTCTCAAGCACTTCCCACATTTTTTTAATTGATACTGTGTCAAAGGCCCCCGTAAGGTCCACAAACAAAAGATGAATCCGACTATTGTATGTCGCCGTCTTTTTCTCGATGATTTGAGATATTGGAAATATGTTATCGATGCATGAGCGACCCGCTCTAAATCCGGCTTGTTCTTCAAGTTCATATGGGCCATATTCTTGTTCAATTTGAGACTTTAGGACTTTTCCATACAGTCTGCTGAGAGTATCTGTGACGGCTATGCATATATAGTTACTACATACATCTTTCCTTCCTTTCTTATGAATCGGGGTAATCCATGCCATTTTCCATGAAGTGGGTGGGGGTTTTCCGTTTATATACAAGGTGAACAGGTATGCCAAGATCTCTTTTAATTTTGTTGGTCCATATTTTAGGAGTTCGCCTGGCCTGGCCTCGGGTCCACTAGCCCTTCCATTCTTTATAGTTCTTAAGGCATTTTCTACCATATCCACAGTCACTGTTATATATGTTCCCTGGGTTCTATAAGCGGTTGGTGACATTGTTTGATATTGTGGTCTGTTTTCCTTTAGTTCATTTTTGTAATGGTTTTGGAATTGTTTCGCCTTAATACAAGGTATATTTTATTTTATCCACTTTGTCCGATCTAAGAGTGTTAATTAATTTCCAAGCTTCTGTTGATCTTGTACCTCCCAGAAAAGTGTTTATTTCTGCGCACTTCCTGTCCCACATATCATTTTTCTCTTTTTCTCAGTAGTTTTCTGAATATAGCCAGCTGTTTTCTATATTCTATTCCATCTTCTGTTGCTTTCGTACAGATCCATGCTTCGTATGCTTTTTGTTTTATGTTTTTTTTGTGTCTCCAGTTCAGAACTCCATCCATCGTTGATATATGGTCTTCTTTTGTTTTCTTCGTCCAAGGTTTCGTGTGCTATTGTTTTTAAAGCCTTAACTGTGTGGGAGTATAGAACTTCTGAGGTCATTTCGGTGTAGTGATGTTCTAATGCTGCCCCTAAGCGTGTTTGGTATAGCCATTTGATGCTACCTTCTCTGAATAGATAGGTCTTATATCTGGGGTTTGCAACTTTTTCTATGTTCTGTGCAGTGTTTTGATCTTCAGGGTTCTCATATTTACCGTGCACCTTCATCTTGGCTCCCACGAGATAATGATCACTACCGCATTCGATCCCTCTAAAGGCTCTCACATCTTCGATCTTCCACTTTGTATTTTGTTTAACAATAACATAGTCAATGATGGACCTCAGTTGTCGAGTTTCTTGATGCCATGTATACTTGTGAATGTCGTTCTGTTCGAAGAACCCATTCATTATTTTTAAGTTGTTTCGTGTACATAGTTCGATTAGCCTCTTGCTGTTATCGTTTGTTATGGCTTCTCCATATTTGCCGATTACTTTACTATTTCTCCCTCGTCCGGTTCTTCCATTGAGATCGCCCATGAGAATGATTTCTCTCTGATTTCCTATGCTGGCTATTATGTCATTGAGTGTATCAAAATACTGATCCTTTTCTACGATAGGGGAGTCATCCGTGGGTGCATACGTTCCTATAACCGTTATTCTATGGCCCAAGTAGTCTATATTCACAGTGAGATTTCGTTCGTCTAAAGTCTCGTAATTCGTTATCTTTGTTTTAAATTTTGCTTTTATTAAAATGGAGACACCTTTGGCAGCACGTGCGCTTTTTGGGACACCGCTGTATATATGAATGTATTGTCCACATTGCTCTATGCCTGAGCCTTTCTTTTTTGTCTCAGTTAGTACGATACAGCCCAGGTTCAGTTTCTCGGTGTTTTTAAGGATGTCTGCCATCTTGTTCTTGCATCCCTGAGTGTTCCAAATTTCATATCCATAATTCGTTGCCTAAGTCGTCTTTGTGAAGTCCTGGTCGTGTTCCGAGGCTTATTGCTGGGATTGGATATCAAATTCTACCCTATTATTTTTAATAATTAAAATATCTAGAAAATGGAAGTTGTCCTTTGTTCTCAATTTCGTAAGTTAATTTAATGGAATCATATCGGCTATTTAATTTGGAAACAAAATCGTCTATATTTGCTTTCTTTGCATCAAAAATCGCGAAAACATCATCCACATACCCGTACCATACCCTCGGGCAATACTCAAATTCTTGACTGGCTTTGGATTCAAACTTACTCATGAATAAATTGGCTATGAAAGGTGATAAGCAATTACCCATAGCTCTTCCTTCTTTCTGAATATAAAATTGACTGTTATATTGAAAATAATTTTGTTCCATGCAAAGTTTAGAAAATGTTAAGTATTCGTGAATAATTTCGTCCTCAGTGTAATTCATCCTAAGTAATTCTTCGAGATATTGTAAAGTTTGTGGTATTGGCACATTTGGAAACAAAGAACTGACATCAAAAGAAATTAAAATTTCACCTTCATTGAGAACTAGATCTTTTGTTTTGTTAATGAATTCTAAAGAATTCTTTAAAGCGAAAGTATTTGATAGTAAATTCTCACGTTCTTTTGATAACCATTTGGATATCAAATATGTGGGTTATCCGACCGATGAAACAATGGGTCGCATTGCTTTTCCAGGTTTGTGAATTTTGGGCAAGCAATACAACACTGGTATGATCGGATTACTCACATTTAATTCAAGTTTTAGCGAATCGGAGATAAGGTTCTTACATTTCCTTAAAGAATTTTTAGCTTCTGTTATCATTCTCAAATAACGTGAAAATACATATTAGATCTTAAGATATATACATGTTAGGGACCTAATTAATTTAGCGTAGGCAAGGATCTTATTTTAAAGGTAATCACGGTACGGAACACTAATTGCACAAGTTTAACTTGCACTTGACCGGTTTTTTTTAACAAATTAAAACAAAATTTCGCAGACATTTATTCTTGGTTAATTTCTTCCATAGACCAAATCAGCTCTCTAATTTTAAAAGGAGGGCTATACAAAGTTAACGAATTCAATTTTGAATCAAATTTGGGGCACGTCAAATCAGCATTAGGCTGAAGCAGTGGCATAACCAGATTTTAGGGGCGAGGGAGCTAGATTAATCCAAAAGGCACTTTTTTAGGTTTTGAAAAAACATTAAATGCTTTATTTGGGTGCCGCTTTTTTCTAAATGTATAAGGGTGAGGAGTATATGCTCCTGGCCATCCTTGGCTACGTCAGTTGTTTCAAGTTGTTCAGCAATTTTGTTCTTTTGTTTAATGCAAATGGGGATTGCACCGATTCTAATTAGCACATGACATTAATTGCTGAAAATTAGGCGCGCACTGCATCAAATTACCGGAATAATTTTTTGATCGTAGAAAGATGCATAGAAGTAAGGGCAACGAAATGCTAAGCTGAAAGCCAAAAATCTTTAAACTTATTTTATTAGTCTAGCAATTTTTCATTGCGACATTTCTTTCTTTTTTTTAATGGCGCCAGGGAATGGAGATGCTCTCCATTCTGATTAGTTGAGGTTAGTCAGTGCCAGAGCCAAAGATTTGCATCTTTCAGCCTGCTTAACAAACCGAACCTCATAAGGACGTGAAGTATCAGCGCGACGTGTATTTCTAACATGCACCGCTCTGGGAGGAATTAAACGGGCCACATCCTCCGAACACTTTCCATGAAAATACTTGTAGAATAGGCTCAAGTCGCCAACCGTTCTTCGATGTTCCAGCGAATCAAGGCCGCCGGTCAGTTCCGGGTCTCCTATCAGACGAACAGCTCTTCTCTGAATAGAATCCAACAAATGCAGTGTGTGTTTGGAAGCGGAGCCCCAAACATGGGAGCAGTATTCCATAGTTGGTCGAATTTGAGCTTTGTAAAGAATTGGCAGTTTTCGTGCAGTGTAAAGCTTTCTGGTTCGAAATAATATTCCCAACTTTTAAGAAGCTCTCCTTGCTATGCCCGCAACATGCTCATGCCAGGACATATTTGCTCCCAAATTAACGCCCAACAAATTGAGTGACTATGTTAGAGGAATGGAGTGCCCGCCATAACTATGTCGGGTTCAGCAACGTTTACTTTTTTAGAAAAAACTGGAGCCTGGGTTTTTGTAGCCTTAAATTCCACTTGGTTACTGTCACCCCAAGATAGAATTTCTTCTAGGTCTTTGTTAAGTTGAACGACTTCCCGCTGCCTGCGGACACTCGCCTGAGCAGCCGATGTCCGAGCGTTCAAAGTGAATGAAGAGATAAGCGTACTGTTATCTGCAAAGCTGTAGATTGGATTTCCGGTCTTTTCCAGCAGATCGTTAATGTAAATGAGAAAGAGAGTAGGAGATAGTATGGAGCCTTGGGGCACACCTGCGTTGATAGTGAAGGTGTTAGAAAGAAATCCATCGACCGCCACTCGTAAAGAACGCTCACTGAGGAAACATGAGAGCCACAAACAGAACTTTTCAGACATACCATAAGAACGTAGCTTAGCCAACAGTCCATCGTGCTAGACACGGTCGAATGCCTTGGATATGTCAAGAGCAACCGCTCGAGATTCTCCATGACTCCTTATGACCAAGCCTCCGCATATTTACATTAAAATACGATCGGTCATCTAATGTATATTCACATTTGGTTGATTGTTTCGACTACTGACTAATCGGTTAAATTTATAGTGTTTTCAGACCTAAAATCTAAAATATTCCTTCAGTTATCGGCTTTCACAATAACACTGAAGATCTAACCTAGTTTTAGCTAATAGAAAAGAAATTTATTAATATATTTAATATTAACAGCTGAATATAGAAAATATTCAGCTGTTAATAATAAATATTTGTATTTTAATAGTTTATATATTCCCATATACCAGCTATTAAAATTATTAAGTATAAGTGGTTCATACTACAAAACAGCAGTTGCTACTCAGTTCCTTTGCGGAATTCCATGAAGGTAGGATTGAATTTATGTTGTGAAGGTCACGAATTAAAATTTTATAAAAAGAAAAATTTATGTAGCTTATACTATTGTTGAGAGCCTCAATTTACTTAAGGGTAATGCCACTCAAGAGCTAAGAAAAAAGCTTGATTTTGACAATTTCTTTTTAAATATAGTGAACACAATCCAAAATTTACTCAAATGCTTTTATGATACGTACCTTAAAGTACATTTACAAACTTTTAAAGGTTTTTTTTTTTACAAAATGGAGGCACCAGTACTCAGTAAAGGAAAATGCATCTTTTAAATAATACTTTTCGGCCGGAAAGATTTCTCCTCTAATTTTTAAAAAAGGTTCAAAACAAATTGTAAAATCCATACGTACTTCTCTAGAGAATGTAATTTTGAAGGTACATTTAAAAGGGTCTAGCCGTACTATATCGTAACATATGCTACAAAGTAGAGGAGGCTAATAGTAGTTGATACAGAAGATATTACTTCTCTATCTTGGTTAATCGTGGAGATACAGTAGAACCCCGATTAACCGAGTCGCGATTATCCGAGCTCCGGATTAACCGAGCCAATCTAAGAACCTGATTATCCGAGGTACGCGCGTCTATGTTGCGTATTAACCGAGCTTCTAAAATATGTATGTACATATTTCCATTTAAAATCGTCGGGGAATCCCCCTGGCCCGTGTGAGGGGTTCCCCTATTTATGTTTTTGGACTCTTTCAGCATGTAAATTTGCGTGAATGCAGTGTGTTATAGTGTTTACTACGGAGAAGTACGAGTATACTCACATAATTTATTAGGTTGGAGTTGTGGTAGTTAAGTGTAATTAATACGAACTGCTTTGTTTGAATTTTTGTTTGTCCTATTATAATGGGGCAAAACAAGCGTAAAAGAATCGTCGTTCCTATTGAAGAAAAATTAAAAGCCATCAGACGAATTGAAGCAGGAGAGACAATTAAAGTTGTTGCACGAGATTATGGAGTAGGTGAGGTAACAGTTGGAGATTGGTAAAGAAACCGCACAAAAATAGAAGAGTGGTGTATAAATCAAGCCTCCTCGTCCCCAGGAAGAAAATCAATGAAAACCGGCGACTATAAAAGGTTAACGAAGCTTTATTCATGTGGTTTAACCAACAGAGATCAAAAGGTGTGCCTCTGTCAGGTCCAATTTTACAACAGAAAGCAATAATGATTAGTAGGCAATTCCCAGAGATAGATCAGTTTACCGCCAGTTCTGGATGGCTTGACCGCTGGGAAAAACGGTACAACTGACTGTATGTGGTGAAAAACTTTCTGCTGATGTGTCGTCAATTGAGAAGTTTAAGCAGAACTTTAAAAAGCAAATCGAAGATTGTGGATACACATGTGATCAAATTTACAACTGTGACGAAACTGGTCTGAAATATAAAATGCTTCCATCAAAAACATTGGCATCAATGGGATGAGAAAGGTTACACTGAAAAATGTTATTTACTGGGTAAGTCAAGCTTGGGATTCTGTGCGTACTACCACTATTCAAAAATCTTGGTCAAAAGTTATTGATTTTGAGGACTATAATGACAGTGAAGATAAATGAATTAGCTTTGAAATTGAGAAGCCATGGAGAAATGTCCTGTTCAAATTTTGACACCGAGATAGAAGAAAAAGAAAAAAGTTTATTTGAATTAATGCAAAAATTAAAAGGTTGCGAAAATGTGACAAGAGAAGATGTTGTTGAATGGATTACAGCAGATGATTTAGAAGAAGAAATAAGTATTGAAGAAATAACAAATGCCTTTCAGGAAACCGAAAAAATCAGATGACGATGACGAAGCGGCGGTGGATGAACAGTCTCCCACTAAGATCTCTCATCAAGAAGGTTTTGCTTCTTTGGAAAAAGCTTTGAGGTATATCGAACAACAACCAGAGGCAATCCCAGCGGATTTGCTTCTTCTTAATAGATGGAGAAACATTGCAGCGAGAAAAAGAAGATGCAATATGAAACAGAAGTGCATAGATACCTATTTCACTGTTTTATAATGTATGTACCTATTTATATGTTAAAAACGTTAATACATCGGTTTAAAGTATTGGTGTTTATTTTTTGAATGAATAAAACAAATTCCGATTATCCGAGTTTTCAGTTATCCGAGGAGGGTGCCCCCCCACGATACCTCGGATAACCGGGGTTCTACTGTATTTAAAAAAAAGTTTCCAATGAAACTTTTTTTCAAAGCGATATATCTAAGTAACTTTTAAAGCTAGGAAAATAAAACTAAATGGCAGTGTTTCGATATACTCTACAATTTATTTTACAACAGTTTCCCATGGGCCAAGCCTAAATAAAAATATTAGAAAAATGCAAATAAAAATTTTATCAATCGATTTCTATCAGTTCTAATTGAATGACCACTTTGAAAAAAATATATAATATTTGTCTATGTGTCGCCTAACAGCGTGCCAAGTTTCATTAAAATCCAAGTGGTGCAACATGTTGAGAAAAAAATAAAAGTAAGTGTACTCTACGACCGCTACGATAACGCATTTAAACGAAATCGTTATTATTATTTTACTGACCAATTTCACAAATATCATCGCTTAAAAATTCCCGGATACTTACGAGTATCAAAGACTTATGTATGCGCTTAGTTAAGAATGATTTCAGGAATGGCTTCCCGTGCGTTAGCGCCCCACGCGCTGATCAAGTCCATATATGCATGTGATGCATGCACTTTACGTACATGATTTTTATTAGCCCGTAGTTGTGGTGCATTCTCGTTCTTCCTATTTACTCACTTTCACAAATTCCTGATTGAGAGACGTGTTGTTTATGTTAAAAAATATATAATATTTAGTGAATAAAGGACTGGTGTGAAATAATTTGACTATGTCTAGGAAATGTAATAATTGTGGCTTTATATTGCGGAAGGATGGAAAACGAAAGAAAATATTACGAACTGAAGATGAAATGCTTACTTACAACGTTTCTCACATTAAACTACTGAAAGTTGGAGATGTTTTATGTAATAAATGTCGACTGGTCCCGTACAGAACATCATCGGCTACTGACGACGTAAGCGCAGGACCTTCTCATATTGATATAGATACAGAACAACGCGACATCTTCCAACTTGAATCAACGGACGAGGAAGAATATTATGATGATGATGATGAAGAGGACTTTCATATACGTCATAGTTCCGAGTCCTAATATCAAAACAATACCAATATAGGCTCGATATCAAGCTTATTGTTGTTGTTGCTCACAACATTTAATAAAAAAAAGTTTTTTGAAGAGGAACTGTTACTCTTGCGCGTTCACTCCAATCACAGTGTTTTATCTGCAAAATAAGTCTTACTATTTTTAGATTTACTTTCAGCAAAGGTTGATACTACTCTGTTTAACCAAATAGGTGATTTTACCATGCCTGAAGAACAACTAAAACTGTATACTGGACTAAGTTGAGAAAACATAATGGAACTGTCGAATCTTTTAACGTCATTAAAGTCTTCTTCACGTAGTGTTATTCAGGGATTAGTGATTTTTTTGATGAAATTACGAACAGGTGTTTCAAATAAACTCATATCTTCAATATTACATTTAGAACGAGAGCAACAAGTTTCAGATTGTTGGAAACAAATAATACGAAATTTCGAAGATCCATTTTGGTATCAATTCAGTCTCAAGACAACAGCTAATTGAAAATCATACGACCCAAATCGTGAAGGCTTTATTAAACACTGCTGATCATCAGTTGTTGATTATTTGTGATGGTACATATATTTTTTATGAAAAAAGCACAAACAACGAATACCAATGCAAATCTTACTCAGGACAAAAGAAATCGGATTTCTGTAAGCCATTTACTATTTGCGCGACTCATGAGTATATCATAGATTTTGCAGGCCCATATTATGCAACACAAAACGATGCAACAATAATGGAAATCGTTATGGACGAGCCTCTTGGTTTGCAAACTCTTTTACATCGAAACGATCTTATAATTGCAGACTGCGGATTTAGAGACGTTAAGTCATATATTACCGAGAAAGGTTACAAACTACTTATGCCAGCACTAAAAGGAAAACGGGCTCAACTTACAGCTACTGAAGCTAACGAGTCTAGGAAAGTGACGAAAGTAAGAGGGGTTGTCGAAGCAGTTCACGGAGCAATTTCACGGAAGTTCCGGCTCTTAGATAATGTTTTAGACAACAAAATATTACCAAACATAAGATCTCTTTGTCAAATTGCTGGATACGTGCAAAATACATATGGTAACAGACATACTTCCGATATGGAATTACACGATAAAATCATTAAAAATACACTTCCCGACGAAGTACTGACTCACAACTGTAATCGTCGAAAACAACCTTTTCATCAACTGCTGGCTTCAGAAGTTCCTGACTTTCCTGAGCTTTCTGAAGAGGAGTTACACTGGCACTTACCAGCTTTCACAAGCTATTTCTTATTTAACTGAACTCATGGGGAAAGACAGTAAATTTCAGAAGAAGTACCTAATATTTTAACGACACATCAATAACAAAACTTATAGATGTTACATTGACTACAATCCCAATGGACAAAGCCACGAAGATATTCGACGTTATTGCTGCGACTGTGCAAATGGAAATCGAACAGTTGGGTGTTGCTCCCACGTGGCACCAATTATATATTATTTTCCAAATGCTAGATATAAATCTCATATAGTTCGCCCAGCAGAAATATTATCCAATGTTTTTTCTACAAATAACGATCACATTGTAATTAATGAAGATAGCGATGATGACTAATAAAAGTTAATTTTTTTATGAATATTGGTTTTATTACTACTGAGAAAAGACCTCTCCTATTGCCTTTTGAAACTTTCATGTTCAGTTATTGAAAAAATAAAAAAATGATATGCATTTTAAATGTGGCAACATAGTGGTCGTAGAGTATATGTCCACTTACTTTTATTTTTTTTCAATATGTTGCATCACTTGGATTTTAATGAAACTTGGCACGCTGTTAGGCGACCCATAGACAAATATTATATATTTTTTTCAAAATGGTCATTCAATTAGATCGGATGGAAATCGATTGATACAATCTTTATTTGCATTTTTCTAATATTTTTATTTAGGCTTGGCCCATCGGAAACTGTTGTAAAATAAATTGTAGAGTGTACCATAACACTGCCATTTAGTTTTATTTTCCTAGCTTTAAAAGTCACTTAGATATATATTACTTTGAAAAAAAGTCATCATCGGACACTTTTTTTTAAATATCTCCACGAATAACCAAGATGGAGAAGTAATAGCTTCTGTATCAACTACTATTAGCCTTCTCTACATTATATCATAGGTTACGATATAGGTTCCTATCGGGGGCAGTTTCGCGATGGGCGTACGGCTAAACCCTTTCAAATAAATCGGTGATAATTTGAAGAAGTTATGTTTCCGGCCAGTTTGAAAAATGTAGTTTTGAGAAAAACGTATATTAGAGTTATATAAATTTTCTAGATACCTCAAATCTGTGATGCCTGCGCCATATATTTGTCCTTCTAAATTGATGTTTTGTTGATAGATTTTAGATGAACTTAAATTCTGTAAATAAATAGATTTCTTCAATATTCAGAAAGGTACAGTCATTTAAGCAGCGCGACGCATAACGACTCTCGGAGAGTTTGGAGAGCGCTGCGAGACAATTACGCGCCGTTAATAAAATACACACTTCTTACCCTTATCAAATCCTTTGTAACTTATTTCTAAGTCCCTAAAGCATCATTTTTCAAATTTCTAGAGTGGCATTACCTTTAAGGCTTTTTGCATACTTGACATTTACGGTCCAATTTTCTGCGTACTGTATATCTGGTCACTCTTATTAACTTTAATGGGCAATCGACTGAGTATTGAAATGGCCATCCACAAATGTGTCCAGCACGGGAAATTGTGCTGCAATGCTTTGGTATGAATAGTGCGTGCCTTACTTTTTATAAATTTCATTTCTGCGACACATTAATCGCACAAATAAAAATTGAAGCAAAAATTGTTATTAGATGCTCTTATTATTATTTTTGTTATAATTATTATTTTCGTTAATAATAATTATTATTTTCATTATAATAATTATTAATAAGTCTACGTTTAAACTAAATCGATATTCCGAAATAAAATTTCGGAATATGGTTTGTTACTTGATTGGTCACTACAACATAAAGTCGAGAAATTTGCACATGCAAAATGACCAACAAAGATCCCATGAATGCTATATTCCATGCCTTTCCTCCTACGACTATAGTTTCTGAGCCTATACTCTTCATCAGGTAGGCTTTAGACAACGGTATCGATCAGTGAAGATCCTAGTACCGTGGAGAGTCAAGTTGGAATGACTCTCGCTGGCTTATCTTGCGCAGCGAGTAGTATCTCGTTTATTTAAGGTACCATGATTGCTATAAGCCGGCGAGAGTCATTCCAACTTGACTCTCCCCGGTACTCGGATCTTCACGATCGATACCGTTGCAGGCATGGAATATAGCATTCACGGGATCTTTGTTGGTCATTTTGCATGTGTAAATTTCTCGACTTTAAGTCTACGTTTATTATAATTATTTTTATTGTTATTATTTTAAAGCATGTCCACGCCCACGTTCTACCAAGGAAAGAGGGAGATTTTGGTAATAATGATGATGTCTATTTACATTTGGCTCAACATGATAAGAAGGGCAATCTAAATCAGTTAAGAAGTCGAGAAGAACAAATAGAAGAAGCAACATTATTAAGAAAATATTTTTATTAATGATTTATATCTATTGATATATATATTGGTATTATGTTGTATATAATAGATACAACTATAATGCAAAGGAAAACTTTATAAAAAAATATATACTGTGGTACCATCTGTAGTTTTTCTTTCATATAAATTTTGACTTCTATGGATTACAGTCCCTGGCCAAATTATTAGACGCACTGCAAGATTTCATGTAAAATATTAATTACCGAGTGATATTGTACCGTTTTATTATTTTAAATTGATTTGTTTTTTATTTTTATATATTATCCAATCAATTACCTATTTATTTGACATAAATAAAACAGCATTAATTTAGAAAAGCATAAGTTTATTAAGTTTTAAAGAAAAGTGAAATTAATGTTAGTAAAAGTCAATATTTAGTTGAGCCACCTTTAGCCGCTATCAAAGCTTTAATTCTGCGCGGCATGCTATCAATGCAAGATTGTACTGTCTCCTGCATTTGAGGATGATGATTCCACACATGAATAATCTTTTCTAGGAGCTGGGTTTTGTTGGTAATCACATCTTTAGCCACTTCTCTTTTCATCAGCTCCCACACATTTTCAATGGGGTCAATCCAACAGAGGAATATTTTTTTCTGCCAAAAAAGCTTTAACAGACCGAGCAGTGTGGCAGGGAGCTCCATCTTGCATGAAAGTGAATAGTTCCCCATTTGGAAACCATTCTCTGAGCTGCGGAATCAACCGATTTTGTAATACTTCTTTGTACTGATCTTGCCTCATTATTCCTTTGACGACGTACAGACGTCCAGTGCCCTTGCCGCTGATGACTGACCAAATCATCACATTGGTGGGATGTTTAACCATCGGGACGACACAATCAGGATGAAACTTTTCTCCATGACGACGACGCACATACTGAGCTTTATTCTGCAAAATTTCGAATGTGCTTTCGTCACTGAAGCAGACCTGTCAAAAATAGGAAAAATATATAAACTTCCATGTTTATTTGCTTTATTTAACTGAAAATGATAATAATGTATCAATTATTGATTAAATTGCTGTATCTTACCGATCTCCAGAAGTCCACATCTTTGTCTTGCCATTGTTTGGCCCACTTCAGGCGCTTTGCTTTCAGTGCAGCTGTTAACTTGGGCTTCCTGGCGGGGCGGTAGGCCTTAAAATCTAATTCTTTCAATTTTCTTCGAACAGTGCGCTCAGAAGCATTTACGCTAGCATCCTGGAGTTGTGATTTTATTACCTTTGTGGTAGCAAATCTGTTTTCTACACAATTTTTTTTCAAACATCTCTCTGACCGTGGAGTGAAAATTGGTTTTCTACCGCATCTTTTCTTTCTTTTCGGGCTTAATTCCTTCCCTGACTCAATTTTCTTTTTTATGCGTCGTACACTAGCTTCAGAAACCTCCAATCTTCGTGATATTTCTCGGTTTGTAAATGTTTTCGCAATCACAAGGGCCTTCACTTCAGCTTTTTTACGTGGTGAAAGATCGCCTTTTCTACCCATAATGAAAATAGTCCAATTACTTTTTTAAAACACTGCATACAAAATAAACTAATAACTGAGTAGTATAAAACTGTTAAACAAACAATCACAGTCCATAAAGCCACAGAAACACGTCCGTATCTGACTCGATTCCGATCGCGACTGATACAGGTTTGTACTTGTTTACGTTCATGTATCACTTTGTCAACACAGTGTTGCCATATGTTAAAAATAAATACAAATATGTAGTCTACAACAATTCTTTTAAATAAAAATCAATAATATTGTAGTTTAAATATACCATTATTGCATAAAAACTCTTAAGAAACATAAAATTACTAAAAAAAATACAGTGCGTCTAATAATTTGGCCAGGGACTGTACATTCTAAATTAAAATTTTATGGACGTAGATCAGCTCCCCTCGCTCACAGATTAAATGGTTTCATTCAACGGTCTATACTCGTAATATTTTATTAGTGTTGGCGATTGGCTTTCTCAGAACATTTCATACATATGAAAAAAGAAAGCCGCTACGTAGTAGCTTTGTCTAACCAATGAAACCAATATGCTTCTACTGCCTAGTCTACCGGTCTGCAAAGTAATCGATTATGGGTTTTTAAGTAATCGATAAATGGTTGTTTTATATTGGCTTAATGGCCCTTAGGCCATAGGTAGGTACTATGCCACTTAAATTTATGTAAATAAATTTTCATTATTAGAATCCGCACTAAACCTTTTTTTAGCGTTATTTCAGGTTAGTTCAGGTTGTCTGTTTGTCACACCCGATTTTCTCCGAAACTATTTGACATAGGAAGTTGAAATTTGACACTAATATTGAAATTGATGGCCACATCATAGCCGTGTAGTTTTGAAAGTTAAATTTTGACTTGAGGGTTAGTTTCGGGGGGTGAAATAAGAAGTGAAATTTTTTTTTACCAGGTCATCGAGTGGGGTGTCAAATGAAAGCTTGTAAAAAGAGAGTTCAAAAATACATATAATGTAATACTTGCGCACACTTCTCTTTGTATTAATTTCAAAAAAGTGCGATAAATCGCTGTCCCCCCTTTATCTCGAAAAGCACTCTTTAAAAAGTTTTGAAAAAATTCTGGAATATTCCCTACAGAATGTAGATTCAACGAAAATTATCACAAGTGCATTACCTTTAATAATTTATCTGGTATATAAAAGAAACAAAAATATCAAGGTCATTAGTTTTCAGGAAAGATCAAAAAAAAACTTTGTCGAAAAGTCATTTGGGATGTGTTTTGTGAATTCATTAATCATTTTATACTTCTGTAACAAAAATGTTTATTTTAAAAGCAATCAACACAATACTGACTGCGCAAGTCCAACTTGCACTTGCATATTTAGCAGCGTTTCACAACTGGAACCTCCTCTCTGGCATATAAACTGCCGTTTCGCATAAGTAAGATTCAGCAAAAAGAAGCTGCCGCACCCTGACATACGTACACATTCAGTAAGAGAAGGGCGGCTGATACTTGGTGAGATAATATAAAGTACAATCCTAATTTATCATTTAAATCATCGATTAACATATTTTATGGGGAGGAGTTTCAATAATTTTAACAATGTTTTAAAATATTGTTGACTAAATTATGAAAAGTTTGTATGGAAAAGTCCAACGTTTTTATTTTACATACAAGAAGTGTATATTAGTTTTATAATAATAAATAATAAAATTATCTTCTAATTCCACTAATTTTGAAATTTGAAAATCAATTCCTAACTTTGGAGCACCTAAAGCTGTTCATGGTGCAGTTAGCAAATTAACACACTCGATAAAGTTGTTTCCAGTTACTGTTATTGGAATCTTATCTATTCAATACGACATCTCGCGGCTCTTTCAGGAATTTAACTTGAGGTGCATTTTTAAATCTGTCATAAGCGTCTATGTAAATTAATATTAAAATTTTTCTTAAAAATGAACAGACTAAAATTATGAAAAAAGTTCTCCGAATTGAATGAAAAATTTCAATTGATGTTAACATTTGTTCTAAACATTTTAAAAAAAGGAAATTACATTCTTCTAGGTAAGTAAAGTTATTTATTCTTGAACAGTCATTTGTTTTTTTTGTAATTTGTTTACGAGTGTCAAACAAAAATTCCTTATTAGATAATATTTTTCAGATTTTATTTTGATAAAATACTGTCTCAGTTAATTTGTATTCATTCAAAGTCATAAATAGTTAATAAATATTAACCTCCGAAGTGAATTGGCGTTTGATTTGAAACCAGTTAAAACTTTTTTCATTGTCTCATTTCACTAAAATTTGTATAAATATTCTGGAATTAAATATATTATTTGCCTTTCAGATGCTCAATCTTTAAGAAGGCGGTTGAGAAATTAATTTTCATACAAAAACTGAAATGTAAATATTAGACGTTTATAGGTTAGAATCTTTTCACCTTTACCGGCATTACAAGAGAATTTTATACATAAAATTTGCCCTGTTCTACTGTTGAATGTGCCATTTATCTCAAACACTATTGTTCCCAACTGGGCCGTGGATATACATGCTGCCTGAATTTTTGTTATGTTGGGCGCGATAGTTTTGTCATCGATTAATCCACACCCAAGGAAAAGATTTGATTTTAAAAGTTTGTCTTTGAGCAGGATTTTGTACCGGCCCATTTGCAAATATTGCCAATTGTTAATAATACTTTTGAAAAATACTGTCATGTTCCCTATGCTTCACACGTTACAAATTTAAATCTGCACCCATATTTCGGCCATCTTAATAATAAAATAATAGGCGCCTCCCACAGGTAAGATCCCAATAATATAAACCATAGACATAGAGGATGGACTGAGCATTAACTTCATAAAATTGACCACTCTCTAGAAAGAGACAAAGTGATTGTGCGGCTAATACCTGTCTCTTTTCTATAGGCCTGTAATAAATGAGGCGTAGTACCCCGTAACGGAATTCAAGGCGAGAAAAGCCCCATACCCGATTTTAGTTAAAATAGAACACTTAGAAATATTATTTTTAAGAGTGCCGTAGCTTAGCGGCATTCTAAAAAGAAACAGCTACTGGCCATTCGTTCACTTTGTCTCTCTCACACTTTTGCGTCCATATTTACTTCACAGCGGGATACGGAACACTCAGTCCATCCTCTATGTCTATGGTATAAACAATCCCAAAGATCGAGACATATGTCATCAAGTTTGATATCATTTATTCCTTATGATGCGTTACATGACATTGCCAATTGTCTCACTACAACTGACAATACAATTTGTACACTACCAACCTCAAGTTCTGAGATACCTACACTTTTTAGAGGAGATTAGTATACTTTGTAGATTTTTTACTGTTCTTTGCATTTTTTGTTTTTATTAATACCTGTTTTAAAATTTTTAAGCTCAAAATCTCAAAGGCTTTTAATAAAATAATGAAAAATGAACCTTTATTGAACTATTTTAACCCCTAATTAGTAAATTTAACCTTCAAATAACTATTTTAACCCTTAAAACCCTAAAAATAAATATTATATATTATAAAAGTTTTCACTTTATTTCTTGTTATTTTACATGGTTGACTGTATCATTCCTGCCAACCAACAAATTTTAAAAAGTGACCTTAATTAAAAATTTGACCTTAATTTAACCGTTTTAACCATTAAAAACGGTAAAAATGACTAATAGAACCATGACCACACCTAATAAGAATTTCATAAATAATGAAGAAAATCCTCATTTCAGCTATAGAGGGGTTAAAATGGTTAAATGTTTAACTGTGCAGACTTTGCTTGTCATATTTTCCATAATCTGCATTCAGTTATCTTTCAAATGACTTCTTCCTCCGCAATATTCATCGGAAAATGTTTTGAATATTAATTTTTTCAGTTTATTTTAGCCCATAGTGCGTCGTTTATTCAAATGACCCACCACTGCGATATTTAATTTTTCAACCATATATAAGTGTCCTTAATTTTAGAGAACCAATCTTGTATACAGATTGCCTATCTATATCTTGGAAACAAACCGAATCTCTTATCTGTGGTCGAAACTAATATATCGAATTTCTATATCCTCACTCTAGTCATAAATGCAGTCTAGAAGCTTTCCTTTTATCAACACTGTTGCTTGCATAGTTGAAACTATCGAATAAAGGAAAGAAGAATGTTGTCCTTGATCTCGTATTCATACTCCTGTCAAAATTATTAAACGTTTTGTGAACACTTTGCCTTTTAAATATTTTTTTAAAGTTTTACGTCGAAGAACGTATTGCAAATATCTTTTCCGCATACACAATGCGTTTTGTGTATTAAAGTGTAGGTAATGCCTGTAAGTATTTTATTGGTAAAATGACTGCATAAAAAAAAAATTTCCCAAGAATTTTCCTTGTGCTTAAAATAAATTTTTTAGCTAGATGTTAAAAGAGGTAGTAGATATTAATCTGTATTTAATTATATAATTTTAGCATACCAAGGATATAACACTAAGTAAGAGTCTTAGTCTAATACTTCGCCATAAAGCAAAGGAGGAAAATTTACTGATAAGTAGCGAAGGTTATATTAAAGTTTCGGATATTTTGCAGCACAGATTTTTCAAAGGAAAATATTCAGTTGAAGATATTAAAAGAGTTGTCTTAACCAATGATAAGAAAAGATTTTCTTTGAGATTTGACAATGAATTATTAGAAATATGTGCCAATCAAGGTCATTCAATTTCTGTAAGTATGTAGTAGTTTTGAGTTGGATAATATATAACTATAAATACTATTAAAACAGTTGAAGGTAACAATATTACTATTTATAGGTAATTTTTTTATCATATAACTAATTTTGAAAAAGTGAACACTACTAAAAAGATCTTTAACAAATTGATTAGCCTTATCAAAATCAGCTCTTTTTGAATCTAATAATTTTTATAAATAACTCATGGATTAAAACCCAAAAAATTATATTAACTCTCAATAACATTGTTCATTGAGTTGCTTTGTTTTTTTATGAAATCATAGTGTACTCATTATACTTTAGGAATAAATTGATTGTAGATTTAGGGTCATTACCATATATATGAATACAAATATATTATGACAGCTAATGGGCCTTCGAATCAAAAATGATATATGATGTTGATTGGTTCATGTAGTACAACAGGTTTTGCTCAGTAATATAAGTTTCTCCCTAGCTTTATTTTAGCAACAGTTGCCAGACTTGGCATTAATGGTTGGTGGCCCTACACATTTATAATTTGACCATTCGAGAAGTGGTTGTGTTGATTTGTGTTATATTTAGATCACATTACTTACTCAGTTTTTATTAGTAATATGACAATTATAAATATTCACCCAAACACTAGTGCCTTTTTAGTGTTCCGTACGGAACACTTATAAGATGATTTCGGTGTGTGTCTGTCTGTCTGTCACACCTATTTTTCTCCAAAACTATTTGTCATAGAAAATGGAAATTTGGTAATAATATAGGAATTGATGGCTTCATCAGAGCCATGTAGTTTTGAAAGTTAAATTTTAACTTAAGGGGTTAGTTTTGGGGGTGAAATCGGAAGTGAAAAAGAATTTTTTTACTAGGTCATAGAGTGAGGTGTCAAATGAAAGCTTGCGAAAACACGAGTAAAAAATATATATAATGTAATACTTCCGCACACTTTTCTTTGTATCCTTATCTCGAAAAGTACTTATCCAAAAATTTTGAAAAAATCCTGGAATATTCTCCACGGGGTGTAGACTGAATGAAAATTATCACGAGTGCATTACCTTTAATAATTTATCTGGTATATAAAAAAAATAAAAATTTCAAGCTCATCAGTTTTCAGTAAAGATTGATCATTTTGTACCTCCGTAACAAAAATCTTTATTTTAAAAGCAATCAACGTACAGAACACTAATTGCACAAGTTCAACTTGCACTTGATGGGTTATTTATTGTAGTATTTAGTTATAATTCTTATTATTTCTCCATGGGTGTGAATAAGTGTCTAGTACTTTTTTCCAAAAGTGGAGGCCTGATTCCCAGAATAAAGTATTTCAGGTAAGTAAAATAGATTGATATTTATATATACTGTATACAGCTATATATACTGTATACAGCGGTCCGTCTGATTGGGGACCCGGAATTGACCGGCGGCCTTGATTCGCTGGAACATCGAAGAACGGTTGGCGACTTGAGTCTGTTCTACAAGTATTTTCATGGAAAGTGTTCGAAGGATGTAGCCCGCTTAATTCCTCCCAAAGCGGTGCATGTTAGAAATACACGTCGCGCTGGTGCTTCGCATCCGTATGAAGTTCAGCTTGTTACTCCGCGTACAACGCTTTTCAAGCAATCTTTTATATGGAGAACGTCATCCCTTTGGAATAATTTGCCCAGCGCTGTGTTTCCCACCGAGTACAATTTACAGCGATATGTTATTATATCTTGCAGGGAATGTCTGCTATATTATGTTTATGTTTATAGATTCTCTATTTTATTAATTCATAAACTTATATCATAAAATAAAGAATTACTTCTTAAATTTATTTGCCTACGCAAATATCAATGATTATGGCCTTGGAATGAAAAATATAAATTTTTTGAATTTTCCCATATTTGGGAAACATACTTTTTTATTCATCATTATGTTATTTATTCATGGTTAGGCAACACATTTTTTTTTTATTATTCATTTGCTAACTTCAGGAATTTAAAGACATTATTATTATTATTACTCTAACAAGATAACTCCAATGTGATAAAGCCTGTGTTCTAACTCACATAGACTGCTACATGGTATAGCCAGTTAGTGATGGATCATGGACCAAATTAATCTGCACAGTTTAAGAGATCCAAGGATAATTTATATTAACAAAAAAAGAAAGTAAAAAATTACTTGTGAAATATTGAAGTTTAGAATGTAAAATAGTCTACTTTTCTCTGAAACAAATAAATTTTTGGATCTTCCTTGCCTGTGTTATAAAAAACTGTTTATAATCATAAAACTTATAAGGGAATAAAATGATGAATACATAATTATCGTTGGGTTTCAACATTTGATTATTTACTTTTTTATGTATTGAATGGCTATTAAGATGCTAGAGGTAACATTTATTAGTCAAAAAGAACCTCGTCTGTAATTTAAAGCACAGATCAACTTCTTATTTCTTCTCATATCTTTTTGAATCTGGACCTGACGAATGTTTACAAAAAGAGGAAAATCGTGTGAAATGCGTAAACTCAATAAAGCCACACAAAGCTGCATGTGGGGATCAAAACTGTGTAGTGTGACATTCCTAATATATGGTATTCTATAAATGTCATAATTCCTAATAAGAGTAGTTAAGGGATTACGCCACCTTGAAATTTTCAAAAAATCCATTTTTTTTTGGTTGATTTATTATTTATATTTTTAAGAATATTTCGAGCTTTACAAAATGTAATCGCAGATTGAAGGTAATAAAAAATATATAGACTTTTATGTTGCGGACGCGCTACTTTTTTTCTTTTGCGTTTTTTTCGAAATTCCTTTTTTCAAACTGGTGGACAAAATATCTCGAGATCTACTGAACCGATTTTGATAAAATTTATACTACATATTTTTTATAGTATTATCTTGAAGTTGACATACGGTTTTTTCGATTGGATGCACCATTCATTTTTAATTAATTTTTTAAGCTCAAAATTTTTGTGAAAAATCCGAGTTTATTTTCAAACGGCTGTCACTTCTACAAAAAGAATTTTAAAATTTTTCCCATATGTAGCCACTTACCTATGATCTTTCTTAACAATAAAAAATGATTTATTTAGTTTTTAGACGATTCTTGACTGAGAAAAAAATCCCACTGGTGGTAAGGATTTTCAAAAGAGGATCCTACAAGATGGTTCATATCTCCGCCATTTTTAAATTTTTTTAATATATATATATATATATATATATATATATATATATATATATATATATATATATATATATATATATATATATGTATATATTTAATTTGTTGTTAAAACTATAATGTATTGGTGAAAAATAAAAATTACATTATAAATATGTTGTGAGTCAACGATAGAGTAAAGTTCAGGTTAGTTCAGGTTACAGTTTAAAATTATTTTTTAGTATACAGGGTACTTCAAAAAAGTGTGGCCGATATAACATATTTTTTTAAATGGAACATCTTATTTTCTAATTTATTTTTAAATTCTGCTTAAAAATTTTATAATTTTTGTATTAATAATGTTATATACCTAAACCTAGTAGTTTTTTCTAATTTTTCTGAAGGTGGGAGACTCATAATTAGTACGAGTGTTCTATAGAGATGAAAAAAAGATATATGTAAAGAAATTTGAGTTAGATGCTACAGGGTGTTCAAAATAAATTTATGCATTTCGACTATTTTAAATTGAAAAATCTCAAATTTTTTAAATGGCCCACCCTGTATATTGTTATTTTTTCTGATAGATTTTACAAAACCCTCCAACTTTTATTAAGTATGTCTTATACCTATTTCTAATAGTTTTCGATTTATTTTGAATTTTTCAATTTTTACCCTTGTTTTTAATACACTTACGCTATTGTGAAAACATAAATAGTTAATAATAATTTTAGTATAGTTTAACTTATCTAATGATTAATTATTATGACGTAATAAATGCTCAAAAATATACCTGTCTACTTGAATACACATCTTTAGTCGTTTTACTATATTTTCCTTCACTTTCCTTCCTTCCACTTCCCACATCCCGTATCCTATTTTTCATATCTACTGGTGCCATAGGAGGATTCATATCTTCTTCATCATCTATCTTTAATGTAGCGCCACAAAAAGAAGTCTAAAGGTGTTAAGTCACATGATCGAGGGGACCACTGAATGAATCCATCCCTACTGATCCATTTTTGTGGCTAACGATCGTTTAAAAATTCCCGAACTTCCCGGTGGTAATGAGCAGGAGCTCCCTCTTGTTGAATCCACATTTGTTCCCTTTCAAAGTTATCAATTTCTTCAAGAAGCTGGGGTAATTCGTTTTGCAAAAAATTTAGATATCTAGGCCCGTTAAGCGGTTCGCGGGAAAAATATGGACCAATAATTCGAACATTTAATATTCCACACCATACATTAAGCAACCAGTGGTTTTGGTTTTGAACTTCCCGGACCTAAAAAACTGTTGAATAATAATGCATGTTATGGCTGTTAACTGCTCCATTACTGTGAAAAGTAACTTCATCAGAAAACCTTATTTTGGATAAAAAATTTGGATCGGCCTCTGTTGCTCCATTCATGGTGGTACAAAAATTTACTCGTGGTTCAAAATCATGGTCTTGAAGTTCTTGGTGTAGTTCCATATAAAAGGGATGATACTTGTATTTTCTCGTGGCGCGATTAGCCGTAGATTGAGATGCGTCAGATAAGTCAGCTAGTTGAGCTGTTGACCTGGGGATTATCTTCAATATGAAGTAAAATCTCCATTCCTTTTTCCTCAGTAGTATTCTGGTTTACTACTTTCTGTTTTGTATACTCAACGCTACCACTACCATCAAACTGTTCCATTAAGCACTGAAAAGCCTGCCTTTCTAGATGGTATACGTCTATTTAGGTACTTCGCTCTGTAAAGCCTTACTGCCAAAAAACAATTTTTTTTCCGCCTCTCCTAGCATATAAACCATATCAATTAATTCATTTTTAGAAAAATCCATAACTATTACCTTTATACGTCACTTACTACAACAAATGGAACTATTTTTATTTGCTTAATAGACATGTCAAAATTTGACAATGCCTACATTTTTGTTTTGTCTTGGCAACTATGATGTTATAGCGTAAGTGTATTAAAAACGAGGGTAAAAATTGAAAAATTCAAAATAAACCGAAAACTATTAGAAATAGGTATATGACATACTTAATAAAAGTTGGAGGGTTTTGTAAAATCTATCAGAAGAAATAATAATATACAGGGTGTGCCATTTAAAAAATTTGAGATTTTATATATCTTTTTTTCATGTCTATAGAACGCTCGTACCAATTATGAGTATTCCACCTTCAGAAACAATGGCGCTACTGGCAAACTGAAAACTAGTATTTTAAAAAAAAAATTGAAATATTAGAAAAACTACTAGGTTTAGGTATATAACATTATTAATAAAAAAAAGTTTGCGCAGAATTTAAAAATAAATTAGAAAATAGGATGTTCTATTTAAAAAAACATGTGTTATATCGACCACACTTTTTTGAAGTACCCTGTATACTCAAAAATAATTTAAACTGTGCACCTTAACATTCCCTAAAACTATTGTATTTAACATTTTTTCGTCATTCCCGAAACAAATGAGACAATGAATTTTACTCTATCTTTGACTCGCCCTTTTTTCAAGCACCAAAGTGGCGTAACCCCTTAATATTGAGTGTAGAGACTTATTTAAAAATTGATTTCTTTAAAATCGGTTAGATCACAAAAAATTACCTATTGTAAACTTTCCAAATTCAACCGTTTTAATCCTACTATTCAAAGTTTGGATTTCGAGCAATTGAAATATGTCAAATATGCGTTGCTATTTAGATAGATGACTCCAAACAAGAAAATAAACTTGGTGCAGCTTTCTACGGTCCTTAACATAATCAAGCCTTTAGTTTCAATGAAAATTTAGAGATTTTCTGGCGAAGCTGTTGTATGCTTCCCCGTACGATATATGGAATAGCACTAACTGATAAAGGAAAGGTATCATTAGGCAAACTTAACGATTCTGTCATGTTAAAGTAAAGAAATTATTTAGTTACTTGGTAAAGGGTAAACTTTGACCAAAGGACATTGCATAAAGCCATGAATGGTTTTTTTTTAACGTAACCACGCGAATTACCGTCTTATCCTGAATGCAGTTTTAAAACTCGCCCTATTTCAAAAAGGAGTGATTTCTGTGCGTTTTTAATAAGTACAAGTGTTCCTTCAGTTATTGAAGGCGACGGTTCCGTCCATTTATGCTTTTCTTGAAGCGAATTTCTTTTGACCATCGCTTCCAAAAATCGCTCTGGAGACGCTGGATTAATTGCCAGTGATTTAATCGTTTTAAGTTTGAAGAGCTTGAAATCATTCTCGAGAATCGAGCTATTTAAAAATCTACGGAGTGAGAGATGGCCATCCATTAAACTCAGTACTTATTGTACATAAAGAACGTGAATTTAGTAAGGCCTCTATTTGAGATAATAGGGTGTTGATTGTTGAGTTCTTCGGAGTATAACACCTATATTCCAAGAACTGAGGGCTGGCTGGAACATTGATTTCCAAGAAATGAATAGGATTATTAGCACCTTTAAGTTGGTACCTTGGCCACTGATACATTTGCCTCGTCTAAAGACGAAACGACGGAAGGCAGCCACAAATGCCTCAGCACTGAGGTCTGAGGTAACTTCCAAACGAGTTGCCCCACAAAATCAATACAGATGGGAGAAAATGCTCTAACCTGAGAAAATCGGAAAGCAGATAGTTCATGTAAGAATTGTACGATTTTGGTTTGCATCGAAAATATCGAATACACTTACAAAAACAACTATAGATTGTATTTTTTTGTGACAAAATCCAGCGTTGTTGAAGTAACAAATAGTGCTATATTTTTAAACCTGTATGATAAGTCCATTCGACAATTAAGTCGGTTATCTCAAGCAACTTTGGCAGAAGGATAAGATATATAACATCATATGAAAATTAAATTTTTCTGAGTCGTCCACTCACACGAATTAAGCCTTCTGGGTCAATGAAGGGTGAAATTCCCATAAAAGTTTCGGCAGTGGACTATTTTGCTTGATTTTGACAAAGATGTCAGATAACATCTCCCTGGACATATCTAATAATAATTTTGTGCGACTTTTCGATTTCATTGCGACTCAAAGGTCCTTGAACTTTTACCTTAAACCTAAGTCCTTGTCACCATGGAATCTGTACAAGTATAAATAGCATTAAACATAACCGAATCAGTTAAACTGTCTTTAATAAATTTTACCAAATCAGCTAATAGAACAGATCCAAAAGTTCTAATCTGGCTCTAAATAGAACCTAAATGTCTTGCACCTAATTTATCATATCGTAACCACAACAATGGTTTAACTGGATGTTGGTATTTTTTGTTGGAGAATGAAGCACAAAGATTGGGATGTGCAAGTCGTTTTGTTCTAAGTGTTTTTTTGCTTGTTAAAGCCTAAAAAATACCAATTTTTGACAAGTAAATGTTTCGGAAACATACGAATATAAACAAGGGCTAGGAAACATACGAATATAAACAAGGGTATTACAAATGTATAATAATATGGTGTAAAATTATATTTTTACAATTTTTAGTACGTTATAAGCCTCTCATATTTACAGTAAAACACTGTCAATAATCGAAAATGCACACAAAATTGGTTGATTGCGTTTACTGCTAACGAATCGATCAAATGTATAGTGTTATCAAAATTCGAAAATTTAAAAGGATTTATAATATCAATAAAAGTATATAAGTAAATAATATTAAATATGTTAATCGTTGAATGTTTTCTAAATTTGTATTTTAATAATTTATATTTAACCATATCTAACCAGTTAATATAATTAAAAAGCCTAAGTGGGACATCGCTACGGTATACAAAGCAGGTAGAGTTACCAAGAACATCGGGAAGCGATGCAAACGTGGAGTGCGTTCAACCGTCAGTTCGCGAGAATCCCGATTTCTCAGATATTCTTCGTATAGGTTTACGTCTACGCACCTATAAGATATAGACTCTACTTCATTAATAATATATTTGAACATTTTTCAACAATTACTAACGTGATATTCTGAGGTGACGCGCATTTCCATCTTTACCGTTATTGGAGGTCGACAAATTCGAATCTGAACCATCAAAACACTTACGTTCCCCTAAAGTGTTAGGTTGGGCCGGCATGAGATATAACCGGCCCGGCCCGTACTTCTTCCAGGATGACTGAGGCCGGACAACAGAGAGGTTCCTCGCCCCCACTTTACAAATTTTGATGGTTATAACCACGAGAATTGGGCGACGTCACAAACTTCACATCTTTGCCAGTCATTCTAGAACGTTTTCCGAATAAATTAATTTCTAAAAATGGTGACATAAGTTGGTCTTTACCTAGTCCTAATTTGACGCCTATGGATTTTTTCTATTTCTCAAAACTAAAGTTTAAAATAATAATCCTCACTCCCTGGAGCAATTAAAAAAAATACTCGACAAGAAACGACAGCGACGGCAGAAACGACGTGCCCAACAATGATCAACTATTACACCGCGCTGGCTCAAAACAGTGCCGGGGACGTAATGTTTCATATTTAAATGACATTTATACGAAAGTACTATTGAAGACTGTAGTTTTATATACAATAAAGGCTTTTTTACTTATCAATTTGTTTTTGTATCATAAATATTTTAAAATTAAACTTTTTATGAGACACCATCCACGATTGAAAACTGTGCGATTTAGGTTATGTATATTTGATCTGATAATGGTACTTAGGGGTTAACTAAAAGATATCGTTTAATCCCAATATTGTCCGTTGAATTTAATGAGTTTCTTTTTTAGGGAATAGAAGAATTAGACCTTACACCCATAACTAAACCTCAACCATATGATATAATTCACGGAACTTACTACAAAAGTTGGGAGAAAATTAAAAGTACAGGTATAAGTCGCATGAAAAGGAACCACATACACTTTGCCAAAGGTCTACCAGGCAATAAAACTGTCATAAGTGGCATGAGAAATAACTGCCAAGTTTACATTTACATTAATTTACCATTGGCTGTTAATAACGGTATTTCCTTTTTTGAGTCAGCAAATGAAGTGATACTTAGTCCGGGCGATGAAAGGGGGATTATTGGACCTGATTACTTTTTAAAGGTATGTGATTTCCGCGGCAAATCGTTGCTGTAACCCACAAGTGACTATTTGCAAAGAAGCTTTCCACGAAAATTTTAGTCTGTACTTTGTCTAAAATAATAGAAAGTGTGCAAAACACTGGCTTTCACAATGATTAATATAGAAAATGTTTCCAACAAGAACAGTAATCAAATCTTCATTTGCCACTCATGTAATATGCAGTTTCCCAATAAGAAAGTGTTTGAAATTCACAAAAAGATACAAAATCATATCATAAATGAAAAAGTTCACGGGACAAAAGGAAATTCAACGAATAATCAAATGTCAGGAATATATGTAAGAGGTAAGTAAATTAAAGTAAGACTACTTGTTCATGGAAGGGAGGCCTACAGCTAAGTTATTATTTAGCGAAAATACTCTGATATTATCCCTCTAGTTAACATTTAGTTAGTCTTAAATTGACAGCAATTGAGGCAAGAAAAGTAATACAGTATCATAATATTTTTAAATATATACATATATTTTATAGTTTACAGCACAAATTTCATTTTTCTCGTGACAATAATTTTAGTTTAAATATATCTTAAACGAAAGTTGTTTCAAAGGAGAATGTCGGCGATTTTTGGTCTAAAGATGTAACCTAAAAATAGAATAGTTTTGAGTTAAGTACTTAGACTTACTTGGAAATAGCGGCTGTTAATCCAGGAAGTCGCGGAAACATGAAGAAATCGTTGCATTTTCTGAAAAAATCGTATGGTAAATAGTCTCGTCTTTTTTTGAAATAGAGAGAAAAAAATCAGGGGGAGGCTGTTTTTGCTAACCTGAACTAAATAATCAGTAACTACAAAATATATTAAATAAAGAAAAAAAAGGTCCTACCTGATGTCAAAAAATTATATACGTGCTATATTAGGTACCGGAAACCAGTTAGTTCAGGTTAGCAAAAACGACCACCTCCCCGATTTTTTCTCGTAAGTCTTTTAAAATTATACCATCTTAGGCCTATTCCCAAAAAAAAACCTTTCTTTTTCTGAAAAGCCTGCATACCGAAATTTTACCCAAAATATAAAAGGAATATGATATTGGTGTTACAGTTAGAGATAGACCTTTTTTTTTTACGTATTTTCAAGCTTTTTTTCCATTTTTGAGGTGTTTTTTGAGGTTAGGAGAAGAATGTTACTATAAGACATACGAGGATGGACTGAGCATTAACCTCACAAAATTGACCACTCTCTAGAAACAGACAAAGCGACTGTGCGGCCAACACATGTCTCTTTTCTGTAGGCCTGTAATAACCAAGGCGCAGTACCCTGAGACGGAATTCAAGGCAAGAAAAGCCTTACCCGATTTTAGTTCAAATAGAATATTATTTTCGAGAGAATTTTGGTGACTAGGGTTCGAATCTTGTAGGTTTTTTTTTAATATTATTATTTTTTTTATTTATAAGTAAAATCTAGGCGATTAGAATTGATAATAATGAAAACAATCAGGGCCAATCAGAATTCTAGAGACAGCTACTGGCCGTGCATTCGCTTGGTCTCTCTTACACTTTTGCGTCCGTATTTACTTCACAGGGAGTTATGGAACGCTCAGTCCATCCTCTATGTCTATAAATGTAAGGTTATGGGTCGGTATGTGTAAAAAAATCAGTTTCAATATGGTAAAACGCATAGAGATACACTATTAAAATTCAAGGTACAAGACAAGACTATTTATCATACGATTTCGTCAGAAAGTAAGTCTAAATACACATAAATCAAAACTATTTGATGATCTTTAGACCAAAAATCGTCTTTTTTCGACATTCTCCTTACTGACCTAATATTGACATTAATAGTTTACCAAATTAAATTACATTAAAATATCTAAAAGGTAATAGTAAAAATTAGACACCAGAAAAATTTCTTGAAACCCCCCTCCATTAACTTGAATGTATACTCTAGTGAAGTGAAGTTGTATTTAACCATTTTGATAATTATTGTTTTTATATTTGTAAACGTTATCTGATGCAGAGTGCAAAAAAAACGGCGTCTTGTTCACTGTAAATAGCACCTATTCCAATCGAATTTGAAATAGCAATATATATTAATATTTTTCTCGCCTTTTTATCTACACTAAAAGTATTTTGGGTGTTATGGTCCATTGTTTCATCTCCTTTTACTAATTCCATACGAGATTATTATCTTCATTTTCCAACATATTTTTACTCGAATTTAGATACAATTATATCTGTAGTGTCAATTATTTTACCCGTTTTTAGGCTAAATCCATTTTTCAATTGTAGTATCGGTTGTTTTCATTATTTCGACCATGAATTTTTCGTAGTTTCTGGTGAATTATCTTGTATACATTTTCAAGTATAGTATATATTGCTATGACATGGTTTATTGTGTCAGGTTTATCCCTACATACTCTGCAGATGTCCTTCAGGAATTTTCACTATACTTTATGTACTGATTCATACCACATTTTATCAAAAGTTTTTCATTGTAATATTTTAAACTCCGAGTTAAAGAAATTGAATAACAAGTATAAACATGTTAGACCAAGAGGCCAACCCGAAATTTTGACCTGTCGACTAACCGTTTGTCGATGACGCCGGGACCGGACCCAGCCCAAAGAACGTCGATCCAAAAATGGGCTATCATTTAATCATATAAAATCAGTAAATTTAGTTTATTCTTGATTTTTTTAATTCAAAAACTCGAAAAACGACCGTTTTTGGCTGGAAAAAGCAGGTCCCGCTTCATCCTCTGGTATTGGCAGCATGTGCCTTTTGCAGATTCCCTTTTATTTTATCAAAAACAAAATAAATTTATTGATTTTATATTGTTAAATGACAGTCCATTTTTGTATCGACATTTCTTGGGCCCTAAAGCTGGGTCCGGTCTCGGTGGCGTCTGCCCTTTGGGGCCGTCGACTTTTTTAGTGTCAACATGTTATGGTACTTGATTCAAGTGGTTAAACGACAGTCCATTTTTGGATGTAGCGTGTTAGACATTCCAGGGCACGGGCGCCGAAAAATCAACGTTAAAGGCTTCGACTCGCCCGATTGAATGAACAACTAGGCAGCCGGTTAGTCGACAGATCAAAATTTTGGGTCGCCCTCTTGGTCTATGTGTGTACCTCTGGCCTAATTAATTGTTGGCATTCATTATATTTCTTCTAATTAAACTTTCGCACCAATCATTAAATTAATATAATTTTTATAGGTTATCCAGAAAAGACCAAAGAAAATGATTTAGTCAAATATTTTTCACAATTTGGTAATGTAATATGGGCACATTTTGGCCATGACTTTCTTTTACTTGATTTTACTGAACCGGCAGCTGTAGAAAAGGTTATGGCAAAAAATGCCCACTTTTTACATGGAAAAAGACTAGTGGTACGGCATAAAGAAGTCAGAAATAATAAAAGTAAGTTCAAAGTCTTTAATATGGCTTATTTTACCGGGTGACTATGAACGGAGGTAACAATGCCTTAGGACTTTTTTGTAAACTTTTGTAACTTTACGATTTAAATCACTTCTAGTCTAAATAGAAGTGACTATCTTTATTGTCTTTAATACAACTTTGTATATTTTTTTATCCTCATATTATTCTGTGTTAAATCACTTTTATGACGACATGTTTCCAGGTGATATACAAGTTCATAATGTTACCAGCATATTTTGCACAAAAAAAATTCTCATTAGTTACAATTAATTTTGGCCAATAAGTAGCCATGAAACTTCAGATTTGAGCTATAGCCAACTAAAGTCGAAGTATAAATAGAAACTACTGGTTACTGGTAATTTTGGGGATTTTTGTTATTTTAATGTTTTTGTGAGTGAAAGGTAACTAATTTCGCATAGGATAAGTGACATATATAGTGTTATATTAAAGTGACAAAAAGTCATAATGACTGTCAAAATGTGTATCTGTTTTAATCACTAGACTTTACTTTATCTAAAGTTCAGATTCTTATAGCAAAAAGTAATGGCGTAGAATGTTTTCTATTTTCGTAGTCACCTGTCCACTGATCCAGCATGTTAGAAATATAGGATTTAACAAGTCAAATTGTTTTACACGCGTATTAACGAATATAAAAATGTCATGCATTTTGAAAATTTACAATTATCAGAAAAAAGGTTTTTCAGAAATTTTGATTGACAATGAAACGGAAATAAATAATTTTTTCTTTCAAAAATATTTAGTTAGTTTAGGGGCGATCCAACTAATAACGTTGTATTTAATAATGTCTAAATCTACCTAAAAGTTTCTGGCTTAAATATGTGAGATTAGTTGACTGTAGAGATGGGCAATCAATTTTTACTCCAGATTGATAACTACAAAACATATCGATAAGAAGGAATCGTATTCAAAAAACATGTACTTGTCATTTCTAAATTACGGCACTTTTTTTAGCAGGTTATAGTCCTCACTAAAATAAGCCATAAGATATCTACATCTATATCCATATATATTATAAAACGCAATGTCTCTCTGTCTCTCCGTTAGTGCGCTTACCACTCGAGAACCATTTATCCGATTTACGTATTTTTTTTTAAATTTATACATATGTTCTCTAGGCAGGTTTTAGTACATATTTTGTTACGTTAGGTAACATAAGGAATAAGCAATGACGATAATAGTGAATCAAGTCGGAAAAAAGTTTGCCGCCAGCCTCTTGCAACAAAAACCTGAACAATAATTCTGTAGTCCACGCGAGCGGAGCCGCGGGCACAGCTAGTTTTACATAAAAGTTAAATAACAAAGAAAATACATTTTGAAATTTTTTAGAATTTTAACTAACCTGTAAAATTTTGAATATATTCACTTTGACTATCACTCCCGATGCTATTGGTACCGTTACAATTTCCCTAAAAATTTTGTTTACGTTTCTTTTTTCAATAAAAATTATTTTGTTTACAACAGAAATCGTGATGCCTAGAAATCAGTAGTTTACATTTAAAGGTAATATTTACAATTTTTTAAGGTAACTTTTTAAAATATTTTACATAGGATATAGTTAGCGAAATGATTTATTTGTGATTACTATAACTTGCAAGAAAGGGACTTAAATTAAAAAAATAACCGGTCAAGTGCAAGTTGAACTTGCGCAATTAGTGTTCCGTACGTTGATTGCTTTTAAAATAAAAAATTTTGTTACAGATGTATAAAATGATCAGTGACTTCACAAAACACACCCCAAATGAGTTTTCAACAAAATTTGTTTCCAATCTTTACTGAAATCTGATGACCTTGAAATTTTTGTTTTTTTTAAATACCAGAAAAATTATTAAAGGTAGTGCACTCGTGATAATTTTCGTTCAATCTACACCCCGTGGAGAATATTCCAGATTTTTTTCAAAATTGTTTGTTAAGTACTTTTCGAGATAAGACGGAGGACAGCGATTTTTTGCGATTTTTTTAAAAATAATACAAAGAAAAGTGCGCGCAAGTATTACATTATATATACATTTTTTACTCGTGTTTTCACAAGCTTTCATTTGACACCACACTCGATGACCTAGTAAAATTTTTTTTTTTTCACTTCCGATTTCACCCCCCAAAACTAACCCCTTAAGTCAAAATTTAACTCTCAAAACTACATGGCTCTGATGAGGCCATCAATTCCTATATTATTACCAAATTTTAACTTTCTATGTCAAATAGTTTCGGAGAAAATCGGGTGTGACAGACAGACACCGAAGTGATCTTATAAGTGTTCCGTACGGAACACTAAAAAGAAAATGCCCTCTATATATAAAATCAGCTGGTTCACCCAAGAACATTCTCACTTCTAATGAGGTTCTTTTAAGTTTAAAATCTCAACCTATAGTGGCCCTACAGCTAATTAAAGATGACTCTGTTAAAAGGTTACGAAATAACGATTTTATTATTATTGACCTTTGTGATTGTTTAGTTTATTTGGATGTAGAGGGATTAACACTTCACTAACTCATATTTCTGTCCTTACCTAGTACATTCCCGGATATGGTGATTTAAGTTGGATAAGTCCCTCGTAGCAATATCCAGAAATGTTATTTTTTTAATATATTTTTAGTTCCTGTGAATGATGAAGAAATAAATGAAAAAATTTATCAGTCAGTCATCGCTGAATTACAAAATTTAGACAATTTCGATAATGAATTTCTTTGTGTGGCTCGCCAACTGCAACCAAATGTTCATGAATCATTCAAAAAGTACAACTTAATTTGTCAAGATCTCTATAACTTTTTATCTAGTAGATTTCCCAATATTCAGGTCCACCCTTTTGGATCAACTCTAACAGGACTTGGATTTAATAATAGTGACATAGACGTATTTCTATCCAATGTGAGGCAAACCAATGAAGATGAAATTAACTGTCTTAATATCATTAAAAGACTTTTAAACAAATCTAATCGGTTTGCTAATTGTTTTGTAATACCGGGTGCCAAGATTCCGATAGTAAAATGTGTACATAAATGTACGGGAATCAGGTGTGATATAAACATAAAAAATATGTTAGGTGTGTGTAATAGTAAACTAATTCATTATTATCTCAGTATAGATATAAAAGTAAAACAAGCAATGATAGTTTTAAAATATTGGGGAAAATGTCACAAAATAACAGGCCAACAGCACTTATTAACTAATTATTCATTAGCCATGATGTTTATTTTCTTTTTACAACAAAACCCTTATAATTTTCCTTCGATTTTATCACTGCAACAATCCGAATATGATTTATTTTTAAACATTCAAGATTGTTGGAATGGTGGATTTGTTCCCAATTACAACTTTCATAGTGATAAATTGACTTCCACACCCCTAGTAGATATTTTAGAACAATTTTTTGTTTTTTATTCAGAATTTCCTTACCAGACAGACATTATTTGCCCATATTTGGGTAAAGCTTTATCTAAAACCTATTTTAAAGATCCCTCCGAGTTACCTGATTACTATAAACGTTATAAAGAACATATGGCATTAGATGAAAGTACCAGATCTCCCCTTAAAGTTGATACTTGTATATGTCTTCAAGATCCTTTTGAACATTGCCGAAGTACTACAAGTGTCATAACAGCATCTGTGCTTGATAAACTTGTTGCTTTGTGTAATCTTGGACAAAAGATATGTTCTGAAAAAAATCATGTTTTATATAGATTATTTACAGAGGAACCACCTAGCTTTAAAAAACCTAAATATAACTATCAAGATGACTTTTTAGAAATGTCAATTCACAAGGGAGCCAGCATCAAATATATAAGTAATGCTTCAAAATCTAGTGATAAAAAATCCAAGAATGATCAATGGTTTAATACATTAGAAAATTTTATCACAATAGCCTTAAGAGATTTTTTGCAACTAACTCTCACGTACCATTTGGACGAAGATGATATGTCGCCAAACAAAAACAGTAAAAACGAGGGACAAACCGATGTACATGACTCAAGTAAAGTTATATTTTCGTGCGCTGGTAAAACTAATATGTGGCATGCTAGAAAGGCAACAGCGAAACAGCTCAATCTTAGTTATGTAAACAGTACCCTTATGGAAAGAGAAACGGCCATTACCAAACATTTACAAGAGGTATACAAAAACTTTCAGGATACCACTGATATACTTAGTTTTAAAATAACTATAACTAATAAACAGGAAGAGGCATTAATAAATGTAGAGAAAATTACGGCCTATAAAAAATCGTTCAAGTCTTTTGCAATGTTTTTCGCGGCAAATATTCCGCTGTGGTTTGAAATGTATGAAAAAGAATTAAGTAAAATTCCAGGGGAACCTAAGAAATGATGGTAAAAATATGTTTTTAATGATTTCGTTTATTGTATAAGATACAGAAATAAAGTAAAAAATGTTGAATGCTGACAATGTCTAAATTTTTTATGTATTTAATGAGTAGGGCAAAATATCAGTTCTTCTAGATAATTTATTTTTGTTGTATAATGTATATAAAAATCACTAAGTTTGACAGCCTTTGAATGGACTAAGATAAAAGAAAAAAAAGACATAAGATAGGATAACGTGGTCTGGTTAGTAGCTTGATTTGTCAAACGAGGTAAACATGTATATACATATTTGTGTGTCTGTAATTTACATATTTGTGCTGTGCTTAATCAACAGAGGTCTGTGTTAATTTTTAAGTTTATTTGAGTCTGTTATTCTATGCTTGTTACTTTGGCATATATTCATTATTACAAGCTGAGAAGCTAGTTAGTCCAAGGAGCACCAATGTTGCCAAGTGTATCTTCAGTGATTTTATAAAGATATCGCTTTCATTGGATCGGAAAATTGTAAATTACTTTTTTTGCAGATATTAAAATTGGGCAAAAATTTATAGTCGAATTTAATATCTTGCATTTTTAAATAGTTTATAACTGTTATATTTGTCAAATTGTTAATCGAGCAGTTTATAAATAGTTTTTTTTGTAGGTATTTTATGAAGATTTTACTTTAACTGTATTGTTAATGCTCTTATCTTGACTAGACGCGGATACATTTAGTTAGGATATTAATGGAATTGGAGTATCAATTAGGATTACCTGAACTAACTACTGCCCGCAACTAAGATTCTTTGGCAACACTGGTGCTTTCTGGGTTAATTATCTTCACGTTATTACAATAGAATTACAATTAAAAAATCGTACATTAGCTGTTAACCATTTTACTTTTTATGTCTACCAGACAATCTTTTGACATATATATATATATATATATATATATATATATATATATATATATATATATATATATATATATACCATAAATATTATTTTAAGACAAAAATTGTAAACTTATATTGTGCCTCAAAAACAGAACCGGATACATCAGCATATATGCATATATATATATATATATATATATATATATATATATATATATATATATATATATATATATATATATGCATATATATATATATATATATATATATATATATATATATATATATATATATATATATATATATATATATATGCATATATATATATATATATATATATATATATATATATATATATATATATATATGCATATATATATATATATATGCATATATATATGCATATATATATATATATATATATATATATATATATATATATATATATATATATATATATATATGCATATATATATATATATATATATATATATATATATATATATATATATGCATATATATATATATATATATATATATATATATATATATGCATATATATATATATATATATATATATATATATATATATATATATATATATATATATATATATATATATATGCATATATGCTGATGTATCCGGTTCTGTTTTTGAGGCACAATATAAGTTTACAATTTTTGTCTTAAAATAATATTTATGGTATATATATATATATATATATATATATATATATATATATATATATATATATATATATATATATATATATGCATATATATATATATATATATATATATATATATATATATATATATATATATGCATATATATATATATATATATATATATATATATATATATATATATATATATATATATATACACGTTACAATACAGGTTTTCAGGGATGGTGGAATGTAATATATTAAAATTCCGGGTTTCAATCTGTTCGTCTAACAATGAATTTGCACGACGTTTTACTAAAATCTCATTTGACATTTTCAAGTGCTCCCGCTGCTGCTGCTACTCGATACTGTGATCTTGCTGCTGCTGCCGCTCGAAGCTAATTGAGAAACCGACGTGCGGTCGCCGTCCTTTATAGGTCGGCGTCTACGCAGATTGTAGGTGGGGGAAGTCGGAAGTATTCGTGCGAGCATCGGTGTTTGCCGGCTGGGTGGTAGTTACGGATTCCGGCGCTATGCTGACTGTTGCCTTCGCGATGTTTTGGTTGTACCTTGGTTTAGCTAGTAGACCCTTCCATGTAGTGGAGATATTTAGCGCATCATCTCGCTTATTTAGCTGTCCATTCTTTTCGATTTCCCAGGCTTCTCTAACTATGCGTGTTTTATAATGTGAAATTGAGGCTATTTGTTTAGAGCCCTCAAAATTAATGTTGTGACCAGTATCATGATGGTGCTGAAAAAGAGCTGATGTTTGTTTTTGATACTTATTTTATGTTCTTGGATCCGGGTGAAGATTTTTCTGTTTGTTTTGTCCTTTGTGCCACAAATTGTACATAGAACAAACAAACAGAAGAATCTCCACCTGAATCCAAGAAGATAAAATAAGTATCAAAAAGAAACAAACAACATCAGCTCTTTTTCAGCACCATCATGGTACTGGTCACAATATCAATTCTGAGGGATCTAAACAAATAACCTCGATTTCACATTATAAAACACACATAATCAGAGAAGCCTTGGAAATCGAAAAGAATGGACAGCTAAATAAGCGAGATCATGCGCTAACTACCACCATGGAAGATGATGCGCTAACCACTACGTGGAAGGGTCTACTAGCTAAACCAAGGAATAACCAAAACATCGAGAAGGCAACAGTCAGCATAGCGCCGGAACCCGTAATTACCACCCAGCCGGCAAACACCGATGCTCGGACGAACACTTCCGATCCCCCCACCTACAATCTGCGCCGACCTATAAAGGACGGCGACCGCACGTCGGTTTCTCAGTTAGTTCAGGTTAGTTCAGGACCTATAAAGGACGACGACCGCACGTCGGTTTCTCAGTTAGTTTCGAGCGGCAGCAGCAGCAAGATCACAGTATCGAGTAGCAGCAGCAGCGGGAGCACTTGAAAATGCCAAATGAGATTTTAGCAAAACGGCGTGCAAATTCATTGTTAGACGAACAGATTAAAACCCGGAATTTATATATATATATATATATATATATATATATATATATATATATATATATATATATATATATGTATATGTATATGTATATGTATATGTATATATGTAGTCTAAGTTACTATTGAAATATTAACATCTACAATATCGTTGGTGTTAATACTAGTTGTAATATTAAAATGGTGGAATTTTTAGATGTTTAAGCTTACTTTTGTACATTCGAAATGTATAAATATTTTTTATATTTTTAATTCAAAGAAATTCCGTCCGCACATTCTTCTTTTATCAGAAGTGAAAAAATAAAGGGGATACAGTTGTATCGGAAACGGTCTCTTTAAAAATCTTCCCTAGATTAGAAGAATAGTGTAGAGTTATTGACGGCTGTACGGATTGTCGGGCTTTTAATAAATTATAAAATTAGCTTTGTATGCCATAAGAATTCCCAAATGAGTAGCGCAAGCTTGGCAAACAATAACCAACCAAGAGCTTACTGCAATGTATAAGCGTTACAATTGCTGGTTTGTCCTCCGTTGTGTAAACTCTAGGATGAATAACCACCCTATATAAATAAGTATCGTAAATATAATTTACGGAGATAGCCACTAGAATTAACAAATTACAAGTAGTGCATAGAAGTAGCTAAACGCCTATCTCTTTGCATTTTACTTTTATGTACTATTATGTGAGTCACGTTAGTCCTAGTTGATGGCTCTTAGTTGGCTATTACTTACGTTACTCGTTTAAATCGTTGTTATATTCGTCAGTATGATTTTAAGTACTTTTTCTACAACCATGAAGCCAAAGTTTTAAGAAATGCATAAAAAGATGGCTTTACAGAATAAATAACGTTTATTATTTTGGAATATTTAGTTTAGGCTAGGTCAGCTGTATCAATTTTTTTTCATGTAGTGTTTGGTACGTCAATATAGATAAAAAAGTGTGTTGTACTTAAGTATTTTATTAGTTTGTTTAAGTTATATAACATGACATTATATATAACAAGAAGAAAACTAATTTTTTATGTTTTGCACAATTAATGTGTAGGTTACTATTATTACTTTAGTCTGATTATTTGCAGCTTCCCGTATACAATTGGAAAGTCCGTAAAAAATCATTTAAAATAACATTAATTAAGATCGTTCTATAAATTTTCTCGTACTGACTTGAATTTTTTTTTTCGTAATAATCATTATTTGCGGCTACAGTCCTGCATACGCAAGAATCATTTCAAAAAAGTGTTGCAACGGATTGCATTAGCTCAAATTTCAGTTGGTTTATAGTTTTTTTTTTGCTGTGTGAACCAGGCGTTGCGCTATATCAGTATCACCGTCCTGCGATTGTTAGTAAAGGGTCTTTTTTTTATTCAAGTGCGGATCACCTGTTTCTGGTAGAGCTCAGAGGTGACAGTCTAATCAGGTCGGAGCACCCTTCCAATCTCACCAAAACCGCCCTAAAACTTTTTTTAGTGTTCCGTACGGAACACTTATAAGATTACTTCGGTGTCTGTCTGTCTGTCTGTCACACCCGATTTTCTCCGAAACTACTTGACATAGAAAGTTGAAGTTTGGTAATAATATAGGAATTGATGGCCTCATCAGAGCCATGTAGTTTTGAGAGTTAAATTTTGACTTAAGGGGTGGTGAAATCGGAAATGAAAAAAAAAAATTTTACTAGGTCATCGAGTGGTGTCAAATGAAAGCTTGTAAAAACACGAGTAAAAAATGTATATATAATGTAATACTTGCGCGCACTTTTCTTTGTATTATTTTTAAAAAATCGCGAAAAATCGCTGTCCCCCGCCTTATCTCAAAAATTTTGAAAAAATTCTGGAATATTCTCCACGGGGTGTAGATTCAACGAAAATTATCACGAGTGCATTACCTTTAATAATTTTTCTGATATTTAAAAAAATAACAAAAATTTCAAGGTCATCAGATTTCAGTAAAGATTGGAAACAAACTTTGTTGAAAACTCATTTGGGGTGTGTTTTGTGAAGTCACTGATCATTTTATACATCTGTAACAATTTTTTTTATTTTAAAAGCAATCAACGTACGGAACACTAATTGCGCAAGTTCAACTTGTACTTGACCTGTTTTTAATATCTTGTTTCTATTTCATTTTTACAATTATTTTTTTAAGTTATGTTCGCTATAAGATTAAGTGTTATATCTCGTTTTAAAGCTAAAAGATGGCACATTAAAATGACTATAGGGCGATTATGTAAGCGTTGAAAGGTAGAAGCCGACAATAAGCTTGTATTCTTTATCAGTAGTCACTTCTATCGACCTATCTGCCCTTGGGTTGTTTTTAATGACCATTTTTCTATCGCCTTTAAGGAAGGACTAGTTTCCCCCGATACCTCACTAATTTCATCGTAATACTGTTTTTATTAAACGATGTTTGAATATGAAGTATATTTAGCTAAATGAAATATATGTAAGCTGTGCCAGGAAGCCATTTAAAACTTTGTGGTTCTTATTGTGTGATATTCTTTATAGCAACTTATGCATTTATGTTGGCACGTAGAATGATACTTTATCATATTGTCATTGATTATTGGTTATTAGCCATAAAAAGATCATACTACCAACTTATGGAAAGACTTATGTAACTTATTTCATAACAATCTCAATAGCTAAAATTTAAACCATTTTTTATCCATTAACAGAAAGATTAACTGATGGTGAATGCTACTAAACTTTTTCTTTTGAACATTTTCGGATTTTTTAAAATTGAAACACAGAAAATCACAACCTTAGTAAATTTGTATGTTTAGGTTTTTCATACTTGAATTTATCTTTTTACTTCAAAAGTATGTATTTAGTTTAAAAGATTACTTTCCTGTATAATTGGTAAAATTAATTTTAAATTTTTTCACTTACGGAATTTTTGAAATGTAAAAATTCGCCTAGACTTTTTTTAATAAATTATGCTTATTTTAGATTAATGTTCATTGTAATGTAGCTTTTAGTAAGGTGTCCAAAACTACCTGGTTTGAGTTCAATTTGATATTATTATCAATTCATATTAATATGTATTTTAACCATGTAGCATGGTCCAAGGAAAGTAATGTTATTTTGACTTTTTCCGTCTCTTTAGTATGTTGGAAATATCAAACTGCTAAAGTTAAAATCTTAAAGGGCAGTGTCATACGATAAGCTTTTCAGAAATTGCATGGTCTGCAAACAGGAAATTAGACACATATTGAACACTTATAATGTGTCATTATTTTAGCAAAGTTGGAGTTGAGCCTTACCAATAAAATATTTAAGTTTTGTCATAAATTCTTGCATAACATATTAAAAAAAAACACTTTCTAGATATTCATAAGAAAATTACTAAGGAACTTTTTTCTTTTCAAGAGTAGTCGGTAATCTTTCTCTTAATTCAAGACTTCTTGTTTATTAAAGCATACAGCCACATTTACTTAATGCACAAAACTAGCATATTTTCTGGACAAAAATAATAAATCCACATTACAAAAACTAGAAAATTAAGGTATACCAATTGTTTTGAGATGTAATAGGTATACGCCGAAACCTTTATACCTAAACTATTTAAATTGGCAATCACAATCAGTTTAACTTTAACTATTTGACAATGATATTTGTTTTCAAAATAATAAACAACCCGCGACGTGTCTATTTAAGTAAGTCTATCATGTATGCCTATAAAGTACATAACACCAGAGCAAGAAATAATTTCCATATTGCAAAAACTAAACCACTTTAAAAAATTTCAAAATAAATCTCGCGTTATGAAAAATTTTATATAGTGCACCAAAATATCCTACCATACATCATTTTGTAATACTGTTTACACAAGAAATTGGTTAAAAAATTGTATGTAAAAGTTGTATTAGAATGTTCTATTCTATTAATAAATGATATATTATTAATTAATTGGTTCAAACCGCGTATAATGCATTGGTATTACTAAGCGCAATGAATTTTTAATCACCCGTACGTCTAGCGAAAATAAATCCAAAATTCGTAAAAACAACAAAATACGACTTTCGAATTGGTGGAATAGATAGAGAGCTTGGGGGGTTAACCATTTTGTCTAGATCCAAAAGAAACTTCTTTGTAGTCATAAAGCAGCAAAGCTGTTGCATAGAATTTGTGATATTCTTTAAGAGCCTTAAGAATATTAGGTCTACTAAATTGGTGATGAATATTATTGTAAGTTTAATTTCCATTCGTATTAAATTAAGGAAATGTATTTTAATAAAAAAATTCTGATAAGTAAAGCAATTATGGTTTAACTATGTCTTATTATCTCACGATAACTTTATTAGCTTGTCTTAATTTATAAGCATGTTTAGAGTATCTATTGTAAATAAATATTTTTAAAGGCGCAGGACTTGCTGGGATGACGTTTCTGGAAACATTCCCGTCTAGCTTAGTTATAATTTTTAATACTAAGTAGACTCGTATAAGTATCCATGAGTACGTTAACCAGCCTAGTCGCAGCTGCTAATCATATAATAATAATAATCTTCATTGTCTAACAGAATACATCCATTTATCAGATAATATGACATAATGTATAAAATAGACATAACAAAAGAAAATTAAATATAGAATTATTTAGAGCAGACTTATTTACAGATTTTGCAATAATCTGCTCTTATGGCGTTAAAGTGAGATGATAGGCCACACAGGTCAATGTCATTACACATTTTATTAAAGATGTAGATAGATACATATAAGGTAGGAATTTGTAGAAGATGTTGGCAAGTAGAACATAACAAGTCTGATGGTTCGTGAAGGAACATGAAAGTTTTTGATAAGATCTCGGAGCAATCTATAAGGGATCTACATACTTAAATAATTGTACTAGTATATAATTTCTATGATTAAAAAAAGATATTTGATATGCTGATGACACGGTCGAATTCGATGACAGTCTGCAGGACTTGCAATTACTAATGGATAGAGTGACTAGCTGCAGCCAAAGATAAGGTCTTGATACTGACATAAATAAAACAAAATTAATGGTTATTAGTAAGAACAAATTGCCCAACTGTCATTTAGAAATCAACCAGAAATATATTAAATGAATAAATAAGTACACATACTTAGGCACTAACATCAATGACTAATTGGATCACTCGCAAGAAATAAAGAGCCGTATTGAAAAGGCTATATGAACAATGCGCAGAAATAGAAGCATTAGAAATGACATACGACACATTTAATTTGCATAAGAAAATCAAAGAAGCTGCTGGACTAAGGTTACAAAGGCAACCACAAGTAATAGAGGATAAAAAAGGTAAACTACTACTGAATATACAAGAAAGAATAGATAGATGGAAAGAATATACAGGAGAAATGTATAATGACACAACTAGACAACATAATACAAATAAGCTTAATACAACGGCCGTCCCCCTAAATAAAGACGAAATATTAGCAACAGCAAATCAGCTTAAAAACAAAAAGGCAGTAGGTGAAGATAATATACCTACAGAAATCATTAAAATATTTCTTCAAAAACATTTGCACATTATACAGGACCTCTTTAACAGCGTATACAACACATGTGATGGACCTCATGATTGGTCGACATCAATTTTTATACCATTGCCAAAAAAGAATAACCCTAGAATGCGCGAGGAGAATATTAGAATATACCTGTAAGTCCAATGAACCACATCTTGAAACTCTTCCTTAAAATAATCCACCAGAGAGTATACAAAAAACTAGATGAACGTACTGGACAAACACAGTTCAGCTTTATGAACGGACTAGGAACGAGGGATGCATTATTCTTCATCCGCGTTCTGATTAAAAGAGTCATTAAAGGATGTCAATTCTGTGTGTGTCCTTTATGCATTATAGATTTTCAAAAAACCTTTGATATGGTAAATCATGAGAAAATGATGGAAACACTACAATCGTGTAACATTGATGACAAAGACTTACAAATAATAGTTTATACTGGAATCAGACTACCAAAATAAAAGTTGAGAAACGCATGTTCAAAGAAATAAAAATAAAGAAAGGCGACGTCAGGGTTGTATTTTGTCACCCCTGTTATTCAATGTCTATTCGGAGAAAATATTCAAAAAAGCACTTTCTGATAAAAAAAAGATAGAATTACAATTAATCGTGTATGTATAAATAACCTCCACTACGTTGATGAAACTGTCATTCTAGCAGACAGTGAAGAAGGCCTACAAAGACTCGTGAATGGAATTGTTGATGCATATGAGGAACATGGAATGAAACTGAATACGAGCACAAAAACAATGGTGGTCAGTAAGAATCCTAATACAAACATAAATATTAAAGTATATCAACGAACACTGGAAAGGGTAACAAAAATTACGTACTTAGGAAGCGTAATTAATGAAGATTGGGCTTGGGCTCCTTTAATAAAATGCGCAGCATACTCTGTAACTGCCAACTAAACTTAAAAACAAGAACAAGAGTGCTAAGATGCTACGTGTTCTCGGTCATGTTATACGGTATAGAAGCTGCAACAATCACAGAGACAACACAACAAAGAATAGACTCATCCGAGATGTGGTGCTATCGCCGAATGCTGCGTGTTCCTTGGACAGCGCATACCATAAATGTGGAAATACTTGATCGGATGGGAAAAGAATGATAGTTGATTCCAGCTGTTAAAGAAAGAAAAAGCAGCTGCATCTTACTATGGCCATATTATGAGAAGTCAAAAGTATGAGCTCCTGCAATTTATAATTGAAGGAAAAATAATCGGTAAGCGAGGACCAGGAAGGCGACGCAACTCCTGGTTAAAAAACTTACGACAGTGGACAAACATGACATATACTGAACTGTTTAGGGCGGCAATAAATAAAATCAGATGGGCAAATGTACTGCAAGGTAAAGTGTGTGGAAAGGGAAGTATGGGGAGAAGGATTTTATGGCTCAAAAATCTTCGCACTTGATTTTCAATGACCTCCACGCAGCTGTTTAGGGCCGCAGTCAACAAGGTGATGATAGCTAATATGGTTGCCAACATCCGGAACGGATAGCAACGGAGAGAAGAAGAAATAAAAATAGTATTTGAAATCTATGCAGAAGAATGGTTTGTTCCAGACCTTTAGGGAGATTTACCCCATACCTCTTAAATGCAAGAAATTGAACAAACTTTCCTTAAATATTTTCCAATTGAGTAATTATGAAAAATTGGATTCCATACAGCCACACCAAATTCCAGCTTAGATATCACAAAGTTAAAATAGAGTGTTTTTAGTGTTTGAATATTTGAAAAATCGTCAGAATTTCTTAGTATAAACCCGAGCATTCTCGTTGCATTACCGCAAATACTATTAATATGCAATGAAAAAGAAAGTTTGGGATCAAAAATGACTCTAAGGTCTTGAAAAGTGTCACAATTCTTAATTGGTATACCAGTGTGATAATTAAAATTAATGAGATCCAATTTATTTGTAAATATCATAGTTAAGCATTTGTTAATATTTAGAGTTAACTTGTTAGTACTGTAACAACTATCTAGCACACTAAGATCACTCTGAATTCTCTCCTTAATTTCTTTGAATATTTTTAAATCGTCAGCAAATAGCAGAACATTACTAGAAATATTACTTATTACTTTTCATTGATAAAATTTGAAAGTAATAGAGGAGCAAGGGTACTATCCTGAGGAACGCGGCTAGTGGCTTTAAATTTAACAGATGTATGGCCACCGATTTCAACCTATTGTTAGCGATCTCTCAGGTATGGTTCAAAAAACATTATCAGATTCTCAGTGAATCTCATCTGAGAAAATTTTTGTAACAAAACAGAATGATATACTTTGTTGAAACACTTTAAAAAGTCTATCTATTTTATTTGTTTACGATTATCCAAGGTCTTCCCAACGTACTGGGTAAGACAGGTTAGGTCACTCACTATACTGTGATTAATAAAAAAACTGTATTATTTACGAGGATTAAGTGTTTAATTTGATTAAATAAACAATCATATATCAACATTTCAAAAACCTTCGCCAATGGAGATAATATAGACACAGGCCTATAATATGATATTTCACTTGGATCTCCTTTTTTGAGGACTGTTGTAATTGTCTATTTCCATGCTTCCAGAAACATCTTATTTTTAATAGCTAACATAAGTTAAAAAGAAAGGATAATGGTTTCAGCCATGCAGCGGCACAATCTTTGGCAACGAAACCAGGCACTTGATCCAGGCAACAGATCAATTTGTTTTTCGACCTTCGTAACGCCCTCATAATTAGTTTCTCTGGTATGCATTCAAGCATGACAGAAGAACTGTCATTGACAGATTGATACGGACAGGTCGAATTCGTTGGAGCGAGTCTGTCTCTTCAGTCTTAATTCCCTTTAGGGAATGTAGTAATCATTTTGTTGCGTTGTGGGATGTTCTCTACATTTCTCTATCCTCCGCTTCGTGGACTGGTGTGTGAAGTGGTTTATTCGCAAGATGGATAGGTTGGTCCACCTAACTGAACGGAGAACGTCCACGAGGTCTTCTACCTAGAACTTTTACTTGAATAATGAGTTTTTCTGATTTTTTCTAATGATATGCTAAATGACCTTGCATGCACCTAATCCCCAGAACATCCATCCATTTTCTAATGATACAGCCGAAAAATTTAATGATTTTTATTTGGATAAAACTTGAAATATGTTGCTAGACAGCTCCGATATAATTGAGTCATTGGTCCGTCGAGTGTTCCACGAGATCCTAAACATTCTTCGCCGGCAGTACACTTCTGTGGCATCTAGTTTTTTTTTTATTTCCGACTTTCTCAATGCCTAGGACTCACGGCCATATGTGAGAATAGGAAAGACAGTTTACCAGTCTGATTTTCACTTGTTTGGATATGTGGTTGTCTTGCCAGATTTTCTTGAGCTTTTTCACAGCAACTCTTGTAAGAGCACACCTTCGATGGATCTCGCCCTCTACTGTATTGGCATTACTAATTAGGGATCCCAAGTACACATACTCACTATCAACTTTTAAGGCGTACCGAAAAGGTGGCAAATGCATTTACAATACTTTTAGGATCTGTGTTCTGAGAATTGTCGTCCATAATTAGTTCAGGTCGTGAGTTTGTTGCTTTTTTAGAATTAATAAAAGACCAATAGGTTTTTGGATCACTTGAAATAAAACTTTCAGCCCTAAGTGTGTAATTTTGATAGGCAATGCCAATCTTCCTTTTTATATCTGCTCGCAGTTCCTTGTATTGCTGTCCTAATATTGGTGAGCTAATTTTTTTTAGTTTCTTGAAATTTCTATGCTTTCGTTTGATTAGCTTGTTTATTTCAGATGTAAACCATACTGGATACCTTCTTTTACGAATAATAGATTTGGGAACGCACGTATCAAGTACTTCGTATAGTATCTCGTAAAACTGCGAACACACTTCATTGACATTGGAGTCTGTATAAATCAGACCAATCCACATTTAAATCCTGTCATAAAGAAGCGAAAAATCTGCTCTTCTAAAGTTATACCGAGATGGAAATGTATTTGCCGGAAACAGATTTTTTTCTAGAGTAAAAAGATACGGAAATGTTCAAAAAAGGATGGTAGTTGCCTTTCTCTGCTAGTGAAACAGATTTACTGGAAATGGCACAATTAAAATTTGAAAGAACTAAATCCAGTAAATTGTTCCAAATCAAAAAAATAAATAAAATTGTTTAATATATCAATTTTTGGATCTTCAACTGGATTTTCATTTAGGTTAGGAATATTAGTCACCCAAAATTAATACATTATTATTGTACATAAAGTACTTCAATGTATTTAGTTCTTGTTGGAAATAGGTAGATAACCAATACGAGTAATGTTACATAATGAATTCTTACCTTACATCTATCTTAGTATTACGACGCTAGCTAAATCTTATCTGACTACATTTATCTTAGATCTTTATTCTTCCCTTTGGAAGGAATTTCGCAGCATAGTCATTCTCTGTTGACACTTTTGTGTTTACATACTTCAGTTACGAAATGAAAGATAAGTATAAAAACGAGACATGTTTATTTACTGCGTAAACCTTAAGTTTTCTTGTTCATTTTGAAATTTGCAGTATACTAAAGAAAATGGTAAGATTATCGATTAAGTTATTATCATAATTTGATCATATTAATATCCCAAATTAGAAAAATATGTATATTTCAATAAAAAATACATAAATCAGTGACAAATTAAAAATTAGTCGCCGTACTTAGTGTTTGTATTACAAATGCAAGTTATACCATTCTTGCTATTAGTGTCTCTGTAAATATATACATATTAATTAATGATAACATAGAGTGATATCAGGTATCATGCCCACATTTTAATGTGAAATTGTTAAGACGGTCGTACATCTTTTTTGACAAGCCTATATCCTCGAAATATTTTTGTTACTGCAAGGGAGGCATTTGCTTGTTTTAAAAATTAAAAGCTTTACGAACGAACTCGCTCAACCTAAAATTTAGTTAGTATTTAAAATCGTGTGATTTTTGGCAAAATATCCAAATATGTGTAAGTAATTTTATTTGCTACTAAACTGTGTAGTACTGAAAAAATGATTTAATGTATAATTTCTATTTGGTGTGTAGCTTTTCTTATCGCTTTGACAAGTTTTAGCTTTAATTCAGAGATTTTTTTCTTGATATTCGTGTAGTGGACGTACCATATAACAGTCATACTGAATGATTCCTGTAATGTCATTTGTTCTTTTGTTTTGCCGATATTCTTGAAAATACCACAAAAGTTACATTGAATAACAAAACTTTTGTAATTTGACAAATAGTTTAAATAGAATAAAGTTTTTTTAGAAAAGTGTGATTGTTCAAAAGTTTATCCGCTTTAGCATAGTTTTATTTATACCTTGTTTAGCTCGTTAAGCCAGCTTTTTCTCAACCTTAGTACATAGTTTAATAGACAATAAAGTTGTCTATTAAACTACCAACTATAGACTACCAAATTGAAGTGATTTTAGAAACTGGCGATATTTTAAAACGAGCTAGTTCGATTGGTGACCAGTTTGGTTATAGGGAATGTACTGTAATTAGTGTACCTAAAATAGAAAAATAATTTTGTATAAATATTATTGAATATGGGGTATATTACTTTGTACAATTTTCACTTTTTACAATGAATGTTTATTAAAGAATTTCTGATTTTGTATGTAATATATTGAAAAAGTTATATCATTTTTTTCAAATACAACTTGTGACAATTATTGTCACCATTTTGACACTCCTCTGGGAGATATAAAAGTATGAATATAGATCAGAGGTTCCCAAACTTTTTTTTCTCGTAGACCACTTTCAAAATTTTACTGGTTTCGGTGGACCCCCCCGCTGCTACATTTCTACCATATTCCCAAAACTCGTCAAAAAATGTGAAGATTAGATCTAACGATGGAAATTTGCGTCGTGGCTGAGTTCCAACCTAAATTCGGAGTGGTAAAAATAAAAAGAAAAATAATATACTTTCTTGTGTTCTATTTATTAAAATAATATGATTACAGACTTAATAGAATTAAAATTAAACATTAATAACGTACCGTAACTTCAACAATGCAAATCAACAATGAAAAAAAAAAATAGTTATAATTTTAATGGGAGGGATGTACTTGATGGATTGACAGCAAATTATCAATATTTGGCTTCAGTTTTGTGAGGATTAACTGCAAATCTCCCCGTTCTGTGATGTTCAATCTGCTCCTTTTTTTTGTTAATAGGTTTGTAACGACACTAAAACTTTTTTCGACAAGGTATGACGAGGGAAACGCTATCAAAAGTTTTCTCGCACAGCCCAGAATATATTTCGGGTATTTCTGCCTGCAGCCAAAATGTTTGATAGCCTTTTTTAAATTTCACCTTCAGCTCCTCATTGGTGCTAAGCTCGAGTAGCTCCTCTTGTAATACCACATTCGCCACTTCCGTTTCATCAAATGGATTTATGATCCATGGTGGTATTTCCATCGTCAGAATATCTTTAAATCTATTTTTTAAGTCATCATGCAGGGCATTTAAATGTTGAACGTATGTCTGAATATCCTCATCAAGACATTCTGCCTGTGACAAGTTTGGAAACTGGGAGAATTCGCGCCGACTAATATTTTGCTTCATAAATTTCAATTATTCAAGAAAAGCCGAAATTACACCCTTTGTTTTTATTAAATTTAGGCTGTCCCCTTGTAACTGCAAGTTAATGTCATTAAATTTTTTGAACAAATCTGTCAAATACGCAATGTCTGCTTTCAATTTGATCAGGTTTTCTTTTAAATCTGGATCTTTACTTTCCAGAAACTCTAAAACTGATTCAAAAAGTAAAGTAAAATCCTGTTAAACATGCACCTTTCGACAACCAGCGTACTTCAGTATGTAAGAGCAATCGTTGGAAGTCTTCATCATTTTCGTCGCACAATTGTGCAAAAAAACGAGTATTCAACGCATTGCTTCTTATTTTGTTAACTGCTTTAATCACAAATTGAAGCGATTGGTGCAATCTATCACTCAAATTTTTCGCTACCAGGTGTTGTCGGTGGATGACACAGTGAATTGCAGTTACTCCTGGTATAATTCTTTTAAGATGGCTTATAAACCCACGATATCGCCTGAAGATGGCAGGAGCTCCATCTGCTGCCACCGAAATAATGTTTGTAAATGGAATCGATTTTTCCTTAAAAAAATCACTCAGGACATTAAATATTGATTCGCCTTTAGTGTCCGTCTTCAAAGTTTTCGCGAATAGCAGCTCTTCGTGGATTTCTTCGTCCATAACAAATCGAACATATGCCAATAATAATGCTTCATTACCAGGTAAAGTTGACTCGTCCAGTTGAATAGAAAAATGAGTTGTTTGCAGATAATTACACAAGAAGCTTTCAATATCAGAGCTCATTTCATCAATACGTCTTTGTACAGTGTTGTTACTCAAAGGAATTCTTTTGAGTACGTCAAATGGAGGTTTGTGCAGAACAGTTTTTAAAACCTCTTCAACAGCGGGTAAAATTAACTGTTCTCCAATGGTGTGCGGTTTTCCAGATTTCGCTATAAGCAATGAGATATTGTAAGATGCCCGCAAACCATCATCGTTACTTTGAGACGTTGAAGCGAACATACTGTGGTGGGTCTCTTTTCATATTTTTCCTTCAATGTTTGAAAATATTTTAAATCTTTACCTATTTTATCAGGATGACACCTTCTTAGATAATCTTCGAGCTTCGATGGTTTCATAGAGTCATTGCTCAAAACTTTGTTGCTGAAAGGCATATGGGCAATCGTTTGTCTGCCTTTGATGGAAAAAAAAACAAATTTCAAATAATCAACACTGTACTGTCGACGTTTCTTAGATTCAGCCAGTTACCTACCTGTAAAGAAAAAAAAATGTTTGTTTTAGTAATCATAAGGCGACTTTAACAGGATATGGCTATTTTAACAGAATAAAATAGGATCAATTAATTATTGCAATGAAAAAAACCAAAATGCCGGCGGCAAAACTGATTTTAATTATTAAAAGCAATAGACTGCTAAGACCCATATAGAGGTTTTCACAAAACTGCTGAACCTATTTTAATGTATTATAAAATATTTTTTGATTAATTATATTTTGATACATTCCTGTAAATTCGAGAGAAAATACTTTTAAAGAATATTTTGACATCAAAACTCCGTGATTTTAATGATTTATTTATTACTTTGATGTACATTACGAGTGGTACATAAAGACACGTACAATTTATGAAAATATTTTTTTAGTCATTTAGCATTAGCAACTACGAGGGCACTGAAATATGTACAAACATGCAGGTCAATCATATATCTCTCCTTTAGTGAATCACCACAGTCGGGTAAATAAATAATTTTATAATAAAAAGTACTAAAAGTTCAATCTTTCTCGGCTTTCTGTTCTTTTATAGAAGTTTCGAATAATGGCCCTGTTCAGTATTTAATTTTTATTACGTACCTACTACACGCAAACATAAATATAATATTATTACAATATAAAATAAAAGTATGAATAACAAATAGGCAGGTACTTACTTTTTCCGGCACAGGCAAACACTGACATCGATTCACTTACACAAAATTCCGGAAACAAATGAGTAACGTTTGTCCTTGGCATTCGTATTTATATTGGTGGAGAATCAAACAAGTTCATGCTAGATTGCAAGCACAGCACAAGTCGTATTTCGTCCCTTTGCACCTCTGAACGGGTTGCGTTGCGGGCGGGCGGGCTGCGCTTTGCAAGTCTCGACACGCGTTGTACCGAATATCGAATATGCAAGTTTTTACAAGTAATAGTCGCTGACGTTAAAATACACTACTCAGAAAAATTAAGGGAGGTTTTAAAACAAGGAAATTAATGCTAAATAAACAGGCTATCTGATCCATATGCCGGCCTAACTGAAAAGTTTTTTTTTAAGCCCGTGGACCAAAAAAAAGGAAAATATTTGCAATATTATTTTTTCGCGCTATCTGTTAGGAAGCTTCAAAATGCTTTTTTTTAAAGTCTCAATACGACCATTTTTCACCGAAATACAACCTGTCAAAAATCAAAATTTGGATTTTTTTTTGCTCCATTAATTTTTTTGAGTAGTGTATTATCTGTCTATATTGATAGGTAGGTAGGTTGTTCTTTACTATCGAAACCAGATAAATTTTCATGGACTCCCCACTTACAACTTGTGAACCCCCATTTTTTTTTCACGCCAACGTAGACCCCCGTCGAGTCTTCCGTAGACCCTTGGAGGTCCACCTGAACCACTTTGGGAATCACAGCTTTAGATTATTCTTATCATTGTCTCTTAAGAACTAAAAATTTCTGACAAATCTGTTATAAGAAAAAAATGCACGGACGTATTCAAACAAACATCCTTTTTGTTACTAAAAGCCTCACTAATTTGAGGCGATAATCCGAGAATTTATGTTAGCACGACCAGTCCCTTTCTCTACTTGATTTGTCATATATCATAACCTGCGAACGCTTGTGGTTGTCATTTCGTTACTTCAAAATCGGGTAAAATGCAGAAAAATATATTATTTTAATTAGCACCTAACAATTATTTCGTGGTTTAACTACCCATCCTAACCAGATTCCCAGTTTATCGCCCAATAGCGTTTTGTATCGTTTCTTATTTTATATTGTTAGATGCAATATTAATACATTTGGTGCATACTGGTTTTACGAATGGGACTATAAAATTGATGCCTGTGAGGTTCTGTTCACTAATGATAAATTCCGTGATTTCTCGTAATAATTTTTTTTTTGGTTTCTATACTGTTGGTAACAAGTTATTAACGAAAATAACTAAAATAATAACGATAAAACCTATTTACATTTCGTAAATTGCGTGCTCCCTAAATTGGGATCACTGATGTGTCAAATGAATGTTCTTTATTTTCCCCGAAATTTAAGCTTCGTACGAAGTTAGAAAACATTTTCGGAAACATGATGTTGGGCTCTCGTTTCCTAAAATATTTTTTAGTATATACAAATACAGGATTTCAAAACAATGTTGCCCAACAGTATTTCCAAGTACGTACAAGCCTTAAGTACAAATTTTATGTACTCATTCTTAAAATGGCATAAGTGGAAAATTTTATGTTTCTAATTGAATTGTAAAATTTAAAATTCGTATTTTCACAATATATTTTCACCGATACATGGTCTGTCCGGAAAGTAATGTCAACCAAGTCGATAAAAAAAAAATTGTTGACCAGATCGGTATAATACATTAAAATTCTTCAAAATAGTCTTCTTCTGCGTTGATCCATTTTTGCAAGCTGCGAAGGCGTCGTGGAGGCCTGTTCAGGAACTGCTTTTAAAGCCGTTGTACAAGCTGCTTTCATGTCGTCAATTGTTCTGAAATGATGTCCTTTCAAGCGGGGAAATAAAAGGAAGTCTGGGGCGGCCAGGTCGGGACTGTAGGGTGGCTGGGGCAGCGTTGCCACGTTAGAACTGGCCAGGTAGCTGGTCACGACGAAGGCGGTGTGGACTAGCGCGTTGTCATGGTGAAGTTTCCAATCGCTGCTGATATCTGGCCTGACGCGCCGGATTCTTGTTTCTTGAGCACTTCCACGTAAAATTTATTATTGCCGGTTATCTCGGGAGGTACAGACTCATGGTGGACGATCTTCCTGATGTCAAAAAAAAAAACAATGAGCATGGATAGTCTTGATCTTTGATTTGCTCATTCGCCTTCTAAAAATGCCTTGTGCCATCTGTAGACTTGTCTTTGTGATAAACACTCATCCCCGAAGGCCTGCTGAACCATTGAAAAGTTTCCACTGCAGATTTGCCGAGTTTCACATAAAACTTTATCGCGTATCTTTGTTCTAGTGAGCGATGCATGGCGACTTATACAAGAGACGAAACAGAGGTTCACGAAATTGCCGGTCCTTACCCTCCGAGAGCTCGGAGACAACTGAGCAATAGAGATGTCAATATTGTAACTACCGGATACAAAGTACCAGTTACTCGTTCGGATCCGAAATACCGGGTAGTCGACAATAAATGTACCCGATACCAGCTATCTACACATTGATGGCGTCTGCGGCCAACCAAACTAAAACTACCAATGTCATAGCGGTAGCGGTAGATACCTACTCGTCTCCACGAAATACATCTCGTCTTCATCGGTGGCGTTTAATTTCAGCACATTCAGTATCAATAGTAATGATTGACAAGAATGGGTGCGCGTATACAATTATAAATTACACATACATATACCAGAAATTTAACTGGACGATAAATACAAACGGAGCGCCCACAATTAGGAATGCAAACAAAATTTATACGTCGTGCATGCAATATTTTATTAAATAGGTATATGAAATATAAGTACATATTTTGTCGTTTATGAATATTGAATTGAATATGAATATTGTTTTAATTAATAAATTAATTCAACACGATAATAAATACATAAAGAATAAATCAGGAATTTTGAAAATATTTATTCTTTAGCTTTAGGAATAGTTTTAAATTAAAATAAGAAGATATTTTATTAATATAATACACAAATATAATACAGAGAATTATAAAAGTCAGTCCTTAAAAACAATGAAAATAAGTAAATGAATATTACAACAAAAATAAACTTTGTAGCAACGGGAAGTTTTACACATTTCTCTCAAACTGACTACAGTTTCTCTCACTCAACAAAAACTGATTACAGTTAAATCAGTTTATTTACATGATTTGAGGCTGTTACGCCGTTTAGTAATAATCTGGCCAGCCACCGACTAGTGTAGGTCGGCAACGACGTGACGAGATCGGTACTTTGTACCGGGTACTTTTTTAAGAAATACCGGGTACCCCAAATACTCGAAAGTACAGATACTTGACATGGTTACTGAGTAAGCCCTCGCTCGGTAGCTGACTTCACTCACCATCGATCCCCGGAGGGTAGAGCGCGCTGCGATGTACAGTCGTTTCACAATAAAGTCGATGACATTCTTTCCGGACAAGCCCCCTGCATATAACTTTCTCCGTTTTTTATGGAAAATGCAGGAAAACAACTTGTTAAAATTGTATTTTTTATATTTATAATGCATTATTCAGTTATTGTTATTTTTTACAAATTAAGACGAATGTCGTTTCCATGGCATAAACATATACCTAGCAGAATCTCGTATATTTTTCTAAGCTGCGACTGGTTACAACATGATTAAATTAACTAACTAATATATATATATATATATATATATATATATATATATATATATATATATATATATATATATATGTGTGAATTTAATATATATATATATATATATATATATATATATATATATATATATATATATATATATATATATATATATATATATAACGTTAAAGAATCAACAATCAAATCTTCAGCAAAAGATGTCCTTTCTCTTTTTAGATAGGATTTTGTTCACTAGTTATAAGTTAAAAAAGCCTAACCACTAAGGATAACAGCAATATTGAAGACATTAGGCGGGCCCGACCAAAACAAGATTTTAGAAGACTTTGGATTTGTCCTTAACATATATCGTGACTAACTACGACTGCGTGAAACAGTGATATAATGGCCGAGTTTAATCGCTGACGATATCAAAACGTCCAACATTGAGGAAATGAAGAGCGGTTCTCGACTATGTCGAGGGTACGACGAAATATATCCCTGTGCAACATGTGGCGGGAGGAACCTTGAAATCGTACGACTTCCACAGAAACTGAGATATTTTTCATTCTCTTGTGATCTTGTCTTTACCTTTATTTACCTTTCGGTGTATTTATTGGCTATGGTGTTCTCTTACCGATCTTGTTTCCTTTGCTTTAGGTCATTTAATGGTTTACATATCCTTAACGTATATTATAAAAGATCCAGGAACAGTGATTTTTATTAACTGACTCAACGCGTGACCTCAAGGGTTTGAAAGATTCTTCATGTTGATAGAGATACGGGAGATATATTTTTAACCAAATGGCTGTGACTTTGGAAAGCGCAAGAGTATAGAGACATGGGTTTAAGTCCCAGGGGCAATTAAAAATGTTTCATTATTTTACAGTTGTGTCTTTGCCTTTATATATTTGTCTGCGTGTTTCTGGTTTCGGCGTTGTCTAATCAACATTATTTCCATACGATACTTTTTGATAAATTTGAATTATCCTAAATTGCAGCCATGCGCATTTGTTTTCTTTGTTAAGTTTTCTATAATCCTTATAGGAACCTTCATTTACGAGCTTCTTATCTAAATTAGTCTTTTTTTGTTATTTGCACCACTTATCGGTGAACGTATGTACATGATATTTTCACATTATTTCTATTATGGTATTTTTATAACAGAAGAAACTTCCATCATGAACAATCTTTACTACTTAAAATTTTATGTAATTCCATAGTTAAAAATTAAACTGTGGACATGATAATTTATTGAGTCACACTTTATATTGTAAGAAACAATGGCCAAGGAAATTTTTGAGTATATTCCAACAAGAATTTTGAAATTGTAAAGCTTAAAAGATTTGGAGTGCTTTAAGATTTTCTCGGTACGTTGGGTCTTAGTATTTTTATATTGTATTTAGTGTTACAATGTTACCTGTTTGGATAATTTATCTAATAAATTTGTAATTGAATAAGAGAAGTTTAATTTTGGGTATTTGGGATTTATAAATAAAAAAAAGGTAGTGGTTTACCTAAAACATACCTCCAAAACACAAACTCGAAAATAAGTATATTTGACTTTCTCACAGTAAAAAATAACTTCATCCAAACATTACCACTATATATTTTCCACACTTACTTTATGATCACGTATTAATAAAAAAAAGGCAAGCCGCGGATGGACTTCTAATAAAGTTGAACATAATGAAAAAGTATATTTATTCAGATTCCTAGATTCAAGTACCCTGAAACGGACGTAAATTACGTTATATACGCAATCATCCCTCTAACTCCATTCCCTATTTGATTTAATCCTGTATATCTTTTACTAGAAATAACCAAGTCAAAAAAGAATAGGAAAGATTGCCTTACTATTGAAAGAATTCAGTATTTAACGATCCCCCTTCCGGTTAAAATTGGAAGTACTAGAAAAATACAATTTTCAGATTTCTCGACGTCGAGAACCCTGAAAGTAAAGTATAACCCCTTATATGTTTTTACTTATAAATAATTATGCTAATTTGTGCATTATCTCAACCAGAAAACTGAAAAAATTTCCTTAATTCTGTCTCGGAACTATATAATGTTTAACTACCTTTTTGTTAAAAAAAGAAGGTATTAAAAAAATCTTAAATTTTAGATTCTTGGACTTTAAAAATCTGAAAAAACGACATACCACGATATATATGAAAGAACCCATCTATCATCCTCTCCCAGCCCTTATGTTTTACTATAAATAATTATGCATAAAATTATCTTAACAAAAAACTAGGAAATAGTATTAACCATACAAAACAATCGTCCCTTTCTCCAAAGCGATATATGTATGTGTACCAAATTTATAATTTCATACTATTTTGTTTCATTCGAGTTATGGAGCCAACAGGCCAACGTACCAGGTGTACAAGTATGAAATGCGGATTTTTTTCTAAAAAAACGTTAAATTCGGAAGAATGTTAAAAAGTGCTTTATTCAAAGTATGCTCCATCGCTTGTTATACATTTTTCCCATCTTTCTGGCAATTTGTGAATACTACGCCAGTGAAAATCTTCCATTTTTGCTGCGAACCATTCATCGAGCCATTTTTTCACAATCTTCGTACGAACCAAAGCGCTGCTCAGCAAGTGCGTGACCCATCGATGCAAACAAGTGGTAATCGGAAGGAACCAAGTCTGGTGAGTAAACCGCATGGGGTAGAACTTCCCAGCTGAGTGCTTCCAACGTGTCGTGAACTGGTTTTGCCGTATGTGATGGAGCATTGTCATGAAGAAAAATGACTTTGTGTTGCCTCTTTCGGTATTCTGGCCTTTTTTCAAGCAGCGAACGGTTCAAATGGGTCAATTGTTTTTGGTAACGTTTAGTATTAACCGTTTCCCCAGGTTTTAACAGCTCATAATAGACCACGCCCCTCCGGTCCCACCAAACACAGAGCATCGTCTGTCTGCCAAAGCGATTCGGACTTGTGGTCGATGTGGATGGTGCGCCTGGGTCTACCCATGATTTTTTGCGCTTGGGATTCTCAAAATAAATCCACTTTTCATCCCCTGTAACTATACGATGCAAAAACGACTTTCTTTTGTACCGAGCGAGCAAAATCTCACACGTGTTTTTGCGCGTTTCCATTTGCCTGTCGTTCAACTCATGTGGTACCCATCTACCGGTCTTCTGAATCTTTCCCATCTCTTGTAGCCGATTGGAAACAGCTTGTTGACTAACGCCCAATTGCTCGGCGAGTTGTTTTTGTGTTTGCGAATAATCTTCGTCCAACAATGCTTGCAATTCCACATCTTCATATTTTTTTGGCGGTTTTCCACGTTCCTTGTCTGCAACTTCGAAGTCACCACTTTTGAAACGCCGAAACCATCGTTCACACGTATCTTGCGATGGAGCATGTTTACCATAAGCTTCTCGAAGTAATCGGCATGATTCAACAGCAGTTTTCTTCAAATAAAAACAAAAAAATAATGCTGTCCGCGAATGCTCTTTGTTCGGTATAAATTTCGACATATTGAACACAACAACACAACACTTTTCCAATTTATCACTCGTGCGCGTCTGACACTTGTAGATGACACAACAAAATGGCGCAGTGTCAAATCTTTATAGCACAAACTGCATTGGTGCACCATCTGTTGTCTGAAATCCGCATTTCATACTTGTACACCTGGTAGATGGGAAACTATGTTTTTTTGTCATTAGGAACCTTAAACAGTGAAAAAAGCAAAAACTCAGATATTGATGTTTTTTACTAATGCAATCCTTTCCATTAACAAGTGTTTGAACTCGTCCATCCATACAATATAGAAAGTGTTTTGTAGAACAAGAAGTTACTCAATCAAACTAACCTGGACCAAAATGGATCATTAATCTGAACTAAATATTTTCGGAAGCAAAACTAAGTTTTAAGGAGTTTTCTTCAAAAGAATGTACAGGAAATGTACAGTGTTTTTAATATCCTTTTAAGATTCTTAATACACTGGTGAGCAAAGAAATCAACTCGAAACGATTTTGTTTTATTAAATACCGATCCTTGAATTTAATTTTCAGACAGTCCCACCCACATCAGATTATTATTTTTTGTATCAATACTCATTTTCTACTCTTTCCAATGATACCAAAAACATTTGGGTTTCCAAAAAGTTTTACTGATTAAAACGGGTTTTACTCAATAGAACCGTTTTTCCTTGCTTAGCAATGTACTCGTTGCGCGCTATTCATCCCAATACAAACACCTGAGCTAGTCAGCTGTCTCCAGAGTCTACAGACGTTACCAAGAGACTGGCGCTTTTACACGGACACCAGGATCAGGAAGAAGGTGTACCTCGGAGCGAGACGATCGCTTCATTGTCAACACAACTCTTAAGAAATCATCACGACCGGCGTTGAGCTTCAGCAGGAGCTCCAACAGCCAGCTAACGGACCCAAATTGACATCGACAAGCGCGACTCAAATTTACCCAAGAACATGTCGACTGGACCTTAGAGCAATGGCGCTCTGTTTTATTCTCCGACGAGCCCCGAATGTGCCTACATGACAATGATGGAAGATGACTCTATAGGAGGCCTGGGGAGCCCTATGCGCAGTGCTACATTACTGAAACGGTCGTTGCTTACGCCGAGTTTGTTGGGGATAGCTTCCTACTAATACACGACAACGCGAGGCCACATGCTGCTGCATCGGTGCTGCAATACCTGGCGGAAGTGGAAATACCCACATCAGACTGGCCTGCGCAGAGTCCTGACCTTAATCTAATGAAGCACACGTGGGATGAGCTCAAAAGAAGGGTTCGAGCCAGAAATCCAGCTCCTGCATCATTAAGGGACCTAAAAGTTGCGATGGTGGAAAAATGGGGAAAATCCCACAGACAATGGTGAAAAAGCTCACCCACTCCATGAAAAAACAGCTGGAAGCAGTAATAAGGGCTAGGGGGGTAATACAAAATTTTGATTTTTATCAATGATTTAATTGTTAAACTTAAAATTTGTTTAATTTTTCGATTTCGATACACATCGCGATGGTGCTTCACATCTGTCTGAGGTTCAGCTTGTTACTCCGCGTACAACGCTTTTCAAACAGTCTTTTATATGGAGAACATCATCCCTTTGGAATAATTTGCCCAGCGCTGCGTTTCCCACCGAGTACAATTTACAGCGATTCAAGAACAACGTGAGTCGCTTTTTCCGCACACATGCCGCTCCTGGAGCGCTTTAGGGACTTCCCTGCAGCACGTGTGCTAGACCCATAAAAAAAAATTCTCTTACCCCTATTTTCAATCGTTGTTCTTGTTTCCCCTTTCAATCATTTTAATCAGTAAAAAGCTATGAGATATGGAAATTTGATATTATTAGAAAGAGGCTTTCAAATGATAATAAAATCCGTAAAAATATATGAACACTAAATTCTAGGATCCGTGTTAAATGAAGCCAAATAGTCTGTCGATTCTTTGCTCATACGTCTATTAACTCAGTGTTAATAACATCCTTTTAAGATTCTTCATATGTTTTTCGTTATTTTTACTCCTATTTTTCCAATTTTGTTTACTATCATAAATTTTTTAAGTAATTTTTATATTTAAATATATTTCACCGAAATTAAAAATAAAAATATAAAATTTGACCCGAAATATAATAAAAATTTCCTTACATTTTGCCGACCTTTTAATCAAAAAAGAAAACACAATATTCCTTTGTAAATTTATTTAAGAGCAAGTAGGAATTTATAGATGATGGCTTATGTAAAATTTACACTACCATTTTTACTACACTTTACGGACTTTCCGTCATAGCCTTTATAAAATCCTTCGCTTTTAACTAAAAAATGGTAAATGATTGCATGTTATGAGGCAAAGAAAAAATAAATTAAATGTGTATTTATAAATTACAAATTACAGACCTAGTAATTAAAGGGATAGGTATTTACATGTTAACATAAAAGTCCCTTTACAATCATTTTTATTTTAAATTAAAACAAATAATCTGGACTTTAATTGGTAAAATATGTAAATTATTGGTCGTGAAAATTTTACTCGAGTTAATTTTATCTTATAGGATTATTTGTAAAAAAAATCTGTGTACATTCATAATGTCCAGTGCAAACTCTATCGAGATTTTTGCGCAAAAAATGAAAGACAATGTAAAGCAAGCCAAAGTTCTCAACCAAAAATATATTTTTATCAATTATCAAAAGTGCTTTGATTTTTAATCCCCAATTCCCTTATTTTACAATTTTTTAAAAAAATAATTATCTTTAAAATGCCGGAATTGTGCAAAATGACCTAAAGTCCTGCAAATGGCCTAAAGACTTGGAGTAAACTAGAAGACTGCAAATTTGCAGAGCCTTAAATTCTTTCATAGTCTTGGATCTCTTTTAAAGAATTTAAATCAATTTTTTTAGTTACCAAACACTTAGAAGTAATTCAATTTGCTTAAGCACCGCAATGACTTTCAAGCACTGTGAAGTGTCTTATTTAGGTGCATATAGCATATATGTAGAAAAAGTCAGTTTTTAGATAACAACCCACAAAGTAAATGAATATACCTCGTACGCAGTTTCATTTAAAAAATTACCAATAATATTCTTGTATCTCAACGAATCTTTTTTACTTGGTTACGACATTTTATAAATAAGTACACATGCTTAAAAATTTGTTGTTGAATTTATACTAAACTTTATGAACTTACTATGTATATAAAAATTTGGGTTATAAATTCTAAATCCCATTTTCCTCATTATTTTCTACTAATTCTCATTAAATAAAAAAACAAATTAAGACCCCAGCGCAGTTGCAATTCCTAAAATGCCAACGAAAAAAATGTAAAAACATTAATTGATTTAAACTTCAACTCTATTTTTGTTTGAGACATTTGTAGGCTTTAATAATTTAACAATAATTGTTTACCTTCTTTAAAACAGACATTGGGTCTCTCTTTTTACTTCAGTTTTGGAAATTATTTATAATAACTACGAAATTAGCCAAAAAATAAAGTATCACTGCATCGGACTATTACAAAATATAAAAATATGCACGAATTGAATCACTATTGCTTCTTAATACCCAAATTAAAATTTTCACACCAACATTTTCAATTGAACACATTGTCCACTAGTGGTAGATTTTTGGCCCTGGTTATTCATAGGTTTGCATATAATATATTCTCTATAAATCTGAACAATACAACTGAGCTTTTGAGGTATTTCAGTATACTATTGAACGCTTTGTAGGTACAACTTAATACTGTAGTATGGGTATGTTTATTGGCTTTCGTGTAAAATATATCAAAATATGTTGCCTTTTTAAAATTATCAAAAATAAAAAAGTGAAAAAAACCAGAGCCAATTGTTTTGAAGTTGCCAAATTTTTAATAAAAATAAAAAACCTAGTTTACTTTTTACTGCATTGATATATGAATGATTTAACTTTAAATTAGTGCAAAATAAATCCAAAAACAAAACTTAAATAATAATTTTTTTTTATACAATTTGCTAAAATTAAATTAAAATTTAGTTCCCCGCGGTCTTTTTAAACTTTTACAATTTAGTTATTTCTATTTGTAAATGAGACACACCTAATATCAACGCGCAATTTCACTTTTGCATTGCAATTTTATGTACACTTTAAACTTTTCATTGTCACTTAGTATATTCTTGCAATCATTTAAATCATGCAGGGTAGTCACGGTCAAATTACATGTTTAATAGTTCCCAGTTTAACGCTTAGACTGTGACCTACACGATTATTTTGAGTACGTTTAGACAACGCCCTGCATGATTATTTTGAGTATGTCTGTACAATTATTTAAACAATTAATTTTTAAACATTTCAGAGGCTTATAAGGTCTAAATTACTAATATCAAATAATTGTCTGTTACCGATTTTTATTTGTTATGACAACGATAAATCGAAACATAATAGTAATTTCTCTGACAAATATTTCAATATTTCATCATTATGGTAACGCATGCAACAAACAATTCGAAATTTATTTCTCAGTCTACGCCTGTAAAAATCTATTTTCCGTACGAAAAATAAGAAATGCTCTAAAAGAATTTTTAAAAAAATATTTTCCTTATACGTGACTTTATATAGATACTGAACCTGAACGTTTACAATTCTTGTACTAGCATTTTCTAAATATGAAACGAACATTTTTTTAGCATGTCGGTACCGATCTAAAAACACGACAAAATGTAGTTAATTGTTACATTGTTAACTATGTTGTCAAAAATTAACTTTTGTTTTATATGCCTTTTAAGTTGTATTTAGAGCAACATAACTCAAACTTTTATCTCTAAATTACACAGGTATACAAAAAAAATCTCTGTCTTTTAAGTGAGACACATGTTTTTTTGAGTATTTTTAAGAAATAAAATGTAAACTGTACAATCATTACAGTTATGTAATAAAATTATTATTTCTGACATTTTTAAATATTCTGAATCTACATTTATCATAAAAACTTAAAAATATTAGGTTTTAGTGTTCACGTTTAGCAAAAAACACGCATACACCACCTTTAACTAAGCTACGTAGCAAAATGCTGTTTAAAATAAATTTGTGCAACCGCTAAATTAAAAAATTGTTTTTAATCTTTATTAATACTGAACAAAACACTCGCTCGCTCAGTCACTCACTCACTCATTTACTTACCCCCAGAGTAACTTCTACAATCACCCATTTATTCACTCGCTCGCTCGCTCACTCACTACCTCACTCACCCATTTACATCCCCCTATATTCACTCAATCAATCTATCCACAAAATTGACTTCTAAAAATGTCAGGCAATATACATTAGACTGCATTTTGCAACCTTTTGTTCCTAAATAGTAAACGGATATTTTTTTTCAACACTAAACACTATTCCTCATGTTTTGATATCAAATTTGAATTTGAAACTTAAAAAACTACTAGGAATGATACGTTTTGTTCGAAAAAAAATTTCTTGTTTAGCTGTTGCATTTATTTACTTAAAAAAAGCATTTTACCAACCACACAGCATCCTTGTAAGTGTTAAAAGCCAGTTTTTTTTTTATTGAAACTGAACATAAAACTTTATTTTTTGATGTCAAGTCAGGATTAAAAACTTCAAAAAACACTGAAAATAATAATTTTGTTCAATATTAATAAAAATTAAGAACATTTTTTAATTTAACGGTTGTATATATTTATTTTAAACATCATTTTGCCACTTAGCTTAGCTAAATCTTAACATTTTTAAGTTTTTATGATAAATGTAGAGTCAGAGCATTTAAAGATGTCCGAAATAATAGTTTTATTCCATAATTTTAATGATTATACAGGTTTACATTATTTATTAAAATGTATTTTTTTTTCAATTTTTTGGCAACTTTAAGTGTGTTTTCTGAAAACAACCTTTTGGATTCAGCATTTTTTTTATGGGTCTAGCACACGTACTACAGGTAAGTTCCTAAAGCGCTCCAGGAACGGCATGTGTGCGGGAAAAGCGATTCACGTTGTTCTTGAATCGCTGCCGAGCATAAAAAAAATAATTAAGAAAATACGTGTCTCACTTAAAAGACGGAGAATTTTTTTATTTTGTATACCTGTTGAACTACGCGGAATCAAATTCGAATAGCTACAATATGCTCCTAGACACGGATATCTTCACCGAAATAGCAATAAAAATAGTGGTTTAAACATATTGGCAGAATTTTATATAAATGAAAGTAGATTTAGGTAGATGGTTACACACTCATCGATTTTTTTGTGTAAGTTCTTTTATATGAAAATTCTCTCCTTTCGGCATCGATTTTTTAGGTTGGGAATAACCTGATTCCATTGTAGGTATCGGTTCTTTTTTGTAAACAAAAAAAAAGTTTTACAGTTTTTGAAAGGGTATTTTTTTTTCATAAAAGGCTCTCCGATTATCATTTGGCGCCTCCCCCTCCTTATAGTGTCCTTATAGTAAAGCTGCCTTTAGCGTTCTTTATTCTTGTATCCATATCCCCCCGCCCCTTGAACCCGGCTATATCAAGAAAGGTTACTTGAGGTTCAGACCGACATGTCATCTGACATATGTCAAACAAAGGAACACTTCGCTAGGCCATTCGACAGCTCACTCGATGCTTAATGGTGTAATCAGTAACATGAAAAATCATAGTGTGTTATAACCAAAGCAATTAATATTTTAAATCATGAGAACTAACCTGACTAGCTTGAAAATAAGTACTCTGTACTGCATTGATGGGTTGATCATTCATCAATTAAAATTGATGAATGATCATTAATATTTCAGCCTAAATGAAATTGTCAAAATTTACTAATTCAAACCAAATAAAATTTTAAATTACCCTTGTTATTTTCCTCTTAGAAAAGTGTCTGTACACTCGACTCTTACTACTTAAAAACAGTTCTATCAATTAATTTATAACAAACATTTTAACAAGAATTATTATTTAA
>CM032449.1:122629382-122779382 GCA_019049505.1 Pachyrhynchus sulphureomaculatus | reverse complement strand
ATATATATATATATATATATATATATATATATATATATTACACATATATATATATATATATATTACACACATATATATATATATATATATATATATATATATATATATATATATATATATATATATATTACACATATATATATATATATATATATATATATATATATATATATATATATATATATAAAACACATATATATATATATATATATATATATATATATATATATATACACACATATATATATATATATATATATATATATATATATATATATATATATATATATATATATATATCATTGATATTTTGCTAGCTTAAAAATATTTTAAACCCCGATTTCTAATGTTTTCGGTATTTTAAATGTCAATAAAATAAAGTGAAAGAATTATCAATGTGTACCAAGATTAAGAGCATCGGAATAGGTTGATGCAACTAGACAAATGGCAGGATCTTCTTTAGTGAATTTGGCTGTAAATATTAAACAAAATTTACTTAAATCATCTATCTATTTATTTTTCTCAGTTTTCGTAGTAGTATTTTTGTTTTTATAAAGGCCGTTACATTACAGGGAATATTTTGTTCAGGATTTTATATTTGTCATCATTGTATTGATGACTCTCAAAACTAGCATTGATTAGTGTGGTTACTATAGCAGTAACTCTAGTTTTTGAAAATAAAATAGAATTAATAATCCGTTACTTTTACCAGATATCATCTAGTGCTTAGATGTGGTTAAAGTACATGCATAAAATGTATTGGAATGTTATATGTACAGAATGCATCAATTATTTATGTATAGCAAATGTTTAAAGTAAATTGAACATACCCAAAAAATATTCAGAGAGCTCTGCTATTTTAAATAAACAGAAAAAGGGAAATTTTTTCAATAATTTTTTGAAAATGACGATTTTCAAAATAGTAATTATCATTTTTTCGAGCCTGAATCACATTTCATTTCAAAGCATCTCAAGACAGTACCCTATATCACATCAGTTGCTCAATGGCTCATATAGGTTAATTAAAGAGTCCGCTAACACTCTTGCTCGAACCCGCACTCGCGCATCACGTGTATTTCTTCTAATGGATCACAACGGGACTTTGCTGTAGGCAGACCCCGACCATGGGGCTGCCGTCGTCCCGATTACCGTCTCTTGTGTTACCGTCTCTCTCGCGTTACCGTCTTGTTGCCTGTTTCTCGTGCTCTGCTGGGGTACAACCTGAGCGCTTTGACTGTTATGGTGTTGTTTCGATTGATGTATCATGGGATGACCAGTCAATGCATAAGGTAGGGACCCTGAGCCGTGGTTCAGGACGGCCTGGGGCACTTGATGAAACCGTTGCGGCACTTGTTGCGGTTGAGCCCGATGAGAATGGTGCTGTTGAGAACGCCCTGAAGAGGGTGATGAGTCGCACTCCATGGCTACGTAGGCCGACTGGGGTTGCTGTTGCTGCTGCTGGTGGGATTGGTAAGGGTGACCCGAGAGTAGCTCTCGAGATCGACTGACTAAATTTAACCCTGAAAAAAGATAATAAATATATTACTAAATAAAATGTAAGCAAAACAAAACCATTCAAAATATATATAACTACTCTTATAGGCTATAAACAAAAAATATAACTAAAATAAAAGGTGTCAGTTACAGCATAGCTAACAGTTGTCTAATGGTTCAAAGAATATGTTGCAATGAGTAAACATTAAAATTTATAATAAGAAACAAAAAAATTACCTACTAATAACTAATCGAAACTTTCATGCAGTTTAGTGTGTACTTCCTTGGATTTTTTATCAGATAACTGATCTCACATCTAAATGTTATTTACTACGATGAACAATTAATATGCAATCATCGGTAAATAGTGCCGATTTTAAAGACTACTAATTATGTAACTTTTACTTATACTTATGACCTAAAAAAAGTGACGTTAATAAAAGTAAAATATCAGGTATGTATTATTTTGGAATATATTTATATAAAAACATTTGAATTTATCTGTTTATATATGGAGAATGTTTATTGAAATGGATCCGTATTCAAATTAAAAGGGAACTTTTTTAAGTTATCATCGGCTTTCAACCCTTCAACCGAAGAAAATATTGGGCCCCTAAGATTTCTCCTCCGATGGTAGAATACAAAAAAGTTCCAGGGTACTGAATTAGGGTTTCAGAGTGGATGCTGTAACTCGGTGAATCCACAGTTTTTTGTAATAGCTTGAAGTGTGTGAGCTTCGTAGACCCTGCAGTTGTGCAACAGCGAAGCTCCATGAATTCGAACGTTTTTCTCTTAGAGCCTGATTTAGGTTTTGGATCGTTCTTCTGTAAATCTAATCGTGGACTTTTCAGGAGACAACTGAGTTTTCGTCTTCTTTGGAGGCGAATAGGCCTATAAACCTATGGCATCGACTCTTGCTTCGAAGGAAGATCTTAACAGAACTTCCAAGTCTTGTTACCGGTGCCAACTCATGAAAACTCTCAACCATCAAATGTTCTTGACAAATTTCTTTCTTCGTCTGGAATAAGGGGTTCGGGAATCGATAGTCCAGCAATAGAAGCAAACCGGCAACAAACCTGATGGTTTCAGTAGTTCTTACCCCTCGACATCAGTCTTCATGATTTGGGATCATCTTGACTCGAGTTTAAACCAAAATTGTACTTGAAAATAAGTTAGGCCGTTATTGCGGTATATCTGGAATATTCATGAATAACTTTTGGACCATGTCTCCTTTTACTGTGAAACTTGAAACTTTATAGCTGCGCCGATGTTCTAAATTAGTTTTACTCACCTTTCGGAAGATAAAAAACAGCATGGCTAGGCATGTATGTATGTATGTATGTAAGTATATGTAAGTATAAGTATATGTGTGTATATATATATATATATATATATATATATATATATATATATATATATATATATATATATATATATATATATATACATATATACGGCGTTGGTGAAGCAACTAAAGGCGAATCGAAAGATCCGCACTTCAGAAGTTCCCAAAGTATTCTTTGTATTTGCCACCATCCCAAGACGCGTTTCGCCGCGCGCGCTCATGAGTTGGGCTAGGTTCCGCAATATAATTTTCAGTCCTTATCCAGGTACTAACGGAAAACAACAATGACAAAATAGATGCTTATACTGCACTCTGTCGGTGACTTATTTGAAGTCTTTCCAAACAAACAAAATTTTAATGCCGCCGTTGCATATTAAATTAGGACTAATGAAGAAGGAGCTTGTTAAAGGGCTTGATGAAGAATCTGAACCATCTAGGATTCTCCGAGGGGCATTCCCTAAGCTGTCAGACTAAGGTTAAAGTAGGCATCTTTGTAGGGTCACGAATTTAAAAAAAAAATCATCAGGTCTGAAGAGTTTGCTCAGACTCTCAACGAGAAAGAAATGGCAGCTCGAAGCTGTTTTATCGCCGTGACAGAGGGCTTTCTCGGAAACCACAAGGCCCCGGACTTCGAGCACCTGGTCGAGAAGCTTGTGGACGATTTCGGAAAAATGGGATGCCGCGTGTCACTTAAAGTTCATATGCTTCATTTGCATCTTGGGAGTTTTAAGAACAATATGGGGACTTTCGGAGCAACAAGGTTTCATCAAGAAATTGCGGAAATGAAGCGCCGGTATCAGACTACGTATATATACACATAAAAAAACATTTTTCGAAAACACGATATTTTCAAATTTTCGTACGTTTTGAACATATATTAATGACCATTTTGAATTAAAAAAAAAAATTTAAAAAATATCTTTATACATTTAAATATTTGTTTAATAAAGTACTTCAAATAAATTTTCGATGCTTTTGTTATACTCATGAAAAAAATTCCTGAAATTAGCCTTTTTTCTTGGGACCCGGAGTGGCCTTACCCCTTAATCCTGAAAGTTTGTGAACTGGTTTGTAATTATTTTTCAATAAACATTATCCATATGCTACGTGCTAGCTGTTACAAAAACATTATGTGCGACTACAGGTAAATAACAGAGCTGCCACGCGTGTCTTAATTCTAATATTACGACATCCATTTCCCAACCTATATGTATTTCGTTCTTATAGTCGAATTAATAAGCCATATGGCGTTTTTGCTGTGATCTGATCAAACAACTTTTTGAGTAATTGGACTATAGGTGTTTGGTTAATCAGGAATTTAGTTAAATTTAAAGTGCCCGTCGGGAGGTCCAGGATAAGTTAACTAAACCTAACTTCTATCCTTACTAAGTTATTATATTTTTACAGTTTTTTAGAGGATTGTAGTGTCAATTATATTTTTTATAAAAAAATGTGAAAAAAAAGATGTATGTATGGTATGCATACTTATTATTTAAATTTAGCTACAAAGTAGTTGCTAACTATTTTTTGAAAGGAACTGTCTGATTTCAAACAACATTTATTGTCAGACTTCCGTTGTCTTTAATATTCGAATTATAAAAACTTATAAAGTATAACTGTATTTAGAGGTTATTACATGAAAAAGTAATACTGGTTTGATGCTTGATAACCTTTAGAGACTGGGGTACTAGTGCAATCAAAGCGACAGTGGTCTAAACAGTATCCATTTTTTCGGTAAAATTTAAACTTAAGACCTTACAAACACAGGTTTTCAGCACGATGATTTTAGTTGTAGAAAGTAGCCTTAACAGTACTTATTTCCGGTAAAATTTAAAATGTTACAAACGTATGCTTTCAGAACGATGACGTTATAAATGTTGATAAGGTTCTCACATTTTGTCAACAGTTACGGTTCCAGTTTTATGTTTCTAAGTACGCGATGAAAATTAAACCAAAAGATGCAGGTCTGTGGACTTAAGCCACTGTTGCACTGATAACTTCAAATGTGTTAACTTTAGCAATAAGAATAAGGGGAGTTTTACTAATTAGTTCTTTCTGTCTGCTTTATATAAAAAAGTAGTGTATGTACAAGGGAGGTACTATTAGGACTGGCCCTGAAAAGCTTTCACAATAATATAGAGTAATTAGGCACCTAAAAAGGAGTACAAATTACAACCACTACAACGTCATTTTGACACTTGCGCCATACGTTACAAGGTAGGGTTAATAACATATTAATTAACGTTAAAGGATTGTCTAAAAAGACAACTTTTAATTTAGTGACCAAATTGCGTCTACCTAAACTTTATTTTAACAAAATACCGTTATTATGGTTAAGGGATCTCCCTTTTACAGATAGAAGCCCTCGTTAGTTTTCGTCTTCTTATTAGTTGGTGGGTAAAACAGTGAAGACTATCAGGTCAATAACATCCATTTTTTAATGTTTTGTTTTCTAAAACGCTCTAATTTGCGCATATAAATTATTCAAATAATAAATTCTACCAATATAAGCGTAAACATCGAATATTTGTATTAAAGTAGTGGATCGTAGTCCTGGATTATGACATTATTAAAATATCATTCTTTTGAAAATATAATATCTACCGTGGATGATCTTAAAATAAAATAGAGTGTTTTAAAAAGACATATTTTTTGTGGTTTTAATTTAAGAGTACTCACCAGTGAGATGTACAGGTGATTTTTTCCGCGCAAGATACTTTTTTGTTACATTATGCATATAATTTGTTGTCTTTGCCAAAAAGTTAAAATATAGCATCTTATTTCTATGATGATCCAAATATTATTAATATAAAATATATGCAGCAATAATGTACAAAATAAATAAATAAATAAATAAATATATATATATATATATATATATATATATATATATATATATATATATATATATATATATATATATCTCAAGCTACCAAGATAAAGAAATAAGGCCTAAAAAATATCACTAATATTTTCTAAATTCATTTGAAATCAAGTCAAATAAATAGTATCGTTTCTTGTTAACAAACTGATTTTGGACCAAAATAAGCGATGTTTGAAAGATTTTTAAATTATAATAAATATACAGTTTAATGGAGTTATGTACAAGTTTAACACCAACAAATAGTCCCGAATGTACACATAGATTTGTCGTTATTTGAGACGCGTTTGAAACTGTACATTGTAAATTCATTTTAAACAGTAATAACGCAAATATATAAAAAATACGAATAGTTAGAGTAGAATTTTGTAAGTAATTTTCCTTTTTTCCTAAAATTTAAGTTAAAAATTTAAAAAAATGACTTGACAACAGGAAGGTCGCCTATCTTGGAAAGGCAATAGCGAACCACCCGTAGCATCATGCCTAGAAAAGCACTCTCACTTTGGCCGGCATTAAACTGCAGGTCCCCTTTGTTTGTGGAACACTTAAAAAAAGGCACCAACCATAGGCAAAGGCGAGAGGATCGCCTACGTCCGTATCGAATATGGCACTTCAAGAAGAAGCAAACGATCAATAGCCAGTACTTAAAAAGTTGTCAATAGAAGTTTTTTTTAAAATAATTTACAAATATCTAAGGCTGATCAAACCTGAATAAAAAATTGAAGCTTTTTCAAATGTCTGATTGGTAACTACAAATTCCAGATTGGTTAGGGGAATACGAATCCACCGATTCTCTCAACATTGATTCAGTCAGTTATAAACGTTGAATCAATATCCAACAAGTACCTTAATGAGGCCTAATTATATCCACACAGGTAAGCTGTAAATTACTTACACAGAGTTTGATTTATAAAATATATCGAAGTTTTCGATTAGTTTGTGGTAGAACTGATACTTATTACTTCCTATATCACCTTTAAGTTACTGCGTTACTAAATTACCATTTCAGATTACGCGACGAATCATTTGGGGTCGACTTAAAATTAATTAAAATAAAATATGAGACGCTGTCCATTGCCTGGATTCTTACAACATATATGTGCAAGCGCAAAGCAACTAGACTTTCATAAACCGGGGCCATGAAAGTCTAGTTACTCTGGAGCGTTTTAAACAGACTATAGCGTGCCTTTTGTGCCAAAGAGTTTTACCAAGATAATAATTCGACTATCACAAGGCGAAAATTTATCGTTCATTGTTATTTTCACATCATAAATCAAGTTTCGAGGGTTTTCAAATTCACATAAATGAAGGTGAAGAAGTTTGAAGAAACTAGTTCAACTTTAAGTAAGTCTCGGAGCGCGCGACCTAGGACATCAAAAAGCGATGTAAACGAGGAGTGTGTATTGTGTCAATTTACGCGAATCTAGAACTTTCGATAAACAAGCGAGAAAGTGACGTAAATGTACCCAGGGCTCGTTGTAATACATTATTCTTAAATATTTATATCTAAACCTCTAGACGATATAGCTGGTACAACAATTAAAGTCAACTGATACTGCTCAGAGGCTCAACTTGGTTAATCAAATGTTTAAAAGATTTTCACCATTTACCAACATCTTATTCTCGGACAAGGCAAATATTCACTTTAACCTATAATGGCATAAACACAACTGCTATTATTGGAGTCTTACAAATCTAAAACTAGACCATCAAACGCAATTACATTCCCCTAAAATGACGGCTAAAATGTTGGCACGTGGAATAATTGGCTCTTACTTCATCAATTATGACAGAGCATGGTTTGGAGCAATATGTCGAGACACCACGGCTATATCAAATTTTGATGCTTCTGGTTTTAATAAGATATGGCGATATTACACCCTTGAAACAACTTTTATCAGTCATTTCAGAAATGTTCCCAAATAAACTAATTTCTCAAAGAAGTGATATAAATTGGCATCCGCGTAGGCAGATAGATTTTTTGTTGCGGGGATATCTCAACCCTAGAGTCTACAATTACAATCCCTTCTTCTTTTAGTGCCATACGCTTAAGTAGCATGTAGGCGTACATATGTTTATCCTAAATAAGATGGAGTCTGCCTTTTTCTGTTCTAAAAAGTGTGGCTGCATCTGAGATATTGCACTAGTCCCTTATATTACGAAGCCAGGAGTTTTGTTTTCTACCAGAACCCCTTCTGCCCTCTAGTTTTCCTATGAGTATGGTTTTCAGCAAGTTACATCTGGGGCCACGCATTATGTGTCCTAAACATGACACCTTCCGATGCTTGAATATACTTATGAGCTATCTTTGTGTATTCGCGTTTTGCAAGACCATCTTGTTGGGTATATGATCCACATCTCCAAGGCCTCTATTCTATTAAGCCATTTGATCTTAAATGACCCGGTTTCTCTTCCATATAGTAGGATTGGCCAGATGGCCAGAACCTCTTGATGGAGGAGGTATATATTGAATTTTATGAAGGTTGTTCGGGCGATTGATATTCGAGCTTTAATTTTTTCATCGCAATCCCATTTGTCATTAAGTATGGTACCCAGATATTTATTCTTATTGACCCTTTCGATTTGTTGCCCGTCTATAAACAGTTCTGCATTATCATGGTTTTGTCAGATGATAATCATTAGCTTCATTTTGTTTATGTTTATGTTGAGGCCGCATTCCTTCCTAACTAGGTTGATAGTTTCCACCAGCAGATGAAAGTCTTGAATGCTGTATTATCCGCATACTGTAAATTGTTGATGCCATTTATTTTTATTCCTTTCGGATCGTGTTCGAGGGCGATATGGAATATCTTTTCTACGTGTATGTTAAAAAGTAGAGGTGAGAGTATGCATCCTTGTCTCACTTCTTTAGCTATTCGGACACTGTCGTTTTGCATTGAATTATGAATACAGAGTTTATGGTAGCTGTTTGGCTCCAATATAATTTGTGTATGATTTGTATGTCCTTTTCATCGATACCGGTTTCTCTTAAAATTGGTAGTTGTTGATTATGTCTTAGTTTATCGAAGGCTTTTTGGTAGTAGCACTTCTTTACCAACATCTGCATACCTTGTACACAATCCGTTTTTAAAACCAAACTGAGTTTCACCTCAGTTTTCTTCGCGTTTATGGTACATTCTTTTGTGAATTGCTTTTAGGAATGCCTTTAATATGTTTCGTAAGGCTAATGCATGTTTTTGCGTTGGTTTTTTTTCGGGATAGCTATGAAGGTACAGGTTAACCATTCTGCGGGTATATTTCCAGACTCATAAATGATGTTAAAAAGTCTACATAAAGCTTTCGTATTAATTAATTTCAGTGCATCTGTATGTATATTACAGGTCCCGGTGTTTTGTTTTTTTCATTGTTGAAATCGCGTATTCTACTTCTGACTCTAATATGGGTGACTCCGATGCTTCCGTTTTACAATCCCTGGAAGAATTAATAGAAGATATTCGACAAGAAATGACAGCGTTCAGGTAGACAACCTATAGAAAAATGACTAATTTCATGTCATACTTAGAAGAGTTTTTTTTTATGGGCATAGTATACGTGTTGCAAGGAAATCCGTAAAATGCTACAGGAGCGACGCGTGTACGGAAAAAGCGATTCACGTTGGTCTTGAATCGCTGTAAATTGTACTCGACGGGAAACACAGTCATAGACAAATGATTCCATGAGGTTCTTCATATAAAAGATTCCTTGAAAAGGGTTATACGAGAAGTGACAAGCTGAACTTCATACGGGTGTGAAGTATTAGCGCGACATGTATTCCTAGCATGCACCGCTCTGGGAGGAATTAAGCGGGCTACATCTAACGAACATTTTCCGTGAAAATTATTGTAGAACAGATTCAAGTGGCCGACCGTTTTTTCGCCGTTCCAAAGGTTGCTGGTCAATTCTGGAGCTCCAATCAGATCCAACAAATGCAGTGTACGTTTGGGAGCAGAGAAGAATGCAGGCAACGTAACAATTCACATTTAAATGACGCAGTTTTTAGGAAATATTTTCCCAAGGTTTGTAGCATTGATACACAATAAAGGCTTTTTGATGAAACAATTTTTATTATAAATATTTTAAAACTAAACTTGTTTAAGGGAGACCTTGTGTTAACTTTATTAACCAAACTAAGTCGTAAAGTTTGAATGCCAGAAATATTTCGTGATTGGGAAAACTATATATGTAATATTCCTATATAGCTAGCGGCCTATCTTCGCCTGTAACCGAGGCGAGTGCATTAAAGAGAGAAGCAAGAAGAGAGCAGATTGCTAACACGCATGAGCAGATTGCTTACGCGCATGCGCGCCCTTTATATATATATATATATATACATATATATATATATATATATATATATATATATAATTTCCGGGAACTCGCACAGAATTAATATGTTCTCTGTTGCACAGAGAAAGGATCGCCTATACTCTACTAACGGTGGCACACTTCTCTCTCAATCTAGCTCTATGAGAGTATTACATATATGAGGAAAACGATCTTAAACTAAAAAGAAGAAAGGTTACGATAGCCAAAATAACGTTGGATTCGATGCAATTCGGACTCTTTTTACCTCTAATAACCGTAGGAATATAACATGAAATAGGTCATTTTAAAAGTTTTATTTATTGGCGCCGCTGAAATCTTTAAATCTGGGCTATCCTAATTGTACCTGCATATTCAATTTCTTTTACCATGCAAGCGTGTAATAACAGTGTAATTATTTTAGTATTATTTGTAGGGGAAAAACTATAGAATTTTAACTAGTCTAAAAGGTGGATGAATACCATTTAATTTAAATACCTGTATTAAATTAGAGTGGTTACTTATAACCATATCACTATGTTAGTCATTGATTTGGGTTAGTCCCTGCAAATATTAAAAGATTGTATCAGTGTTATAGTTTATTTTTACAGAGAAAATTTGCACAAGCACGGAAACCTACACCATAATAACAGAGGACACTTCAAAGATATATAATAATGTAGAGGAGTTGGATGTTATTTACGAGGGTTTTTCTAAAAATTATCTACCAAGTCCGCCACACAAAAAACTCCTTGAATATTAAATTTCGCTGATCTAAGTATTTGTACGAGGTAGTTGCGTTTTGCAATTTTTACGATTTTTGTCTTTCGAAAATTAGGTGAGCGTATTTTTCTTACATCGTCGCGCGGTTATAAAATTTCTAACTAAATAACCGGTAAAGTGCACGTTGAACTTGCGCAATTAGTGTTCCATACGTTGATCGCTTTTAAAATGAAAATTATTGTTACGCAGGTATAAAATGATCAATGACTTCACAAAATGAGTTTTTAACCAAGTATTTTTTTTCCGATCTTTACTGAAAACTCATGACCTTGAAGTTTTTGTTTTTTTTTAATATACCAAATAAATTATTAAAGGTAATGCGCTCGTGATCATTTTCGTTCCATCTACACCCTGTGGAGAATATTCCTGAGTTTTTTAAAAAAATTTTTGATCAGTACTTTTCGAGATAAGGGGGGGACAGCGATCTTTCACGATTTTTTAAAAATAATACAAAGAAAAGTATGCCCAAGTATAGCGTTATATATATTTTTAAACTCGTGTTTTTACAAGCTTTCACACCCCACTCGATGACCTGGTAAAAAAAAAATTTTTCACTTCCTATTTCACTCTCCAAAAGTTATTTTTACTTTAAATTTAAAATTTCAAAACTATACGGTTCTGAATTCCTGTGTTAGTACCAAATTTCAACTTTCGGAGAAAACCGGGTGTTGCAGACAGACAGACGGTCGGACAGACACCGAAGTGATCTTATAAGTACAGAACACTAGCGAAAAAGTTGTTCATGAAAGAATGTCCCAGGTGTATGGAAATGACGGCCCATCTTATTTTCAAGCAAAATTTTCGTTTGGAGTCAATTCAGGATTAGCTCAGATCAGGAAGACTGGTTGAAGCAAGAATTGAGGAAACTATCAGGCTTATTGAGGATGTGCTGCTGTTAGATCGACGAATGACTGCTCGCTAAAAAATAGCTGGAGTATTTAAAACTACAATTTTCAAGATTTAGGAATGAATCTCCAAACTCCTTAAAGCAGAGCAGGGACTAGAGAGCGCAAAAAAATCACAAGAACATTCGGGGACAAGAGTAATTTTTCGAGATTGTCACAGGCGACGAGATTTGGATGTTCTACTGGGATCTCCCTTCCTATAAAGCGAGAGTGGATGCAATGGATTCATAAGGGCTCTGTACCTCCAACTTTCGACTGCTGAGGAACCTAGAAATTCGATCGCAAGTAACCGAAACACTCAACCAAGAAATAAGTCAAACAATTTCAGTAGGCCACTTGCTATCAGTCGAAGCCACATTGGAGTCATTTAAAAATATCTGTGTCAAAGTTCAAAACGAAAAACTTAATATGTCAACAAAGACAGCGAAAAGAGAATGGATGACCCAGGAAAATTTGGGACTTTTGGATGAAAGAAGACGGTATAAAAACAATAACAAACTAAATATAAAGAGATCAGTTAACAGATTCGAAAGCTTATAAGAAAGGCTAAAGAAAAGTGGATGGAAGAACAATGTCAGGAAATGGAAGAATTACAGCTAAAGCATGACTATTTCAGTAATAATCAAATATTAACCGAACAAAAAGAGCTAGAAGAAGAATGGGCTCGATACATTAAAAATACCTTTGATGACGATAGAGAATTACCAGAACTCATTACGGACGGAATTTCTTTAAATATACTCCCAGCAGAAGTTAGGGATGCAATAAAACATGCAAAAACTGGAAAGGCTCCTAGACCTGATAATCTTTATGCGGAGATGTTTCAACTTTTAAATGAAGAAAATATTTCTATCTTGTGCAGCTGCATAAATTCCATCTACAGCACAGGAAATATACCAAAGGATTGGCTTAAGTCTGTGTTCATACCATTACCTAAAAAGTCAAATGCGAACAGATGTGAACAGTACCGTCTTATAAGCCTAATGAGCCACGCTTTGAAAGTAATGCTTAAGATCATTCACCATAGAATACGCAATAAATGCGAACAAGATGTTAGCGAAGAGCAATTCGGATGTAACCAAGGATTTGGAACTCGAGAAGCCCTTTTTGGGCTGAGTGTATTTTTACAGAAATGTAGAGATTCAAGGAAGGACATTTACTTGTGTTTTATCGACTAAGAAAAAGCATTTGACCGAGTCAAGCATCCACAATTAATACAAATGCTTCAAAATATGCGCCTTGACGAAAATGACATCAGATTCATTACTCACCTATATTGGGATCAGGTGGCGACAATACGAGTAAATAGCAGAGAGACTGAGGAAATAGGAATAAAAAGAGGTGTTCGTCAGGGATGTGTTCTTTCCCCGCTCCTGTTTAATCTATACTCGGAGCACATATTCCAGAAGGTCTTAGAGAATGCTACAGATGGTATCAAAGTTAATGGCAAAATCATTATCAACCTAAGGTACGCTGATGATACCGTTATTATAGCAGATACAGCGGATGGACTTTAGCGTCTTATGAACAATATATCTAGGGAAGGCGATATTTTAGGCATGAAAGTAAACGTTAATAAAACGAAAGTAATGGTCATTTCAAAAACACCAGGGTTGCAAACAGATATTCGTGTTTACGATCAATTGATAGAACAAGTAAGCAAATTTAAGTACCTAGGGTTTTGGGTAACTAATGACTCGAATCCTGAAGTTGAGGTACGAGTTCGCATTGAAATGGCTAGAGCGGCTTTACTTAAAATGAGATACCTCCTCACAGACTCAACCCTTTCTTTGGATACTCGTTATCGTTTTGTAAAGGTCTATATATATCCTGTGGTTTTATATGGAGTTGAGGCCTGAACCTTGGGAGTACGATCAATGAATCGTTTGGAGTCTTTCGAATTATGGGTCATGCGCAAAATATTGAAGATCTGTTGGACAGAGCGTTTTACTAATGAAGATGTACTTCGTCGAATGGGTAGAGAAAGAGAACTATTGTCATTTATTAAAAGACAAAAAACTCGTTACTTGGGACATATTTATAGGAGAAGGGAAAATTGAGGGGAAAAGAGGTGTGGGGCGTTGAAAATGTTCCTGGCTGAAGAATATACGAAATTGGACAGGTCTGGATACCCACACTTTATCAAGAATTGCCCAGGATAGGGAAGAATTCGCCGTGATTACAGCCCAACTTCAATAATGGGGATGGCACCAAAAGAAGAAAACTTTTAATACAGTAGAAAAGGTTACTGACAATATCTGTCCGCTAAGTTAATAATTTTATTCCCTTTTTATATAAAATAGTATTCTTTGGGTAGTGACGGATTTCACAGCTGATTGGTATATTTTGTAGTATTCACTTTACAGTTTATAAAGAATTTAAAAAGTGACAAATTGTAATTGATATAAAATGTTAGTTTCATCGAGCTGTCTATCTAAGAATGAATATTTCAGTTGTAAATTCAATATATTACTTAAACACATATTACGTAACAATAAAATTTATAAAACAACCATTATTACCATATTCAATTTTATCAAACAATTAGGTTTCTTGTAGTACATGTCGTTCGCTGTTAATTTTTATCAGCTGTTGAAATTAAGGAGATAGCACATGGCAACATTGCGAAAGCCCATAGATTTAAAATTTGCAAAATTATCTATCTTTGTCTAGCTTAATGGAAAACAAATTGATTTTGACAGCGTTTTCAGAACAAATTTGTGTTTTCAAGGTTTACTATGTTTTAAAGTGCCTAAAATCACTTTTATACACAAAAAAAACATCGAACTGGTTAATGTAGACAGTAATTTTAAATCGTTGCTTTTTATTAGTACTTAGATTTATTTTCCGTTTTAATCCATAAAGAAATTTGTACATGTTACACATGTACAGATTTCACACATTTAAGTTACAAAAATGTTCAAACAAAATGTAAAAATTTCTTACATTTCCAACCCTGAAGGCACATTCTGTTGAGTCTTAAATTAAATTTTCTGGCGCGATAAACAGCGGCGAGTGTTTAAAAAAATAATAACAGCGTTTCGTCCACCACAGGATAATAGCATTTATTTTAGATATGCCATTATTTAGTCGACTTTGTTAGACCGCCTTAATTTCAATCGCGGATTATGTATAAAAAGTTTTTAGACATGACTTAACTCAAGAAACGAGGACAATATCTTTGCTCTTGTCACGAAAATATGGCAACTCTTCATACTATGTTTCCCTAGATTATCTATTATCTCTACTTTGATCTGAGAGAAAACAGCTGGTCTAACTACTAACATGTCTATGTGCTATCTGCCTTAATTCCCTAAATAACTTTAAAACAATTGAAAATTCTACCTTGTAGATGAGAATTAGACAATGCAAAGAAATTTTAAAAGAGCGATTTTGTAAAATACCGTATTCTGTATCATAAGGTTTCTGACGATGTTCAGGAAAATTTCAGAATTTTAATATTTGAAACCATATAGATACCATAGAAACCATAGATTTAACTAGACTATATTAATTTTTATTGTTAATTTTGATATCCTACTAATATTTAGAAGAATTTGGGTAGCGGGTAGAAATACGCACATCAATAAATTAATTGTTTTTACGAAATTTGGATTGCTTTTACCTTTCTAAAACCCATTCTGAACTAAAAAATGCGGATTATCAAGGAATATTTAAAATATTTCAATTTAATTTGATACTATTTAACGATGCGGAGGATAAATCTAAAATATGCCGTTGCCACAGTTACAAAAAAAAAGTAATAGTATCGAAAATAACCGGTCAAGTGCAAGTTAGACTTACGCAATTAGTGTTCCGTACGTTGATTGTTTTTAAAATACAAATTTTTGTTACGGAAGCATAAATTGATCAGTGACTTCACAAAAATATCTCAAATGAGTTTTCACCGAAGTTTTTTCGGATCTTTAGTGAAAACTGATGATCTTGAAATTTTTGTTTTTTTTTAATATACCAGATAAGTTATTAAGGTTAATGTACTCGTGATATTTTTCTTTCAATCTACACCCTGTAGAGAATATTCCAGAATTTTTTCAAAATTTTTTGATAAGTACTTTTACGAGATAAGGAAGGGACAGAGATTTTTCGCACTTTTTAAAAATAGTACAAAGAGGATTGTGCGCAAGTATTACATTATATATATTTTTGAACTCGTCTTTTTACAAGCTTTCATTTAACACCCCCACTCGATGAGCTGGTATTTTTTTTTCATTTCCGATTTTAGCCCCCAAAACTAACCCCTAAGTCAAAATTTAACATTCAAAACTACACGGCTCTGATGCCTCAATTCCTATATTAGTGCCAAATTTCAACTTTTTATATCAAATAGTTTCTGAGAAAATCGAGTGTGAAGGATGGACAGACACTGAAGTGATCTTATAAGTGTTCCGTATGGAACACTAAAAATATATGATGTCCTTATAGGCCCGAAATTTATTATATTTTATTAGATAATACAAAAAAATTGTGAAATTACTTAAAATTTGTTTATTTATATTTATATTAAAAAGATAAAGCGATTTTCATGAACTGCATCAAATAAATCTTAACAATTTAGTAGACTATGACTACGCTAACGAGAACTATGTTCTTGATAGATGGGCGCCCTGCGCCCGTTAGGTTTAAGGGAATAAGGACTAGTTATAACTAAAACATAACCCAAACTAACCACCACTGACCTAGGTCTGAAAGGAGGAACGAAGATTAGAACTAACATAGGCGTGTTATGAAGATCAGATGCTTCGCGTCAGACTGGATATAACCAAAATTTAATATAAATTAACCAGAACTGACATAGGCTCCCCAAGATGGGCAGATAAAATAAAAGTTAAACTAACCAGAATAAACATACGCCCAGTAGGATGGGCGAAGCCCGGATTATATAGAACCAAAACGTATCTCGACCTAACTCTTAAGATAGCTCTTTAATGAAAACTTTAGATTAGAAACTTAACAACTTTCCCAAAATTCAGGATTTTGTAGGGTAGCAAAATTCAAATTTTATATCCTAGATGTGTTTACCAGTTTTTAAAAAATTAACTTTCATTTAGAATGTGATATGGTTTATATTTAAGCAATCAGAAAAAAAAAACATGGCAACATTGCAATGAGTGGCAAATTTTTATTGAAATTCCTGAACTCTTAAAAAGTAGTAACAGATAACCTAATGTAAATAAAGATGGTATACAATTGAATATATTTAAAGTTTTTTTAAAATAAATTATTTACTAATTTACTATCTTCCGCATAATTTGTATAACTGGCATTTCCTCACATAAATCAATGACAACAAAACAAATTTATTAACCTCGATTACAAACATTTCAATTGTATTTATACTTTTGGTTATAGTCAATTTTCTGGCATTGAAAATTACTGACACTGTCAAAGTTGCGTTAAATAAATGGTAATGAAAAAAGTATAGTAATTAAAAAATACTAAAGTTGTTTTTTTATTATATTCCCGATCAATTTCTTTTAATAGAGAGATTTTGCAACGCTTATTTTTGATATCCCTTTATCCTTATCGTTATTTCAAGCATGCGCAGTATTAACACGAAGAAATTGCAAGGTTAGGTTAGTATTCATCTTCTATGTTAAGCACACCGGTTATTAATATTTGAAGGGTCAACACAAATTTCTAAATTAAAGCTGTGTCTAACAGTCATTCATCATTCAATTTTACTGTATTTTATTAGTGGTTTGTATACCTAAGTAGGACTAAAAAAAAAACGTTCCCTACCATAATAGCTATAAGAACAACGAACTGCAAATAACCTTTTTTATAAGTTCCTAAATAAAGGAAATCATTATCCTAAACAAGGGAATGTCTTATTTTGTTTTAATAGTGCGCAAGCTCCAAATAGTGGGCGCATGCTTCAAATAACGATAACAGTTGAGTTCTTCTATTTAATTTCTTCCCTTTACGCAAGCTCCAAACGGTGAGCGCATGCTTCAAATAAAGATAAAGACAATGGCCTACCAAAATAAGCGTTGCAAAATTTCTCTAATGTTGGTAAAAGATTAAGTAAATGTTTGGTTGCAATTTTGGTAAAATGAATTTACATCTAAAGGTGAACTATAAAGCCAACAAAGATTAAGATGAATATAAACAAAGCTTTAAGCAATGGCTGAAATAGATGTTACCATTCTATTTACGTTTTTGTTTTAAACACAATTTTCTAAAAATTTTAGATTTTTTACTTACAGAAAATGTTTAGTTCAAATTACCGATAAATGACTGTAAACATTTTCTTTTGTCGCAAAACCCTGCATTATTATTACTTTTTTTTAAACTATTAAATAGAAACTACTTATTTGTGTAATAACTTCCATATTTTTGTTTTAAGTTTAAAGTATTTTTTAATGCTTCAATAGTGTTTTGCGCTGGCAAAATTAAATTATAAGATTATTGAGTACCTTAAAATTTGGCTATACAATTCAGTACGTTAGGAAAAATAAATAATGAACAAAGAACAGTTCAGCTCTTATCATTTACTCCTAAAGTGTATTTAAAAGATTACTTACCATGTTGACTATTGGCCATATCGATTGACGCTACCGCCGGACTACTGCTCGCGCTAGAATTAGCCGCAGCGGCGGCCGCAGCTGCTGCAGCCGCGGTGTTCGTACTTTCGTCTGAGGTGCGTTTGAAAAAGCTGTGTTGCAGCGCGTAGTACGGCGTTATACGTGTCTTGGGGTCATAGTCGAGCATGCGTAAAATTAGGTCCTAAAAATAAGACGATATATATCATAACCACAATAAAATTATTTTGATAATATATATGAAGAAGAAGAGAATACTTGAAGAAGTATTATATATATATATATATATATATATATATATATATATATATATATATATATATATATATATATATATATATATATATATGGGTAGTCATGAGAACTTCTTTACTGGATAGTCCCATTCGGGGAATAGCACTCCTGTCATTGATGAACTCCAAATTACCTCTGACTCAGGGTAGTAATCTAGGAAGGGTCCCGTTTCAGAGTTACGAGCTGGTTGTGTGTAGCAGTGCTGTGAGGGAGCCGTTGAGAGCTGATCTCTCTAAGTATCCCTTAACGGAACATAAATGCAAAGCTGTTTCACCATTATTGGTTTTATCGCAGCATCATAGAAAAGGAACAGGACCCTTACTGTGCAAATTACTTTAAAAAAAAATTAAAGAGGTTACATACACCTGGGCGCTGCAAAAAGTATGTATATTTAAAGAAATATTTTAAAAGTTATTAGGTGAATAATACAAGAGAATGGTGATTATATATTTTTATCGTACTTTAAATTATAAGAATTTTTTTTTTTTTAATATATTTTAAATGTTAATATGTGTACAGGATAACTTCACAAGAAATAATCAAGTCTGCATAAATAAATATTAACCTTGTAAAATACTGTAATACTTAAAAATTGAAGTAAATCTAAAAGTAACTTTGGAATAGACATAAAGAATTATAAGAAGTCTTAAAAATAGAAAAAGCTCAGGACCAAACGATAGTATGAGATGCTAAAATATGGAGGAGGAAACCTAGATCCACAACTAGCACAGCTCTTTACGAATATAGTAAAAATGGACAAATACCCACAGATTGGAAAACTAGCATAACAATCCCAAAACTCAAAAAAGGCAAACGACTTCAACCGAAAACTACCTCGGAATAACGCTCCTAAATACTACCTTAAAAGTATTAACTTAAATCATACTGGAAGAAATCAGCAAGGATATTCAAATAAGAGAGGAACAACAGAGAAAGTTAGAGAATTTAACAAACCTGCATATATGTGTTTTGTCGATATGACTCACGCGTTCGATAGAGTACAATTAACAGATATAAAAATAATATCGAAACGAAAAACTTTTAATTAATTCAGTATGTGTATTGTGTATCATGTATTTGCAGTTATTGTTGTTTATCTTACCTATACTTGTTGTATGTAATTAACTGATAATTTTATATATGTATGTAGTTTAGGACTAAATTTAAGTCTTAACCCTGTCTATAGCTATTGCAAAATGGACAATAAAGATTATTATTATTATTATTATTATTATCAAAAAAGCAGACAAACCAGAAACTGATAACATACTTGACATTAACACAGAATTCAAAATAAATATAAAAGTGGGGCATCTACTGAGCAACGAAGTAAAAAAAAAAACACCGGCACAAGGTGATTTATTTAGTCCCTTTATCTTCAACCTCGTCATAGACAGAATAGTAGAGTATCTTCCAAAAACTAGACGATACAAAATGGGCAACAAACGCTTCCACATAATCTGCTATGCCGATGACGCAGTCCTCATCTCTGATCCTGAGAAACCTGAAACCTTCAGTTTGGAAGCAAGAAAACTAAACATAATTATTAATTGAACCAAAACAAAACGTATGGTAGCTTCAAAAGAATTAATAAGAAGCAAGCTAGAGATCTAAGGAAGTATTATTGAACAGGTTAATAATTTTAAATAGCTGGGAACAATGATAACAACCTACGGAGATTTAAACAGGGAAGTAAAACAACAACATATTAAGGCATCACAAATAGCAGGTTGCTTGACGGATATAGCGTGGAAAAATAAATACTTCCCAATAAAAAGTAAAACAAGGATATACAAGACAACAGTGAGACCGATCCTCACATATGCTATGGAAACAAGAGCTGACACATGTAAAACAGAACAAATGATGAGGACAACAGAAATGAAGGTTATACATACAGGGAAGAACTATCCATGACAAAATCCGCAGCAAAGATCTACAAGACCTAAGTAAGATCCAAGAAATAGTCAAATGGACTAGAACCAGAAGAAAACAATGGAATAAACATGTAAATCGGATGGAGGACAACAGACTGGCAAAAAGGATCAAACTCCATAAACCTTGTGGTAGAAGAACTAGGGGAGACCTACGAAAAGGTAGAAAGAATGCTGAATGTCCACATCGTAAGAGTCTTAATGGGGAAAACAGGCATTATGGCTACTTATATGACATACCATGTAAAAAAGAAGAATACATACGTTATCCGGTAAACAAAAAATACCTTTATCAAATTTGCTTCTCGTAAAAATAGGGGTAACTTTAAATAAAATCTATAAACTGGGTAAATACTTGAAGGAATATAAAAATTGTAGCATCAATTTTAAAACCTAATATTTTCGGAATGATTGTGAATTTAAGGCTTATGGTATTAGTTATTAAATACTTGTTAGTGCTTTGTAGTAAATCCTCTATATATATATATATATATATATATATATATATATATATATATATATATATATATATATATATATCATCATATAAGTACTAATTATGCAGATAATTTGCTATATAGCTTATAATATTCTAAAAAATTAATTAAAGGGTTTCACCACCACTTTCTTCATTTCGCCTGCCTTGTAGTAGTCTTGAATATTTCCACACTTTCCGACATTAGTTGTGGGTATTAGGAACGTGTGGTCAAGTTGTCAGTGAAAGGCGTAAAATATTATTTTGTTAAATAAACGTATGGCAGAGCTGCTCAATCCAAAAAAAAAAATACCACTAATAGGGCTATTTCGTACTTTTAAAAATTGCCAAATATCTTAAATAGTGAGGTGTTGCCTTGCCAATTAACATTACTAAGGTTAAAACTATAATGCTTGTTAGAGCTTCCATATTAATTTTTAAGAGTGACCTGCACAAACCATAACACAATTAAGTTTGTTGCCTCACAAATCTTTTTATTTAGGAAATCTGACAATCTTTAAAGTTACGAATAACCTAGTAATTTTAATGAAGCATATTAAATTTTAAAATGACCTAATCTGGCATATAAGTATTTTTAACAAGTAAAACAATAAATCAACAACAATCATGCAGTACATGACTGGAAAAGGTATTTCCAGGTAATATTAGACCGATCGAATATATCAGAAAATATGGTTTACTTCCTATTGCTGGAAAGGTTCAGGTTAGTCTGCTTATAACTAACCCGTTTATAGCGAATTTCCGGTTAAAACGAACGCACGAAAAAACTTCCATAAGACCAATGCAAATTTTTATCGGTTATAACGAACCCGGTTAATGCGAACCAAATTTAGATGTTTTGTGTCCGTTTATAACGAACTTGTAACTCCGTGTGTTCGATGTCGCGCGACTTGATCTAGGGAATTCACCGAAACTCGCTGGTAATTTCTATTCTACTTATTTCCGCCGCGTCTCTAGTTCCAGCAGTATTATGTTCAATTCACTTGTTCTGTTATGCGGTTCTAATGCATATTTGATCAAAGTAGCAAAGTGAATGTTTAAGTTTTTAAAATGAGTACACAAAAACGTAAAGCGTTTACTTTAAAAGACAAACACGATGTTATAAGAATAGAAAAAAATGGAGTTAAACAAAGTGATTTTTGCAAACAGTTGAATTTAACTAAATCTACGGTTTCTACCATATGGAAGAAGAGGCATCTATCAATCTATGATAAAAGAAACTTTAGTTGTAAAAAAGTAAGAAAATCTACACACGACCAAGTCGATAAAGGACTCCTTAAATGGTTTAGTCCAAAACGACATGAATATGTTGCTATTACCGACTATAGAGAAAGCTAGTGAATTGGGAAGGAAAAAAGAGAACACCGAGTTTAACTATTCTAGAAGTTGGATTGAACGATTTAAAAAGTGACATAATATTTGTGGGGGTAAGATAGTAGGAGAAACTGCAGGAGTAGATATAACTGTTGTTAATCAGTGGTTGACCAATGTATGGCCGGAAATTCGAGAATGTTATGAATATGTGGACATTTTTAATGCGGATGAAACGAGTTTGTTTTACAAGATGACGCCTGATAAGACATTAAAGTTTGTCGGAGAGAATTGTGCTGGTGGAAAATTATCAAAAGTAAGGATTAATGTGTTCGTAACTGCAAATATGTCTGGAGCAGAGAAAAGAAAATTGTTGGTGATCGGAAAGTCCGCCAGTCCCAGATGTTTAAAAACAAACATTTACCAGTAAAGTACAAATCAAACAGTAAAGTCTGGATGACATCAGAAATTTCTAAAAACAAGCTGATGGAATGGGACAAAGAATTAAAATTCACAAACAGAAAAATATTACTTTTGATTGACAACTGTCCAGCGCAGCCTGAAGTTGATCTACAGCAAATAAAATTGTTTTTTATGCCTCCAAACACAAGTGCAAAGTTCCAGCCTACAGATCAAGGTGTGATACATTCTTTAAAATGTCATTATAGAAAGATTTTACTTATGAAAATGTTAGAAACGATCGATAAAGGTAACATTTTTTCTGTAACTCTCTCTATCCATATGGCTTGGCAAAGAGTCAGTAGAGAAACCATTGCAAACTGTTTTAAGCATGGCGGATTTTAAGGAAGGAATGTAGATATGACTCAGATGATGAACTACCGTTGACTCAATAGATTGAAAAACATCGAGAAGATCCTAGTGATTGTCTAGAATTTGTTTACGATGCTGACATTCAACAAACTACAGTGGAAATCGAGATTAAAAAGATGTTTAATCACTTTAATTTTGAAGAATATGTATGTGCTGATAATGAATTAATGACGAGAGAAAATATTAACTGATGATCAAATTGCAACATCAGTGACTTCTGGAAAGATTTTAAGCGACAATGACGACGAAGACGAGCCTGGAGAAGGAGATAATATTTATGTTCCATCCATTTCATCCATCCATAGTGTGACTTGTTTTATTTTCCTATGAACGTTTTCTTTTAATTTAATAATTCTTGTCATTTATTTTTCTAAGCATTAACGCCTAATCTAAATAAAGTAGTAGTTTATAATGAACTACGGATATAGCGAACCATTTTCAGTGATTTTTTGGAGTTCGTTAGAAACGGACTTCACTGTAAGTGTGTATATATATATATATATATATATATATATATATATATATATATATATATATATATATATATACATATACATACATATACATATATATATATATATATATATATATATATATATATATATATATATATATATATATATATATACATATATACATATATATATATATATATATATATATATATATATATATATATATATATATATATATATATATATATATATATATACCCTAACTCATTTAAAGTTGTATATAAGAAATGTATTAAATCAATAATATTTTGTACTATTTACTATTTTACAACAAAAGCATTTATTTTTCACAATTTCTAACACATGTCACTAAGATTTGTATAAATATTTTGTATAAAATATATATTTGCTGGTGTTTCGCTCCTCCAATTTTGGTTATTTAAGTATTTATTTTCTTTTTTTATTACTTTTCTTTGGATTTTTTGTACTATTATTACTCACCTTAAATTTAAGATAATCTGACATCGAATGACCTGGTTCTCCAGCTCTCCTGCTCCCAGGTCCTCCATTTTCTACACCTAGGATATCATGTAACCGACGCGTACCTGGTGCTTTGTACTTCTTTCCGTCCTTAGTCTTTTTCAAAAGATACCTGTAAAAAAACATTATTTATTATATATTATGTTATATGTCAAAATTTATCCGAACAAAGAGCGTGGACAGCATTAATTTTTTTTCATTTGAAGAAAACTGCTGTTGAATCATACCGATTACTTCGAGAAGCTTATGGTGAACATGCTCCATCGCAAGATATGTGTGAACGATGGTTTCGGCGTTTCAAAAGTGGTAACTTCGATGTTGCAGGCAAGGAACTTGGAAAACCGCCAAAACAATACGAAGATGTGGAATTGCAAGCATTGTTGGACGAAGATGATTCACAAACACAAAAACAACTCGCCGAGCAATTGGTCAACAAGCTGTTTCCAATCGGCTACGAGAGATGGGAAAGATTCAGAAGACCGATAGATGGGTACCACATGAGTTGAACACGTGTGACATTTTTGCATCGTATAGTTACAGGGGATGAAGTGGATTTATTTTGAGAATCCCAAGCGCAAAAAATCATGGGTAGACCCAGGCGCACCATCCACATGGACCGCAAGACCGAATCGCTTTGGCAGAAAGACGATGCTCTGTGAAAGATGGGAAAAATGTATAACAAGCGATGGAGCATACTTTGAATAAAGCACTTTTTATCATTCTTCTGAATTTAACATGTTTTTTTTTAGAAAAAAAACCGCATTTCATACTTGTACACCTGGTATCTAAATACATGTGGAAGTAGCCCTAAAAGAATGGGCCGATCTTTGCTCAAAGTAGCAATGATATCGGAACTCAGGGTGTCGGCAGGCCAAGGATTTTGTATCGTGGCCTGGAAGGGCACAGCTTGAATAATTGCACAAGAGAAGTAGACGTGTTTTAAATCTCCTTGTGGGGATTCGCACGGAACACTGTATGTTGAGAACAGCTGGCGCTGTCGGATGTGGAGGACGACTCGATATTATCGGGCTATTGCTCCTCTTTTTCTACGTCTGCGAGGAACTGAATAGAGCCAGATCCGAGTTGTTTGGATCGGTAATGCTCCTCCGCAGAAATGACATTCTGAGCTTCACAGATTCTGCAGAGATCGTGGTGTTTAAAATTTCTGCATTCTGTAATTATAAAACTTCGATAACAGAATAGTAACATCACAATGTCAAATTATTAGTATCCTATTGTAAGTAATAAGGTCTATTAGAGATTATTGGAAAACAGAAACTGACGATAGAGTTGCGGAACGGCAACAACGTGGAAGTCGTGTAACTTTCGGATAGACTCTGCACCCTTCTGTAGAAGTTGTAAGGTAATGCTCCTCCGCAGAAATGACATTCTGATCTTCACAGATTCTGCGGAGACCGTGGTGTTTAATATTTCTGCATTCTGTAATTATAAAACTTTGATAACAGAATAGTAACATCACAATGTCAAATTATTAGTATCCTATTGTAAGTAATAAGGTCTATTAGAGATTATTGGAAAACAGAAACTGACGATAGAGTTGCGGAACGGCAACAACGTGGAAGTCGTGTAACTTTCGGATAGACTCTGCACCCTTCTGTAGAAGTTGTAAGGACATTCTGCGAATCAAAAAATTGTAGCTAGCTAATTTAGCTAAAATCGATGTAATTTGATCTGTAGTCGCAAGGCTTCCACACAATTTCAGCAGCGCTTTGCGATCGTTGTATGGGCACTAGTGGGGCAGTTAGATTTTAGATGACATGGCATTGACTTCGAAAAGGGCAAGCAAGCACAGAATATACAGCCTTGGCCAAAAGTACCCCTAATAAACACGTGAAACTCATAAAATATTTAAAAAAATACTAATTGTTTTAACAATACTACAGGCGGCGCTGTCAAAAGCTAACTTAAACAATAGACAATCTCTTTTACAGGTCCATACCTGGCCCACAAAATTGCGATAATGAGGTTTTTTGAAAAATCTTTTTAATGTGTTATTAGTCTCTTTTTACTACTTGTAGTGTCAAGAAGCTTCCGTGTGTGTTTTATTTGTGAACGGGACATTTTTATATTTGAAAAATGCCTAAGAAAAGTGAGCTTGGTATTGAAAAACGAACTAAAATTCAAATCCTATATGAACAAGGCAAGTCTCAAGTAGAAATAGCCAAGTTAGAGAAATGTTCTCGGTGCGCAGTGCAATGCGCTATTAAAAGGTTTGTGGAGACTGGCTCCCATGCCAACAAAATGAGAACGGGCAGAAAACATAAGACTAATGAGCGACAAGACAGAAAACTCATCCGCGAGTCTATTAAAAATCGAAAAAAAACATGATCTGAGCTCGCTGCAACTCTGTCGGAAGAGATTGCGATGTCGATTAGTTCTCGAACGGCAAGGAGAAGACTGACAGAAGCTGGATTAAAAGGGTGCAAAGCTAGAAAGAAGCCTTAGCTTTCAGAGACCAATAGGAAGAAACGCTTAAAGTAGGCTCTGAAGCGCTAACATTTTAGCGAAGAGGATTGGTCTAATGTTGTATCGTCCGACGAATCCAACTTTGAGGTAAGTTTTTATATGATTTTTTAACAAATAACTACATACAATTACTCTTGATTTAATCCATTTTAGTCAAAATAATAACTAATTTTTTAATTGAGTATTTTTTCTATTCTACAGCTATTCGGAACGACAGGTGTGACATTCGTGAGGCGGCGTGTTGGTGAGGAATACCATCTAGATCGCGTGGTACCTACTGTAAAACACGGAGGCGGCAGCATTATGATCTGGGGCTGCAGAGCTGTGTGTCGGCGAAATGTTCGTTTGTGAAGGCGGCATAAACAGCCGAAAGTACATAAATGTACTAGAAACTGTACTGATGCCTTCGCTAACGCGCATTTTTGGCGACACTAATTTAGACGACATCAAATTTCAGCAAGATAATGCACCTTGTCATAAATCAGCGGCTACGATGCGCTGGTTTAGAGACAATAATACTGTCTTGTTGGATTGGCCGGCGCAGTCTCCAGATCTAAACCCTGTCGAGCATCTTTGGGGTATTCCGAAGCGCGAGATACGGGAGCATAGCATAACATCAAAAGCAGCGATTTTACATACGAATTTAATTTTTTACCCTGAAACACGAGAAATGAAGTAAATTGTAGGGTGCCTACTTTTGGAAAAGGCTGTAGTTTTCCTTTAAATATCACATTGGATGCATTGAAATGTTTTGTACCAAACAAACATTTTTTTATACTAATTACTTTGACACTGATGTTGATTAAAAACCGGCTTACTAGAATTTTCCATTCCGTAGAGATTCCGCTAAAAACACGCACAATTTTGCAGAAGTGATATGAAATAAGTGCGACTTCTGCATGGTTATTTAACATGCAAAGGAATTGCTAAATTACCAAGATCCTATTCTACTAAAATTTTAAATATAGAAAAAATCCCCAATTATAAGCTGGTACCTCTAAAACATGGTTTTGGAAGGATTCAACAGCTTCTTGATGTGATGAAAATCGCCGCCCACGCACTTTTTTTTTGACATTCGGAAACAAAAAGAAGTCGTTAGGCGATAAATCAGGCGAATACGGGCAATGAGACATTAATTCGATGGTTTTTTCCATCAAATAATCAATTGTTTGACGTGCTGTGTGAGAGCTGGCATTATCATGATGAAGAATGATGCGACGTTTTCGATTATTATTCCTGATTTCATCGATGACTTCTGGCAAACAAATTGTTGTATATGATTCAGTAGTAACTGTTCCTCGATTCTCTAATGTAGATGTAGATGTACGAACGCTGAATTCGGCTAATGTAGGTAACGATCTCAAATTGCTTCTATGTAAACTTAGACTTAAAGTAAAAACCCCCCACGGAAACTAAAACCTATATACGTTAACAAATATAACATCGAATCTTTCGACACCGAAAGCACAGAACAATTATATGAGAACCGCTTGGGACAAAAAATAACTCTACACTCAATCAGCGAACAAGAAAGCATAGCCAACAGTGGACATCCTTAAAACAAAACATTATTAACGCGGCAAAGGAAACCTTAGGCCAGAGACGAGTAAACATCAAAAAAACAAATAAAACATCTTGGTTCATGCCAGACATAAAGGAGCTGGCAAAGAAGAAAAAGGAGGCATATATATATATATATATATATATATATATATATATATATATATATATATATATATATATATATATATATATATATTACATACACAACAAAACCCAAGACAACTGAAAGCCATATACTGCAGAAAGAAACTTAATGAATAGAAGAGGAAAACAAATTAAAGAAGAATATCGGGAGATATTTACTGCCTTCAGTTTGGAAGTGAGAAAACCAAACATGATTATCAATACAACCGAGACAAAATGAATGGTAGCTTCAAAAGAATTATTAAGATGCAAGCTGGAGATCTAAGGAAGTATTACTGAACGGGTTAATAATTTTAAATACCTGGGAACAATGATAACAAGCTACGGAGGCTTAAAACAGGGAAGTAAAACAACAGTTTATGAAGGCATCACTAATAGCAGGTTGTTTGACGGATATATATTGGAAAAATAAATACCTTACAGTGGAAAGTAAAATAAGAATATACAAGACAACTGATTTTGGCCGACCTTCAGGAAATTCACCGCTGACGGAAGCACGACCATGACAAAATTATGCAAACCAATTGTAAATAGTTTTTTCTGATGGTAATTCATTACCAAAAGTTGAACGAAGCGATTCGAGGCATTGTTGTTGAATTAGATCTTTACTAAAATCATAAAAAATCATCCAACGAAAACCCGTGAAATTTTCATTTGTTCACGAATCATCATCACTGTAAATAAACTACTCAGCCAATTTCGGAGCTGCCACTGTTTTAACAATAACAAATGTCAAATTTTACAATGCTAAGTCACATCTCAATAGCACCATCTAGTGGTAGTTTGTAAAAACTTAAAAGGCGGCCCTCATACTCTTGGTAAACCTCGACGTAACACTTAGATATTAGTAGCATGAAAAGTATGTTTAATAGCATACCATACTTTATTAGGTTTTTGTAGACATAAAAATAAAACAACCACTTATTTACCCAGTACATCATGTTAATATTATTTCCCATTTCTGCTACTTACTTCAAAATCGGCTTACCTAATCAATTAGAACTAATTTTAAAATGTAATTAACATAATAGTATAATATGCAATTTGTTAATGTACGTAGGGATAACAAATATGTAAATCATAATTCTGCAATGTACAGGAAGGTTAAAGTTTGCAAAAAACAATTAAATGTTCAAAAATTGCGAGTAATACTACTGCAAAATCCCTTTTAAAAAATAAAAGGTAATATATAAATATTGATGGAGAAGATATCTCAATTATAGCTAATCTACATTAAGGCCAGATGGCGTTTTTGATGATAGAGGATCACTGTCAAACTTTTATTCTCAAAATAATCTGCAAAGAGGCACTTAACAATTTATAAACAATATGCGATATGCGGACGAATCGATTCTCCTGGTAAGTAACAATGAGGGACTGCAGGGGCTTCTCACCAGAGTACAGGAGATAAGCACTAAATACGGCCTGGAATTAAATACCAAAAATACTAAATACATGGCCATTTCTCAGGGCCATGTTCAAAATAGAATACTCCTTGCCAAAGATCAGCCTACTGAAAGGGTAAATAAATTAACTTATTTCGGATGTACAATAAATGAAGATTAGGACCACTCAATGGAAAAGATAAGGACATGATGAAGTCAGATGAAGCCATTGCGATGGCCCAGAGACCTTAAAAATAGATCTGAAGATAAAGTGCCAAGTTTTCTCAACCTTTTTATACGGCTAAGAAGTGTGGACACAACAAGAGAATACTAGAGAAAAGGTTAGCTGCAGAATTGGCAATGGGTCTGAAGTCACGATAACGATCAAGAGAAAATTAGATATCTCGGTCACATCATGAGAAACGAAAAAATCGGTTATTTCTAAGCATCATCCAGGGGAACATTGCTGGCAAGAGAGGCCCTGGCAGAAGAAAACTATCATGACTAGCAAACTTAAGAAAATTGGTTTGGAATGACACTGATCCAACTTTTCAGAGTACTGCTAACAAATCAGGATCAGCATGATGAAGGCCAATATCCGAAACGATTAAGCAACAAAAGAAGACTCACTACAAAAAGTCACTTAGCCGAGTGGAGCTTTTATAAAAGTCGAATTATAAGCGGGACATAACTGTTTAAAGTTTTTTAAAAAATCTTCGTGCGAGTCTACCGTTCTTTTAAGTTGACAATCCCCCTTTCACTTTCTTGTTTACTGAATGAAAATAAGACTTTTTATCTTGAACATGTGTTGCGTGGTGTATTCGCGATTTTATTTTTATTAAATTTGTCTTGACCGGATTTAAAACAATTATTGCGTGGATTTTTTAAAAGTTTTTAAAAATTTTATATAAACGGTATTTGTCGAAGTGACTTTATTTTGTTAGCGATATAAACCAGTTAAAAATAATGCTCTAATGTAAAAAACATCCTATACAGGGTGTTCCAGTATTCCGTGTAGAGTTACTGTGGATTTCTGGGATGAAAATATGACCATTGAAACTCAACTTACCTTAATCCAAAAATTCGTAATTTTTGAGATACAGTGTTTCAAGTTATACTTTTATTTTAGTTTTTCTCAAGTAGCTGTCTTAATAATGGTACTATTTGTACAAGATTCGGTGCGAAGGGGTTTTCTGAGATGAGAAATCGAAATCAGCTCACAGTTTTGTCGTAAATTGTAAGGGGCGCTGTGTATACTTTTAAATTGTCGTAACTTTTTTTATACCTCTCTATATATTTTTAATTGAATATTCGTATTTTCCGCTTCCTCCTGTCTAAAAAAGCTCTCCGGGTAAATGTGGCTCCGAGCAACAGTTTCTGAGATAATGGGATGTTTGTTTCCATTTTTTAATTCCATCCACACTTCATCCAGGCTTAGGACGGGTCCAAAAGAATAGTCTTTGAAATTTGGAGTATGCTTAAAGGCAAACTGGCTAACAACAATAATAAATTTAAAGACCAACGGGCTGAATGTAAAAACCAACTGGCTAAGGGCCTAAAATATTACCCACAAATTGATAAAATTGTAATCAATAAATAAAAACATCCCACTTACTCAGAAACTGTTGCTCGGGGCAAAATTTACCAAGAGAGCATTTTCAGACGGGAGAAGGCGGAGAATACGAAAATTCAATTAAAAATATCATACAGAGTGGTATAAAAAAGTTATGACAATTTAAAAGTATACACAGTGCAATAAATGGCGCTCCCTACAATTTACAACAAAACTGAGCTGATTTCGATTTCTCATCTCAGAAAACTCCTTAGCACCGAATCTTGTACAAACAGTACAATTATTAAGAAGGCTACTTAACAAAAACTAAAATAAAAGTATAACTTTGACACCCTCTATCTCAAAAATTACGAATTTGTGGACTAAGGTAAGTTGGGTTAAATTGTCATATTTTCATCCCAGAAATCCACAATAACTCTATGTACACGGAATACTGGGACACCCTATATAAAGATATATACTTACAATTGTGCATAATAATAGGGGGCGTTTTGACGTGAGCATGATAAATTTATGATAAATGAATGGGTGGGGTATTAATTAAAAATTACTTAATTCTAAGTATGGTTAAAATAATTATACAGTACATTCAGTCTATACTTCGTTTAACATATAGTCAAACTGACATCAGACTATGATGTTATATCTGGTTTTGAGGCACGTTCTAGATTGATTCTAAGTTTTTGGATTACACTAGTATTCCACCAGTGTTTAACGACAGAACTTTTTCCGTGTGTTACGGAAGCGCGACTTAAGTCAAAAGTAACAAAAAAATCCAGCAAAAACAAATTTTTACACATAGTTCACAAACATCCATATATTTAAATCGGTCGTTAAAGATGAAATGGACTAGCCTATTCCATCATAATATTAAAGTTAGGATTTGCTTTCACTAAATTCATAATAACAAGCTTGTTTATATCAAGATATAAATTGACCATTATTAAGTATAAAAAATTAGCATATATTTATGTGCTTTTACAAACCACATGAGGTTGAATAAATGATTTTTATGGTTTGGCAAAGTTTTTGAAATTCCTATTATATATTTATTTGATATGCAGTTGGAGTTGTAAACAATTAACTTGGTCTCTCCAAATTAATACTAAATTATAGAATAAAAATATGTATTTCTTACATCTATGGTTGATTTTTTACTACCTAAAACTGTATTCACATTCAGTCCTTTATTTGAAATAGTCTTATAGAATATAGGCTATGACCAAAACTGAAAGATGGATTAACTCATAAATCTACTAAAAATCAATATAAACTATATTTCTTATTACATTACCTTCTGTCACCTGGTATTTTTTCAAAAAATTTCCTTGTCTTGCTAGCTTGTTCCAGGAGATGCTTCGGAGGCATTCCTAAGACCTCTATGATTTTGTTCATCTGGTCAATTTCGTTTGAACCACTGAACAAAGGTTCGCCCGTATGCATTTCAACCAAAATACAGCCCAACGACCACATATCGATGGCCAAGTCATATGATATGCCTAAAAGGACTTCAGGTGATCGGTAGAATCTTGACTGAATATATTGGTATATCTGTAATTTAGAATAAATATGATTATTTCATTTAATTCAAAACACGACTATTTAATTTACTTGAAATTATCACTAAAAAACTTTATCGGTTTTGCGGAAATGCTTTAAGTTTTTTAAGTAAATAGAGACGCATCTTTACTTTCAATAATTTTCAACTCAGCGGAAAAAGGAAATATTTCATTCATTAATATAATTCTATCCTGAATCTACTGGCTTTACCTATAAAACTGTCTTCCATAAACCATGTAGTTAAGAGTCAAATTACTGAAATACAAAGTATATTATAGCAACATCTCCAGAATGTCAAAATAATTTTCTAAAATATTCTAGTCTCTAGTAGGATAAAATCACAAAAAAACACTGCAGAAAGTATGAATATATATATATATATATATATATATATATATATATATATATATATAAATATATATATATATATAAAATAAAAGAAGAAGCAAACAGAATAAAATTTTATAAGAGATTTAAAAATCTGCTTGTCAGTTTGTTGGTTTTTATAGGAAATAATAAAAAAATATTAAATTCTAAGGTTCCCAGCAGGTGATTAAAAAACTTAACACATACATCCCTAAATTCAAAATTCTTTTGAATAACAAAGAGCCTTCTAAAAGATAATTGAATAATGTTCATTTTTTATTGCCAGATATGTACAATTCTATACATATTGTAATAACAAGTAAAAATATTTTTTTCTCCCTCCATTGTTTAGGTTCATTTACATTAGGAGGGTTTCACTTCAACTTTCTAGTGGTCTATCCACTTTTCCAACTGGTGTCGTGTCTCCTGTGATTCTAAATATACTTTCTTGTTCGATTCTATCTTTCTGTTCGACGTTTATATTGTCTTTTGTGAGTTCACCATCTATTTTAGCTACGATATTGTTTATTAAATAAATATTTTCTAGGGTTCTGATGATGATGTATGGTATGTGTCTTTTGTAAAGGAGATGTCATATGTCGCCTAGTACTTGATCGAAAGTTTTTTTCAAGACAATAAAACATAAGAACCGTGGCCATATTCCATCGATTTTTAGGAAATTTGCCTTATGATCAAATCGGCATATGTGCAAGACCTGCCTGATCTACACTGCTGTTGTTCCTTTGCCATTACAAGGTGCTCGTTGATTTAATTAGTTGTTAGTTTTAGATTTGGGCCCAGGATGGTTATCCCTTTGATCTGAAATTTTATTTTGGGCAAAGATTTTGCCAATTATAGATATTAGTTGTTGAGTTCTTCCACCATATTCGGGTAGTTCATCAGTAACACCATCTTGGCCTGAACTCTTTCTAATTTTAAGTTCGTAAAGTTGTCTCTTACTGCTATCTCTGGTACTCTAACTTTTATCTCTAACTTCTTGAAAAGTTCTGTTAAATATTTCACTCACGTTTCTTTGTTATTAGTGCTTATTAGTTCAGGTTAGTTCAGGTTCCTTGGGTACTGATTAAACGCCATATTTTGAAGTCTGTAACAGTCGTTTTCCATTATTTTGTGAAAGTCTCCCAGTGCTCGTTTTTGATTTGCCTGACTAATATGGTTTTTTTATGGGCCTAGCACACGTGCTGCCGGGAAGTCCCTAAAGCGCTATAGGAACGACATTTGTGCGGAGAAAGCGATTCATGTTGCTCTTGAATCGCTGTAAATTGTACTAGGTCGGAAACACAGTTCTGGGAAGGGATGAGGTTCTCCAAACAAAGGACTGCTTGAAAAAGATTGTACGAGGAGTAACAAGCTGAACCACGTACGTTACTAACTTCCTTTTTGCATTTCCTTGCAGAACCATGGTGTAATTAGTTATCTCTGTGGTTTTGTTGATTTACATTACATACTCCTAGTGCTTCAACTACTGTTTTCTTTATATTTCTTTTTAATTTTTTCCCAGCTTGTATGGATATTCTTTTATCGACTTTACGTGAATTTTTCCTTTTAATTGGTCTTGATATAATTATTTTATAGTTGTATCCTGAAGTCACTCGATGGTAATATCTTGTACAGATTAAGCAGTTTTATTTTCCGTTTAATTTTGACCTTCACTTTAATTTTCGCCCATATTAAGCTGTCATCACTACCTACATAAGCAGAGCGGAGTTTTGATGTCTATTATTTGTGGACGGTGGATATATCTGTTAATTACGATGTTATCAAATGTTGATCCTTGTCCCCGAATATTAATAAAGGTGTACTGTAAAAAAATGCTAGCTCGTTAAGTGTGCTGCAAACAAGTAAATATATAATAATGGAAAATTATGGCAGGTTGCGAAGCTGCACGCATCAATCAGTAGTAATATGGATGGGGAGGCTTAAAACCAAGCGAACAGACCAGAGAGATCCTTTTTGCCAACCCTAATTAACGCCTGAGTAATGTCAACCAGGCGGGGCCTACAGTTTAACGTGGGGTCCAAACTACGAGGCATGTTTTTTAAGTAAGTACCGTTTTGGAATTAAAAAAAGACGTGCAAAGATATCGCTATAATTTTATTTTTACATGAAAGCCTGTACCTTAATCTACTTTTCTACATAATTTCCGTGAATATTGAGGCACTTGTCATAACGTGGCACCAGTTTTTGAATACCCTCCTCATAAAATTCTGCCGCCTGAGAAAAAAGTTCTCGGTCACAATGCGATACAAAACACTACGAGAATATTGAGGAAAGCAGTCGCACAATGATGAAATTGTAAAGCGTCTGTTTTCTCTCACCTTTTCGTCCACTTTCTGCACCAAATCTTCATTAACGACCGAAGGACGCCCACTCCGTTCTTCATCATGCACATTTGTGCGGCCATCTTTAAATGCTCTCACCCATTTCCTTACCATTCCATCACTCATAATGTTTTGTCCGTAAACTTCACAGATCTCACGATGAATATCGATCGGTTTTACGCCTTTAGCACTAAGAAATCGTATAACAGCCCGTACTTCACAATCGGCGGGACTCACGATTGTCGAAGGCATCTTAAACACTCAGTAAACAACGTATACAATGAAGAATCAGACTGTAATGGCGTCAGTGCGTAGACATGAGATGTAGGTTACCAGCGCGCATGCGCGGAACGCCAACCGTATCGCTGCGGCGGCGGAATCGCAAAACGGTACTTACTTAAAAAACATGCCTCGTATATGATCGGCGGGTAGTAATCCCTTAGCCCGCTGTTTTTACGGCTTTGTTCCCTGCTAACTACAAACCTCGACGGGCCTGCTCAATCATTTTTCATACCTCTATGAACATCTCCGTGTCATTGTGGAGAAGAATGTTCGTTAACAATGGCGTTCAAATCTTTCAGCTTTACTTCAGACCTACATCTCATTTAAGAGAGCGGTATCTGCTTCTTCTATCTTTTGACTCAAGTAACCACGCGCTAACAAAATACCGTCGACAGTTTTTCTGGCGGAGTCCGCTCCCAGTCTTTCATGGTGAGAGCAGTCTCCCACCAATAGCGTGCTCGGTAGTGTTTCCAAAGGAGTTGGCATTAAGTCCTCGAAGGCCGTCTTCAGGCCTTCATACTCAGCCTTTGATAGTTCAAGCGGCTGCCCATCAACAACCAACTGCCTTTTTTTATAGCATGTCGGCTTTTGAGATTTTACTAGTGATCATCATCTGTAATCTTAAAGATTTTTTTTACGCATAGGTTACTGATTATTTTATTCAACCGACTGATTGAGACAATCACGTGCTGGGGAAAAGTAACAAATTAGGGTTACATCCGACTAGTACTAACGATACAGTAAAACAATTACTATAATAGTGAATATAAGCATTTTGACTTCTTATATCCTCAAAAGTAATTTTGATTAGGGCAGTTTTAACAATCCTCCTTGAAAGTTCGGTTTAACCACCTTTAACTAATTATGATCATTAAAAATATCAAATTGTATTTTCAACAGTATAATCTCATTTTGATCTTGACTTAATAATATAAGTTAGGCTTGAGAGAAACTTTTGATACACCCTGTATAAAAACACTTTTAAGTTGTGAATATTTATAGTTGTAATAACAGACTGGTAATAATGTTTTATTGTCTTCATAAATAAAATCATAAAGGACCAAATACAGAATTTTAAGCTACTCGATATCTATTTATTATCGTTTTACTTACCCTTTGTCCTAACTGACAAGAGCTGCCGAAATCAACAATTTTTATCGCCGATCGTTTAGGATTGCACAAGAGAATATTTTCGGGCTTCAAGTCACAGTGAATTATACTAAGTTCCGGTGTCGAGAGAAACAGTAGCGCCGTACACAACTGCTGAGCGAACTTCCTGGTCAGGTTTAAGGAAACCCCTCGGAAATTCGTATTTCGAAGTAGGTCGTATAGGTTATAGGACAATAATTCGAACACTAGACACAGGTGATTCCGCCATATAAAATGTCTTTTTAATTTCACTGAAAAAATAAAATAAAAAAGTTAAAAAAACAAGATTCAATATTATAATGGTTATTTATATGACACTTCCATAATGATCCATGTTTCATAGGAAAAGTTTACAAACGAGCTGTAACTTTTTCTTATGAATCTGTGTTTGCATGTGTGCTATAGGTAAAAAGCTCTGAAGCTTTTAGCTCTCACTATGAGAAATCATACTGCACGTTAAAACCGTCATGAAAATTGTATTTTCTGAACTCGTCTGGCAGACTATTTTTCGTGCAGAACACTGTCAGTAAAAACTAATTTTCCCGTTGGAAGTACGAAATATTGTATTTAATTAACTGATTATGCTTTTTAACACATTTTTTGCTTAAAAATTTTTAAAATTCTAGCCACCAAATGATTGTGAGTACGTTAGTTAAGGCCCTTTTACACGGTCATATCAGTTCTCAGTTCAGTTTCAGTCGAACTGTCCGTTTTTCCTATGGGTAAAAAGGAAAAACTGAAAGCAGAACTGAAACGGAGACTGACATCTGACGGGATGGGGTAGATCTGTTTGTTTCATTTCAGTTCTTAGAATTCCTATGTGTAAACAAACGCGTTATGCCTCTGTCCGTTCGCCCACGTCAGTTCTTTTGAAACTCAGGCTCTCAGTGTACATATGAATTGCAGTTGTCGTTATATCCAAAAAGGAACACGAGTTTATTGTAGAATTCATTGGCATTTATAAAATGTCTCCGGGTTTGTGGAACAAAACGGGCCCAAACTATCACAGTGTAAACGTTAGGGAGACTGCCTACACTCTCTTATTGGAATAATATCAAGAATGCGACGAAAAGGCAACAAAGGCGATGGTAAAATCCAAAATTAATAGCCTACGCTCAACTTATAACAAAGAACTTAGAAAAGTTAAATATACTGAAAGATCTGGAGTAGAAGATTGAGAAGTATTCAAACCATCACTGTGGTATTATGACCTCCTTTCGTTTGTCAGCGACCAACAGCCGATTCTAAGAAGTATCAATACTATGGGGAGTCATAGCCTCTCTCATGTTGGTATTGTACTTTTGTATAATAGGCGTAATAACACAAGATACACATCCTCATTCATCCGTAAATAGTTCAGTCAATCATATGATTCTAAGTGAAGTTATTTCATTAAATTTACATGCGACAATGAATTCCTGGGTACCAAGCTTTACTCCACCGGCTTATTTTTTTCCACCGTTTCTTCAACGCCACAGCTAAGGCTGCTGCAACGAGACAGTCTTTATAAATGAGCTATTTTACACATGTACACTTTTGGACAGTATGACAACACGTGTTTGAACGCGAAACACACATTATACTTTGAAAGTGTAACTCGGACTGAGAACTGAACGGACGGTGTAAAAATAAGCCTCCTTCCGAAGTGAAATGAAACAAAAACTGAAACTGAGACGGAACTGAGAACTGATATGACTGTGTAAGAGGGCCATTAGCAAGGATTAATAAAAATGATGTTATTTCAACCCGAAAATCCTTTTTTTACTAAAACGTGCTAATGAATCGAACAAATGGGGTTTTAATGCTTTTATTAAACCACTCAACGAGCAATTAGTTTAGTAATATTACATGTGGTTCAAACATGTTTACTGGTTGGTAATAGCCTCTGTATAATAATTTGGAAAAGTGTAAAATTTTCAAATGTGGATGAAGTTTAAATTTCAAACCAAAAGGAAGGAATTATACACGCAAATATTATTATAAACGGTTTTTTTTTATAAAACGATCAGTTAGATTGCAACCGTTCTACACCTTGTTAACGTCCTCGGGAGATTGGAAAAAATGACACTTGTTTGAATCAAAGGGGAGAACTTGTGGAAAGTCTGTTAAACCATTCTAAGTAAAAATATTAAAAAGTTAATGTCCAGTTATCCATTCCAATATACAAGTATTTACTCCAAATATTTTTTTTACTTTGAAATGGGGATAATTCAAACAATAAAAACTTTTCATTAATGGATGTACAGTCTGTCCAGTAAGAACGGGACCGCGATAATTCATTTTTGGTAGATTCTAGCAATTTAACAAAATCTCAACAGAGGAAACCTTTGCCCACGAGGCATTTTAGTAAAAGTACCAGTCGATCCTGAACTTTCATCGAAATCACGTAAAATTCAAAATGAGACACTCATTTGCGCGTCGGTTCGAGGCAGTCTTTCTTTGTTCCCATCCAAAGGGGCCTAAAATGACACATTCTGTGCTTGCTAAAAATATTAAAAAATCGGTATCGTTCGTGAGGTAAATCGTTTTAACGAGACGAAAAATGTCGACGAATTGTCAAAACGTGGCTTGGTAGGAAGTCACTCTGAAAGTCGAAAAACGAATAGTGTCTTTGTTTTCATGGGACCCGAAATTGACGTTGTGTCAAGGAGTGGCAAAATTAAGAAAATCTGGTTTGAATGTGTCCCATGAGACCATTCGACAACATCCATCTTCGTGCTCATGATGTCAAATTCCAAAGCACGTTGAAGAAATCTTTGCTGGGCGAAAATCACGTCGCGAAGCGGCTCTTAGGCCCACGATAAGATACTAGAGTGGCCCTCACAATCGCCGGGCGCCAATCCTATTAAAAACGTTTGGTCCCTTGTAAAGGGAAAGCTCAGAGGAAAGACTCTGAGAACTTTGACTCAGAGTATGCAGAAAATCTCGTCGATAACATGCCTCGAAGATACCAGGGGATTAATGATGCAGAAAGTAATTGGACAACTTACTAAGGTAATTGTGCCGTTGTTAGCACACCAAAAAGTACACTGATGGCAAAAAATGTTCTCGAAACACGTTTTAGAGCGGTCACATTCTTACTTGACAGACTATATGTACGGTTAAGTCGGATTATCTTTCTGTTTACAAAATAACAACCATAAAAATATTATCAACATTTTATGGGACAATACAATTCAAAATCAAGGTGAAATTTAAGCAGGATAGTAAATTATTTTATTATTATGTAATTACAAAGTATATACTGCACTAGAATCATCATTTTGTTCATTGTATGATGACACAAACTGTGCGTTTCCAGAAAGAGTGTTGCAAAGCGGCAGGAACAAAGAAGTGGTTCCGGGAGATTAGGGTGGAGCTTCTGAATTGGTCCCCACAGTTACCAAATCTCAACCCTATAGAACTGTGTGCTTGGTCCTTAGGCGGAAAATTAAGGAAAACTTGATAACATCAATAGAGACCCTCAAACGAGTCTTGTTCGAAGATTGGAATATTTTTTTCATTACCAAAAAGAATTGCCGAGATAATAAAGCCAACGGAAATTGTACTAAAAATTGATTTTTGTATTAAAATTCCAGTTTAGTTTAATGAGTGTTTTTTATTTTGTTCTATTTCAATAGAGTTTTAAGATTTTTAAGTTTTGTTAGGGGATAAATACTTTTGACTAAAACTGTTTCAATAAATAAATCAGAAAAACAGAAATATAAATAAATGAAAAGTTTTAAAAGCACATTAATAATACCATATTGTACTGTCGTTTTCCTTTTAAAGCAGATCTCTTTATAAATTTTTTACTTACATAAATTGTTTAGTGAACATTAGCCTCAAATTTACGGCTCTAAATGTTTTTTTTTTTCGAAATAGTTATATTTTATTTATATATATTTATTTATATATATATATATATATATATATATATATATATATATATATATATATATATATATATATATTTATTTATATATATTTATATATATTTATATATATTTATATATATATATATATATATATATATATATATATATATATATATATATATATACGTAGGCTGAAAAATTTTTGGTCTGACACAAGATACCGTCCTTTTCAAAAAATCCATATTTTTAGGAAGTACCAACCTTCAAACGATACGTGTCAAAATTTCATGACATTTCGACGATTAATTTACAAACTACAGTGGTTTTAGTGACGCTACTTTTGATATTTTCAAAACAATGGAAAAAATTGAAAATCGTATGTTGATTAAACACTGGTTTTTGATGGTTACATTTACATTTTTTTAATGGAATGAAACAACCTGTAAAACTCGACTAAACGTATTAGTATAGACAATAACACGTAGGCTGAAAAGTTTTTGATCTGACACATAGATGTCGCCCTTTCCAAAAAATCCATATGATTTTTAGGAAGTACCAATCTTGAAATGATAAGTGTCAAAATTTCATGACACTTCGACGATTAGTTTACAAGTTACAGTGGTTTTAGTGACGCTACTTTTGATATTTTTAAAACAATGGAAAAAATCGAAAATCGTGTGTTGATTAAACACTGGTTTTTGATGGTAAAAAAATACCGTTCAAGCAAAGCAATGGCCTGATAAGGGGACTCTTCCTCTGGAAAAACTCATCACTTACTGGTATGCAGAATTTAAACGCGGTCATACAGATACAAATGATGCTTAACGCTCTGGGCGCCCAAATGAGATGGTTACACCGGAAAACATAAAAAAAATGCACAAAATTCTTTTCGGTGACCGTAATGTGAAATTGCGTGAGATAGCTGACACCCCCAAGATATCAAAAGAACATGTTGGTCATATTTTGCATGAACATTTGGGCATGAGAAAACTCTGTTCGAAATTGGTACCGCGTTTGCTCACAGTGGACCAAAAACAATAACGTGTTGATGATTCTGAGCGCTGTTTGGACTTATTTAAGTGCAATAAAAAGGATTTTTTAATGCGATATGTGACAATGGATGCAACATGGATCCACCACTACACACCGGAATCATATCGGCAGTCAGCTGAGTGGACAGCGGCCGGTAAAAGCCGCCCGAAGTGACCACAGACACAAGTCGGCTGGGAGGGTTTTGGCCTTTATATTTTGGGATGCGCATGGAATTATTTTCATCGACTTGTTGAGAAGGGAAAAGCCACCAAGGTGAATACTATATAAAGTTATTGGCGAGTTTGAAGGCAGAAATCGTAAAGAAACGGCCCCAAATGGACAAGAGAAAAGTGCTCTTTCATCAACATAATGCGCCGAGCCACAAGTCAATGGTTACGATGGCAAAATTGCATTCTCATCCACCGTTTTCTACAGAGTAACTTTTATCTATTCGCAGACCTCAAAAAAATGCTCGCGGGAAAAAGATTTGGCTCCATTGAAGAAGTTATCGCCGAAACTGAGGCCTATATTGAAGGTTAAGACAAATTCTTCTACAAGAAAGGTATAGAAATGTTAGAAAAGCTTTAGACTGATTGTATTGCTCTTGAAGGAGACTAGATTGAAGAATAAATCGAATTTTGCAAAAAAAAAAATGTATTTTAAGCAGCTAGACCAAAAACTTTTCCGCCTACGTCTTACTACCTAAATATTTGTTTAATTTAAATCTATAAAATATAACTATTTTGGCTTCGGTATCTATCCGTTAGTCACCAGCCATCATGATATTACTGATTTCACCGAATACGTATTGATATATTTAGTCCCAGTTTACAAGCCCCCACCATTCTGTCATGCCAGAAAAAAAGTGTGAACAAGTATTATAACATATATATTTTTGAACTCGTGTTTTCATAAGCTTTCGTTTGACACCCCAATCAATGACATGGTAAAAAAAAATTTCACTCCTGACTTCACACCCCATATACCAGATAAATTATACCATATATAACTTGCTATTAAAGTTACCAACCATATCTGACAACACCTGTACAGCAGGTTTTCGCAGCTGAAGACGTGCGAACATTCAGATTTTTAGAGGCGCCACACGGACGCGGGATACGGAAATTTTTTAGTGGCCCGTACCGAACATTTATGAGATCACTTCGGTGGCCGTCTGTCACACCCGATTTTTTCAGAAATTATTTGACATATAAAGTTGAAATTTGGAATATAGGAACTGATGACCTAATCAGAGCCGTGTAGTTCTGAAAGTGAAATTTTGATTTAAAGGGTTAGCTTGTGGGGGAAGTGAAAACATTTTTTTTTCTAAGGTCGTCGAGTGGGGTATTAAATGAAAGCGTTTGAAAACACCAGTTCAAAAATATATATGACGTAATTCTTACAGACACTTTATTATTTAAAAAAAAAAATTTCATAAAGTGTAGGTTGAGTAAAAATTATCACTAGTGCATTACGTTTGATAATTTATCTGGTATATGGGGGTGAAATCGGAGGGGAAAAAAATTTGCCAGGTCATCGAGTGGGAGGTGTCAAATGAAAGCTTGTGAAAACGCAAGTTCAAAAATATGTATGATGTAGTACTTGTGCACGCTTTTTTTAATATTCATATAAATTGCAAAAAATCGATCTCCCCTTATCTCGAAAGGTATTGATCAAAAAATTTTAAAAAAATGCTGGCCTATTATCTATTTGCAGACTTCAAAAAAATGCTCGCGGGAAAGAGATTTGGCTCCAATGAATAAGTTATCGCCGAAACTGCAGAACTACAAAAAAGGTATAGAAATGTTAGAAAAGCGTTGGACTGAGTGTATCGCTCTTGAAGGAGACTACAGGGTCCATTATAAAAGTAATGCGCCTTTTTTGGGAAAAATAGATTTATTGATCGTACCGGTACAAATGCTTAAATTTCTTCAAAATACTCTCCCCCAGCATCAATATACTTGCGGAGACGTGTCTGCCCTGCCTGGAAGGCACCCTGAAACTCCTCAACGGGAATGTTGGAACGTTGTAACATGCTTTTGGATGTTTTCCACGGACTCCCAATGCTTTCCTTTCAACTCTCTCTTCAGTCGGGGAAACAAAAAAAAGTCGCACGGAGCCAAGTCGGGACTATAAGGGGGCTGGGGGACCACCGGGGTGTTGCTCCGGGCCAGGAAATTGGTAACGCTGAAGGCCGTGTGGCTGGAGACATTGTCTTGGTCGAGCCTGACCGTGTCTTTGATGTCAGCATTCACGCGCGCGACCCGGCGTTTCAATCTCTTGAGCACCTGCAGGTAAAAGGCTGAGTTGACAGTTTCTCCCTGCGGTACAAACTCAAAATGGACGATTCCTCGGACGTCAAAAAAGACAATGAGCATCGTTTTGATGCGAGACTTGCTCATTCGTGCTTTCTTGGAGCGGGGGGATGATTTTGTGTGCCACTCGCTGCTCTGCCTTTTCGATTCTGGGTCGTACTCGAACATCCAGAATTCGTCTCCGGTTACGACAGAGTTAAGAAAGTCCGGCTCATTTTGAATCAAATCCAACAATTCTTGACAGCGTGAAACTCGGAGATCTTTCTGGTCTTCCGTCAACACTTTCGGCACAAGCTTCGCGTAGACCTTGCGCATTTGCAGATCTTCGGTCACTATCCCATGTACCGCAAATGTGGACATGTTTAGGGTGTTAGCGATTTGCTGGATGCTCAATCGACGGTCGGAACGCAAAACCTCACGCACACGATTCACGTTTTCGTCGGTTCTGGCCGTTGTTGGGCGTCCAGAACGGGGTTCGTCGGCGATCTCCTCCCGGCCCTCCTTGAACGCCTTGTGCCATCTGTGACCTTGAAATGCAGTCGTCCTTGAAGGCCTCTTGAAGCACCTGGAATGTTTCGGTTGCATTCTTTCCAAGCCGCACACAAAACTTGATTGCGTATCGTTGTTCAAGCGAACACTCCATCGCGCCGTGTTACAAAGTCGAAAAACACACTTCACGCGGAGGCATGTCTTTCCACTCAGACTGCTCGGAGCAAACTGGCGACCGGCTGCATTGGAAGGGCAGACCCCCCACCACATTTCCCGACCCGTTTTACCCCGCTGCGATGGATAGTCGCGTCACAATAAAATCATGCGCATTACTTTCATAATGGACCCTGTATGTGGATGAACAAAGTCGAATTTTGCAAAAAAAGTGTGTTTTAAGTAGCTAGACCTAAAATTTTTCAGCCTACGTACTATGTAACATAATCTACTTATTCTTCTAATAAAGTCCGTTGCATTAATACAGTGTTGGTATATATTCAATAATAGTAGTTAAAATTTATATTAATGCACAACATTAAATTTCGATGCAGCTACACACTCGTTATTTTGTGCGACTACAATGAACTACTTTTTTTTATACCAGATGTAGGATAGTATAAGAGGAATTAGTGTTGAAAACTTTTAAGCTGAAAATGGAAATAAAAGATTAATCCTAAATCGGATCAACAAGCAATTGCGGCTTGAACTTATACAAAAATTAAAGTAACACACGCCGTCATTATACAAATAAGCAATCAAGCCAAGATTTGAGAATGTTTGAATTGTTTATCTCTTTACTCGTAACTTCTGAGCATATTATTTAAGTAACTTACCTATATAATACTTGTTCTCTGCATCAGCCTTATTCATCATCTCGAGCAACTTGACCTCAATTTGGGCCTGATTAAGGAAGGGTTTCTTATTTTTAATAATTTTGACTGCCACATTGCACTGTTCCACATGGTCGTAGGCCTTCACTACTTGACCAAAAGACCCTTTGCCAATTAGGGAATCAATTTCATATCTGAAATAAATAAAAAACATAAAAGGCATGACATCACCTTTGGAACTAGAACAACTATCATTTAAAAACAAAAGATTTGGTATGAGTTGACACAAATTACAGCCAAAGAAATTGTGATTTGAGCTCTGTCCAGGTATTTAGTACATTATTTTTTATAATTTGACAAGTACATGTTTGTTTATCTTAATAATTTAGGTGGATTAATGAACCAAAACAATCGGTTTTTAGTGTTCCGTAGGAACACTGATTTTCTCCGAAACTATTTAACATAGAAAGTTGAAATTTGTCACAAATATAGGAACTGATAGCCGGATCAGAGCAGTGTAGTTTTGAAAGTTATATTTTGACTTGTGTCAAATGAATCACGAGTTCAAAAATATATATACCAGGTGTACAAGTATGAAATGCGGATTTTTTTTCTAAAAAAAACCATGTTAAATTCGGAAGCATGATAAAAAGTGCTTTATTCAAAGGATGCTCCATCGCTTGTTATACATTTTTCACATCTTTCGGGTAATTTGTGAATACCACGCCAGTAAAAATCTCCCCCTTTTGCTGCGAACCATTCATCGAGCCATTTTTTCACATCTTCGTACGAACTAAAGCGCTGTTCAGCAAGTGCGTGATCCATCGATGCAAACAAGTGGTAATCGGAAGAAGCCAAGTCTGGTGAGTAAGCAGCATGGGGTAGAACTTCCCAGCTGAGTGCTTCCAACGTATCGCGAACTGGTTTTGCCATATGTGATGGAGCACTGTCAGGAAGAAAAATGACTTTGTGTTGCTTCTTTCGGTATTCTGGCCTTTTTTCAAGCAGCGAATGGTTCAAATCGGTCACTTGTTGTTGGTAACATTTAGTATTCACCGTTTCCCCAGATTTTAACAGCTCATAATAGACCATACCCCTCTGGTCCCACCAAACACAGAACATCGTCTTTCTGCCAAAGCGATTCGGTCTTGCGGTCGATGTGGATGGTGCGCCTAGGTCTACCCATGATTTTTTGCGCTTGAGATTTTCAAAATAAATCCACTTTTCATTTCCTGTAACTACACGATGCAAAAACGACTTCCTTTTGTACCGAGCGAACAAAATGTCACACGTGTCTTTGCGCTTTTCCATTTGCCTGTCGTTCAACTCATGTGGTACTCATCTACCGGTCTTCTGAATCTTTCCCATCTTGCGTAGCCGATTGGAAACAGCTTGTTGACTAACGCCAAATTGCTCGGCGAGTTGCTTTTATGTTTGCCAGTCATCTTCGTCCAACAATGCTTGCAATTCCATATCTTCGTATGTTTTTGGCGTTTTCCACGTTCCTTGTCTGCAACATCGAAGTCACCACTTTTGAAACGTCGAAACCATCTCTCAAACGTATCTTGCGATGGAGCATGTTCACCATAAGCTTCTCGAAGTAATCGGTATGATTCAACAGCAGTTTTTTTCGAATGAAAATAAAAAATTAATGTTGTCCGCGAATGCTTTTTGTTCGGTATAAATTTCGACATATTAAATACAACACAACACTATGCACACACTTTTCCAATTTATCACTCGTGTGCGTCTGACACTTGTTGATACAACACAATGGAGCAGTGTCAAATGTTTATAGCACAAACTGCATTGGTGCACCATCTGTTGTCTGAAATCCGCATTTCATACTTGTACATCTGGTAATGTAATACGCGCGCACACTTTCCTTACATTATTTTTTAAAAACCTCCAAAAGTCGCTGTCCCCCTACTCTATCTCTAAGAGGACTAATCAGAAAATTTTGGAAAAATTCTGGAATATTCTCCATAACGCGTAGATTGACTGAAAATTATCACGAATGCATTGGTATTTATCTGGTATATATAAAAAAAAAAATTAAGGTCATCCAGTGGGGGTGTCAAATTGCAAAAAACGCGGTCCCGTAACCCTATCTCTAAGTACTAGTCAAAAAATTTTGAAAAAAAAATCTAGAATATTTTCCATAAGGTGTTGATTGAATGAAAATTAGTACGAGTACCTTTGATAAATTATCTGGTACCTCAGTGATTATTTTATACCCACGTAAATTTTTATTTTAAAATCAATCACCGCACAGTGGGCCAGGAATCTGACTTCGTTCAAAATTGTCTAGAGCCCTCAATTATTAACGAAATTGGACAATTTTTTTTAAAGCGAATTTCGGACAAACGTAAGGAATCCGATTTGTAAAATATAACCTCAAAATTTTTTTAAATTGCAAAAAGCAGCACGGAACCGAGAGCGAAATTTCCAAGTTCACGTGATTTCAAGTTTACGCGTTCGAAACTGGTTCATCGGAAGTTTCTAGGGTGACCGAGTCTATTTTCGGGGTCATTTTAATCATGTACACCCTTTTAAGAGGTGAAAATGGGGGTTGGAGGGGAAAAATTTACGATATTCGCCTGAATTAGAGTTTCGCGTTCAAAACTGGCTCCTCGGGATTTTCTGTTGTCGCTGAAGCTACTCTCCAACCTCCATTTTCACCCTTCAAAGGAGTGCATATGATCAAAATGAAAACGAAAATGGATCCAGAGACCCCAGAAACCCCCGACGAACCAGTTTTGAACGCGAAACTCTAATTCCGGAGAATATCGTAATTCCTCCCCCTCCAACCCCCTTTTCACACCTCAAAAGGGTGCATATGATAAAAATGACCCCAAAAATAGATTCAGCAATTCCAGAAACCCCGGATGAACCAGTTTTGGACTCGTAAACTTGAAACCACGTGAACTTCGAAATTTCACCTCCCGGTTCTTTGCTGCTTATTGCAATTTTAAAAAATTTTGAAGTTATATTTTGCAAATCCGTTTCCTTACGTTTGTCCGGAATTCGTTTACGAGTATTTTTAAAAAATAATTGCCTGATTTTGTTAATAATTGATGGCTCTAGACAATCCTGACCCACAGTGCATCGTACGGAACACTAATTTCGCAAGTCCGACTTGCATGTGGCCGTGTTTTTAATAAAAATAGCTGCATGAAACCATTTATTCCAGTCAATGTTTATTATTTTATTATCAGGTTCGTTCAGCAATATTCAAGAATATGCTTTTATAATACATTATCCTGTCCTTATTATTTAATAAAGAACTTTTTTATGTCCGATCAGCCAGTTAAATGGTGTTCACAAACTTCAGCTCATCAAAAATATGATACATAAAACTTGTATAATTTTATCTGCATTTTGTTTTATTCTTTCTCTCCTCGCCTCAATAGAGAGCAGATATCGTCTGGTTGTCCAGATGCTGAAACATCATTCATATTGCATGGTACTTGTTACATAACGCGATAATACTGCTATGAACATTATTGTATTTCTACAACTACTACTGCTGTCCTGACAACAGTACTCGGCATTTCAAGCGGTGACCCCTCATAGTAATAACCGAGATCGATAAAAAAAACTAACTTTGATGATCACCTGTGGCCAGACATAATACCATAACCTCTTTAAATGCAGAAAAAGAGGAAAAAGTTGGAAATTAAATAGTTTTTCAATACCAATTTTGGTATTTTTCTTGGAAAGCCAGGTAGATTTTATAAATATATACTCGTTGAATTAAAATTAATCAAACTTAAAATTAACAAATCTAGTAGCACTCAAATGAATTTTTAAAAATTAGTCGGGATGAAAATGTTTTTACTGTGTGCTAAATTAGGATTAATTTAGGATCTCCAACTGATGATATAAATATCGACATCGTATCTACGTGAAGGATAAATGGGTCTTAAAATATAAAGTCTTCTCTCATACCCTTTCCATCTGACACATTCATGTAATTGCAGAAAATTGCGAACCGATAATACTAACATTAAAATTGAAAAAAATCGGTCAAGTGCAAGTTGGACTGGCGCAATTAGTGTTCCGTAACGTAGTGGCTTTTAAAATAAAATAAATTCCTTACCTAGGCTAAGTTAATTAGGCCCTGACATCTTAAGATACAATATATATTTTCACGTTTTTTCTTAGTCAATAACACATGTATAATGGTTATATCATCTTACCTACCTAATAGCCAATAAATCAATCTAGCTAGAATATTTCAGAATTTTTTCAAAATTTTTTGATCAGTACTTTCCAAAATAGAGTGACGGGGCAAAGATTTTTGACCATTTCTTTTTGAACATCCCACTCGATGACCCGGTAATTTTTTTTCAGTTCCGATTTAACGTACCAAAACTAAGCCAGTCAAAATTTAACTTTCAAAATTACACGGCCCTGACTGGGCCATCAATTCCTATATTTGTGCCAAATTTCAACTTTATATGTTAAATAATTTCGGAAAAAAGCGAGTGTGGCCCAAGGACAGGCGGACACCGAAGTGATCTTATAAGGGTTCCGTACGGAGATATTGCCGATTAAAAGACCTGGTAACCTAGAAAGCCGAAGGTTCCAAATTCAAATCCCGGTCGATGTGAAAATTTTTAACCCTGCTCACATATTGCTGCGGTCTGGTGAAAGCCGATCTCTGAAGTTAAGTTGTACTGACCCTGGTTAGTAGTAGGATGGGTGACAGCTTAGGAAAGTTGGGTGCTGTTATTTATACAGGCAGTATTGATCGTAGAAATACAATAACGTTCGTGACAGAACTAGCGTGTTGTCTAACGGATTCAGTGAAATACAACTGCATATTCCAGCAGCACTTGGACGTCGTTGACGGCTTTCATGACACCTCCCTCTGTTTCCGTCATATAGAAGAAAGGGCTAGTCTCTATTAAGTACCAGAGGTGAACGAAAATAGATATAGATATACATATATATAGATATACATATATATATATATATATATATATATATATATATATATATATATATGTCGCGATGTCGCGCGACTTGATCTAGGGAATTTACCGAAACTCGCTGGGAACTCCTATTCTACTTGTTTCCGCCACGTCGCTAATTCGAGTAGTATTATTTTCAATTCAATTGTGTTATGCGGTTCTAATGCATATTTGATCAAAGTAACAAAGTGAATGTTTAAGTTTTTATTTTAAAATGAGTACACAAAAACGTAAAGACTTTACTTTAAAAGACAAACACGATATTATAAGGAAAATAGAAAATGGAGTTAAACAAAGTGATCTTTGCAAACAGTATTATTATTGATTTTTCTAAGCATTAGCGCCTAATTTAAATAGAAAAGTAGTGAAAAATGATATTAGATTTTGTTTACTGTTTGTGACGAGCTTCGGGTATAGCGAGCCATTTTTAGTGATTTTTTGGAGTTTGTTATAAACGGATTTCACTGTATATATATATATATATATATATATATATATATATATATATATATATATATATATATATATATATATATATATATATATATCTGACAATCCATGTATTAGTACATGTACTATCAAGTTCACTAAACTGGTCTAAGTTACATATTATTTTTAAATTCTAAAAACTATTAACATTCCTACTTCTCAAGATACTATTTCCTGCTATTATTTAACATTTTTTGATAAAAACGTTTTGTTGGCGCTATTTACCAAATATAACAGTGTTGAAAAAAAAACTTAACAAACGAAAGTTTTAACTTCCATTATTAATGTATTATATATGAGATGCATATTTGCAGAGTCTAAATTAGGTCTACTGCTGTATACAAAATTAGCAGAATAACCCTGCTGGTACTAAAAAAATTGGTCTCCCCTTATATACTTACCGAAAAAAAAAAAACAATATTATATATATATAAATATATATATATATATATATATATATATATATATATATATATATATATATATATATATATATATATATATATACACTAAATTTCATAATGAAACTTGAAAGTACATTTACTCTAATATTTAGGGAATGCTATATTTAATACCAGCTGTGTCCGCGGCTTCGCTCGCGTGGCTTGATTGACTATTATCATCACTCTTTATTCCTTATGTTACCTAACGTAACTACTCAGTATATATCACCACTACACCAAACACTTTATTTTTGCACTCGACGCGCGTTTCGCTAACCATGTTAGCTTCATCAGGAGCGATGATTGACTAACGTAATATCAATCAATCGATATATCATACCTGGCCAGAGAACATATGAATGAATTTAAAAAAAAACACATAAATCGGATAACTGGTTCTAGAGCGATAAGCGCACTAACAGATAGACGTTGCATTTTATATATATATATATATATTGCATTCTTCGCTACATGATATTGTTGCATATTTAAGGGTTTAGGCAACGTATTGCAAGAGAGCGCGCTAGCGGCAAACTTTTTTCCGACTTGATTCACTATGTTACCTATGCTACTCATTCCTTATGTTACCTAACATAATAAAATATATTCTAAAACATGGCCAGAGAACATATATGAATTAAAAAAATACGGATCACATAAAATTGGATAAGTGGTTCTCGAGTGATAAGCGCACTAAGGAACATACCGACAGACAGAGAGACGTTGCATTTTATATATTATAGAAGAATTCGTGACCTCTGAATTTTTTAAAAATAAAGTTCTTGACGGTATTTCACGTAAGTCCTAAATGTTATTTTTAACTGAGAAATATGGCATAAATAACAACCTTTGGAGGTCGTAGATGTGGGTATAATAAATAATTTCTTGTTTAAAAGAGGTACTGGTGGTTTCTAGATTGCTAGAACCAGGTACTTTTGCATCTACAACTCTCGGCGGTCCTCTACATATTGCTAACTATTATTTTTCTACAATTTTTTTAGTTATTTTAAAATAAAAGTAGGTACTAACCTGTTATCAATTGTTTCACCTTCAATTATTAAATAATCACCGATCGTGTCATTATTCGACCTTCTAATTCGAACTGACATGCTGTTATCAGTCGAAAACATCTCGATTCTAAATTTAGTTTAAGGTAATCACAACTAAGTAGTAACTCCACTTCTTAACTAGACGTAAACTGATTGAAATTGACTTTTATTCCTTACCATAAAATTGCAATAAAATATACTAATGAAGAAACGACAAGGGATTAAACGTAATTATCCTCATTTCGCATGTAGTTCTTGGGATTAAGCAGGTAGCTAAGGGATGAAATTGTAGTAACAACAGAAATAAAATCTCATTTAATCAGGTAGGTAGTAGATATGGGTAAAACCAAGAAAGTTAAACATTCAGTATAATGACCTGTCTAATTAGTTGGATTGACGATATTACTTATCAACAATAATTTATTTAAAATTAGGGTGGTACCAGATTATTCTCGTTGACTAGTGGATTTTAGTAGACTGTTTCACTATTATGATTGACAATAACCTATACTGCTAGATCCGCAGTCTTCAAACCACGATAACCGAATGTTACATGTGAATGTAATCTATAGCCAAATTATTTTAAGATTTTCATTGGTTGAGGTACCAAAAAATCATTGAGTGACTTTTCCTAAAGACAATACATAGATAGCCCTTAGGCCTTCTGAGGGTTCATTGTGCACCTGCCTCACTTTAGATTTGTGAAGGATAGCGGCTTTCTAGGGTCAATCCTCGTAATGTACTCGCGATTATTGTGATCCCAGGTGATTTTGCCTTGCTCGTGTGATTGCCAGATAGGGTATACTTAAGTGAAGAGCTGTATCTTCCTCTTCTAAGTACCATCGGCACTCTGAATTATCCTTAACGTCGATGCGAGTTACGTGTCTATTCAGGTGGCAGCGAATCTCTGTAATTATCTTAAGGCCTTTTCTATTTAATTTTTCAGCAGGGCCTTGGTATATTCAGAGTTAGGTACTTATGAGACTCTTAGATTGTTTCAAGCCAGGTGCATCATTCCAGTCTCTCATGATCTTTTCGTTCAGTAGATTGACGCACCGATAGTATTGAAAGGAATTAAATGCATTTTATCTTTTAAGAAAAAAAAAATGTTAATACAGGGTAATTCATTAGTTTTGAGACTAATTTTAGGCGTTTGGGTAAATGCTGAACAATTGACAGATATCAATGTTGTTTACGCTGAAGGTGTAACGGTACCTCTACTCTGATTTCAGCATCTGCGCATTTGATTATTCACATTGGAAATGTCATACAAGCTGGATTTACGAAAGTGCGTAGCTTCTTTGTTTGGACAACTGTCCACGAAGCAAATTCTTGAAGCGTTTGAAGATAAGCCAATATCTCGTGTCACCATATTTCGTGTTTTGCGTGATTGCCGTAAAGGTAAAGAACCAGAAAATAAAAAAAAATCCGGTCGGCCTGTTCTTAGCGGAAGAACAGCGAAAAATCTTCTGTCAAGCGCAAAAGACAAAGTTGACCAGTCGTAAAGAAAATCGTCGAGAAAATACGGTGTTTCGCAATCAACTTTGATTGCGTGTGACAAAATTTTGAAGACAAATAATGTGCAAGTTCGAAAACGTATAAAGGCACCGAAATACACCGCAAGACAGCTCGAAAAAATACCAAAATGTTGCCGTGCACTTCGTGTTAAGCATTCCACGCATGGGAAATTCATCGTTATGGATGATGAAAAATACTTCACATTTTCGAACAGTTCTCTCAGTGGAAATGATTCCTTCTAATACACTGACAATTATGAAGCAGCACCAGACGACGTCAAATACGCCGGCAAAATGAAATTTGAAGCAAAATTGTTGTATTTCATCGAAAGATATTTCAGCTTCATATTTCCAACCAAGCAGTGCAGTTAATTCTGATGTGTATATCAATAAATGCTTGACTAAATTGAAGTAGGTTATATATATATATATATATATATATATATATATATATATATATATATATATATATATATATGTATATATACAATATATACGCAACAAAATAATCTTGTGATCAGACTTTGTACGTTGCCATTATGCAAAAAAAAAGACAAGAATGGCTCAAAAGTCAAAAAATCGAATCTGTACCGTAAAATGACAATCCACCAGATGTTCCATAGGCATGACCAATTGAAAGATTTTGGGCAATACTTTTACGTAAAGTTTATGAAAATGGTTGGGAAGCACAGAACCACCGGCACAATAAAGAGGAAATTGAAAGAAATCGACGTTTCGCTTGTCCAACGCCCAATTCATAGCGTTCCAAACAAGCTGCGTAAAATCGAAGTTCATTCGCTGCAATGTAAATGTGCTATTTGATAGATTTTAAATAAATTTATACTACATAAGCAACTGAATTTGAAATGTTTTTCCTGGTTTCACTTATACACGCGCCTGAAATTAGTCTCAAGACTATTGAATCATCCCTTACATATTTAATTTTAGCATTTGACTATATGTATTTAAGCATTATATTATAAATAAATTTAATTTTATGAAATATCATATTAATTGAGTTCCCCTTACGGAATGATATAACAAAATCGTTATGCTATCACCTTTCTGATAAACTAAATTATTTAAAGAACTGAAGTATTTATTTGTTACGGCAGGGTGTCAATTATTTTATTTTTAAATTTGTATGCGAGTTAATAATTATTTATTAGAAATTATTATGAAAAACAAAAAAAACTGCAATATTTATATTCTATAATTTTACACATAATAAACAACAACTTAATGTCTAAAAAGATGAAAGTGTCTTCAAAAAGTACATTTCTGTACATTTCTCTCTTCATTTTCCACGAACGCGACAATCAAAGCGCAAGTTCGAAGACAGAAGTAAATTTTGCAACTTAACAAAGACCTGGATGAAGATCTAAAATTGCAGTAGCCAAGTAAAATTTAACGCTGAAAAACAGAACCATTTTCTTTTTGAAAATGTTGTGTTATATTGCCTAATATAATTAGGTCGAGACACTCACTTAGCTGATCATATAATTTGCTGGTTGTTAACGTTTCGGAACAAATATATCGTAATATAAGAATATTACAGGCAGAACAAATCAATCAATGGTTGTACTAGACATATTGAGAATATAAAATTATTAAATTAAAAATTATATAAATCTTATGCTATGCAAATCCTTACGTTTTAGAAATAATCGTAAAAATAGCGTACATAGACAGAAATGCTCAAAATTAAGGGACAACAAATTCCAAACGTCAAAAGGGAGTAAAACAAATACGAACATTGCCTATCTTGTGAAAAACTGGCAAGCCTGCAAGCATGTTAAAAAAAGATGAAAATATAATCAAGTTCTAGAGCGTGTGTTACGAATATACAGTATGTCAAGTAAGAATATGACCGCTCGTATTATTGAAAAAAATGTGTTTCGAGAAAATTTCTTGCCATTAAAGTAATCTTTGGTGTGCTAACAACGGCGCAATTACTTTAGTAAGTTGTTGATTCGCCTCCTGCATCAATAATCGCCTCCGCGTCTTCGAGGCTTGCTGTCGACGAGATTTTCTGCATATTCTGCAAATTTTTCGAATCTCGCGAGACAACTACTTCAAAGTCCTCAGAGTCTCTCCTCTGAGCTTTTTCTTTACAAGGGACCAAACGTTTTCAATAGTGTTGGCGTCCGGCGATTGTGGGGGCCACTCTAGAATCTTAACGTGGGCCCAGGCGAGCCGCTTCGCGACGTGATTTTCGATAGTCGAATGGTCTCATGGGACATATTCAAACCCGATTTTCTTAATTTTGCCGCTCCTTGACGCACCGTGAATTTCGGGTCCCGTGAAAACAAAGACACGATTTTACGTCTCGTTAAAATTATTTACCCATTTCTTCATAAACGATACCGACTTTTTAATATATTTAACGGCCGCGGCATGTGACATTTTAAGTCCCTTTGGATGGGAACAAAGAAAGACTGCCTCGAACCGACGCGCAAACAACTGACTCATTTTGGATTTTACGTGATTTCGACGAATCGACCAATACTTTTACTAAAATGCAAAGGCAAAGGTTCCCTCTACCGATTTTTTGTTAAATCGTTAGAATCGTATTTACCAAAAATGAATTATCGCGGACACGTACCTATTACGTGTTTTTTTCAGCTTAGTGACTTTTTATTTTGTCAGTTTTACAAAACAACTGGTTATATCGATAATTTTTAACCTCTACTAATTAAAATCATAATTCGAGTATAACATACCATATACAAAAATGGCTATAAACTACTCATATTCGGCTAGGGTTTTCTTAATACAGTGAAGTCCGTTTATAACGAAGTCCAAAAAATCACTAAAAATGGTTCGCTATATCTGAAATTCGTTACAAACAGTAAACAAAATCTAATATCATTTTTCACTACTTTTTTATTTAGATTAGGCGCTAATGCTGAGAGAAATGAATAATAATAATTATTAAATAAAAAAAAAAAAACGTTCAAAGGAAAATAAAACAAGTCACACAGTTATTGTTATGTATGTTGATACATATACGAGTATAAACGAAAACATTGAAATACATAGTTTATACAATAAAATCAGTAATTTTCGTTTTTACAATTTTACGTGAAAAAGAAATGGTGTTTATATAATTGTCAAGGTCACAAAAACTACTCCATTTATGTTCAGGAACTTCACGAGATTCCAAAAAATTGCGAGTTTCAGTCATTTTCTTAGCCATTTCTGAAATAGATGGAACATAAATATTATCTCCTTCTGCAAGCTCGTCTTCGTCGTCATTATCGCTTAAAATCTTTCCAGAAGTCACCGATGTCACAATTTGATCATCAGTTAATATTTCTCTCGTCATTAATTCATTATCAACACATACATATTCTTCAAAATTAAACTGATTAAACATCTTTTTAATCTTGATTTCCACTGGACTTTGTTGAATGTCAGCATCGTAAACAAATTCTAGACAATCAATAGGATCTTCTCGCTGTTTTTCAATCCACTGAGTCAACGGTAGCTCATGATCTGAGTCGTATCTACATTTCTTCCTTAAAAATCCAGCATGCTTAAACAGTTTGCAAGGGTTTCTCTACTGACTCTTTGCCAAGTCATATGGATAAAGTTTATAGCGTCCAAGAGTTACAGAAAAAATGTTACCTTTATCGATCGTCTCTAACATTTTCATTTCATCACCCTGATCCATAGGCTGGAGTTTTGCACTTGTCTTTGGAGGCATAAAAACCAATTTTATTTGCTATAGATCAACTTCAGGGTGTGCTGGATAGTTGTCAATCAAAAGTAATATTTTTCTGTTTGTGAATTTTAATTTTTTGCACCATTCGATTAGTTCGTTTTTAAAAATTTCTGATGTCATCCAGGCTTTACTGTTTGATTTGTACTTTACTGGTAAATTTTTGTTTTTGAAACACCTGGGACTGATGGACTTTTCTATCACCAACAATTTTTTTTTCTCTGTTCCAGACATATTTGCGGTTACCAACACAGTAATCCTTATTTTTGATAATTTTCCACCAGCACAATTCTCTCCGACAAACTTTAATGTCTTATTAGGCGTCATCTTGCAAAACAAATCCGTTTCATCCGCATTAAAAATGTCCACATATTTATAACTTTTTCGAATTTCCGGCCATACATTGGCCAACCACTGATCAACAGTCATATTCATTCCTGCAGTTTCTCCTACTATCTTACCCCCAATAATATTATGTCGTTTTTTAAATCGTTCAATCCAACTTCTAGAATAGTTAAACTCGGTGTTTTCTATTTTCCTTCCCAATTCACTAGCTTTCTCTTGTAAAGTATAGCCGGTAATAGGAACATGTTCATGTCGTTTTTTACTAAACCATTTAAGGAGTTCTTTATCGACTAAGTCATGTGTAGATTTTCTTACTTTTTTAAAACTAGTTTCTTTTATCATAGATTGATAAGATTTCTTGCCTCTTCTTCCATATGGTAGAAACCGTAGATTTAGTTAAATTCAACTGTTTACAAACATCACTTTGTTTAACTACATTTTCTGTTTTCCTTATAATATCGTGTTTGTCTTTTAAAGTAAAGGCTTTACGTTTTTGTGTACTCATTTTAAAATAAAAACATAAACATTCACTTTGCTACTTTGATGAAATATGCATTAGAACCGCATTGAAAATAATACTGCTCGAACTAGCGAAGTGGTGGAAACAAGTAGTAGTTCCCAGCGAGTTTCGGTGAATTCCCTAGATCAAGTCGCGCGACATCAAACACAGGGAGTGGCAAGTTCGTTATAAACGGACACAAAACATCCAGATTTGGTTCGCTTTATCCGGAAGTTCGTTATAACCGATAAAAATTTGCATTGGTCTTATGGAAGTTTTTTCGTGCATCATCAAATAGTTCGTTTTAACCGGAAATTCGCAATAAACGGGTTCGTTATAAGCAGACTTCACTGTACTAAAAAATATTTATTTCTTGTAATTGAGACCATTTTTTGCAGAAACTTAAAATAATGTATTCTTTCGCTGCCTTGATCCGTTAATATTCCGTTCTTATAAAAATATGGTTTTTACTACCAATAAAATAACATACGATAGACGAATGAATTCAATCGTCTATGATACTATCAACTTATTCAAAATAACAACAGTCAATATAAAACAAAGTTAAATTCGAAACTTATCTATAATTTTCTAAACTAAAATTTTACATTTTTCATGGTCAAGATAACTTATCTAGGAAAATTTTTATACGTTTTTAACTCATTTACCAACATTTTCTGAACGATAAAACACATAAATTTAAATCAAGTTTTACAGCTATACATACATAAGTAGAAATTTTTTTCGTGTATTATTATTAAACCATTTAAAATAAAATTATAAATATGTTTCAATTTCTTTAGTCCTTAATTTAAAAAAAAATTGTTAACAAAGTTATGGTTACAGTGGCGCCGGCGCTAGAGGAATTCGTCCTTTTTGTGTCTAGAACGAATTCCAAGGCTCTGCATGTTTACATTAAAAATGGATCACATATCTATGCTGGCCTAAGAAGTGGCTGAGTGGATAGTATGCGAATGGATCGGCCAAATGTATAAGTCTTGTCATACTTCCTACATTTAAAACAAATTACGGGTTTTCTCAATGTCATTAAAAATCCAATGTAATGAAGTGTTTAATTAACAGTTGAATATTGTCTAAATTTGTACTTTAAAAGTTATATATAACCATATATAACCTGCTTTTAAAATTAACAAATATAAGTGGCAACACGGGCACACATTCCAACAGATTTTACGACCAGACAATGTGTGATCATTCCGATTTTTAACTGCGTTGTATGGGAGCCGGATAAGATAATTTTTACCTAAGGCAGCGTTTGAATTTTGTCCAGTGTTTTCTACTTGTTCTTATCGCATTTAATGGATTATTAATTTGCCGAGAAACCATGTTATGAATGGCATACCCTGTCTGCTCTTTTTCTGGGTCTAGAAGAAATTCGCTGATTCGAAATTCAAATAGTACAAAACCGCTTGTTATTTTAAAAACATATAGCATTTGTAAGTTTTAAATTATATTTAAGGTAAGCTAATTATACATCGATAATCTCTAATCTTTATCTTTTAATGTAAAAATAATGTGGTAGTCTCCAGTTCTCATCCAATGAAGTCTTAAAATATTTAAAAATTTATGTCTAAAATGTTTTCGCTTTATTATACGCACTTTCCTATATTCGGTGACGAAAAATGGGCTTTTTATACTTTCGAATACGAAATACGTCAAGACTTATACTGTTATTAAAATTCGCTTCTAAAATGAGTAGTGAAAAAAACCACTTTCTTTAAAACGTTTAACAAATCAGTGGAAAAACCACTAAATTAAACGGGTATTCCGATTTACCGGTAACTGGAAAGTCCTTTATAATTTACAATTGCGTCATAGTGGTAATTATGTAGATCGGAGAGAAATACAAGGAAAGGAAGGTCGACTTATTTACGTGGAAGACAATGAAGGTAGCGGCGAGGCGCATGGTGAGATCTAGTGTTGTTATCAAGGTCAAATTTTAAACAAAAAAATTAAAAATTTTCTTATTCTGAAACTTAATATTACATATTACTCCCAAAAATACTCTTACAAACTTTCACGACGCCCTCTATAAACATTAACAATTTTTGGGTGAAATTATTTATAGGTTATGTTACTCAGTTGTTATACAGTTATTATGTGTATCGAGAAAATAGGATTGCTGTTATAGCTTTATTTAAGTACGGTATGGAAAATGCGACATTTTTAAGACCTTAAAACCGTTATGGGGGGGGGGGGGCATAAAAGACAGGCAACGTTCAGGAAAACCAAGGACAGTTCGAACGCCACAAGCTGTCAAAGCTGTAAAAGCGCGAATTGACCGAAATTCTCTCTGCAAAAAAAACAAAAATTATCTCGTGAGATGAAAACTTAGAAAAATTCTATGTCTCGTATTATTAAAGACGACTTGGCGCTTACACTGGTCATTTAACGGATGATTTAAAGCGAAAAAGGTGGCAAAAATCTAAAAGTCTGTTGGAGGAATACACTAATGACAAAGAGAAAAATTTTGTTTACCGACGAAAAAATTTTCACTGTGGAACAATCTTTCAATAAGCAAAATGATAAGATTTATGCCAGATCTTCTTAGGAAGCGTCTGAACTTATTCCAAAGTTCAGACGGGTCATCATTCAGCATTATCTTAGTTGGGAATGTGGAATCTTTGGCCCAATGATACTACTCAGTATATATCACCACTACACCAAACACTTTATTTTTGCACTCGACGCGCGTTTCGCTAACCATGTTAGCTTCATCAGGAGGGATGATTGACAGTCAATCATCGCTCCTGATGAAGCTAACATGGTTAGCGAAACGCGCGTCGAGTGCAAAAATAAAGTGTTTGGTGTAGTGGTGATATATATTCAGCATTAGTTATAGTTTGGTGAGGAGTCAGCTTTAATGTAGTTACCAATATTCAATTTCGTGAAAAAGGTGTGAAAACTTCGGCTACAATATATCAAGACACTATTTTAAAGAATGTTGTGAAACCACTAAACCATACTCTTTTCAATAATAAGCATTGGGTCTTTCAGCAAGATTCTGGGCCAGGACACAAAGCTAAAAGAACACAAGCATGACTTCAACAAAGTATGCATTCATTTATTACTACAGATGATTGGCCTTCTGCAAGTCCTGATCTAAATCCTTTAGATTATAAAATATGATCCCTCTTAAAGGGTATGGGTTGCTCTAAAAGACATGCCAATCTTAACTCTTTAAAACGAGCTTTAACAAAAGCGGTGGACAATTTTCCGTTAGACCAAGTGCGTGCTGCCCTAGAAGAATGGCCTAATCATTTGAAGGCTTGTGTAAGCAAGGCATTTTGAGTAAATGTTAAATTAATTTTGTCATTATGAATATATGAATTAATTCCATAATAATTTATTTTAATTTTCATAGAAATTAAATGTTTAGACGTTTTCATTAGAACAGTATTTATGGGAGTACTAGGTATATCAATGAAGATATAGGAAACGGAGTCCTTGGAATTGATATATCTAAAAATAATGTTATTTTTTTCATTATTTTCAATGTTACCAAAAGAAGCATATAGACGGAAACGAGAGGTGTCAGTCTTAAATGTCCCCGACGTTCTTCCTTAGCTCAGTGGCTAAGATCTCACTATAAAGTACCTTCGATTTAAAATATCGAGTTGCAATTTTTTTATTTGTCTAGCACACGTGCTGCAGGGAAGTCCCTAAAGCGCTACAGGAGCGACACGTGTGCGGAAAAACCGATTCACTTGTTCTTGAATCGCTGTAAAATGTACTCAATAGGAAACACAGTCCTGGGCAAATTATTCCAAAGGGATGATATTCTCCATATAAAAGACTGCTTGAAAAGCTTTGTACGAGGGGTAACAAGCTGAACCTCATACGGATGTGAATTATCAGCGCGACGTGTATTTCTAACATGCACCGCTCTGGGAGGAATTAAGTGGGCCACATCCTTCGAACACTTTCCATGAAAATACTTGTAGAATAGGCTCAAGTCGCCAACCGTTCTTCGATGTTCCAGGGAATCAAGGCTGCTGGTCAGTTCCGGGTCTCTGAATAGAGTCCAACAAATGCAATGTATGTTTGGGAGCGGAGCCCCAAACATGGGAGCAGTATTTCATAGTTGGTCGAATTTGAGCTTTGTACAGAATTAACAGTTGTTGTGGAGTGTAAAGCTTTCTGGTTCGAAATAATATTGTCAACTTTTGAGAAGCTCTCTTTGCTATCCCTGCGACATGTTCATGCCAGGACATATTTGCTCTCAAATTAACACCCAACAAATTGAGTAACAATGTTAGAGGAATGGAGTGCCTTGCCATAACTATGTCGGGTTCAGCAACGTTAACTTTTTTAGAAAAGACTGCCGCCTAGGTTTTTGTAGCGTTAAATTCCACTTAGTTACTGTCATCCCTAGATAAAATTTCTTCCAGGTCTTTGTTAAGTTGAATTTAATTGTTCTTAATGAGTCTCCATCGAAAAATTGTTTAGATAAGCCTCTTTGGTGAAAACGCAAATTAAAAACCAATTAGAACAAATTTCCAAGTTTTGCATGATAATCCTTTTGAGGCGACTTCTGAGAATTCCAGTTGAAGTAAGAACTCATTTCAAGTTTCTAGGGATTATGGAAATTCCTAGTGACATGTTACGATAAAAACTACGCTATAAATACCATTGCCGTTTTGGAAATTAACCATTCGCAAACAGTAGTTTGTCATTGTTACAGGCTCAATTGTTTTGTGAAAATGCCAAAAACGAAAGAAGTTTCCATTGAAAATCGGGCTTTGATAATTGCGAGACATCAAAATGGTCATTCGAGTCGACAAATCGCGAGTGATATGTGGATGTAAAAGAGAACGGTGGACTACATCGTAAAAAAAAAATTCTGCGGGACATGGAATTCTCAACCAAAAAAGTTCGGGAAAGCTCCGAAAAACGACTCTCGCTGAAGACAGAGCTATAACAATGCTCCAGCAGACGTAACCATCGCCTAACTGCACCACGTCACAAGTAAACCTGGAGCGGCCCATCCCCATCAGCGTGACAACCGTGAAGAACAGGTTAGCAGAAGGTGGACTACACGAGAGAGTTGCAGTGAGGAAACCACTTCTTAGGCAAGGGAATAAAAGTAAACGATTAGAATGGGCCCGAGAACATGAAAATTGGACATCAGAGTAATGGAATCTCGTCCTTTGGAGCGACGAATCTAAATTCGAAATTTTCGGTTCAAATCGACGAGTTTACGTGCCGCGGTCAGCTGGAGAGAGGATGTTGGAAGCCTGTCAGTTGCCTACAGTAAACATGGTGGAGGCTCAGTAATGAATTGGGGTTGTTTTGGCAATGGCAAAGTTGGAAAAATCTTTAGGATAGAAGGAATCATGCGAAAAGAACAGTATCAAGAAATTTTGCTACCTCAAATGCTTTCTTCTGGAAGAGATATTTTTCAGAGGAAATTTATTTTTCAGCATGACAACGACCCTAAACATTCTGCTGAACGAATTAGAGAACTTTTGGACGAATGGAAATCCGATGACGTCCTGGAAATGATGACTTGGCCTCCACAATCACCCGACTTGAACCCCATCGAATTGCTGTGGGGGCCATTAGACAGGTATGTTCGAAAAGTCAATCTAACATCAGAAAACTACTTGTGGGAACTTTTACAAGCAGAATGGGTTAAAATAACCGAAGAAACTCTGAAGCAACTACTGGACAGAATGCCGAAACTCTCTAAAGCGGTAATTAAAAACAAAGGAGGTCACATAGATGAGAAAAATCCTGGAAAATCATGAATATTTTTCTGATTTTTTAGACTGTAAATAATGTGAAAATAAATAATAATTCATTAAAATTTAAAAAATATGTATTATCTGGGTTTTTGTTGTCTTGGGACTGAAATTACTAGTTGGGCGAATACTTTCTGACGGTAGTGTATATTAACGTGAAATTCTGATGATGTTTACCTATTATTAATTAATTTGTTTCGTCGACTGGGCATTCTCACCTGTTTTGTTACCCTTTCGTCGACTGAGACCGTTGACCATTTGAAACCGTTCCCTTTTTGTCGACTCATCGAATTAAAGCTACCAAGTAAAGCTGTAGGTGGCCTTCAACCCTCTACAGGTAGTTTTACCTAGGTATTTATCTTCATACAATATAAGGGTGCGGCCGGTTGGATTATCGTAGGCGTTCAGGTTAAGGTTTGAGAGTTCTAAGTCTGTAGAAAGTGTGAAGGAAAGAAATAATTTTGCTCTAGAGATTTTTTTAAGAAATAATTAATTTTTTCCCTTAATATAGATTTCCATAACAGATTAAAGAGGTTTAGTGGATCGACGAAAGGGGAATTGTTAATGATACCGATGTATAGGTTAAAAGGCCAGTCGACAAAACGGGAATTTCTCTTAAAGTCGACAAAACGGGAATCGACAAAACGATATTAAATCGGTGAAACATAGTGTAGTGTTATAAAATCCAGTTAGCAAGTGGTAAAATTTTATCGCAGTTCGGTCAAAATAACTAGTCAACTAATATAAACTTTTAAAGTAAAAGCAGACTATATTTATTAAAATTTCTAACAAAAATACTACGATTCGATGTCAGATTTATACTGTATCTTAAATATAATGTCTATATTTCAATATAGAACTAATAATAGTTAAAAAAAGAAAAAAAAACACAACAAAAGTAAATGCTACATCCTCGCCACGTATAAATTTCTTATTTTTTTTATGATTTTCAATTAGTATTAGTTTCGAGTGTTTTTATTACATAAATGATCATACGATTTTTCACGTCTTTTGAGATTCTCGTTAAAGGCTTACGCCACCTAGGCGCTCAGAAAAATAGGCATAAAATTATTTTTTTGACGCAACTATTGCATATATTATAATAAAATTTTTATTTTTTACAAATACATTATAGTTTTAACAACAAATTAAAAAAAATGTAGTAGTGACAGCCGTTCAAAAATAAACTCGGATTTTTCACAAAAATTTTGAGCTTTAAAAATTAATAAAAAATGAACGGTATGTCAACTTCAAGATAATTTTTAAATAATTATAAAGAATATGTAGTATAAATTTTACCAAAATCGGTTAAGTAGATCTCGAAATATGTTGTCCACCAATTTGAAAACAGTAGTTTGGAGAAAAACGCAAAAGAAAAAAAGTACCGCGTCCGCGTCTAAAAGTCTATAATTTTTTTTATATCACCTGCAATCTGCAATTCCATTTTGTAAAGCTTGAAATGTTTTTAAAAGTATAAATAATAAATCTAACCAAAAAAATAAAAATATATTTTTTGAAAATTTCAAAGTAGCATAACCCCTTAAGTAGAAATTAAAATTATCAAAATTTCCCGCCGTATTTCAAATATTCCTAATGGGCAAGGGTACATTATTTCTTCCATTATTCATTGGTATCTTAAGAATTCATTTGTTCTTAAAATATGATTTCATAGAAGGTTATCATACATATTTGTTTTTGTTTAAATTGGCTTTAATGTCTTATTTCGGTCCTAAATTGTCGATAACTGTGACATATTAGAATAAATAAGAATAAAATGATGTTAAGAAGAAACAATCGAAAAAACCAGGAGAAAAAATCTTCGGAGTTATCACTTTACATGAAAAAGATAATAAACGAAAGTAATACGTAATTAATAGTTAATACACAAAATAGAATACGTAAACATACAAAATTAAGCAAAATTTTGAAATCGGCCCGTCGCGTTCGCTCACTTAACTTGCTTACTTTTTGCAAGTGTACTATCTGACAGGAGTGGTGCCAAACAATAAAATTAAAATAAAAGAACGATACGCGAATGTATGAGAAGGCGAAAAGAGACTTGAAATGCAATGTGAAAGACTGGGTTTGTCACATATATATATATATATATATATATATATATATATATATATATATATATATATATATATATATATATATATATATATATATGTGAAGTAAACAACAACAAACAAGTAAACAAATGAATTCTCGCAATTTAACGCAATATTAGGCGCAAAGCACCTTCCACACTGTTAATTTTCGAATGCCTTTGTTTAATGTAGTCATAATTAGTAAATTAGCAAAGCTTATTAGATAAATGTTTGCAACAAAAAAAGAAATAGCTTATAAAGAATTTCTGAAATGCCTTGAAGTAGTACAAATATAAACCTAAAGTTAAACTGAAAGTTAAACTACAGTGCAGTGATACCAAATAGTGTTACCAGGTTACTAGAGCACAGTAGAAATGACCAACAAGAAAACGAAAGTATCTCAGATTAAATGCAATTAATGCAAGATAAACGTTACAAAAACAGAAGAGTCTCCAATAGCATGGCAGGTGTTAATGATGGTATCAAGATTGTATGAAACTAACTAGTAAGGAATACGACGTATATCGAAAAAACAGGCTAAATGAGGAAATATTATATTTGATCCTCAAAATAAGTTCAACTGATACTGACTCAGAGCTAGAAGGTGCTGACGTGCTCACAGCGACACAGAATAGGTTTGTAGTCCAAAACGTAATGAAAGAAAAAGCTTTTAGTTCAAGCAATAATAAGTTCGAGGCTACATTAAAAAAAATTACATTAAATTCAATAGTAATATTATGGATGATTGGCAGAAGACAATAAGGGATCTTCAAAACAAAAATAAAAAAACTCAAGAAAGAGCAGAATATAGTTAAGAGAAAAAGAGATAATTTGGAAAGAGAAACTGTCACAATTAAACTAAAACCTTGTAAGCAAGAGAAAAGTAGCAATCTTATTGCGGTTGGCTTCAGTTCACGCCAATTCTGGTTAAATTTAAGGATATAGAAACTAAGAGGAATATTTTGAAATTAAGAAAAAAAGAGGACTAAATTAGACACTAAAGAATGTGGTATACATAAACGAAGTATCTACATAAATGAAGATCTACCTAAATCAATTAGGAAACTATTTAAAGAAGTTCGTGAACTAAAAAAAATATGGTTTTTGGTTTGTATGGCGACAGGATGAAAGCCAAGAACTTATAGAAATATTTAGAAGGCACAGGCAGATAATATTATTAAAAGTTATCAAATATTTATTTTTAATTTGTATTATTCTATATATTTTTAATTGTTATTAGTACAATCTACAACATTATTAGCTTAAAAAACATAATAATAGGATATATTAATATCTGTTCTTTGTTTTCATCCTATGATAAAATTAAATCATTAATTAATGAGAAAAAGATAGTTTTTCTGGCTATAACAGAATATTGGTGACCGTCTTGATGACTGTTTTTTTAGTCTTGATAGAGATAATGGGCGGGAAGAAGATAGGCTAGGACTGCACATTAGGCAGTGCCTATAATCGGTGTTTATGGAAGAATGGTCGCATTGTGTGGATGCTCTTCAACAGCTGTGGGTCAAGGTTAGGTTGGGTGGTGGTATTTTATCGTTGGCAGTTATACAGATCGCCAAACCCAAATACACGCCAAGCTTTAGACATAATGGAGAAGCCAATTTCTGCTGTCTTGCCTAGAGTGAATGAGGTAATGACAAGGGAAATCTTCTTCCTTCTCAGCCTGTGTTCATCCACTCCTGAATGTAGGTCTCTTCCAAAACCTTCCATGCCCTTCTATCCCTTACAACTTGTGTCCAGTTCTTTCCTGCAATCCTTTGGATGTCATCTCGCCATCGCTTTTGTGGCCCTCCCACACTTCTCTTGGTCTCCATGTTAACAATCGATTAGTCCATCTATTCGGATCTTGCCTCGCAATGTGGCCCGCCCATTACCACTTAGCCAATACATCCGGTACTTTTGTCCTTTGTCGGATATTTTGGTTTCTGATTCGGTCTACTTTTGTCCTTTCTCGGATATTTTGGTTTCTGATTCGGTCTCTAAGGCTTATTTCAAGCATGGCTCTTTCCATTGCTCTTTGAGTGATTTAATACCGTAGTTTCTAGACCATAAGTGAGAACAGGCATTATACAACTATTAATGACTTTCCTTTTAAGATTTATCGGGATAACTGGTGACTTCGTTATACGTGCCAGTTTACCGAATGCTGCCATCCAAGACTTGTTCGTCTGGAGATTTCCGCATCTTAGTTCTCTTTTCCCAATTATATAAGGGAGATAGTAATCTGAATATATATATAAGGGAGATAGTAATCTGAATTTATTGGAATCTACTCCAACTATGGACCTCTTGGTCGAGATGCTTGATACTTTTGGCCCTGAGCACCCTTGGTGGATAATCCTTCACACATCAAAGGGTCTGGATATCCCTGCTCGAGATGATAGCAATTTTTAATCTCAATATCATTGGTGTAGTAATGCATGTTGCTATGCATGATGTTTCGGACCATCAACTCATTTATAGCACTTTGAAAATTAAGGTAGGTTTTTAATTTAATTTAAAACTTACAGCTATTTGGGTGAATTAAATCAGGAAGAGTTTGATGCGGACATGCGTAGACTAATTGCCAGCAAACTTTTTACAAGAACAACATCGATTGTAAAGTTGAAATTTTAACAGAGAATATACTCAATATCGTCCCGACTCGCGTTGTTAAACCTAGGTCACCTAGGTGTAATGACGTTTTTAAAAAAATGAAAATAGAGCGAAATAAACTTTTTACGAAATGACTGGGTGGCATATAAAAAAAATGAGGAGCCTTGTTACCTCTCCTATAAATGAGGCTGAGAAAAATTATTTAGAGTATATAGTATACATGCAGCTACAAATAACAAAGAAACCTGGACCGCTATAAGAAGCCTATATGTCTGCACAGTAAGGGCAAATCCTTTTCACGATTATTTGTGCAGACGAGACGAGATCAACTGGTATTTTTTAGTCTGTAGAGTAGTTCCTGGGTTGTTACAGAGATCCTGATACTACATAATATTATCTGAATAATAAAGTAATCGATAATATCGACTCATTTAACACTAAGTTATCCAAGTGGACGACGTGCGCGGCCTCGATCTGCTGAAGTCTAACGCTGTTGGGTCCCATAAGATTACTTTGCAAATGGTACAATTGTGTGGTGATTATCTATCTATCTAGCTAGCTGAGCCTTCTTCCATCTAGTGTCGGACATAGACCTCCCCTTCCTTTTTCCATCCCTCTCGATTCTGTGTCTTTCTGATCCATCCTAAACCAGCCGCTCTTTTCAGGTCATCTTTCCATCTTGTTTGGAGCCTTCCTCCGGATCTTTGTCCCAACCATGGACTCCATTTTTGTATTCTTTTATTCCATCTCTCATCTTGTTGTTTGATCGTGTGACCTGTCCATCTCTATTTCAAACCTGCTACCTGTTCTCTTATATCTATCACCTTGGTCTTTCGTCTTATACTTTGGTCTCTGATTCTGTTTTGTAATTTTATATTCAGCATCTGGCGTTCCATTGCTCTCTGTATTTTACTCAGTTGGTCCATCATCTTCTTAGTCAAGGTCTATGTCTGCGTAGGTGAGAACCGGTAGAATTCAATGATCGAATACCATCTTTCTTAGTTTCATAAGAATTCTTTGTTGGTTAGTATTTTCCTTGGTTTGCCAAATGCTGCCCATGCCAGTCTGATTCTTCCCTGTACCAGGTGTACAAGTATGAAATGCGGATTTCAGACAACAGATGGTGCACCAATGCAGTTTGTGCTATAAAGATTTGACACTGCGCCATTTTGTTGTGTCATCAACAGGTGTCAGACGCGCACGAGTGATAAATTGGAAAAGTGTGTGCATAGTGTTGTGTTCAATATGTCGAAATTTATACCGAACAAAGAGCATTCGCGGACAGCATTAATTTTTTGTTTTCATTTGAAGAAAACTGCTGTTGAATCATACCGATTACTTCGAGAAGCTTATGGTGAACATGCACCAGCGCAAGATACGTGTGAACGATGGTTTCGGCGTTTCAAAAGTGGTGACTTCGATGTTGCAGGCGTGGAAAACCGCCTAAAAAATACGAAGATGTGCAAGTATTGTTGGATGAAGATGATTGGCAACCACAAAAACAACTCGCCGAGCAATTAGGCGTTAGTCAACAAGCTGTTTCCAACCGGCTACGAGAGATGGGAAAGATTCAGAAGACCGGTAGATGGGTACCACACGAGTTGAACGACAGGCAAATGGAAAAGTGCAAAAACACGTGTGACATTTTGCTCACTCGGTACAAAAGGAAGTCGTTTTTACCTCGTTTAGTTACAGGGGATGAAAAGTGGATTTATTTTGAGAATTCCAAGCGCAAAAAATCATGGGTAGACCCAGGCGCACCATCCACATCGACCGCAAGACCGAATCGCTTTGGCAGAAAGACGATGCTCTGTGTTTGATGGGACCAGATGGGCGTGGTTTATTATGAGCTGTTAAAACGTGGGGAAAGGGTTAATACTAAACGTTACCAACAACAATTGACCGGTTTGAACCGTTCGCTGCTTGAAAAAAGGCTAGAATACCGAAAGAGGCAACACAAAGTCATTCTTCTTCATGACAGTGCTCCATCACATACGGCAAAACCAGTTCGCGACATGTTGGAAGCACTCAGCTGGGAAGTTCTACCCCATGCGGTTTACTCACCAGACTTGGCTCCTTCCGATTACCACTTGTTTGCATCGATGGGTCATGCACTTGCTGAGCAGTGCTTTGGTTCGTACGAAGATGTGAAAAATGACTCGATGAATGGTTCGCAGCAAAAGGGGAAGATTTTACTGGCGTGGTATTCACAAATTGCCCGAAAGATGGGAAAAAAAATGTATAACAAGCGATGAAGCATACTTTGAATAAAGCAATTTTTATCATCCTTCCGAATTTAACATGTTTTTTTAGAAAAAAATCCGCATTTCATACCGCATACACCTGGTACTTCTGCTATTTAATTTGCTTTTCCACACTTTGATAGTGGTGATTATATTGTACTTTATATCATACAAATTTTCGATTCATGTATTTCCGAAAAATACTTTCCTAAGTTCTGGAAAGGTACTTTAACCTGACTCCTACCTAAAACAACATATCTAAAATTTTTGAAAAAATAATATATGTTAACAGGGTCCAATTTTTATTAAATAATAACTTCTTATATAAATATCGGTTTCGTAAGACACACATCACAATAACTGTCCTGGCAAGTAGGTCAGACGAGATAATATGGGCAGATGATCATGGTAAGTTGGCAACTTTCATCCTTTTAGATTTTAGCAACGATACTATAGGGCATTGTCTGATTGATGTGAAACTTCACTCTTGCTGTTGCAGCATGAAGCAATTGCGTTTTTACAAAATTATTTGGTAGACTGGAGGCAATTTGTCAAATTACGACGATTTGGTTTCGCAGCCCATGACCGTAAACAGTGGTGTACTACAGGATTCTATACTGGGGCCGTTATTTATTGTGGTATATACCATGGAGTAAATTTGTTGATATTAATTGCTCAATTCATTAATTCGCTGATGCTACACAAGTTTATGCCACTTACAGCAGGGACAATGCTGAGCAAGTGTTTGATAATTTAAATATTACACCTCAAAATATATTCGTTCATATTCTGTTAAGTATTTTAGGCTGAATTTATCAAAGTCAGCAGTACTCAATTTTGGATGGTGTTCGCATCCATCCGAGCCAAACTGTGAAAAGTCTTGGGTTTATCGATGATATCGAATTGCGTTTCAGACGTCATGTAAATTTTACAGTTCAGATGGTATTCCCAGCTCTGAAAAGTTTGTACCGGAGCAAACATATTTTTAATAGAGATTTGAGAAAAAAAACTGTGTGAGATATTAATGTTGAGTCAAGCCAGTTATGCAGGTGTGGTTTTTGGGTCCTGTTTTGACATATGTTGAAGTTCCAGAATCCAAAAAATTCAGAATTCCTGGGTTATATTACCTTGTGGCTTGCGAAGGAGGGATCGTGTATCTTCTTACTTATGTACTGGATATCGTTATCAAGGTTTCTGAACTTGAGGAATTCAAAAATTATGTTATTTTTTCATTATTTTCAATTTTAACACAAGAGGGGGTAAAAAGGGTGGAGGTGGCTAAATATTGTAGTACAATTTCAATAGTATTTGACAAATTTTAGGCTTATTATTTATAGTAAAATATATAAGGGGGTAATGGGGTGGAGTAATTTTCCATTTTTTCATTTTAATTATAATCATTTGTAACAAAATATATGGGTGTCAAAGGGATGGAAAAACGAGATAGAAGAGGGACTTCATATTCGTCTTGTTATAGATCTTTTTTAAAGTTCTTACAGTCAAGTCGACATTTTTAGTGTTCCGTACGGAACACTTATAAGATCACTTCGGTGTCTGTCCGTCTGTCACACCCGATTTTCTCCGAAACTATTCGTCATAGAAAGTTGAAATTTGGTAGTAATATAGGAATTGATGGCCTCATCAGAGCCATGAAGTTTTGAAAGTTAAATTTTGACTTAAGGGGTTAGTTTTGGGGGGTGAAATCGGAAGTGAAAAAAAAATTTTTTTACTAGGTCATCGAGTGTGGTGTCAAATGAAAGCTTGTGAAAACACGAGTAATATATATATATATATATATATATATATATATATATATATATATATATATATATATATATATATAATGTAATACTTGCGCACACTTTTCTTCGTATTACTTTTAAAAAATCGTGAAAAATCGCTGTCCCCTACCTTATCTCGAAAAGTACTGATCAAAAAATTTTGAAAAAATCCTGGAATATTCTCCACGGGGTATAACTAGATTGAACGAAAATTATCATTACCTTTAATAATTTATCTGGTATAGAATAAAACCAAAATTTCAAGGTCACCAGTTTTCAGTAAAGATTGGAAACAAACTTTGTTGAAAACTCATTTGGGGTGTGTTTTATACCACCACCACCCTACCAAAATTTTTTATTTTAAAAACAATCAACGTACGGAACAGTAATTGTGCAAGTTCAACTTGCACTTGGCCGGTTTTTTTCATTATTTTCATTCTTAACGTAATAAGAAATTGAAAAGGGTGGTGGCATTACATCGTATGAAACGATTTGCACTTATCTTCCGGCTAATGATTTGAAGTGGAGGAATACAATCAAGAAACAATTGGTGAGCGAAAACACAGCGAGAAATGACTCGCGTGAGCAGAGGAAAACATCGATTGAGACTGAAGCACTGTAATTTTATTCGATGAAGCTTAATTTTGGGACTAAATTATTACCCCACGCACCTGGTCAATTTCCACTAACCGACTAGTTCAGCGCACCGTGAAACACTCTCTGAAGATCCAAGTTTGGGGATGGTTTTTGGGAAAAAGGTTTTGGGAGACTTTTCATCTTTACCTACCATTTGAACGCTGAAAAAATTATCTAGATTTACAAGAAGGCATTAGTATTGTCTGTCGAACGGCGATTTGTCGATAAAAATAAAGAGTGAACTCTTTAAAAGGATAACGATTCCAAACATCGGCATCGGAGTTAAAGCTGTAGCCGTGTCCGAATCCGGTATCGTCACGCTAGATCGGCCATTGTGGTGGCCTGATGCAAACCCAATCGAGAACGTGTGATCATTCATCAAGCAGAAGCTTTGCAGTAAAAAAGTTTTGTTTGGAGATTTTTGCCCTAAAAATATGTAGAAAATTTCGTCGAAAGTATACCCTGAAGATGCCAGGCGATCATCGACGCTGATAGGAACTAGAAGAACTATTGAATCATTAGCATTTTAATGGCAATCCTTTACTGTCAAATGATGCAAAAAGCTTTTAAATAAATACATTTTTTAATAAACAATGCGTGACACGTTTTTACTTGACCGACTGCATATATAACACGTAGGCTGAAAAGTTTTTGGTCTAGCTACTTAAAACACATTTTTATTGCAAAATTCGACTTTATTCATCAACATAGTCTCCTTCAAGAGCGATACAATTAGCCCAACGCTTTTCTAACATTTCTATACCTTTCTTGTACAAGGATTTGTCTTTGTCTTCAAAATAGGCCTCAGTTTCGGCGATAACTTCTTCACTGGACCCAAATCTCTTTTCCGTGAGCATTTTTTTGAGGTCTGCGGATAGATAATAGTCGCTGGATGCCAAATCCAGAGGTGGAGGAGGAAGCAATTCGAACTTCAATTCATGCAATTTTGCCATCGTAACCATTGACTTATGACACGGAGCTTTGTCTTGATGAAAGAGCGCTTTTTCTTGTTGATTTGAGGCCGTTTCTTTGCCATTTCTGCCTTCAAACGTACCAATAACCTTATATAATATTCGCTATTGATGGTCTTTCCCTTCTCAGCACAATCAATGAAAGTTATTCCATGTGCATCCCAAAATCACGAGGCCAAAACCTTCCCAGACGAGTGTTGTGTCTTTGGTCGTTTCGGGCGGCTTTCACTGGCTGCTGTCCACTCAGCTGACTGCCGATTTGATTCCGGTGTGTAGTGGTGATCCATGTTTCATCCTTTGTTACATGTCGCATGAACCTTTTTTACTGCGTTTAAACAGGTCCAAATAGCGCTCAGAATCATCAACAAGTTATTGTTTTTGGTCCACTGAGAGCCAACGCAGTACTCATTTCGAACAGAGCTTTTTCATGCCCAAATATTCATACAAAATATGACCAACATGTTCTTTTGTTATCTTTAGGGTGTCAGCTATCTCACGCAATTTCACTTTACGGTTATACAAAACAATTTTGTGGATTTTTTTTTATGTTTTCCAGAGCGTTCAGCATCATTTGTGTTTGTACGACCGTGCATACCAGTAAACGATAAGTGATTTTACAGGGGCAAAGTCCCCGTAACACTTATTAAGACATTGCTTGAACGGTATTTTTTTCTCCAACAAAAAACAGTGTTTAATCAACACACGAAATTCGATTTTTTCCACTGTTTTGAAAATGTCAAAAGTAGCGTCATTAAATCCGCTGTAACTTGTAAACTAATCGTCGAAATGTCATGAAATTTTCTCACGTATTGTTGGAAGGTTGATACTTCCTAAAAATCATGTGGATTTTTTGAAAAGGGCGACATCTATGTGTCAGACCAAAAACTTTTCAGCCTACGTGTTACTGTATCTTCTTTTCTTAGTTTACCATTAAGTTCTGTATTAATATGTGTAGTTCTATTCACTTTGTATATTTTATATACTGTTAGAGTTATGTGTTTTAAGTTATTATTCTCGCTCGAGTCGAGCAGTTTTTGATACTGAACTTCGCCGAGTCAAAAATAAATAATATATAATTACTGGTTAAAAGATACCTTTTACACTATAAAATCGACTAGAATGATTATTTTAGTATGACCTAAGTTAAAAAACACCCGATTGAACATAAGAATCTAATATTACCATAACGATGCATTTATTATATACCAAAGAAAATAAATAATGATTTTTAAATGAGTAAGATTAGCAGCATTTTGGCCAATTTTTAAAACTCTACCTGAGACTTAAAAATTAGAATTGTCCAAAAAGCTGCTAGTACAAGTCTTTCATGTAATTATCTGTGTGGAGAAGAGCCAAATAATAAATATGATTTTTTTGTTTGACGAATTGATATTACTAACCTGTCGAGGAACTTTTCACCGGTTTTAATGATGTAATCATGGTTGTCGTCGTCATACCCGTCATTGTAGATTTTACGCTCCTTCTTGTGAGAACTATCATCGCCCTGAATTTGGGCCGCCCTCCGTTTCTTCTTCGCGTAGTATACCTAAAACCACAAGAATAAAAATAAATAATTATGTATTTACATGCGTATAATAGGATTGTCTTATTCAGATACAAAATATACTGACATTACTAAACTCTGGTGCGACCCATTTTTACAAATCAAAACGCTAGGCCGGGGGGTGTGTTACAAACATACAGTCTGTCAAGTAAGAACGTATCCGCGATAATTCATTTTTGGTAGATGTGATTCTAGCGATTCAACAAAAAATCGGTAGGGGGAACCTTTGCTTATGACGCATTTTAGTAAAGTATCAGTCGATACTGAATTTTCGTCGAAATCACGTAAAATCTAAAATGAGTCACTTGTTTGCGCGTCGGTTCAAGGCAGTCTTTCTTTATTCCCATCCAAAGGGGCCTAAAATGATACATTCCGCTGCCGCGAAATATATTAAAAAGTCTGTGTCGTTTATGAAGAAGTGGGTAAATCATTTTAACGCGACGAAATGTCGACGAATTGCCTCAACGTGGCTCGGTAGGCAAAGTCCCTCTGAAAGTAGAAAAACGAATCGTGTCTTTGTTTTCATGGGATCCGAAATTGACACTGCGTCAAGGGGTGGCAAAATTAAGAAAATCAGATTTGAATGTGCCCCATGAGACCATTCGATATCTTCGTGCTCATGATGTCAAATTCCGAAGCACGTTAAAGAAACATTTGCTGGGCGAAAATCACGTCGCGAAGCGGCTCATGGGCCCACGATAAGATACTAGAGTGGCCCTCACAACCGCCGGATGCCAACCCTATTGGAAACGTTTGGTCCCTTGTTAAGAGAAAGCTCAGAGGAAAGACTCTTCAGCTATCAATCAGCATCTTCTAAAATATCTTGAAGGATTCAACATTATTAGCGATCACCAATATGGCTTTCGTAAAAATAGATCAACAGGAGATCTCCTGACTTATATAACACATGTTTGGAACAACGCAATTGAACACTTTGGAGAATCTCGAGCGGTTGCTCTTGACATATCCAAGGCATTCGACCGTGTTTGGCACGATGGGCTGTTGGCTAAGCTACGTTCTTATGGCATGTCTGAAAAGTTCTGTTTGTGGCTCTCATGTTTCCTCAGAGAGCGTTCTTTGCGAGTGGCAGTCGACGGATTTCTTTCTAACACCTTCACTATCAACGCCGGTGTACCCCAAGGCTCCATACTGTCTCCTACTCTCTTTCTCATTTATATTAACGATCTGCTGGAAAAGACCGAGAATCCAATCTACAGCTTTGCAGATTGGATTCTCGGGCTCTTCATTTACTTTGAACGCTCGGACATCGGCTTCTCAGACGAATATCCGCAGACAGCAGGAAGTCATTCAACTTAACAAAGACCTGGAAGAAATTCTATCTTGGGGTGACAGTAACCAAGTGGAATTTAACGCTACAATAACCCAGGCGGCAGTTTTTTCTAAAAAAGTTAACGTTGCTGAACCCGACATAGTTATGTCGGGGCACTCCATTCCCCTAACATCGTCACTCAAATTGTTGGGCGTAAATTTGGGAGCAAATATGTCCTGGCATGAACATGTTGCAGGCATAGCAAGGAGAGCTTCTCAGAAGTTGGGAATATTATTTCGAACCAGAAAGCTTTACACTTCACAACAACTGTTAATTCTTTACAAAGCTCAAATTCGACCAACTATGGAATACTGCTCCCATGTTTGGGGCTCCGCTCCCAAACATACACTGCATTTGTTGGATTCTATTCAGAGAAGAGCTGTTCGTCTGATTGGAGATCCGGAACTGACAGGTGGCCTTGATTCGCTGGAACATCGAAGAACGGTTGGCGACTTGAGCCTATTCTACAAGTATTTTCATGGAAAGTGTTCGAAGGATGTGGCCCGCTTAATTCCTCCCAGAGCGGTGCATGTTAGAAGTACACGTCACGCTAATACTTCACATTGGTATGAGGTTCAGCTTGTTACTCCCCGTACAACGCTTTTCAAGCAGTCATTTATATGGAGAACATCATCCCTTTGGAATAATTTGCCCAGGACTGTGTTTCCCACCGAGTACAATTTACAGCGATTTAAGAACAACGTGAATCGCTTTCTCCGCACACGTGTCGCTCCTGTAGCTCTTTAGGGACTTCCCTGTAGCACGTGTGCTAAACCCATAAAAAAAAAAGGACTTTGGTTTAATTGTCTCGCGAGATTCGAAAAATTTGCACGAGGCGATTGGACAACTTACTAAGGTAATAGCGCCGTAGTTAGCACACTAAAGAATACATTGATGGTAAAAAATGTTCTCGAAATACACTTTTTCAAGAATACAAACGCTCACGTTCTTACTTGACAGAACGTATTTTCGTTTTACATCTTGTTTCGAGATATCACCTGAACTTCGTAGGATTCATTTGTATTCATTAAATATATACTCGTAAGTCAAATGATACGGTTTTTCGCATAAAATATGCCAATTTAAGATAGTTTTTCGGAGACAAAATCGCTCTTACCAACATAAAAACACGACTAATGAATGCAACAGTTGATTTAAGAATGTGTTGCGAAGACCTTTTAGAAAAGCAGTTGATGGTCATCGGTGGATCCATCGATGAATTAAAGACTGCGCATTATATCAAATACTGATCATTTTAAATAAAATAAACAGAATTTAGTCATCGGTTTAAAAAAAATTCATGAACAACAATTTCATATTTGGAGTGACGGATTGTAATGTTCAAGGCAACGGTTTAAATAATACGAGGATGTATTGAAAAGTTCGCGGCCTAGGCAAAAAAACAAAATAAAATACGTACAAAAATATTTTTATTTTTCGCGCAATCTCCACCTAGCTCTATGCACTTCTTCCACCTGCTTTCCAAAGTTTCCACACCTGTTTCAAAAAAAGATTCCTGGAGGTCTTCAAAATACCGGTTAACTGGCCACCGAGGTGTTTTTTTTTTAGGTTTGGAAACACATGAAAGTCCGAAGGTGCCAAATCAGGAGAATAAGCCGGGTGGGGCAGCAATTCGAAACCACAATCACGAATTTGAGCCATAGACTTAACAGACGTGTGAACGCGAGCATTGTCCTGATGGAACAAAACTTTCTTTCTCAGTAATCCTGGGCGTTTCTCTTTAATTTCTTGACGTAAATGACGCAAAAGGGTGCAATAGTAAGTAAGTCGAATTTATTGTTTCGCCTTTCGGAAGGTACTCCACCATAATAATACCTTTAGCATCTCAAAAAACTGAGGCCATCACTTTTCCAGTTGACAGAATTGCCTTCGCTTTCTTTGGGGTTGGTTCAGTAGATTTTTTCCACTGCTTGGATTGTTGTTTTTACTCTGGAGTATAGTGGTGAACCCAGGTTTCGTCCATTGTCACAAAACTGTTGAGAAAATCTTGCAGATCAGCCTCAAACATCTCCAAACAATCACGATAAATTGTGAATCGAATTTGTTTTTGTTGAACTGAAAGCAATCTGGGGACCCACTTAGCGGAAACCATAGAAAATCGGAGTTCATTGGCATTGATGTTTTGTGTTCGTTCGTAAGAGATGCCTATAGTGTCTGCAATCTCCCTGATAGTTCTACGGTCTTTCGATATGAGATCACACACTTTGCCGATGTTTTCTTCAGTTCTAGACGTCGTGGGCCGGCCGGAGCGAGGGTCATCTTTGATGCTCTCTCGTCCACGTTTAAATTCTGCAACACATTTTTTCACAGTGATATATGACGGAGCAGATTCCCCTAGTGTTGTTTTCATATCATCGTGGATCTCCTTTGGTGTTAATCTTTTTTTAAACAAGCACTTGATGACCGCACGTTGTTCAATTTTTTCCATTTTTCTAAAAACGCCGCACTTTGTCTCACTAAACTCGTTCTAACCTAAAAACCACAAATTCTACAGCAACAAAATTTTACACTGTGACAACCAAAGAAAGTATGAACTTATTGAGGGTACTATAAAAAAAATATTATAATTATTTTTTGGTGAGGCCGTGAACTTTTCAATCCATCCTCGGATATATGTTTAAATAATGGTAATGGTCTTTCATTTTTTGTTGGTTCTTTTTCTAGCGTTTTTGAATGTTTTTACAATTTTTAGGATCTATTTGTTCTGCAATGCTTATTGAATTCGATTGAGTGATATTAAAGATGAACGAATATATTATGTTTTCAAGCATGTCGCCAGAAAAAAAGAAAATTTATAAAATGATTTATCCAGAAACTCTCTTGCAAACGCGCACTTTTAGAGTAAAATCTTAATTTGACTTTTTCACACTAAAGATTAACTTAATTCAAACTTTAATATCGGTATTTTACACAATAGGTACTTTATCGTCAAACATTAACCTAAAAAAAACTTTTCGACTCCAAGAACTCTTAAATGAACGTACATCTCCCATCCCTTTAACTCCATATACCATTTACTGTAAATAATTATACTAAAATTACACAATATCTCAACAGAAATCAGAAGAAATTTAACGAATCATTGTTTATAATCAAACATGTAAGAGGTTTTCAAAGTTTTTTGGAGTTGAGAAACATATTTTTCATTAATTCCAATTTTAGCTTAAATACACTGGTGAGCAAAAAAATCGACTCAAACTATTTGGCTTCATTTAACACGAATCCTAGAATTTAGTGTTCATATATTTTTATGGATTTTAGTATCATTTGAAAGCTCGTTCTATTCTTTTTCTAATGATACCAAATTCCATAGCATACCTCATGCTTTTTACTGATCAAAATGACTGAAAGGGGAAACAATGAGAACAAGGATTGAAAATAAGGGGAAGAGAAAGGAAAAATTAAACAAATTTCAACTTTAACAATTAAATTTATTGATAAAAACCAAAATCAATATTTTCTATTACCCCCCCCCCCCAGCTCTTATTACTGCTTTCAGCCGGCTTTTCATGGAGCAGGTGAACTTTTTCGCCACTCTCTGTGGGATTCTTCCCCACTCTTCCGCCATCGCAACCTTAAAGTCCCTCAGCGATGTAGGGGCTGGATTTCTGGCTCGAACTCTTCTTTTGAGCTCATCTTACATGTGCCCGATTGGATCCAGGTCGGGACTTCGCGAAGGCCAGTCTAATGTGGGCATTCCCATTTCCGCCGGGTATTGCCACACCGATGCAGCAGCATAGGGTCTCGCATTGTTGGGCATTAGTACGAAGCTATCGCCAACAAACCCAGCGTAAGGGACGACGTGTTCCTGCAGGATCTTCTTGATGTACCGGTAAGCAGTTAATCAACCGCTACGAGTCTCATCAATCACGAAAACCATATCGGGCTTCGCATCCAGTGAGATGCCTCTCCACAGCATGACAGAACCTGCTCTGTAGGCGACCATTTCAGTAATGTGACACTGCGCATAGCGCTCCCCACGCCTCCCATAGATTCGTCTTCTTTTATTATTGCCATCTAGCCACATTTGGGACTCGTTGGAGAATAAAACGAAACGCCATTGCTCTAAGGTCCAGTCGCCATGTTCTCGGGCAAATCCGAGTCGCACTTATCGATCGGCTGCTGTCAATTTTGGGCCCGTTAGCTGGTCTCTTCGGACTTAGATTGGCTTCTTTAAGTCTTCTTCTGACTGTTGGAGCTCCTGGTGGACCTCAACGCCGGTCAAGTGACGATTTCCTAGAGTTGTGTTGACAATGAAGCGGTCGTCTCGCTCCGAGGTACACCTTCTTCATGATCCTGGTCTCCGTATAAAGGCGCCAGTCTCTTGGTAATCTCTGTAGACACAGCGACTACACATTGGCTATGCCCTTCTTGCAATACTGCAGTGACTTTTGCCGTTTCTTCCGGGGTGGTATCGATTTTCCGATGACCTAATTAGTAAGCAGGTATAGCAGAGATGTTGACGGTTCAATATCTGATAAAGGAATGATAGGAAAATATACTTGCATGCGTTTTTATAGGGATCAATAGCGCGCAACGAGTACGAGCAAGAACGGTTCTATTCGTGCATATATATATATATATATATATATATATATATATATATATATATATATATATATATATATATATATATATATATATATATATGCGCGCTGAGAAGCGGCAATTTAAGGTTAAAGTTGTAGCATAATTATTAAGTCTATCGTACAACTTTGTTCTAGAATTTATTTATATTTAATTCTTGAAGGTAGCACGCCCCACGTTTTGGGTGGTTTACCAATAATCAACCTACTTATTGGTACCCAAAAGTTGTCCTTGTAGCGAGTCAAGTGATCGCCATTTCCTTATGCTGATGACCTTTTTTGGGGCAATAAAAATATCTAGTGATGCGCAAGAAGAGTCCCCAGAACAAATTCCGTAGTGGAGTCTCGATCCAACATATACATTACAAAATGAAAGAGGCTCCCCCTTGGGAAGACCATTCTAAGAACACCATACCATCGTATTCTTCCCAGCAAAGATTCCATTAGGCCCAGAAATAGCTGAACAGTAAATAGCTTCCACGCCGATATTCAAATTTTGGTTATCCATTTTTGTGTTGTATAAAATCTCATATATGGTTTTTTAGTTAAATATAAAGAATTGCTACAATGATACAGTAAATGGTGACCAAAGCTATCATCTACCTAGGATCTACAACTGAAACCAGATCATTAATCTAACAGGTAAGCAACGACGGTCCCAGTACGGATCCTTGTGCAACTCCTAAACTAACAATCGTGAAGCCTGATGCAAAATATCTCTGTCCATACATACTCTCGCTTCTCTCCTAAAAAACTCGCTAGTCGGCACAGTGCAGAGTTCCTCACACGATGATTTACACAATATAATGCCCTATTGATGTCGCAAAAGTTCTCAGCAGGAGACTCTCCTTGCTCCTTATGGTCCACCAAAATCCCATGGAAGTGCTGAAATGGCCAAAATCCAAACTGACACAGCCAGTGGAAAAATAGTAACTGGTAACGTTTCGAGAAAAATAATCAGTGGGGATATTATCAATTAGAAAGGTAATGTTAGATGTGCGTTTCTGGCTCTTTCACCTTCACCATCAGATCAGGGTACACATTTTGTATTTTATGTTTTTAAATTCATTCGTATTACTGTATGTGATTTTATTTCTCAAACATAAGATATACGTAATATAACTTAAAGTTTATTAAGTTAGGGGAAAAAAAAACATCCAAGTGCAAGTCGGGCTTGCGTAATTTGTGTTCCGTACGGTGACTGCTAAAATTGATAAAATTATTTTGTCTCGGTACAGAAGTGACTAGCTATCAGCAATGCACTGAAAAGTACCTTAAAAAGTCTCCACTACATTGTTTATATACCAGATAAATTATTAAACGTAATGCACCCAATTTATACTTTATGAAGATTATTCCAGAATTTTTTCAAAATTTCTTGGTCAGTACTTTTCGAAATAGGGTGGGCGGACAGAGATTTTGGCCATTTTTAAAAAATAATGAAAAGAAAAGTGTATTACGTCATATATACCATATATTTTTTAACTCATATTTTCACAAGCTTTCATTTGACACCCCACTCGATGACCTAGTAAATTTTTCACTTCCGATTTCACTCCCCAAAATTAACCCCTTAAGTCAAAAGGGTATCTTGAGTTTTGGGGTCGAAATGCCCTACTGTAAAAGTTTTTTCCCAATCTAACACCCAGAAAAAAAAAAATTTCTCGAGGTGCGTCACCCTTAAAAATTCAATTATCCTGATTTTTTGTCATTTTAACGTACCATTATATTCAAAAAAAATGTTTAGCATCAAATTCGAATTCTATGGAAAGTTTTACAAAAGAAACTCATATCTGTATCCGTCTTAATTTTTTTTTCTAGTGAAACGAAAATTAATTCGAATTATTTGAGGACATTTTTAGCACTAAATTGACTATTTTCCCCTTTGTTGGCCATTTTAATGTACCATTGCATTCAAAAAGTATATTTAACCTCAGATTTGGATTCTACGGAAAAAAATTTTACTCAAGAAACTGATTTCTGTATGTATCGGAGTTTTTTTTATCGACATAAGGAAAAATTAAATTGTAATTTGCAGGCCATTTTTAGCTCTAAACTGACTATTTATCGCTTATATACTTTCAAAATAATGCTTTGGGCCTCAGATTTGGATTCTATAAATTTTATAAAACAATCTCAATAGAGTATTTTTACCTAGCCAAAGTATAATTTATTTGAATTTTTAAACGGCCATTTTTCGCAGTAAATTGACGATTTTCGCTTTTTTTTACGACTTTAAGCAACAATTTATGATGGAAACTAAAAATTTAATTAAAAGTAAAATGTCACTAGAAAAAAATTAGGATACATACAGATATGAGTTTCGTTTGTAAAATTTTCCGTAGAATCCGAATTTGATGAGAAAAAATTTTTTGAATACAATTCAAATAGCAAAAAAATCAGGAAAATTCAATTTTTAAGGGTGGCACACCCCGAGAAAGAAAATTTCTGGGGGGTTAGATTGGGGCTAAAAAATGCTAAAAATTCTTTTTTTACCCAAAGAACAAGTTAAAAGAATAATAAAAAAAAACTTTTTTGAAGCAGGACATTTCGACCCCAAAAATTAAGGATACCCTTTAACTTTCAAACCGGCACGGCTCTGATTATGCCATCAATTCTTATATTTCAACTTTATATATATCAAATAGTTTTAGAGAAAATCGAGTGTGATAGACAGACAGATGGACACTGAAGTGATCGCATAAGTGTTCCGAACAGAACACTAATAAGTCTCGTGGACAAAAAAAAGTCGAATGTATAGACTTTACATCCGTCCAGCATTGTTTGCTTTTTTCTATGGCTTACGACTGCACAAAAATTAACATATCCGAATGAATCTGAATGATGCAACTTTTAATTTTTTTACTGTTTTGTAAACAAAAAAACAAGCTGACAAAAGTCCAATCGATGCGTTTGAGATGTGGGCATATCGAAGAATCCTCAGAGTAACATATACGGAACACCCTACTAATGTATCTATTCCTGAAGAACTTGGTATAAATGACCGACTTTCAAATAGAATTAATTGACAGTACCTAAAATGTTTAGGTCACATTACGAGGAAATGCTTGTAGTAACAGGGAAGGTAGAAGATAAAAGATCAAGGGGACAGTCTCCGACAAGATGGTCCGACCAAGTAAGATCTCTCCTTGGGATGGGTATGCACGAATCAAGTCAAGTCACGCAGGATCGAGATGCCTGGAGATTGACTGTTGAGGCAGTAACGGCATAGTGTCACCGCTACTCCTATTGGGGTAAAAAGATTGAGAAAGAGAAACAAAAGTGTAAAGAGAAACCCTCTTACCAGTACCAAAAATTTGTCACGAGTGAATAACCCATTAAAGTAGCTCATACATTAAAAATTTACAGGTCTGAAATTAAAAATAAAAAAAAAAATCACATAGTTATTTAACTTGTATACAGAAGATATTTTGCGAAGTATCGATATTTCGTTTATTTAAAAACATTGTAAAGTATAAAGTGTACATTTTAATGTTAATAAACTAAAAGTATTATTTAAAATAACCGGTCAAGTGCAAGTTGAACTTGCGCAATTAGTGTTCAGTACGTTGATTGCTTTTTAAATAAAAAAAATTTGTTACAGAGGTATAAAATGATCAGTGACTTCACAAAACACACCCCAAATGAGTTTTCAACAAAGTTTGTTTCCAATCTTTACTGAAATCTGATGACCTTGAAATTTTTGTTTTTTTTATATACCAGATAAATTATTAAAGGTAATGCACTCGTGATAATTTTCGTTCAATCTACACCCCGTAGAGAATATTCCAGAATTTTTTCAAAATTTTTTGATAAGTACTTTTCGAGATAAAACGGGTGGATAGGGATTTTTCGCGATTTTTTAAAAATAATACAAAGAAAAGTGCGCGCAAGTATTACATTATATATATATTTTTTACTCGTGTTTTCATAAGGTTTAATTTGACACCAGACTCGATTACCTAGTAAAAAATTTTTTTTTTCACTTCCGATTTCACCCCCCAAAACTAACCCCTTAAGTCAAAATTTAACTTTCAACAGTACATGGCTCTGATGAGGCCATCAATTCCTATATTATTACCAAATTTCAACTTTCTATGACAAATAGTTTCGGAGAAAATCGGGTGTGACAGACGGACAGACACCGAAGTGATCTTATAAGTGTTCCGTACGGAACACTAAAAACGGCCAAGTGCAAGTCGGACTTGTGCAATTAATGTTCCGTATAGTGATTGTTTTTAAAATAAAATAAAATCCCTACCTAGGCTAGTTAATTAGATCCCTGATATTTATAAATCTTAAGATGCCACATGTATTTTCTTAGCTACCTAATAGCCAATATATGAATCTAGGTCAATCTAGAATCTAGTAGTGAAAGTTTAAAACAAATAATTACTATCTAAATATTTGTTTAATTATAAACAAACAAAATAAAATTATTTTGTCTTGGTACCTATCAGTTAGTCATTATGAAAATTTATTTTATATGTGATTGGCTAAATGTAATGAAAAGTAACACGTAGGCTGAAAAGTTTTTGGTCTGACACATAGATGTCACCCTTTCAAAAAATTCATATGATTTTTAGGAAATACCAATCTTCAAACAATATGTGTCAAAATTTTATGACATTTTGACGCTTAGTTTATAAATTACAGTGGTTTTAGTACTACTTTTGATATTTTCAAAACTATGGAAAAAAATCGAAATTCATGTGTTGATTAAATACTGTTTTTTGATGGGAAAAAATACCGTTCAAGTAAAGCAATGGCTTGATAAGTGTGTGGAAAATCACCCATCATTTACTGGTACGCAGAATTTAAACGCGGTCGTACAGATACAAATGATGTTGAATACTCTGGACACCTAAATGAGGTGGTTACACCGGAAGACATAAAAAAAATCCACAAATTGTTTTGGATGACCGTAAAGTAAAATTGCGTGAGATAGCTGACACCCTAAAGATATCAAAAGAACGTGTAATATTTTGCATGAACATTTGGGCATGAGAAAGCTCTGTACGGGTACCACGTTTGCTCACAGCGGACCAAAAACAATAACGTGTTGATGATTCCGAGAAATCGCAAAGAAACGGCCCCAAATAAACAAGAAAAAAATATTCTTTCATCAAAACGATGCACCGTGTGATAAGTCAATGGTTACGAAGGCAAAATTGCATAAACTGAAGCTCGAATTGCTTCTTCATCCACCGTATTCTCTATTCGCAGACCTCAAAAAAATGCTCGCGGGAAAGAGATTTGGATCCAGTGAAGAAGTTATCGCCGAAACTGAGACCTATTTTGAAGGCAAAGACAAATCTTTCTACAAGAAAAGTACAGAAATGTTAGAAAAGCGTTGGACTGATTGTATCGCCCTTGAAGGAGACTATGTAATGAATTTTTTCTTTTTATTGGTCTAGCACACGTGCTGTAGGGAAGCTCCAGGAGCGGCATGTGTGCGGAAAAAAAAAAAAAAAAGGCGATTCACGTTGTTCTTGAATCGCTGTAAATTGTACTCGGTGGGAAACACAGCGCTGGACAAATTATTCCAAAGGGATGATGTTCTCCATATAAAAGACTGCTTGAAAAGCGTTGTACGCGGAGTAACAAGCTGAACCTCATACGGATGTAATAAAGACGAATTTTGCAAAAAAAAAGTGTTTTAAGTAGCTAGACCAAAAATTTCTCTGCCTACGTGTCCTATAAGTAATTACTGCACCGAATACATATTGATAGTTCGTACATGGCTCTTAGTCCCGTTTAAATTTACATCTTTCCACGGAAAAAACCATCATCATATTGTCAAGACGCATAGTTTTTCTTTTATAGCAGATAAATTATCAAACGTAATGCACTTTTGATAATTTTCGCTCAATCTACAGTATATGGAAAATATCCCAGAATTTTTTTCAAAATTTTTTGATCATCACTTTTCGAGATAGGGGGAGGGGACGATTTTTGGCCTTTTTTTTAAAGATAATATGAAGAAAAGTTTACGCGAGCATTTCATCATATATATTTTTGAACTCATATTTTCACAAGCTTTCATTTGACACCCCATTCGATGACCTTAGAATTTTTTTTTTTCACTTCCCTAAAGTGAAAATTTAACTTTCAAAATTAGACGACTCTAATTGGGCCATCAACTCCTATATTTGTGCCAAATTTCAACTTTCTATGTCAAATAGTTTCGGAGAAAAATCGGGTGTGACACCCGAACAGACACCGAACTGATCCCCTTTCCACTATAAAATCCTTTGATTCCAGGCCATTCCACACTATTTTATTGGTCGTTTTTTGTAGAGTCATTTTAACTAATCTGATTAGTTTTGTTGGTATTTCTAAATGACACAATGCTTGATACATTTTATCTCTTATAATTCTATCATAAGCCTGCCGGAAGTCTATAAACAGGATATGTAACGCTATTTATGCTCATAACACGTAGTTTGAATTTCTTTAACAGTGAATATCTGATCTGTTGTGGATCTGTTACTTCGGAACCCCGCTTGGTATTCCCCCATTCTTTCTTCTGTAAACCCGTTCAATCTCTTCCGCAATACCTTTGCCAGAATCTTATAGCATGTATCTAGCAGAGCTATTGCTCTATAATTTTTGCATAGCATTTTATCACCTTTTTTGTGTAGTGGACTTATAAGGGCCTTGGACCATTCTTTTGGCATTACCTCCTGTTCCCACACTTGCTCTATTAGTAGAAACAGTTTCTCATGCAGTTGTTCGCCTCCTGCCTTTAACATTTCAGCACTTATTTCGCTTTCACCTGGCTTTTTGTTGTTTTTCATTTCATTAATTATAGCTTTGATTTCTCCTCTTGTTGGCTTACTCACCATTTTCCCCATCATCGTCCCTTGTCCGCTCTTCTACCTCATTTTCTGTTTCTCCCCCATTCAACAATACCTCGAAATACCCCTTCCACTCATCCATTATTTTGTCTGGCTCACTTATTAGTAATCCTGTATTAGTTCTGAGGTAGCTGGTTCGGCTATGGTATCCTTTGTTCATTCGTTTTACCTCCTGATAGAAGCTTCTCAATTCCTTATTAACAAATGTTTCCTCTATGTTTTTCAATTTTTCTTCATTGTATTGTCTCTTCAGTCTTCTGCATGTTTATTTGAACATTCCTCGAAATTCTCTATATTCCTGAATATTACCTTCATTTGGGTTCATTATCATCTTCTGTCGTGCTTTTTTCTTGGCCTCTGCTAGTGCGCTGCACTCGCCGTCGAACCAGTCTTTGGTTTTTACTTGTCTCTCCTTCCTTTTTAACGCTGTATCACCCGCTAGTTTCACTGCTGTTTTTGTTTGTTCCCATATTCGCTCTACTTGCGTGCCTGTTTCCTGCTGATGTAAAACTTTACTTATTTCTTCCTTCTACATTTCCTTCTTTTTCTGATCTTGAAGACTACTCACATTATACGCCCTTCTCTTTTTGTTTGTGACTTTTATGACTTTCTCCTTATATTCTCCCTTGCATGTAATTCTCACTAGGAAATGATCGGAGTTACAGTCCGCTCCTCTCGTACTTCTTACCTCTGTAATAACATTTCTATATTTCCTCTCTATCAGAACGTGGTCTATCTGGTTGTTTGTTCTTCCATCTGGCGAGGACCATGTTCCTTTATGTATTTCTTTCCGTTGTAACTCGGTACTTTTGATTATCATATTTTTTTCCATTGCAAGGGTTACCAGTCTCTGTCCATTATCACTGGTTTCATCGTGCTTACTGTTCTTTCCCACTATCTGTCTATATATCATTTCTTTCCCCACTTTTGCGTTACAGTCGCCTACGACCATCTTTATATCATACCTTGGTATCCTCTCGTACTCCTCTACTAGTCTTTCATAGAATATATTTTTGTCTATTTCATCTTTTTCTTCCGTAGGGGCATGCACATTTATAATGCTTATGTTTCGTTTGTATCCCTTAAGTCTTAGGTAACACATCCTCTTAGATATTGCTCTAAAATTGATGACCCTGTCTTTGGTCTTTTCCTGTACGATAAAACCGCTAACGAGCATTCTGTCATTTCCTCCACTTTTAAAGAAGGTAGCGCCCTTTACTTCAACTATCTCAACTCCTGACTGCTTGGATTCTTGGATTGCCACAACACTTATTTTATACTTTCTTAATTCTCTTACTAGCTCTTTCAGTGCTCCTTCTGTATACGTTCCTCTTACATTCCAAGTTGCCAGCCTAAATCTTAAATTCTCTATTTTCTGTCTGCAATTTAGTCTACTCTTGTACCTCTTCTCGCCATGCTCGTAATCTACTCGCCGTTTATCCTTTTCCGTTCTTTGTTTTTTGGCCGCCCTATCTTAGTTACTTTTCTAATATGCTCATCCAGTGCACTTTGTTTGGGTGACCTGTCTTCCACCGTCCGCTTTAAAGTGTTATTTCTCTCACCCTGTTGGTGCCCACCTTTGTTGACAATCAATTTATTGTATCTTATATACGCATTATTTCCCTTTTGTCTTTCTTCCTTTAACTGTGGTATTAGCTTTTTTCTTTCCTCCCTCACGCTCCTTGGATAATCTTCATCGATCCATACTTCTGTGCCCTTCAGGAGTTTCTTCTTCTTAAAGATGTCAATTTTGGTTCCTTCTTTTACTGTTTTAATTAACACTGGTCTCACTGAACATACCTACTCTTTGTACTTCTTCTATATCCCGGTTCATGTCTATTTCGATATCTAGCCCTTGTAAAATTTGGGCAACCTTTCCTTCCAGATCCACCCCTGTCTCATTTTCTTGGTCCATGACTCCCCTTACTATCAGGTTTCATCTTTTAACTTCTCTTTCCAAATCCATTACCCTTTCGCCCTGCTTCTCTACTTGTATTTTCAGTTTTGCGTTTTCCTCTTCCAGGGCATTGACCTTCCCGAGAAGACCATCCATTTTCTTGTCCATTTCATTCAGTTTGTCTCCTATCTGTTTAAACATCTCTTCCATCCTTACCTAGGCTAGTTAATTAGGTCCCTGACATGTATATATCTTAAGAACCAATATATATTTTCGCGTTTTTCTTAGTCAAAAACTTGTAATACACTGGTGAGCAAAAAAATCGACTCAAACTATTTGGCTTCATTTAACACGGATCTTAGAATTTAGTGTTCACATATTTTCACAGATTTTAGTATCATTTGAAAGCTCATTCTATTTTGTTTCTAATGATACCAAATTCCATAGTATACCTAACTGATTAAAATGATTAAAAGGGGAAATAAGGAGAAGAAAGATTGAAAATAGGAGTAAGAAAAAGGAGAAATTAAACAAATTTTCACTTTAACAATTAAATTGATTGACAAATACCAAAATCAATATTTTGTATAGACTTGTCTTCTTCCATCGTTCCCATGTAGGCACATTCGGGACTCGTCGGAGAGGAAAATGAAAAAAATTGCTCTAAGGTCCAGTTGATATATTCTCGAGCAAATCTGAGTCGCGCTTGTTGATGGGCTACTGTCAATTTGGGTCCGTTAGCTGGTTTCTTCGGAGTTAGGTTAGCTTCTTTAAATCGTCTTCTGACTGTCTAATGACTTACAGCCCAACCACAAACTTGTCAGAGCTCCTGCTGAACCTCAACGCCGGTCAAGTGTTGACAATGAAGCTATCGTCTCGCTCCGAGGTACACTTTCTTGTTCCTGATCCTGGTCTCTGTGTAAAGGCGACAGTCTCCAGCTATCGTATGTAGACTCTGGAGACAGTTGACTGGCTCAGGTGCAGTTGCGCAGCAATTACACGGTGGCTATGCCCTTCTTGCAATAGGGCAATGACTTGTTCCGTTTCTTTCGGGGTGGTATCTATTTTCCGATGATGTAATTAGTGAGCAGGTATAGCAGAGATGTTGACGGTTCAAGTTCCGGTAAAGGAATAATAGGAAAATGCAGTTGCATCTATTTTTATAGGGACAACAAGTACGTTGCTGAGCGAGCAAAAACGGTTCCATTGAGTAAAACCGTTTTAATAAGTATAACTTCTTGGAAATCCAAATGTTTTTGATATTATTAGAAAGAGTAGAAAATCAGTCTAATGATACCAAAATAATTCCACTGTTTGAAAATTAAATTCAAGGATCGGTGTTAAATGAAGCAAAATCGTTTCAGACGATTGTTTTGTTCACCAGTGTAGTCTTCTTAACTACCTCACAGCCAATAAATGAATTTAACTCAAACTATAATCTAGTAGCAAAATCTTAAAACCAATATTTACTACATAAATATTTGTTTAATTATAAACAAATAAAATAAAATTATTTTGTCTCGGTACCTATCCGTTAGTCACCGGTCATGAAAATTTATTTTATCTGTGATTGGCCAAATGCAGTAATGTACTGAAAAGTATATGAGGATATTACTGATGCACCGAATACGTATTGATATTTTGTAGCCTTTAGTCCAGTTCAAATTCACAACTTTTCACGAAAAAACCTACACCATATTGTCAAGACACATAGTTTTTGTTTATACTAGATAAATTATCAAACGTAATGAACTCTTGATAATTTTCGCTCAAACTACACTTTATGGAGAATATTCTAGAATTTTCTCAAAATTGTTTGAGCAGTACTTGTCGAGACAGGGGGGGGGGGGAAGGGATTTTTGGCCGTTAAAAGTAATATGAAGAAAATTTGACACTCGATTCCATGAATTTTTCACTTCCTTCTAGAAGCTTATTTCAAAATTTAACTTTCTAAACTACATGGCTCTGATTGGGCCATCAATTCCTATATTTGTGCTAAATTTGAACTTTCTATGTCAACTAGTTTCAGAGAAAATCGGGTGTGACAGACAGACGGACACCGAAGTGAACCCAAAGTGTTCCGTTCGGAACACTAATAACATGATTTTTAGATTTCTCGACGCCAAGAATCCTGAAAAAGACGAATAATATAGTATTTTCGAAGACACCTCATCCCTTTAACTCCTTGTATGTTCATCAAATAGCTGTGCTTAAAATTAGTTTATTACGGCAACCAGGAAAAATTTTCATAATACTATTAAAACCTGAAAAGAAAAAAATGAAGAACTATAGCTTCCTACCTACTTCAAGTGTATCAAATTTGAAATCGATATTTTATTTTGTTCGTACCAAGTAGATAAAAATGTATCGACCCTCACTCTTTTTACTCCATTTACCTGAAGCGATATCGCTGAAAAGTATAGGTTCCTTTTCTACTTTAAGTATTATACGTATACCAAATTTGATAATGACATCACATTCCGCCTGAGAGTTATTGTGCCGACAATCAGACAGACCAACTGAAATAGGAGACTATCTATAGACTGAAACGCAAAGAAATTAAAAATTTTCGGAGCGGGAGTGAAGTAAAAAATAGAATTTGTGAGCGCTTACGACATGCAAGCGGTGACTTTCATTCCATTCAATCAAAATATAACATATGTCAAAAACTAGTGGATAACATACGGATTTTGCGATTATTTATAAACTTCTTTTTTATTAACAATTTTTCGTGAAATTTTTGGGTGAAAAATGAACACTTTTTTTTCAAATGTGCACCATTTTTCGGAAAAAAAAAACGATATTTTCAAATTCCTGTATGTTATCCACTAGTTTTTGCACATATATCAATGAAAATTTTTTGGTTTTTTGTTCTGGATTGAGCAATTGTTTCGCCCGTTTCCGGCCTCTCATAAAAGGTCCCTTGTCGTCTTGGATTCGAAAGCGGCCATTTTGAATCAAAAAGATAAAAAAAATATTTTTTGTACACTTAATCAACTACTTCAAATAAACTTTCGACTGCTTTTATTACCCCTTAATGATAAATATGATAGTATCTTCTTTCTTCTGAATCAGTTAAAAACCTATGCACTTCATCAGGGTGGGCTTTTAATAATATCGAGAAAAACGGTAAATCACGGAATCATTTAAGTTTTGGAAATCTGACAACACTATAAATTTGACTGACTCGTTACTAGCAGATTCAATCAACCAGTTGTGACAGAATGTTACACGATTGGGAACATATTTTCATGCAAATAAGCGAATGCTTCATAAAAATTCACTATTTAATGTGCTCTAAAATTATGAAATTAACGTAACGATGTGGAAATTGCTTAACTCCAGAAACATGCACATGCGGCTCATATGCCTGTACAAGCATGAGCATCTGTAATAGAAAAACCGGCCAAGCGAAAGGCCGACTTGCGCAATTAGTGCTAGCTCAATCTAGAATCTAGTAGTAAAAGTTTAAAACAAATATTTACTACGTAAATATTTGTTTAATTATAAACAAATAAAATAAAATTATTTTGCCTCGGTACCTATCCGTTAATTATCAGTCAACATGGATATTTATTTTATCTGTCATTGGCTAAATGTAGTAATGTACGGAAGGATGTATGATTATATTAGTAAATGCACCGAATACATATTGATATTTCGTAGCTCTTAGTTCACATTTAAATTCACATCTTTCCATGAAAAAAACCTTCACCATACTGTCAAGACGTATAGTTTCTTTGTTATACTAGATAAATTATCAAACGTGATAATTTTCGCTCAATCTATACTTCATATTCCAGAATTTTTCAAATCTTTTTTATCAGAACTTGTCGAGATAAGGTGGAAAAGAGATTTTTGGCCTTTTTTTAAAGTAATGTAAGGAAAAGTTTGCGCGAGTATTACATCATATATATTTTTGCACTTGTATTTTCACAAGCTTTCATTTGACACCCCACTCAATGACCTTAGAATTTCTTTTTTTTGCTTCCCCCTACAAACTGACCTCTTAAGTCAAAATTTAACTTTCAAAACTACACACGGTTCTTATTAGGTCTTCAATAATATAATATATTGTGCTAAATTTCAAATTTCTATGTCAAACAGTTTCAGGTGTGACACCCACACGGACACCGAAGTGATCCTATAAGTGTTCCGTACAGAACACTAAAAAAAATGCCATTTTACAACACTGTAAACAAAAAGTGCAGGGAAGATGTTAACAGAAACGATAATTTTGCGCGATTAACAATACCAATCAAAACATGCAATAGAATTTGGCCAGATAGTTATCTGTTTTGACTGATACCGGTAATCCCGCCAAATTCTCGTTGCTCTTCCCCGCGCTCTTTGGTTTACAGTCCATAGACGAAATAATTAGTTAGGACCGATTTTTTTGTCTATGGTACAAGGCTAGGCAAGTAGACACGTTTTTCTATAACATATATATATTCTAATGTATATTTGCTGCAATTGTAGAAAAAGTATAATGTCCAACATGTATAAAAAAAACTTTTCACGCTCGTCCTCAAAAACTGTATTTTCAACATTTGTTACATATACTATCGCACTGAGTTATTGCAGGAAAAGATAAGAGTTCTTTTTCATATTTTATACCTAAATTTCCACCTACTTTATTGAAATAGCATAATCAAAAAATTGTTGAGAAATTTATATTCCTTTTATTTATTTTTTTCTATTAACACAATTCATAAATAAGATTTTATTATAAATATTGTTAGGCAGTGGCATTATTATAAAAATAAAATTACTATCAAAAGTTGTCAACACAGTTAAAACCCCGGAAAAGAAAAAATCGTAATTTTTTTGGTCGTCACTGTAACAATACAAATTTAATACATGCTTTTGGTTACAAAATACAAAGGCCATTTTTCGGGATATCTTTTAGTATAAATCCACCAAATTTAGTTTTTCATAAATACTTCCCGCTTTCTATTAAGAAAAATTTTGTGAAGTCAATTTGGAATAAAATATGTTGTCTATTTCGCATGCAGAGAGCGAGTTGCTGGTGTTGGAAAAGTTATGGCAACCAAGAAGTGGCAATCCAGACGACAGCTCGACACATTGAAGAATCGTGACCCAGCGCCATAATGGACAAAAGATAAAAAATACTTAGTTGTGGCTAAAGTACCGATCGATTCAATCCACTGGCATGGGTTAAAGATGAAATTACATTAATTACAGGTTTAACTTTGTATACGATATTATAGACCAAGAGCTACGGCTAAGTTGGGAATGCGGAATTTTTGGTACAATGACACTAATCAGTATATATCACCACTATACCAAACACTTTATTTTTGCACTCGACGCGCGTTTCGCTAACCATGTTAGCTTCATCAGGAGCGATGATTGACTGTCAATCATCGCTTCTGATGAAGCTAACATGGTTAGCGAAACGCGCGTCGAGTGCAAAAATAAAGTGTTTGGTGTAGTGGTGATATATACTGAGAAGAGCTACGGGAAAAAAAGTGGCGTGGGCAGTAGCAACTTGCCCCTTTCACAGGTTCATCTGGCACAGAAACTGTTCACCTTTCAGATATTTTGGGCCGTCGCTACTGGCCCATTATCCAATAAGGCCCAATTCGAATATACCATTTTTGGCATGACCGGTAGCACCGTAAGCGTGGTACAGTATCATTAGCCAGTTCAGTAGGACTTGCGCTCAATGATTTGCAGGAGTCGATGTTGGACCGGGGGCCCGAGGGTCCCTTTTTCTTGTGTCAAAAGAAAAGATCCCCTCGGGCCAACATCGACTTCTGCCAACCATTGAGCGTAAGTCCTACTGAACTGGCTAATGATACTGTACCACGCCTACGGTGTTATTGTTCACGCTAAAAATGGCTCTCTTGGTCTATTAAAAGGTCAAGTTTGGAGATAAACGTATGATTTCGAGACCAAATTTTTTAAACTGACACCACAGGGTGTTCAAATGGATACAAATATACTCAGTGCGTTCAGGTTCTATGTTGTGTGTTGTACTTGTAAGTATGCAACACTTGCAGATCTGCAAGATTATAGTGTTACCGTTCTCGACACAGTTAAAAGATATCTTGTTTGCCATAAATATAAAACTAAAAAGACGTAATACCTGAAGATCTTTAAATGTTTTTCAGTTTTCTTAATAGTTCAACAGTAATATCGTTTAATCCAAGTTTTTATTTAAAGTAACTTCCCTTATTGACTGTTTTATTTTTTCAAGATAATAATTTACAACGGCCTCCAACTTCTTTAGGTAGCTGGTAATAAAAAAAATACTACTGATAACAAAATTTCAATTGGTAGCACAATTGGTAAGCAACCTCACTAAGCTCCTTCCTCACTCATTAAACTCCTTAAATGTGTTATTATAAATACTTATGCTTTAATTGTGTACATTAATCCAACCAAAAATCAGCGTTCACAATTTCTTAACAAAATACTAAAAGATTTTTCGCATTTCTTTTTTGGCTACCCTACATATACATTTTTTAATATTAAATATTATTTCTATTTCTGGGCGTTCAAAACAGAAAAAAAAATCATCCAAGTGCAAGTCAGGCTTGCGCGCTTAGTATTTCGTAGAATGATTGCTTTTAAAATACAATAAAATTCTTACCTAGGTTAAGTTACTTAGGTCCCTGACATAATTTAGTAGTAAAAGTGTAAAAGAAATATTTACTACCTAAATATTTGTTCAATTATAAACAAATAAAATAAAATTATTTTGTCTCGGTACAGCGACGCTCGACGTGGTAGCAGTAATTTACTGACAAGTATATATAGTTTTTTGTTATACCAGATAAATTATCAAACCTAATGCAGTCGTGATAATTTTCGCTCAATCTATACTTTATGAAGAGTATTCCAGAATTTTTTCAAAATTTTTTAATCAATACGACTAAAATTTTGGTCGTTAAAAGTAATATGAAGAAAATTTTGTGTGAGTAGTACATCACATATGTTTTTGACACTCCACTCGATGTCCTTAGAATTTTTTTTTCACTTTCTCCTACAAGCTAACTCCCTTAAGTTACAATTTAGCTTTCACTTCCACTTTCTATGTCAAATAGTTTCGGAGAAAATTGGTGTGAGAGACAGACGGACATCGAAGTGATCCCATAAGTGTTCGGAACACTAATAACATGATTTTTAGATTTCTCGACTCACCTGTAAGGAACACTTGGGTGTGCGTCCGTCCGCCTGTCACACTCGATTTTCTCCAAAACTATTTGACATAGAAAGTTGAAATTTGGTACTAATATAGGATTTGAAGGCCTTATCAGAGCTGTATAGTTTTGAAAGTTAAATTTTGATTTAAAGGGTTACTTCGGGGGGATCAAATAAGAAGTGAAAAAAAAAAATACTAGGTCATCGAGTGGACTGTCACATGAAAGCTTGTAAAAACACGAGTTCAAAAATATATATAATGTAATACTTGCGCACATCTTTCTTTGTATTATTTTTAAAAAATCGCGAAAAATCGCTGTCTGTCCCTTATCTCGAAAAGTATTGATCAAATATTTTGAAAAAATTCTGGAATATTCTCCATAGAGTGTAGATTAAATGAAAATTATCACATTATAATTTATCTGGTAAATAAAAGAACAAAAATTTCAAGGGCATCAGTTTCCAGTAAAGATCGGAAACAAACTTTGTTGAAAACTCATTTGGGGTCTGTTTTGTGAAGTCACTGGTCAAATTCAACTTGCACTTGACGGGTTATTTACTTAAAAATAATACGAAGAAAAGTGTGTGCAAGTATTACACCATATATATTTTTGAACTTGTATTTCTGCAAGCTTTTATTTAATACCCTACTCGATGACCTGGTAAAATTTTTGTTTTCACTTCAGATTCCAACCCCTAAAACTAACTCTTCGAAATTTCACTTTCAAAACTACACAACTCTGATTGGGTCATCAATTCCTATATTTGTGCGAATTTCAATTTTATATGTCAAATAGTTTCGGGGAAACAAATAGTTTTGTAGAAAATCGGGTGTGACAAACAGAAAGACAGACACCGAAGTGATCCCATAAGTGTTCCGTACACTAAAAAGGTGTTCATTGGCTGCTCATGTATTTTAGATAAATATATAATATATATATATATATATATATATATATATATATATATATATATATATATATATATATATATATATATATATAATATAACAGTCTAATGGGCCATATCAAGCAACAAATGCGATTTCTTAATAAATGTACTCGGGCGGTTCCTTAAACATGCTTGAATCGCAACTAAATATTCCTAGATTTTGGTTAAGTTCAATTTTATTATTGTAAAATATGTTTAACCTGGTCACTTTTTTATAAAACTGAGCTACAGGTCACGGAATGATATAAATGCTTATTTTTAAATAACTTTTAATAGTTAGTGATAAGTGTAACTACATTTGGTCAGGTTTCATTATATCTGATTAAAATTTGTTAGAAGTAGAGGAAATATTACAAAAATAATATGGAAAGATTTTTCTTTTCAAAACCTCTTCTCACACTGTGACATTTATAAAGCTATTTAGAAACTGATAAATAAGAATGACAGAAAATGTAATTACGTTTTGACATGTATTAAACAATTAAAAAAATTTATAAACATCTTGCTGCTGGTTTGGACGATATACGCACAGAGCGAATAAAATACTCTGGAAAAGTCACGATGAAGTGAATACTCTCATTATGTATATATATCATTATACGTATATATATATATACGTATACGTATATATATATATATATATATATATATATATATATATATATATATATATATATATATATATATATATATATATATATATATATATATATATATATATAGTCCCTGGCCAAATTATTAGACGCACTGTATTTTTTTTTAGTAATTTTATGTTTCTTAAGAGTTTTTATGCAATAATGGTATATTTAAACTACAATATTATTGATTTTTATTTAAAAGAATTGTTGTAGACTACATATTTGTATTTATTTTTAACATATGGCAACACTGTGTTGACAAAGTGATACATGAACGTAAATAAGTACAAACCTGTATCAGTCGCGATCGGAATCGAGTCAGGTACGGACGTGTTTCTGTGGCTTTATGGACTGTGATTGTTTGTTTAACAGTTTTATACTACTCAGTTATTAGTTTATTTTGTATGCAGTGTTTTAAAAAAGTAATTGGACTATTTTTATTATGGGTAGAAAAGGCGATCTTTCACCACGTAAAAAAGCTGAAGTGAAGGCCCTTGTGATTGCGAAAACATTTACAAACCGAGAAATATCACGAAGATTGGAGGTTTCTGAAGCTAGTGTACGACGCATAAAAAAGAAAATTGAGTCAGGGAAGGAATTAAGCCCGAAAAGAAAGAAAAGATGCGGTAGAAAACCAATTTTCACTCCACGGTCAGAGAGATGTTTGAAGAAAATTTGTGTAGAAAACAGATTCTAGCGTAAATGCTTCTGAGCGCACTGTTCGAAGAAAATTGAAAGAATTAGATTTTAATGCCTGTCGCCCCGCCAGGAAGCCCAAGTTAACAGCTGCAATGAAAGCAAAGCGCCTGAAGTGGGCCAAACAATGGCAAGACAAAGATGTGGACTTCTGGAGATCGGTAAGATACAGCAATTTAATCAATAATTGATACATTATTATCATTTTCAGTTAAATAAAGCAAATAAACATGGAAGTTTATATATTTTTCCTATTTTTGACAGGTCTGCTTCAGTGACGAAAGCACATTCGAAATTTTGCAGAATAAAGCTCAGTATGTGCGTCGTCGTCATGGAGAAAAGTTTCATCCTGATTGTGTCGTCCCGACGGTTAAACATCCCACCAAAGTGATGATTTGGTCAGTCATCAGCGGCAAGGGCACTGGACGTCTGTACGTCGTCAAAGGAATAATGAGGCAAGATCAGTACAAAGAAGTATTACAAAATCGGTTGATTCCGCAGCTCAGAGAATGGTTTCCAAATGGGGAACCATTCACTTTCATGCAAGATGGAGCTCCCTGCCACACTGCTCGGTCTGTTAAAGCTTTTTTGGCAGAAAAAAATATCCCTCTGTTGGATTGGCCGGGTAATAGCCCTGATATGAACCCCATTGAAAATGTGTGGGAGCTGATGAAAAGAGAAGTGGCTAAAGATGTGATTACCAACAAAACCCAGCTCCTAGAAAAGATTATTCATGTGTGGAATCATCATCCTCAAATGCAGGAGACAGTACAATCTTGCATTGATAGCATGCCGCGCAGAATTAAAGCTTTGATAGCGGCTAAAGGTGGCTCAACTAAATATTGACTTTTACTAACATTAATTTCACTTTTCTTTAAAACTTAATAAACTTATGCTTTTCTAAATTAATGCTGTTTTATTTATGTCAAATAAATAGGGAATTGATTGGATAATATAAAAATAAAAAACAAATCAATTTAAAATAATAAAACGGTACAATATCACTCGGTAATTAATATTTTACATGAAATCTTGCAGTGCGTCTAATAATTTGGCCAGGGACTGTATATATATATACATAAACTTTCGTAAAATGCCCAGCACTCCACACCAAAAGCCTTTTTTTTTTCATTTTGTTTATCCGGCTACAAAGCAATATTTAATTTATTTATTATTTCCAAGACATCGAAACTTAGTCAAACTTGCATGGAATCGCACAATGTTTGACTTTAAGGACGTTTTCTGTAGTTACTGCTCCTTTGTCAGTGTTTGATAAACGTAACAACGTGACGACGCAGAGAGCGAAATAAATAATATATTGAATTGTGTCCTTGGTTCTAGATTTTAAATAAACTCTTGGAATTTATAAGGAACATAGTACCAGGCACTTTCGATTTTATTATTTCATTGTTAGTAGCATTTTTTAAATATCTTCTTGTGTCTAAGATGAAAAGATGTAATTGGCTGTTGCTCACAAATGCAGTACTCTAATTTTAAAGAGTAAAGTTTCATGATATTATCTTATGCAATGGTATACGAAACATCGGAAAATCATTCTAATTTGACACGGTTTAATCCCAAGAAATATGAATTCGCCTCAAAATGTATAATATACCATAAAAAAGGTTACCTATTGCACAGTTTACACAAATAGCAAGTATTGACGATTTATTTTTATGGAATTTTTTCAGGTTAGACGAGTCATAACCGAAATATTTTTTAGGGTTCCGTACGAAACATTTATGGGATCACTTCGGTGTCCGTGTGCCTCTCCGTCGGTCCGTCTGTCACACCCGATTTTCTCCAAAACTATTTGACATAGACAGTTGACACTGGGCAAAAATATAGGAATTGATGGCCCCATCGTTGCCGCGTAGTTTTACAAGTTAAATCTTGACATAAGAAGTTAGTTTTGGGGGATAAAATAGGAAGTAAAAAAAACAAAATTTATATATATATATATATATATATATATATATATATATATATATATATATATATATATATATATATGTATATATATATATATATATATATATATATATATATATATATATACATATATACATATATATATATATATATATATATATATATATATATATATATATATATATATATATATATGTACAAGTATGAAATGCGGATTTCAGACAACAGATGGTGCACCAATGCAGTTGGTGCTATAAAGATTTGACACTGTGTCATTTTGTTGTGTCATCAACAAGTGTCAGATGCGCACGAGTGATAAATTGGAAAGTGTGTGCATAGTGTTGTGTTGTTGTGTTCAGTATGTCGAAATTTATACCGAACAAAGAGCATTCGCGGACAGCACTAATTTTTGATTTTCATTTGAAGAAAACTGCTGTTGAATCATACCGATTACTTCGAGAAGCTTATGGTGAACATGCTCCATCGCAAGATACGTGTGAACGGTGGCTTCGGCGTTTCAAAAGTGGTGACTTTGATGTTGCAGACAAGGAACGTGGGAAACCGCCAAAAAAATACGAAGATGTGGAATTTCAAGCATTATTGGACGAAGATGATTCGCAAACACAAAAACAACTCGCCGAGCAATTGGGCGTTAGTCAACAAGCTGTTTCCAACCGGCTACCAGAGATGGGAAAGATTCAGAAGCCGGTAGATGGGTACCACATGAGTTGAACGACAGGCAAATGGAAAAGCGCAAAAACACGTGTGACATTTTGCTCGCTCGGTACAAAAGGAAGTCGTTTTTGCATCGTATAGTTACAGGGGATGAAAAGTGGATTTATTTTGAGAATCCCAAGCGCAAAAAATCATTGGTAGACCCAGGCGCACCATTCACATAGACCGCAAGACTGAATCGCTTTGGCAGGAAGACGATGCTCTGTGTTTGGTTGGACCGGAGGGGCGTGGTCTATTATGAGCTGTTAAAACCTAACCGTTACCAACAACAATTGACCGATTTGAACCGTTCGCTGCTTGAAAAAAGGCCAGAACACCGAAAGAGGCAACACAAAGTCACTTTTCTTCATGACAATGCTCCATCACATACGGCAAAACCAATTGGCGACACGTTGGAAGCACTCAGCTGGGAATTTCTACCCCATGCGGCTTACGCACCAGACTTGGCTCCTTCCGATTACCACTTGTTTGCATTGATGGGTCACGCATTTGCTGAGCAGCGCTTTGGTTCGTACGAAGATGTGAAAAAAATAGCTCGATGAATGGTTCGCAGCAAAGGGGAAGATCTTTACTGGCGTGGTATTCACAATTTCCCGAAAGATGAGAAACATATATAACAAGCGATGGAGTATACTTTGAATAAAGCACTTTTTATCATTCTTCCGAATTTTTTTTTTAGAAAAAAAATCCGCATTTCATACTTGTACACTTGGTATATATATATATATATATATATATATATATATATATATATATATATATATATATATATATATATATATATATATATATATATCTATCTATCTATCTATCTATCTATCTATCTATCTATATATATATATATATATATATATATATATATATATATATATATATATATATCTATATCTATATATATATATATATATATATATATATATATATATATATATATATATATATATCTATATCTATATCTATATCTATATCTATATCTATATCTATATCTATATATATATATATATATATATATATATATATATATATATATATATATATATATATATATATATATATATGACGTAATAGTCGTGCAATTTTTTCTTCATAATATTTAAAAAAAAAAATAGCCAAAAATCGCTGTCCACCCCCTTATCTCGAAAAGTAGTGATCAAAAAATTTGGAATATTCTCTATAAAGTGTAGATTGAATGAAAATAGAATGAAAATTATCACCTTTGATAATTTATCTGGTATATATATAAAAAAAAAATTCAAGGTCATCAGTTTTTAATAAAGATGGGAAACTCATTTAGGGTGTGTTTTGTGAAGTCACTGACCATTTTACCCTCTGTAACAAAATTTTTTATTTTAAAAGCAATCACCGTACGGAACACTAATTGCGCAAGTCCGACTTGCACTTGGTGGGTTTTTTATTATTGGAACACTCGATGTTATCATTATCTATAGAAAACCAACATGTTTAGAACGTACGCGAACCGTACAAAAATGAATTTATTATTGAATAAATTATATTTGTAAGACACTAGACACAGATGCAGATAAAGGAACAAACACGTACGTAAACTATGGAATATTGAAGTTGTTTAGAATTTGATTCGTATGATAATTTTAAAGCAAGGGTATTTCCTAGTTAGTTTTCTACAAGTGAATGCGTTATTTGGAAGCGGATATACTTTTTTTTAAAATAAAGGAGGCATTTTAAAATAGGTAGATAGGACAGATTTTAATTGTTTTGCAATTAAATGTTGTACAGTTCCAAATTATGCGCAACATTACTTAAACATAAAATAGTATTTATAAAAACAAATATTCACAGTGACAATTTTATCTCACGAGACTAAAACATCCGTGAAAACAAAACAGTTAAATGAGTAATCAGCTATACAAGGTTGTCCATAAATAGTTCAATTTTAAAATAATTACTGTAACAATCCAGTTAGTAGATAAAAAAACAATGTATATCAAACCAGAGTTCTTGAAAAATTATTGCCTAAAAATAATGTCATCCAAATGTGAACCGTTAGGTTTCCGACATAAGCAGTGAAATTACTGACCATTACAGCACATCGGTACCGTGATCGCCGTAGGTTCTTGCCCGACATATGTTTTTAGTCGTTTCGGAGATGCTTTAGTTAGTAGCTTTGTCAGACTCCAATAATGGCAATTCTGTTTATTGATGTGCCGATAAGTTGGAAATGTGCCTCATCCGATAATAATTAAAAAGTATTCATACATTTGATTTACGAGGTTAGGGCTTTAAGCATTATATTAGTTCGCTTTAAATCTTATACCAGCTGTTTTTGTAGAGATGCAGACCCAAATTATTACTAAGACTGTGTTTCAACGAACTTCTTGGACATTGATGGTATTTGATTGTTTGCGTATTGAGACATACGAGTTCCCGCGAACTGACACTTGAACGCACTCCATGTTTGCATCGTTTTTTTAGTGTTCCATACAGAACACTTATAAGATGCCTTCGGTGTCTGTCTGTTTGTCCGTCCGTCCGTCTGTCTGTCTGTTACACCCGATTTTCTCCGAAACTATTTGTCGTAGAAAGTTGAAATTTGGTAATAATTTAGGAATTGATGGCCTCATCAGAGCCGAGTAGTTTTGAAAGTTAAATTTTGACATAGTTAGGTTAGTTTTGGGGGGTGAAATTGGAAGTGAAAAAAAAAACTTTTTACTAGGTCATCGAGTGTGGTGTCAAATGAAAGCTTGTGAAAATACGAGTAAAAAATATCTATATAATGTAATACTTGGGATCACTTTTCTTTGTATTATTTTTAAAAAATCACGAAAAATCGCTGTCCCCCTTATCTCGAAAAGTACTGATTAAAAAATTCTGGAATATTCTACACAGGGTGTAGATTGAATGAAAATTATCACGAGTGCATTACCTTTAATAATTTATTTGGAATATAAAAAAAAAACAAAAATTTCAAGGTTATCAGTTTTCAGTAAAGATTGGAAACAAACTTTGTTGAAAACTCCTTCGGGTGTGTTCTGTGAAGTCACTGATCATTTTATACCACCATAACATTTTTTTTTATTTTAAAAGCAATCAACGTACGAAACACTAATTGTGCAAGTTCAACTTACACTTGACCGGTTATTTTACTTAATAGTGGAGTCAGTCTCTTCAAATGTCTATAACCGTTTCTTAATCAGTTGAACACTCAGGACTTCATTTTGACTGTGAAAATGATACTGAGAGGGAAAATTTCCCGCGCGATAGCAGAAATATTGTTTGTGGCAAATCTCGCTCGTAAAAGGCATATTCTACTAAAGACTTTATGTAAACTATATTTAGAAGAATCAGGGTTATGCTCTATGCCCTTATCTTGTCCCTCACACCCATTGCATTCATGCAGTAAATCAGACAAACTTGAACTTATTAATGGGACACTTTGTCTTTTCTCTTATAATGTCGACAGTTAATGAAATAAACATTTCTTGAGATTAAATTCTTATCATACTTTTGTAAAAAAAATGTTTGGCCATTCCTCACATCTGCTCAGTTAGTGACTACGGACAAAATTTATTTGCGAAGTAACCGAAGTGAACACAAGCTTCTCATTTTCGATAGTCATAATTGTGTTGAAGTACTACAGTCTAACCTTCATAAGGTTTTTCGGAAAATTATTTCTGATTTCCTCCAAAATTTCGATAATGAAGACTACTCCTAATACACAATGTTGGGGACACATAATATCCAGTTGATTTTAAAGGTCATTGTCTTATTTTTTTTTTATGGGTCTAGCACACGTGTTGCAGGGAAGTCCCTAAAGCGCTACAGGAGCGACACGTGTGTGGAGAAAGCGATTCACGTTGTTTTTGAATCGCTGTAAATTGTACTCGGTGGGAAAACACAGTCTTGGGCAAATTATACCAAAGGGATTATGTTCTCCATATAAAAGACTGCTTGAAAAGCGCTGTACGAGGAGTAACAAGCTGAACCTCATACGGATGTGAAGTATTAGCGCGACGTGTACTTCTAACATGCACCGCTCTGGATGGAATTAAGCGGGCCACATCCTTCGAACACTTTCCATTAAAATACTTGTAGAATAGGCTCAAGTCGCCAACCGTTCTTTGATGTTCCAGCGATTCAAGGTCGCCGGTCAGTTCCGGGTCTCCAATCAGACGAACAGCTCTTCTCTGAATAGAATCCAACAAATGCAGTGTATATTTGAGAGCGGAGCACCAAAGATGGGAGCAGTATTCCATAGTTGGTTGAATTTGAGCTTTGTAAAGAATTAATAGTTGTTGTGGAGTGTAAAGCTTTCTGGTTCGAAATAATATTCCCAACTTTTGAGAAGCTCTCCTTGCTATGCCTGCAACATGTTCATGCCAGGACATATTTGCTCCCGAATTAACGCCCAACAAATTGAGTGACGATGTTAGAGAAATGGAGTGCCCCGACATAACTATGTCGGGTTCAGCAACGTTAACTTTTTTAGAAAAAACTGCCGCCTGGGTTTTTGTAGCGTTAAATTCTAATTGGTTACTGTCACTCCAAGATAGAATTTCTTCCAGGTCTTTGTTAAGTTGAATGACTTCCTGCTGTCTGCGGATATTCGTCTGAGTAGCCGATGTCCGAGCGTTCAAAGTGAATGAAGAGATAAGCGTACTGTCATCTGCAAAGCTGTAGATTGGATTCTGAGTAAATGAGAAAGATAGTAGGAGACAGTATGGAGCCTTGAGGTACACTGGCGTTAATAGTGAAGGTGTTAGAAAAAAATCCGCCTGCCGACTGCCACTCGTAAAGAACGCTCTCTGAGGAAACATGAAACAGAACTTTTCAGACATACCATAAGAGCGTAGCTTAGCCAACAGCCCATCGTGCCAAACACGGTCGAATGCCTTGGATATGTCAAGAGCAACCGCTCGAGATTCTCCAAAGTGTTCAATTGCGTTGTTCCAAACGTGTGTTACATAAGTCAGAAGATCTCCTGATGATCTATTTTAAGAAAGCCATATTGGTGTTCGCTAATAATGTTGAATCCTTCAAGATATTTAAAAAGATGCTGATTGATAGCCTTTTCGAAGACTTTCGATATTATTGAAAGCAGTGCGATTGGTCGGTAGTCATTTGGCAAGGTGTTCTTGCCTTTTTTAGGTATCGGCTGAACTGTGGCACATTTCCAGCAGGAAGGAAATATTCCCTTTCTGTAGGATAGGTTGAAAAGTCTACAGAAAACTAGTGTTCGTTCCCTCGCACAGTTTTTGAGAACTATTGCAGGTATTCCGTCAACGCTAGAAGCTTTTTTGATGTCTAGCTTCATTAAAATACGTTTTATGATACGCTGTCTGAAGACAATATCGGGCATCCTTGACTGCACTATGGGAATAGTAGGTGGTGTTTTTCCTTGGAAATCGACAGTAGAATGTGAAGCAAAGAGTTCAGCCAACAAGTATGCTTTCTCAACAGGAGTCGTTGCAATAGAATTATCTGTCCGTGTGAGTGGTGGTATGGTGGATTTGGTGAAATTTTGACTAACTGCCTTAGTGACTGACCAAAAGGACCTGGAATTATTGGAACAAGCGAGAAGTTTGTTTCTAATTCGTTGATTGTGTGCCTCCTTGGTTTCGTCGATAATTTCTTTGCATCTGTTCCTGGCACGAACAAAGGTGTTACGGTTTATGGTGTTAGGATTTTCACGCCATTGTCGGTAGGCAAGGTGTTTAGAAACAACAGCTTCTTTGCATTTTCGGTCAAACCAAGGCTTGCCGTTGGAAGGGCATTTCTTCGAAAAAGGGATGTAAGCCTTCATACCGGCCAAAATAACATCGGGAACCTCCCTGGCGCAGTCAGATGGGTCGTCGGATCGAAAACAAACGTCTAACCAAGGGAAAGTACGAAAATATTCCATGAGATCTTCCCATTTAGCAGATTTGTAGTGCCAAATCTTGCGCGGTTTAGGCGCCTCTCTGTCACTGATTGGTAGGATACTCAACGTCGAAAGTAGTTTATGGTCAGAATAACTTAACGGCGGATTTACGCTGACCATGTAAATCTCCGGATTGGTGGTTAAAAACAGATCAAGAAGACTGGCGAACTCCCCGTCTCGATCAGGGATCCATGTTGGTTCGTGAATAAGCTGAGTTAAGCCACAACTGATTGAAAATGATTACGATGTTTGTCTCGGCAGATGTCAAAAACTCAATTAGCATACATATATACATATTTTTAGTTGTTTTATCGAGGTGTACTATGTCGGATTTCTTAGTTTCCAACTGTCTTGTTATGAGGAAGCGAGATCGCACTATACGCAACATTCATATACCACAACAAATAATTAAATTTATTTCAAAACAAAGAGCAGCTAATGTGTCTCATCAATACCGTACCTACATCTAAGATGATAGTGATGCGTTGTGCCAATCAATGTAAAAAGAAAGGGCGCGCATTGGACAAGCAGAATGCCGATGTATAAGTATCTGCAGATTTTTCCTGTATGCTCTACACATTACGTCCGCCAATATAAACACAAGACAACTGCGGTTTTCCAAGGTATTAATAACCCCATTGTGACTTGCTAGCAAAAATCATTTAGTTTTTAAATTAAGGCTTATCGACTTAAGAAACATGAAAGTTCGTTTTTTACATAGTCCTAGCGAAACAATGTTCCTGTAAAATAAACCATGTTGAGGTTTTTCCATATACTTTCTATATAAATTATATTGTTCGGCAAATTGTACAATAGTGTTTGCTGTTCAAACTCTAGTTGATGTTAGTGTTTTTTTTTTTAAAAAAAAACTTACCTCATTGATGTGCTTATAGGTCTTAATCAGATCCACACTGAGCTTCCTTAACGGTGCTGTCGATGGATCCCGGAATGTAAGGGGTATCCGCGCATGCATAGCTTGAATATCTGTAGAAGATGGCGCGCTTGTAGCCAGGGAGGCAGGCATTGAACCGCCCAATGGATCGTCAGCCACGAGTCGCCCATAGAGAGGCACGTGACGCCGCTGCTGCTGCTGGTTGTTGGAGTCGCTTGAAGCTGAGACCGGCACTGAAATAAAGATAAAATATGGGTTAAAAATACCCAAATTTAAATAGAATTTCAGCTACAGGTCGAACCATGCCTATATTTTGATGCACATTGAATTAAATAAATTTTATTCCCTTATCCTATTTAGAAATTCATAAATCCAGAGAAAAGAGAATTAAATATATAATCATAAATTGTTTGGACGAATAAGTTGGTATCGTGCACCTAGAAATTATAAACAATATTGCTAAAACTGAAAAAGATGTTTAACGTTATGAAAGGAATTTAATGAGATTTAAAATGAAATGTTACTAATGATCCTTCTTGTCGTATTTTTTATATCTTTTGAGGTTACCTTTACGGTGCTTGTTTGAAGTTAGGGTCCTTTTCGAAAATAAAAATTATACGTATCAGCGTTGTTTTTCTTAAATAAACATACGTCTAAAAAGTCTGTTTTGTTTTCGAAGGTCGCTCTGAGTTAGCCGAGAATCTTCATTTAGTGCGTTATCTGTTATACCTTAAATATCATAGATAGAGAAAGACCTTAAAAATTGAAACTCGTCGGTAATTAGTGGTGTACAGTGTGATCATTTTTAGATGCTCGATTTATGGAAACTTGTTGAATATATTTTTTTTAAATGTAGAATGATATACTGCATGTCAAGGAGTAAAATGACGTATTTGACATTCAGTAGTGAAAACAACTGGGCGCCGCGACGACTTTTTTTTACATCGACATACTTTTTGTAAAATGGCAATGGAAAGCTCCATTTTTTTCAACAATTTTTCCTTAAACTGTTTTTTTATAATTTGTTTTACAAAAAAGTTAAACAGCGAAAACCCTCTAAAATATTATTTTGTGGTCATCGCGATTGCCATGGGTCGTATGCTACGTAGGCGGCTGTCATACTTTAATTTGGCAGCTCTTGTTTGCACACCTATTTAATTTAATAGAGTTAAACAAAGTAAATGTGTGTTAATAGCTTCTGGTTGAAGTAGTTTCCTACGCTGAAAAAATAGATATAATTCTTATTTATGGAGAAGCAAGAATAAATTCTCAGGAAGCCGTTGGACTGTAACGAGAATGTTACCCCGACAGGTATATCCAGGATCACACTATGTTTTGTCGATTAGAACGAAATTTGAGGAGCAATATGAAAGTATCTTCTAGGCAGAAAGGTATTTCTAAACGAGAAACTGTCTTCATAGATGAAACAGTAGCCGAAATTATGCAATATTTTCAAAACAATCTATATAATTGAATCAGACAAGCAAGCAGACAATTGAATGTATGTTATGAAGCTATTTAGAAATCTCTTAAAGCTAACAAATACCATGTCTATAAAATGTATAATCTTCAGTTATTAACACAATTTGATTCGGAACGACCACTGAGTTTGTAGCAGAAATGATGATTAAATATGACGAAGAACGTTATTTTCTGAATTATATATTATGGACAGATGAAAGTCATTTTGTCAGCAATGGCACACCTAACTGAAAAAATTATCAATACTGGGCTGACGAGAATCCATACAACGTTAATCCAATTCAGAATCCAGGCCATTATGGCGTTAATGTATGGTGTGCGATAATTGGGAGACATTTGGTCGGTCCATACTTTTTTGAGGGAACACTAACTGGAAATAGATACCTTAATTATTTGGTTAATACTCTACCAGTTTTATTAGAAAACGTTCCCCTTATTTTAAGAAGGCATATGTGGTATCAACACGACGGAGTATCACCTCATACAACTGTTGTTAAAGAGTATTTGAATGAACGGTTTCAATGAAGATGGATAGGGGTTCACAACCTAGTTATTCAACACAGTCACCAGACCTCACGCCGTTAGATTTTTTTCTTGTAGAGGATTCCTAAGATATTGTATACAAAACTGCGACAAATGATATTGAGCACTTAAAGACAAAAATATCAGATGCGTGCAATAGTATATCTGGAGAAATTATTTACAAAGAATGTTAAAATGCATGACAGAAGAAGAAAGACACATAGAAAATTTCTTGTGATGAGTTTTTTATTTTTTAAGTTTCAAACATTTAATTTTATAAATAATAAGTTATGTACTGTTAAAAGTTACATAGTTTTTTTGGGGTTTTAATAAAAATAATGTATTCTTGTTTAAGATATTTTATTGAAGGAAAACCCTCAACAGCAGGGTCACTAATATTATAATTACTGTCAGATTAAAGTATGACAGCCGCCTACTAGAGAAATTGTTTGAAAACCGCTAAACGTTGTTTGGTGTCGCCCAGCGTCGCTTTCAATACCAAATGTCAAATACGTCGGTATATTCCTTGACATGCACTATACCATTCTACATTCTACAAAAAAAAATATCCAACAATTTTCTAAAAATTGGGGCCGGGCGTCTAAAAATGATCACCTTGTATGTTTAAATAAATGTGCTTCTGTATACAAGATAAAACTAAAAGAGCAGAACAACATTCATTTGTTTAGTTTCCCTTTCATTCCTGTGCATTTAGATTCTACGATTCTGAACACATTTTATCATTACCCGCAATCTTAATTAAATGGTTTCTAGATATTTTCATCTAAAGTGACATCTTTGACAACTGCATGTTTCTATCCTAATCTTTGATTTTCTATCCAAATATCTTTTAACAGAAGAATTTTTTTACTAGAAGTGACTGGAAGTTTAATGAAAAAAATATTAACTTGGGCTGGGAAATATATAAACTTATTCTGTCAATTGGAGGATGTAAAAATTATTTACCGAACCTCCAAATATCCTTGTTAACGAATAAATCAGACTTATAGTAGATTGTTGCAAAACGAAAGGTGAGTTGAAAATTGGTTGTTGCAGTTATACTAAAAGTTAACATTTTTGGAAGGAGAATTAAAAACTAAAATAGGAATATGTATATCCGGTTTCTTTCAAAATGCTCCGTTTAGATACTACATGCAATCAAAGTAACAATTGTGCCACAATTCGAATGCCAATCTTGAAAACCACTTAATCTAGGGATAGTGTATGTTACGCTTATATTTCAGATATCAATATACCTAGTACCCCCATATATGTTACAATGAAAACATTACCTAAATATTTAATTTCTGTGAAAATTGAAACAAATTACTAGGGAATTAATTCATATATTCATGACAAAATTAATTTAACATTTACTCAAAACGTCCCCCTCTTGCTTTTACACAAGCCCTCAAACGATTAGGACGTTCGTCTGTGGCAGCGCTTGATCCAACGGAAAATTGTCCGCACTTTTGTTAAAGCTCTTTTTAAAGAGTCATGATTGGCATGCCTTTTAGCAAACTATACCCTTTAAGAGTTTATAATCTAAAGGATTTAGATCAGGACTTGCAGAGGGCCAATCTTCTGTAGCAATAAATGAAGGCTCATTTTGTTAAAGCCATGCTTGTGTTGTTTTAGCTTTGTGTCCTGTGCAGAACTTATTTTTGAGGAAAGTATGGTTTAGGGGTTTCACAATGTTCTCTAAAATAGTGTCTTGATATATTTTAGCCAAAGTTTTCACACCTTTTTCTCAAAAATGAATACTGGTAACCCCATCAAAGCTGACTCCCACCAAACCATAACTCATGCTGGATGATTACCCCGCTGAACTTTTGGAACAAGTTCAGACGCTTCCTTAGAAGATTTGGCATAAATCATATCATTTTGCTTACTGAAAGATTGTTCCACAGTGGAATTTTTTTAGTCGGTAAACAAATGTTTCTGTGTTTGTCATTAGCATATTTCTTCAACAAACTTTTAGATTTTATAAGCGTCAAATCTTAGGTCTTATTTAATAATACGAGACAGAATTTTTCGAAATTTTCATCTCACGAGATAAAATTTTTTGTTTGCGAAAAGGATTTCGGTTAATTCGCGCTTTTACAGCTTTAACAGTTTGTGGCATTTGAACTGTCCTTGGCCTTCCTGAACGATGCCTGTCTTTTATACCTCCCGTCTCGTAAATAATTTTATCGCCCGGTAAACAAACATACGACTTATTTTAAGCGGTTTTAAGGTCTTAAAATGTAGCTTTTTTCTATACCGCACTTAAATAAAGCTATAACAGCAATCTTACAGAGAAAATAAGATTGCTGTTATAGCTTTATTTAAGTACTTCCTAAAAATCATACTGATTTTTTGAAAAGGGCATCTATGTGTCAAAGCAAAAACCCCATATATATATATATATATATATATATATATATATATATATATATATATATATATATATATATATATATATCACAGCAATCACTTGATAAGTGTTACGGGGACTCTGCCCGTGGAAAATCATTCATCATTTACTGGTATGCTGAACATAAAAAAAAACACAAAATTGTTTTACGGTTTACAGAAGCAAAAAATCATCTTTCATCATGATAATGCACCTGCTCACAGAGGTGTTTTGGTGTTTTGGCAACGGCAACACTGGTCGGATTAAAGTACGAATTGTTGGAACCTCTACCCTATTCGTCAGATCTGGTTCCATCTTACTTCCTAAACCACAAGAGATTTCTACGTAGGAAGGGTTTTTCAACAAATAATAAGGTAATAGCATCCGTAGATGAGTATTTTGAAGGTCTTCCGGAAAACCATTTCAGAGATGGGGTAAATAAATTGGAAAAACGTTGGAAAAAATATATTGAGCTTAAGGGAGATTGTACTGAAGAATAAATGTATTTCGACTCATTAATTCATCTTGTTTCATTTCCGCTTTCAAAACTTACTTGATCGACCTTACTTATAAAAAAGTGAATTAAATACAAGTGATGTTTGAAATAATTCTGGAACGCCATTATTTTGATCAATTTTGTCTTGTTCTTTAAAAAACAAGCCATTTGTCACTCTAACTCTCCTCAGTCCTAGAGTACCTTGGTTGAAACTTTGGTCCAAAACAGGTCAAAAACAAAATATATTTGGTACTTTAAATACCCAACTCTGTCAAATGAATCCTATACTTTAGCTAACGCAATAAAACTGGTACACCAGACCGAGTTCAATTTAATTGCAGTTTTAAAATAAATCACAAACTTTATGATATCCTCCATTAATAACTAGACTAAAAGAAAAATAAGCAATAAATAAATTTTTGATGAGATTTTTCTTGGCCTCGTATAAAATCCACTTCTAGACTAACCAATATTTCATTTTCAAGTCATTTGGCGCACTAACCCCCGGTAATCCCGATCTATCTCGGCCAGAGCCCTGGTAACAAGAGGTTTGCAACAGTTGGCCGACGTCGTTTTGGGAGGTGGCGCAGCGAAAAAACCTACGATTTTTACGCGGAAAATGTTGCGAATAAGGATAATACATCTTTTTAAAATTAAGTATTTTATTTTTTGTGTGTGTTAAGGGGTAAGGCCACTCCAGATCCCAGGAAAAAAGGCTATTTTCGGGATTTTTTTGCTAGAGTATAATAAAAGCAGTCGAAAATTTATTTGAAGTACTTTATTAAACACATATTTAAGTGTATAATTTTTTATTTAAAATGGCCGCTTCACAATCCAAGACAACAAGGCATCTTTATGCGAGGCCTGAAACAAGCGAAAACGATTGCTCCCGTAGATTTCAACCTAGAAAAAAAATCAAAAAAATCTCATTAATATATGTCAAAAACTAGTGAATAACGTTGAAAATTTGTTTTTTTCGAAAAATGATCCACGTTTGAAAAAAAATGTTCATTTTTCACTCAATAATTTCAACAAAAATTGTTTATAAAAAAAGAAGTTTATAACTTATCCCAAAATCTGTACGTTATTCACTAGTTTTTGACATATATTAATGAAAATTTTTCGGTTTGCCCGTTTTAGGTCTGGCATAAAAGGTGCTTTGACATCGTAGATTCTGAAGTGGCCATTTTGAATTAAAAAGATAAAAAAAAATATTTTTGTACATTTAAATATCTATTTAATAAGGTATCTCAAATAAATTTTCGACTGCTTTTATTATACTCTTGAAAAATATTCCCGAAATTAGCCTTTTTTCCTGGGACCTAAAATGGCCTTACCCCTTAAATTGTTAATATTTTTGAGCGGGTCATAATCGCTTTTTACAGGTAAAATTCGCGAGTTATTATCTTTTATGTGCCTTTCACCCTCACAACATAATATTGTAATGAGTAGGAAGAAAATACTAATCTTGCATCAAAGTAATTTTTACTTGTTAAAAATATCAAAATCAGTAGCGGAGATTTAATTTAATAATCAACATATCAGTTTGTTCATGACTAATGACTAACAATATGTTATGTGTGTTTAGCAAAACGACTATTAAAGCACACATATCAGGTGTACAAGTCTGAAATGTGGATTTCAGACAACTGAAGGTGCACCAATGCAGTTTGTGCTATAAAGATTTGACACTGCGCCATTTTGTTGTGTCATCAACAAGTGTCAGGCGCGGACGAGTGATAAATTGGAAAAGTATGTGCATAGTGTTGTGTTCAATATGTCGAAATTTATACCGAACAAAGAGCATTCGCGGACAGCATTAATTTTTTGTTTTCATTTGAAGAAAACTACTGTTGAATCATACCGATTACTTTGAGAAGCTTATGGTGAACATGCTCCATCGCAAGGTACGTGTGAACGATGGTTTCGGCGTTTCAAAAGTGGTGACTTCGATGTTGAAGACAAGGAACGTGGAAAAACCCCAAAACAATACGAAGATGTGAAATTGCAAGCATTGTTGGACGAAGATGATTCGCAAACACAAAAACAACTCGCCGAGCAATTGGGCGTTAGTCAACAAGCTGTTTCCAATCGGCTACGAGAGATGGGAAAGATTCAGAAGACCGGTAGATGGGTACCACATGAGTTGAACGACAGGCAAAAGGAAGTCGTTTTTGCATCGTATAGTTACAGGAGATGAAAAGTGGATTTATTTTGAGAATCCCAACCACAAAAAATCATGGGGGGGCCCCAGGCGCACCATCCATATCGACCGCAAAACCGAATCGCTTTAGCAGAAAGACGATGCTCTGTGTTTGGTGGGACCAGAGGGGCGTGGTCTATTATGAGCTGTTAAAACCTGGGGAAACGGTTAATACTAAACGTTACCAACAACAATTGACCGATGTGAACCCTTCGCCTCATGGAAAAAGGCCAGAATACAGAAAGAGGCAACACAAAGTAATTTCTCTTCATGACAATGCTCCATCACATACGGCAAAACCAGTTCGCGACACGTTGGAAACACTCAGCTGGGAAGTTCTACCCCATGCGGCGTACTCACCAGACTTGGCTTCTTCCGATTACCACTTGTTTGCATCGATGGGTCACGCACTTGCTGAACAGCGCTTTGGTTCGTACGAAGATGTGAAAAAATGGCTCGATGAATGGTTCGCAGCAAAAGAGGAAGATTTTTACTGGCGTGGTATTCACAAATTGCCCGAAAGATGGGAAAAATGTATAACAAGCGATGGAGCATACTTTGAATAAAGCACTTTTTATCATTCTTCCGAATTTAACATGTTTTTTTAGAAAAAAAATCCGCATGTCATATTTGTACACCTGGTACATATACGCTAAAGAATTTATTGATTAAGCTACTTGCATGTTTGAGTCTCTGGAATCATAATCTGAGGTAACTATATGTGCCAGATACAGGTAATCGTCTCAGAGATCGACACGTTAAGACTATAATAAAATAAGAAGCGGAACAGGATTAATCCACTTTCCTTTATTTCATCGCAAATTTCATGTTCATGTATTCATTTCAGAAAACGTAGAAACAATTTCGGGTGTTTCTGCTTGCGTAACGTCCTATAACGGCGACTTACTCGAGGACAGCGCAAGGGACACGATTAGAAGCTGTACAACTGTATCATACACAGTAGTAATACGTGACAAGCTTGATGAGGCGACTACACCGATCTATTTTTTTTTAAAATTTTTTCTCGGGTCTCAAAAAAATGATGAATAGTAAAAAATGGGCACGTATTGCAACCGATTGAGGAGAAAGGCGTAAAGTAATAGATTTTTAGAAATTGTTATTCAAATACGCATTTATGTGTATAAATATATATATATATATATATATATATATATATATATATATATATATATATATATATATATATATATATATATATATATATATATATATATATATATATATATATACACATATATATATATATATATATATATATATATATATATATATATATATACACATATATATATATATATATATATATATATATATACACATATATATATATATATATATATATATATATATATATATATATATATATATATATATATATATATATATATATATATATATATATATACATATATATATATATATATATATATATATATATATATATACACATATATATATATATATATATATACACATATATATATATATATATATATATATATATATATATATATATATATATATATATATATATATATATATATATATATATATATATATATATATATATATATATACACATATATATATATACACATATATATATGTATATATATATATATATATATATATATATATATATATATATATATATACGATATATATATATATATATATATATATATATATATATATATATATATATATATATATATATATATATAGAGGAGAAGGGTAGTCTTGACCGACTAGTGAAATAGCAGTATTATGTTCTTGGGGTGAGCGGTCTTTGGAAAAGAACTAAAAAGTTTTTGACACCTTTTTAGCTACGCCAAGCTTTCGAAAATATTTTATTTTCTTCATCAGGGCTACAATTATAGTAGATTATCAGTATTTTTGAGATTAAAAGTAAAGAACAACCCTATTTTATGTAACATTAAAGTACTTACTGCTAAGTGGTGTGTTCAAAAACTGTTCTTTGTGGGGCACTTTATTACACTTATTCATCAGAAAAAACATGAGAAAAACTCGACATACTCATCTCTGGGAAATATAATAAACTTTGACTTAATTTTGTTAGTATGGTATGAAGAACTGTGTGGTTGTAAAGTGATTTTAATTTATAAAGGATTTTTTGTTATGTTTTCTTGTCATTTTGCTAAGGGCAGTGTGTTTCTGTCTCTTAGTTAGGTTGTGGATGATTTATATTTTAAAGTAGAATGACGTGGCCATTTTTTTTGATCGTTTTAAAGCTGAAAAGTTAGTGAAAATCAGTGGGATTATTATCAAAGAGATATGTCAGATATGTGGTAAGAGTTGTCAAAATAAAAGCTTGGCATAGCTAAAAAGGTGTTAAAAACTTTTTAGTTCTTTTCCAAAGACCGCTTACCCCAAGAACATAATAATGCTATATATATATATATATATATATATATATATATATATATATATATATATATATATATATATATATATATATAATTTGCGCATTTCATACATTTTCTTCTTCTAAACATTGAACAATGCCATATTTCAATAAGTAACAAATTTTAACAGCAAATAAAGAAGAAAAAGAATGAAGAAAACTATATAATTGATGAGGGTCGTATGGTCGCTGGTTAGTCATGATGATGATTGATTTTTAGTTAATAAAATGTTAGCTTTGACATCTTTTTTGGTCTGATACATAGACGTCGATTTCGACGATTAGTTTACAAGTTTAGTGACGCTAAAACAATGGAAAAAAATCGTTGATTGTTGATTAAACAAGCAAAGCAATGGCTTGATAAGTGTTGCGGTGATTCTGCCCCTGGAAAATCACTCATCATTTATTGGTTTGCTGAATTCAAACGCGGTCGTACAGACACAAATGATGCTGAACGCTCTGGACGCCCAAATGAGGTGGTTACACCGGAAAACATCAAAAAAATCCACAAAATTGTTTTGGATGACGGTAAAGTGAAATTGCGTGAGATAGCCGACACCAAACCGCACTAAAAAGGATTTTTTCATGCGATATGTGACAATGGATCGAACATGGATCCGCCACTACACACCGGAATCAAATCGGCAGCCAGCTGAGTGGACAGCAGTCGGTGAAAGCCGCCCGAAGCGACCAAAGACACAGTCGTCGAAGATTTTGGCCTCTATATTTTGGGATGCGCATGGAATAATTTTCATCGACTATGCTGAGAAGAGAAAAACCATCAATAGCGAAAATTATAAAAAATTATTGGTGCGTTTGAAGGCAGAAACGGCCCCAAACGAAACATGAAAAAAGTGCTTTTTTACCAAGACAATACACCGTGTCACAAGTCAATGGTTACGATGGAAAAATTGCATGAATTGAAGTTCGAATTTTTTTTTTTTTTTTTTTTTTATGGGTCTAGCACACGTGCTGCAGGGAAGTCCCTAAAGCGCTCCAGGAGCGGCACGAGTGCGGAGGAGCGGCACGAGTTGCGTCCTCATCCACCGTATTCGCCAGATTTAGCCCCCAGCGATTATCATCCAATCGCAGATCTCAAAAAAATGCTCGTGGGAAAGAGATTTGGCTCCAATAAAGAAGTTATCGCCGAAACTGAGGCCTGTTTTGAAGACAAAGACAAATCCTTCTACAAGAAAAGTATAGGAATATTAGAAAAGCGTTGAACTGATTGTATCGCTCTTGAAGGCAACTTTGTTAATGAATAAAGTCGAATTTTGCGAAAAAAATGTGTTTTAAGTAGCTAGACCAGTGATTCCCAAAGTGGTTCAGGTGGACCCCTAGGGGTCCACGGGAGACTCGACGGGGGTCTACGTTGGCGTGAAAAAAAAAATGGGAGTTCACAAGTTGTAAGTGGGGGTCCACGAAAATTTATCTGGTTTCGATAGTAAAGAACAAAAATGTTGGCTTGGCTTTACATATCAATGTAGGCAGATAATTCACTACTCAAAAAAATTAAGGGAGCAAAAAAAATCCAAATTTTTCGGTGATTTTTGACAGGCTGTATTTCGGTGAAAAATGGTCGTATTGAGACTTTTAAAAAAAGCATTTTGAAGCTTTAAGATTCTAATTTTCAGATTTTTTGGCGAAAATGTTTTAGAAGGTACGGTTCTCATGCAATCCTAACAGATAGCGCGAAAAAATAATATTGCATATATTTTGCTTTTTTTTTTTGGTCCACGGGCTTGAAAAAATTTTTTTCAGTTAGGCCGGCATATAGATCAGATAGCCTGTTTATTTAGCATTAATTTCCTTGTTTTAAAACCTCCCTTAATTTTTTTGAGTAGTGTATTTTAAGAAGGTCAGCGACTGTTACTTGTAAAAACTTGCATATTCGATATTCAGTACAACACGCGTCGAGACTTGCAAAGCGCCGCCCCGCCCGCCCGCAACGCAACCGGTTAAGACGTGCAAAGGGACGAAATACGACTTGTGCTGTGCTTGTAATCTTGCATGAACTTGTTTGATTCTTCACCAATATAAATACGAATGCCAAGGACAAACGTGCCAGTGCCGGAAAAAGTAAATACCTGCCTATTTGTTATTCATACTTTTATTTTATATTGTAATAATATTATATTTGTTATGTTTGCGTGTAGTAGGTACGTAACAAAAAATAAATACTAAGCAGGGCCATTATTCGATACTTCTATAAAAGAACAGAAAGCCGAGAAAGATTGAACTTTTAGTACTTTTTATTATAAAATTATTTATTTACCCGACTGTGGTGATTCACTAAAGGAGAGATATATGATTGACCTGCATATTTGTACATATTTCAGTGCCCTCGTAGTTGCTAATGCTAAACGACTAAAAATATTTTCATAAATTGTACGTGTCTTTATGTACCACTCGTAACGTACATCAAAGTAATAAATAAATCATAAAAATCGCGGAGTTTTGATGTCAAAATATTCTTTAAAAGTATTTTCTCTCGAATTTACAGAAATGTATCAAAATATAATTAATCAAAAAATATTTTATATTACATTAAAATAGGTTCAGCCGTTTTGTGAAAACCTCTATATGGGTCTTAGCAGTTTATTGCTTTTAATAATTAAAATCAGTGTTGCCGTCTGCATTTTGGTTTTTTCATTGCAATAATTAATTAATCCTATTTTATTCTGTTAAAATAGCCATAACCTGTTAAAGTCGCCTTATAATTACTAAAACAAACATTTTTTTCGTTACAGGTAGGTAACTGATACGAAACATGGCTGAATCTAAGAAGAAATGTCGACAGTACAGTGTTGATTATTTGAAATTTGGTTTTCTTCCATCAAAGGCAGACAAACGATTGCCCATATGCCTTTTATGCAACAAAGTTTTGCGCAATGACTCTATGAAACCATCGAAGCTCGAAGATCATCTAAGGTGTTAACCTGATAAAATAGGTAAAGATTTAAAATATTTTCAAACTTTGAAGGAAAAATATGAAAAGAGACCCACCATGCACAGTATGTTCGCTTCAACGTTTCAAAGTAACGATGATGGCTTGCGGGCGTCTTACAATATCTCATTGCTTATAGCGAAATCTGGAAAACCGCACACCATCGGAGAACAGTTAATTTTACCCGCTGTTGAAGAGGTTTTAAAAACTGTTCTGCACAAACCTCCATTTGACGTAACAACACTGTACAAAGACGTATTGATGAAATGAGCTCTGATATTGAAAGCTTCTTGTGTAATTATCTGCAAACAACTCATTTTTCTATTCAACTGGACGAGTCAACTTTACCTGGTAATGAAACATTATTATTAGCATATGTTCGATTTGTTATTGACGAAGAAATCCATGAAGAGCTGCTATTCGCGAAAACTTTGGAGACGGACACTAAAGGCGAATCAATATTTAATGTCCTAAGTGATTTTTTTAAGGAAAAATCGATTCCATTTACAAACATTATTTCGGTGGCAGCAGATGGAGCTCCTGCCATCTTCGGGCGATATCGTAGGTTTATAAGCCATCTTAAAAGAATTATACCAGGAGTAACTGTGTCATCCACCGACAACACCTGGTAGCGAAAAATTTGAGTGATTGATTGAACCAATCGCTTCAATTTGTGATTAAAGCAGTTAACAAAATAAGAAGCAATGATTTGAATACCCGTTTATCTGCACAATTACTGAAGTACGCTGGTTGTCGAAAGGTGCATGTTCAACAAGATTTTGCTCACTTTTTGAATCAGTTTTAGAGTTTCTGGAAAGTAAAGATCCAGATTTAAAAGAAAACCTGATCAAATTGAAAGCAGACATCGCGGATTTGACAGATTTGTTCAAAAAATTTAATGACATTAACTTGCAGTTACAAGGGGACAGCCTAAATTTAATAAAAACAAAGGGTGTAATTTCGGCTTTTCTTGGAAAATTGAAATTTATGAAGCAAAATATTAGTCGGCGCGAATTCTCCCAGTTTCCAAACTTGCCACAGGCAGAATGTCTTGATGAGAATATTCAGACATACGTTCAACATTTAAATGCCCTGCATGATGACTTCAAAAATAAATTTGAAGATATTCTGACGATGGAAATACCACCATGGTTCATAAATCCATTTGATGAAACGGAAGTGGCGAATGTGGTATTACAAGAGGAGCTACTCGAGCTTAGCACCAATGAGGAGCTGAAGGTGAAATTTAAAAAAGGCTATCAAACATTATGGCTGCAGGCAGAAATACCCGAAAAATATCCTGGGCTGTGGGAAATTGCGAGAAAACTTTTGATAGCGTTTCCCTCGTCATACCTTGTCGAAAAAAGTTTTAGTGTCGTTACAAACCTGTTAACAAAAAAAAAAGAAGCAGATTGAACATCACAGAACCGGGAGATTTGCGGTTATTCCTTACAAACCTGAAGCCAAATATTGATAATTTGCTGTCAATCCATCAAGTACATCCCTCCCATTAAAATTATGACTATTCTTTTTTAACTGTTGATTTGCATTGTTGAAGTTACTGTACGTTATTAATGTTTAATTTTAATTCTATTAAGTCTGTAATCATATTATTTTAATAAATAGAACACAAGAAAATATAGTATTTTTCTTTGTATTTTTACCACTCCGAATTTAGGGTTGGAACTCAGCCACGACGCAAATTTCCATCGTTAGATCTAATCTTCACATTTTTTGACGAGTTTTGGGAATATGGTAGAAATGTAGCAGCAGGGGGTCCACCGAAACTAGTAAAATTTTGAAAGTGGTCTACGAGAAAAAAAAGTTTGGGAACCTCTGAGCTAGACCAAAAACTTTTTAGCCTACGTGTTATAATATATTGGTAATGCCACGTTACAGGTTTAACTACACCGTCACGGATTGGGGCTGCTGAGTTTAAGCATCTGTCCGATTTTTTTTAACATTCTGAGGACAATATTGCTTCCCTAGGAATTTATTTCGCTAATTCATTTATATTGAACGTTATGAACGTGAAAAAAATAACATTTAAAAATATGTCGATTTTACTTCTTTTAAGGCAAATATAATTAAACAATTAATTAGTTATTTTTTTTACAAAAAAAAAAAAAACAAAAGAAAGTAGTTATTCTATGCTTTAATTTTATTTTTTAATTAATTTGAAAATTTTTATGTTATGTTTTACGCAGTTTAAAATGCAGGTTATATAAAATAGTGATTTATTGGAAACCTAGCGATTGTACACCGCTTCGATAAGGTGATTTAAGAAAATGACTTGGTATTGGAATACAAAACATGTTTTTATGCGGGCTGTACTTTGTGTTTTAACATTAAGTTTTTTTAGTTATATAAAATGATATAACCTTCAGAGTTTGCTGTCGGGACAGATTGACAAAAATAAAAAAGTTATTAAAACTAAAATAGAAACGAAATATATTTATTCTGTAGCAAATTGTATTTAGAAAGTTGTTAGCAAGTCAAAAAAAAGTTTCTTAAAGTTTGCCGCCTCAAAAGTCTAAATAAAGGCCTGAGAGATGTCATAATTGTCATTTAGATTAATTTTAGAGGGACATAAGAAAATGTTGTTTTATGTATTTGCACAATAGAGAAAATTTATAAGCCTTTCCTCATGTCAAAATGTATCCGTAATTTTCACTAAAAGGTCAATAGCAAATCACTACAAAATAATAATCAAGGACCGTCGAAATTTAAAAACAACGACCTTTTTAAGAAGTCGATAAACTATGGGTTTTTACATTACTACGAAAACTTATCATCGCTAAACAACATCGTATAGCGGAGCCATTTTCATTTTTTCGTTTCATATATGTATGTATCTATAATTTATATAAAAATGCAACGTCTTTCTGCCTGTCTGTCTGTCCGTTAGTACGCTTATCACTCGAGAACCACTTATCCGATTTACGTGCTTTTTTTTTAAACATACATATGTTCTCTGGCCAGGTTATAGGATATATTTTATTACGTTAGTTAATATAAGGAATAAGCAGTGACGATAATAGTAAATCAAGTCGGAAAAAAGTTTGCCGCTAGCGTATTGTCTTGCAATACACTGCCTAAACCATTAAATATGGAATCATATCATGTAGCAAAGAATATATATATATATATATATATATATATATATATATATATATATATATATATATATATATATATATATATATAAAATGCAAGATCTCTCCGTATTCGCTTATCACTCAAAAACCACTGATCTGATTTACGTGTTTTTTTTTTAAATTCATATATATATGTTCTCTTTCCAAGTTATATAATAATAATAATAATCTATAATATATATAAAATGCAACGTCTGTCTATCTGTCCGTTAGTGCGCTCGAGAACCACTTATACGATTTACGATTTTTCTCCGGCCAGGTTATATAATAATAATAATAATAATAGTCTATATAATATATATAAAACGCAACGTCTCTCTGTCAGTCTGTCTGTCAGTTAGTGTGCTTATTATTTGAGAACCATTTATCCGATTTACGTGTTTGTTTTTAATTCTTAACTTAATATTTATCAAAAAAATCTATAATATATATAAAACGCAACGTCTTTCTGTCTGTCTGTCTGTCCGTTAGTGCGCTTAGCACTCAAGAGCCACTTATCCGATTTACAAATGTTCCGGGTTATAGGATAAATTTTATTACGTTAGGTAACATAAGGAATAAGTAGTGACGATAATAGTGAAGTAAGTCCACGCGAGCGGCAGTTTCATGAGGTTCTGCCTCCAGCATATTCTTCAAAAAAAAAAAAATACAAAACGTTCTTCATATTCGATTCCCATAGGGAGAAGTAAGGTTATATAGAGCTTAGCTACGAAAATTAAGTTGCTAATGGACTGTTTCATCGGAGCAGACCATACCTTTTATGCACGAGAGTAACTATAATTGTTATTGCACGGCAAAGTTTCAAAATCATTTACATAGCGTAAATAAAGCTACGAGTGTTAAACTAATTAAAAAATGGGTGCAGAAGGTTGTAGAAACTGGCTAGACTATAAGCTTCGAGTAAAATGATCTAGGATATCAAGAAGAGATGTAAACCTGAAGTGTGTTCGAGTGTCAGCATGAATACCAACTTATTAATACGCAAACGATCAAAAGCCGTAAATATATCTAAAAGTTTGTTACAACACATTTATCAAATTTAATTTTTTACTTAGCTTTTCTAGCCAATTACGTATAAAAATAAAATAGTGTCATATTAATTTCATGTATAATTCAATAAACATAATCAGAAACGGCAGTGTTATAAAATCTGCGCTTATATTCAGGTGCATGCAAAATTAAAACATAAATAACAAAAAGGTTCAATAATGAAAAGCTGCCTCAGTAATTGTAAGTTTCGACTTAAGGCGACTTCCTAAATCTGTTGGCTTATACTTACTTACAGCTTTCAAAAATAATGAACTTTAGAGGTGAAACAACAAACGTAATGCATCTTGACGGTGAAGCTGCCCGTCCAAAATTTACAGGTATCCTCTGTACAGGGTGGATTTGGACGAAAAATTTGTTTTTTAAGCTAATTAGTTAGGTATGTATGTATATAACAGTAACACAGTCGTGTTAATCCAGTCTAGAATTCAATAAACCTTTTAGTTTGCCTAGGTTTTAATCAGAAACGGCTATGTAATAAAATTTGCTTCCATACTCAGGTATTAAAACATAAATAAAAATAACCGGTTAAGTGCAAGTTGGACTTGCGCCATTAGTGTTCCGTACCGTGATTACCTTTAAAATAAAAATTAGCCACCTGATAGCCAATCAATGAATCTAGCCGAATCTAGTAGTAAAAGTTTAAAACAAATATTTACTACCTAAATATTTGTTTAATCATAAATAAATAAAATAAAATCACCAGTCATCATGATATGACTGATTTCACCGAATACGTATTGATATTTCGTAGCTTTTAGTCGCAGTTTCCAAGCCTACACCATTCTGTCATGTCACAAAAAAAAATATGCGCAAGTATTACATCATATATTTTTTTGAACTCGTGTTTTCACAAGCTTTCGTTTGACACCCCACTCAATGATATGGAAAAAAAATTACTCCTGATTTCACACTCCATTTTTTTAAAAATAATACAAAGAAAAGCCTGCGCAAATATTACATCATATATATTTTTGAACTCGTGTTTTTACAAGCTTTCATTTGATATCCCACTCGATGACCTTCACGTCCCTGCACAAGCAAAATTTAGCTTTCAAAACTACACGGCTCTGATTGGGCCATCAATTCGTATCATCATCATCATCATATATCAGCCCTTAGCGTCCACTGCTGCCTCCTTTGATTTTTCCAGTTAAACCCGTTTTGGGCTTTTTGGATCCAGTTTCCCACCACTCTTTTCAGATCATTGGTCCATCTGGCGGGGGTCTTCCTCTATTCCTACACGCTTCTTGTCTAGGTCGTCATTCCAACACCTTCCTAGTCCATCTGCTATCTTGCGTTCTGGCTAGATGACCGGCCCAATGCCATTTCAAAGATAGAGCTTTCTCAACTGCATCTACCACTCTCGTTCGGTTCCTAATTTCTTTATTTGGGACTTTATCTCGGGGAGACAGACCCGAGTTAGCACAGGTAACACGCATTGGTTCAAGATCTTTCGTTTAAGGCAAATAGGTATGGCTGCTTTCAGCGTTTCTCGTAGTTTGCCAAATACGGCCCAAGCTAGAGTGAACCTCCGTTGTACTTCATGAGTCTGATTATCTCTGCCCAACTTAATTTCATGTCCCAAATATTTATATATCATGACTTGCTCGATGTTTACTGGTAATGGCTTGGTAAAAACTAGATTTGTCATAAACTGGGTCTTCAAAAAATTTATCTTTAGGCCAATTTTATGGAACTGTTCTTTTAGGGTGTTAAGCATTACATTCAAATGATCTGCGCGATCTGTTAACAGGACTATGTCATCGGTGAATCTTAAGTTATTCAGTATTTCTCCATTTATATTTATGCCCATGTTGTTCCAATTCAGATTTTTAAACATGTGTTCCAGAAGGGTAATAAACAACTTTGGGGAAATAATGTTACCCTGACGCACACTTCTTTCGACATGGAATGTTGATGTTGTCTGACAGTAGGTATGTTTTAGGATTTCGATGTACCTTGAATCTATACGGCATTCAGCAAGAGCCTCAAAAAGCATATCCTGGTTCACTGAATCGAAGGCCTTGTCATAATCCACGAAGATTAATATTATATTAGAGACACTTTCCCACATTTAATTTAACAGTCAAAAGATGATCATTGACACCACAGCCTGCTCGGAATTCAGCTTGATCGGGTGTTTGGTAGAAGTCAAGCTTTGAGGTCAAACGTTTTGTCAATATTTATAAACATGGGAGAGGATGCTTATAGGACGGTAGTTTGACAGATCTGTTGAATCGCCTTTTTTATAGAGGAGAATGATAATAGCGTTGTTCCACTGCGTTGGTGTTATACACTTAGTAAGACATAGGTTAAACAGTATTGTGAGGACCCTGATAAGAGTAGGTTCAGCCAGCTTTATGGCTTCAACCATAACACCATTCTCACCTGGAGACTTATTATTTTTCATCTCACTCAAGACTTGTATAATCTAATCTTCTGTTATTTCGGGAATATCCTCTAAACCTTGATTTTGAATATGTGGAATCTCATACGGCGTGTCGTTATTAGTGTTTTTATAAAGCTGTTTATAAAAACCTTCAACATTATTCATAATCTATCGGTTATCACTCTTCCATCTTCGTTCCTTAGTTTTTGTATAATCTTTGTTCCCGTAGATAATTTAGATGTCAAAACTTTTAGACTTTTATTCTCCTCGATTTCTTTTGTTACTTGTTCGGTGCTAAACTTTCTCTTCTTATTGATGTTGATACTGCTTTATTGAGAACTCTATGACCTTGTGTTTTGCCGCTTGCCATTTCTCTTGCTATTCCAATTTTTGGGTTGTTTTGGAGAATGGCTATCTATTGCATCCTTTACTGCTTTAACAAGAGCATTATTCAGGTGTTCTACACAATTTACGTCCAACTGTGCAGATTTTGTTCTAGTGTCTTTGAGAATTCTGCTGGATTTTCAATCTGCTTCCACTTGCTGTTTTTGATATTGTTCCTTGTCAGTTTTTCTATTTCTTGTTTTATGTTCAGTCTTATCTTTGACCTAACCAATCGATGATCGCTTCCAGTTGAAAACTTGTTCAAAGCCTCCACATCCTGAATTATACTTTTCTTATCTATTAATATGAAATCAATTATATTTCTCGTAGTTCTATCTGGGCTTATCACGTCCACTTTCGATTTGGGTGTTTTTTGAAAAACGTGTTCATGGTGAATAGGCTATTTTGGCGTGAAAAGTTTACTAATTTTTCTCATCTAGGATTTCTTTCCCCAAAGCCACGACTTCCAATACACCTTTCAGTTTCGTCGTCCTTTTTTCCTATTTTGGCATTAAAGTCTTCAACTAAAAATGTGAAGTGGCATTTGGTGTATTCCATAGCCTTAGTAACGACGTCATAGAATTAATCTAAATCCTCTTCAGAACTATCTGCTGTTGGTGTATAGCACTGGATAATCGTTAAGCTGTAGCGTTTATTCCTGTTTATCAGGAAGCCAACATCTCCTAGAGAGTTTGTTTCATTTCCTCTAAAGTATAGTACATTTCCCGATTTTAATGTGATTTGGTCTTCACCTCTTCGCCGAACTTCGTTAATTTAGACTATGTCCGATTTGATATATTTAAGCTCCTTGTCCAATTCATCTAGTTTTTCGGGGGATCTTAATGTTCTATTATTATAGGAACAAATGTAAAGGGTCGGTGATGTTGGTCGCCTGATCCAATTCCTATATTTGTGCCAAATTTCAACTTTATATATCAAATAGTTTCGGAAAAAAATTGGGTGTGACACACGGACACCACAGTGATCCCGTACCGAACACTAAAATGGCTGAATAATCAAAAGGCGATTCAGTAATTTCGAATTAAGACCGCTCCCTGCTTTGCCGATGCGGTATCGTTTTTCTCGGTGTGCTCGATACCGAATCGGTACCGAAAACATGCCAAACGCCTATATATCAATGAAACCCACTTGATTTATGCGGGCCCGCGCAAGTCCGATGGGTTTCATTGAAATATAGGCGTTCGACATGCTTTCGGTACCGAGCATACCGAGAAAAACGATACCGCACCGACAAATCAGACAGCGACCTTAGGCGACTTTACCGCTTGCATGCCATGAGGGTATAAAAATTTTATATTTTTAAAACATTTTCTAAGCAAAAGAAAAATTCAAAATTTAGCTCCCGTCAATTTGTAAGGCCTATATTTTACTGAGGTTAAAACTATAAATCGCAGTTTTCTGCTGAAAACTGAAAGAAATTTATGGGAATTTTCTTAAAAATTCTTGAACCCATTTATAATTTAATAATACGAGAAGACAGGTCTCTTTGTTTACATATTGACAATCAAAGTGGCTGAGTAGCACTTTTTACACCTTAACAGTTCGTGGCATTGGATTTAATTCACGTTACATATTTGAAACAACTGAGAACTCTGTGACGTAATTGTACATTACTATTAGAAAAATAATTGAATTTCATCGAAATTGGTTACCCTTCGCTGACTATCACGAAAAAGTAATTTATGTCATAATTTAACTATTCAACCACTAGTTTATTGTTTCTTGTCTGTAACCAACATTAATGTAATTAAGCGTAGCAACTGAAGATTGAACGGAAACACTTTTGCCTAAAACGTCGTTACATTATTTTATAATAGTTTATAGCCGATTGAAATTAACAGGAGGCGATCATTTTGCGACACTGTAAACACAAATAACCGGTCAAGTGCAAGTTGGACTTGCGCAATTGGTTTTCCGTACGTTGATTGCTTTTAAAATAAAGATTCTTGTTATGGAGGTATAAAATGATCAACGACTTCACAAAACACACCCCAAATGAGTTTTCAACAAACCTTGAACGTGTTGTTTTTTTTTCCTATATATCAGATAAATTATTAAAGGTAATGCACTCGTGATAACTTTTGTTCAATCTACACCATGTGGAGAATATTCCAGAATTTTTTCAAAATTTTTTTGATCGGTACTTTTCGAGATAGAGGGGGCACAGCGATTTCTCGCCATTTTTTAAAAATAATACAAATAAAGTGTGTGCAAGTAAAGGGTGTTTTTTATAGAGGTATAGAACTTTGAAATGGAATAAAACAAAGATGAATTTTTTAAATTGACATGAAATTTACTTTATTCGAAAGATAATCTTCTGGCATTATAATTTAAATATGACTTCTGGCATATGACCGCTACGGCTGGCTCGGACGTAGTCTAATCTGGAGGTCCAATTTTCGATGACTTTTTCCAACATTTGTGGCCGTATATAGGCAATAACGCGGCGAATGTTGTCCTCCAAGTGGTCAATCGTTTCGGGCTTATCGGCGTAGACTAGCGACTTCACATATCCCCACAGAAAATAGTCTAGCGGCGTTAAATCGCACGATCTTGGAGGCCAATTCACGGGTCCGAAACGTGAAACTATGCGGTTACCAAACGTTTCCTTCAATAAATCAATTGTGGCACGAGCTGTGTGACATGTTGCGCCGTCTTGTTGAAACCACAGCTCCTGCACATCAGGGTTGTTCAATTGATGAACGAAAAAGTCAGTAATCATGGCTGTAACGTTCTGACCAGCATCGTTTTTAAAGAAGTACGGACCAATGATTCCACCAGCCCATAAAGCACACCAAACAGTCAGTTTTTCTGTATGTAACGGTGTCTCAACATACACTTGAGGATTATTATCACTCCAAATACGGCAGTTTTGTTTATTGACGTATCCATTCAAGCAAAAGTGAGCTTCATCGCTAAACAAAATTCGCTTATGAAAATCGGGATCAACGGCAATCTTGTTTTGGGCCCATTCACCGAATCTATGCCTTGCTAGGTGATCGTGTGGCTTCAATTGTTGCACGAGTTGGATTTTGTAAGCACGCAAACCAAGATCTTTCCGCGAAAATCTTCCATAAAGTGAATGGACACATATCCAATTCCTGTGCACGATGGCGGATAGACTGATTCGGGTCTTCCTCTACGCTACGCTCTACAGCAGCAATGACTTCTTCTGTACGCACTGTACGACGTCTCTGTGGATGCGTATTATCATTTAGAGTAAACGTGGTGCGAAAACGTTCCATAGTTAATCGAATTAATTGCTCTGATGGACGATTATGTTGACCGTAAAATGCACGTAGTGCGCGATATGTATTTGGAACAGAACCATGATTTTCAAAATAAATTTGCACAATTTGGAAGCGTTGTTCAGGAGTCAGTCTATTCATGTTGAAATGCCAAACCAAACTAAACATAAATCACTTGACAGCTGACAAAATGGCCGCCAGTTAAAAGTGTTGCCAACTTACAGTTTTATACCTCTATAAAAAACACCCTTTATTACATTATATATATTTTTGAACTCGTGTTTTTACAAGCTTGTAAAAAAATTTGTTTCACTTTCGATTTCACCCCCTAAAACTAACTTTTGAAACTAAACGGCTCTGATGAGGCCATCAATTCCTATATTAATATCAAATTTCAACTTTCTATCTCAAATAATTTCGGAGAAAATTGGGTGTGACAGACAGACAGACACCGAAGTGATCTTATAAGTGTTCCGTATCGAACACTAAAAACGTAGGGAAGATGTTTATAGGAACCAGAATTTGCTCGTCGCGCTATAAACATCTTCCCTGCTGCCCGTCGACTATGATTAAAGAAGGAACCTAATCAGTGTCACTTCATCTATTGGCGAGAGGGGAGGGGGAAGGTAGGGACCGAACAGATTCTCGAACGCCTAGTGCGGCCCCACCTAGTTTGTAATGACTAAAATGTTGCCAAATATAGTTCTTGAACTAAAAATTATCATTAGCACAAAATTTTTAGAACCATTTTGCATTATAGGTCGTTATAATTTGACATATAAAGGATAGGGACGCAAAAAAAAATCGCTTGAACTGCCTAAAACTTTTCTATAATATACAGCATTGGTTTCGAAATAATAAATATGTCAGGCCCTTTTTGTGATACGAACTATCAGTTATGGAGTACGTACAAGTCTGATTTGTGATGGGACTTTTTTATAGGGGTAGATAAATGATGACTATCTCAACACACACCCAACAAATAGATATATTAACAAAAAGTACGTTTATTTAGGGTAAAATAACGATAATATAAAATACAATATTTTATAAATAGTAGTAGTCTAAGGGTTTGTGATAATAATTCTTTTATCTTAAATTATAGTATACACTTATAATGAAAATCGTATAAAATTGTAACGTAAAAAAAAATAAGAACTGGCGTCATATTGTATATAAAATAGCCTGCCCTAAATTTTGGTTAACCAAATTGACTAAATTTAACTAAAATATTGTATAGACAAATAATGTTAGAGATAAATTATGAAAAACTTTACAATTCTCCAGAAAACGACTCTAAGGCCCGAAAATCTAAAAATACGACTCTTTCATGCTACCCTATATTGTTAAACTTTGAAATCTATCACACTGTAACTTGTAAACTTGTCATATTTTATTGGCTTGAGGTAAAGTGTTCAACGTAGGTCAAAAATTGCAAAGGTATCGTAACATAAAGTTTTTTAATTTCAATTTAGTAAAAGTCTACTTACATATTTATTCTCTATTTAGGGTAAAATGTTTTTGAAGTAAATTTCTTACGAATTCTAAGTTATTATTTGCAGAAAATTATAAATAAAATAATAAATAAACGATACATTTTGGTGTTAAATGGCTTCTTGCTTCACAAAAGACTCCCCCCACTGGCAAATTAGGAGGTAGGGAGGGAGGAAGGGGGGCTAAAGAGATATAGTCTTTTCCTGGGCCGAGCTTTTCTTGAGAAAATCTATTTTTTTAGGTTAGAGGGGATCTTTTTCTTCGGAAAGTTCTCGGTTATAGTTTTTTCAAGGTATCGTATACCTGTCCAAATTTTTTAATTGAAACTAGTTTCTGATACGATATTAGTTTTGACATAAGGACATTACCGCCGACATTGAATTTTAATATCCACTAGTTCCAAATTTTTAGGGTCACTAACATGAATTTGTCCCCTCAAAAATTTGACAAAGTACAATTATCTAGTAATAACTTTTAAAAGTCAGGGATGTAAGCAATAAATAAAAGTATATATCGGCCCCCGGCGGGAACAGTGACACAACACTGTAATATTTCTAAAATAACGCAAATAAGAAAACTACTAACTTTATATGGAAATAATATAGGCTTCTTTACCTTTCAAATAAATATTTTTGGGTAGTAACGTTTATCATATTTTATAGAATAATACTATGAATCTGTAAAAAACACTAAAGTGGCACTGTTCTTGCCGTGTTGAATAAGAACTAGCCTAAAAATAAAATTGATACAACCGCCCTCTGGTGGAACATTTGTGAGTTACAGATGTGATATTTTTTCGGACAAGAGGAAACATACCATGCGCGTATAAAAATGACCTAACCTCAAAATACACATTTTTTGAGTTGTCACTGTTCTAGCCGGGGTGCAATATGGCACAGGAGATATTTCCACGGTGTACTTGTATCATATGGGTGGGAGAAGGCAACTATTTTTTTAGTACTACTATACCAGGCTTATCAGGGACTTTACTTCATTATCTCAATATATGACGTTTCTCCATAAATAAAAAAACCACTTAAAAATTATTATTTAGCACTAATCAAACTGCACCTAAAAAGGTTTCATCGCAAAACAAATGACGTACAGCTCGTGGGTTATTAACTCTTTTTGAGTAATTAAGTAAACTGGAATATAAGCTTATTTTAATAAGTCTCCGGCTGAGTCATTAAATAAACTTAACATCAATTTTTTTTTTTAATTTAAACAGCAGTCGTCATTTATGGTATAAGTATGAACCGGGCAAATAAGAAAACAAAACATATGGGCTTTGACAGTTAATAGGTGTTGCGCTCACTTCAGGCTCAGGTGTACTATCTCTTTTTAGTGGTCCGTATGGAATACTTATAGACTTCGGTGTCTGTCTGCCACATCCAATTTCCTCCGAAACTATTTGACATAGAAAGTTCAAATTTGGTACAAATATAAGAGTTGATGGTCCAATTAGAGCCATGTTGTTTTGAAAGCTAAATTTTGACTTAAGTTAGTTTTGGGAGGTGACATCAAAAGTGAAAAAAAAAATTACCAGGTCATCAAGTGGGTTGTCAAAATACGAGTGCAACAATATATATGATCTAATGCTTGTGCACCTTTTTCTTCGTATTATTTTTAAGAAATGGCCAAAAATCGGTGTTTCCCCTTATCTCGAAAAGTATTAATCAAAAACTTTGGAAAATTTCTGGAATAGTCTCCATAAAGAGTAGACTGACCGAAAATGATCACGAGTGCATTACGTTAACTGGTATTTAAAAAAAAACTATTTGGCTTGACAATATGGTGGCTAGGTACCGAGACAAAATAATTTTATACTCTTACTAGATTCTAGATTAAGCTAGATTAATTTATTGGCCATTAACTACGATGCTATAACAATTATACATCACTGACTAAGAAAACAAGTGAAAATACATATTGGATCCTAAGGGGTAATCTCCTCTAGAGCTAAGAACAAAACTAGGAATAAAAATTTTTAAACAAATGTTTATGATCACCATTTATGTTTATTATTGCTGACAATTGTTTCGACACACTGTGTATTTTTCTGGAGCACGATGTAAATTAAGTAACAAAGTATGTTTCAGAATACATAGTTTACCTAATTACAAGTACTAAATTCATTAACAATATTTACCTTAATACCTAGAATAAGTTCAATAAAGGAGACCCTCCCCCATCTAATTGATCGTTGAGTAATAGACCTGAGGATTTTTTCTGATTAATTTCTACCTGTTCTAAACAATCCAGTAATTTTCCTTTCTTTCCGTTATGCAAAATTTTGAAATCTTCATTGAATGTATGACTTTCCTCTGTTAAATGTTTGGCGTAATGAGATTTGTTATTTTTCATTCTAAAGCTATGTTTATGTTCGTTTATTCGTTTATAAAAAGGTCTGCCTGTTTGCCCTATATACGTTTTATTGCAACTGCCACAGCATTATTCGTAAACAACCAATTTATTTTCTTTTTTTTTTTGCTTTTATTATTTTTAATATATCGAGATAATGTGTTATTTGTACGGAAAGCGATATTTACATGATTTCTATGGAAAAAATTTTGAATTTTATTAGTTAGTTTTCCGGTATAGGTGAGTGTATGAAATTTTTCTTTGTTTAGTTGTTTGTACGGGTACAACAGGTATATTGCTCTTTTAAATTGTTTTTTCATTAAAATATTATCTACGAAATCGCTACTATATCCATTGTTTATACTAATTTGTTTTATAATACGTAATTCTTCCTGAAAATTTTCTTCCGTTAATGGTGGATTTCTATGGATGAAACTATTATAAGCCGAGATTTTATGTGTGAATGGGTGGTTAGAGTTAGCGTGTATAGTTATATCTGAGTTATATATGGTTTATGGAAGATTTCAAAATTGTGTTTATTCATTTTGATTGATATTTTTAAATCTAGGAAATTAATCGATTTATTTATTTCAATTTCTGTTGTAAAAGTAATATTATTATGAAGTTGGTTAATAAAATCTAGAAAAAGTTTTAATTGTCGATCTGTGCCTGTAAAGCAAGTCAATATATCATCTACATACCGGTACCAATAAAAAAATTTTTTAAAAAGTTGAGAATTACTGATTTGTTCTTCTAAATCGTACATGAAAATTTCAGATAAAATTGGACTAAGACTGAAATTTTCATGGACCATTTAGAAGAACAAATCAGTAATTCTCAACTTTTTAAAAATCAGTTAGATGGAGGAGGGTCTCCTTTATTGAACTTATTCTAGGTATTAAGGTAAATATTGTTAATGAATTTAGTACTTGTAATTAGGTAAACTATGTATTCTGAAACATACTTTGTTACTTAATTCACATCGTGCTCCAGAAGAAGACACAGTGTGTCGAAACAATTGTCAGCAATAATAAACATAAGTGGTGATCATAAACATTTATTTAAAATTTTTTATTCCTAGTTATTATGGATCTCCATCAAGTAACGGCTAAGTCAGTGCAGTATCTAAGAACAAAAGCCTAATTTTAACAATTTTCTTTTTGAAATACAGTAAACGCAATACAAAATTTACTCAAATGCTTTTATAATACATACGTCAACGTACATTTACAAATTTTTGAACATTTTTTTTTTACAAAAATACTCAGTAAAGGAATCTTATAAATAGTACTTTGCGGCCGGAAAGATTTCTCCTACAATTCTTTTACCTGGAACAAAGTGTAAAGTTTGTTGAGTTCTACATAAGATTTTCCCGGGAAGTACATACAAAAATTAAAAAATATTGATTTTTTATGCATGGTATATGTTGGAAGAAAGTGTTTCATTTTTCGGCAAAAAATCACGTAAAAATTCGTTCAAAACAAATTGTAAAATCCGTACGTAATTCGCTATAATTAATATAATATATAATAAATAATAATTTAAAGAAGTTATGTTTCCGGCAAGTTTGAAAAATGTAGTTTTGAGAAAAACATGTTTTAAAGTTATATAAATTTTCTAGATACCTCTAATCTGCGATGCCTGCACCATATACTTGGCCTTCTAAATTGATGTTTTGTTGATAGATTCTAGATGAACTTAAATTCTGTAGATAAATAGATTTCTTTAATATTCAGAAAGGTATGGTCATTTAAGCAGTGCGAAGCATAAAGACTCTCATAAAGTTTGGAAAGCGCAGCGACACAATTACGCGCACTTAATAAAATACACACTTATAACCTTCTTACCCTTATAAAATCCTTTGTACCTTATTTCTAAACCTCTAAAGCATCATTTAAGCAAAAAAAAATGTTGATTTTTTCAAATTTCTAGAGTGGCATTACTCCTTAAGATATATACATGTCAGGGACCTAATTAACTTAGTCTAGATAATGATTTTATTTTATTTTAAAAGCAATTCCCGTACGGAACACTAATTGCGCAAGTTCGACTTGCACTTGGTCGGTTTTTTCTTTTCTTCCTCTTCTGCCGCACTACAACCTACATTGCAGTGGTGACTAAATAAATTGCGTTATCAGAGGTTTGTGTAAAATTTACAACTATGTTTAAATATATTAAAACGAATTAAATCTGTCCCCGTGTAACTCCCGCCGTTGTCCATTTCAATAAATTAAAATATCATCGTAACACGGCAGTAAGTAAATAACATTCTCCAACTAAAACAACTCATAAACTACTTGACAAAACATTCTTACCGCAAACTAGCAAAAAATTTCGTCTTGAAAAATTTATGAAAAATATTTTGATTAGCAAAAACTTTTCAAGTGTCCTACGTATCTCCGCCAATAAGGGTGCACGACCCTCGACAAAAAGGGGAAATGGGTGGTAATAGAATTACGTTCGGCCCGCCAACGTGCATTGGGACGTCTGGCATCACCGTTTTTCTTTGCCATTATTACTTCGGGGAATTTCAAGTATGATTTTTTCCAGTAATTACGGGGTCGCTTGACGATTACCTATTTAATGAAATTCCTTTTCTTTTGCAGATGCTCAGGTGTCACATGAGCTTTTAATTATAATACTTACGGTTCATAATAAATGACACTGTCGGAAATCCTTTTCCAATCAAAGTATTTAACAAATGATCGGATTTCATTTGGATATTAGTGGCCCCTTAAATTTCTAATGGTAGAGAAATAAAACAATAAACTAACCTGGACGAAAGATAAACAGCAAAGTAAACATTTTTGGGTGAAGTTTCTACAGTTACGTAAATCTAAGCATAATTATTCTTCTTAATATTCTGTCTGTGTGTCAGGTCAGTCAACAAGTTTTGAAAGCGACACCTATGGAGTATCACTTGAACCTAATATTGAACATCATGTTGAAGCTTCATCTGTCATATGAACCCCTAAATTTCAAGTCGATATGTCAAGTCATCCATTGTTTATCAGCTGGTTAAAGTGCAGTGATAAAATTCTTTGTTTTGGAAGGTTTATCCGCAACTGATTCATGCAATGTTAGTGAAAATATTAAAAGAGTCTGCTTCTTCATTTTCAACTGTTCATAGATGGACTCTAGAGTTTAAATGTGGCCGTACAAGCGTCAATGATGATCCACGTTCAGGACGTCCAAAAACTGCAACAACTGAAGAAACAGTTGTGCAAGTATGAGAAATAGTAATGGAAGACCATCGATTAACCATGGATAATTCAGCCAAGACTATAGGCATCTCACATGGATCAGTAGATAAGATCTTAACTAATGTTTGGGGTATGAGAAAGCTATTCATAAGATGGGTGCCACATGTGCTAACATCGGAACAAAAATGCACTCGAGAAAAACTTTCTAAACATTAGGCTCGTTTTAGAAAGAATAAAACTGATTTTGTGAGTCGATTTGTTATGGATGATCCTTAAGTTTACCAGTACGATCCTGAACTGCGACAACACACCGCACAGTGGACTGAGCTCGGTTTTTCAGCTCCAAAGCAGCCAAAGTCGTGCAAAAAAATTATAGCATCAGTTTTCTGGGATGAAAAAGGAATTTTGTTAATTGATTATCTTCAAACCGGTAAAATAATCACAGGAGAGTATTATTGCAACCTTTTGGACCAGCTGGATGAGAAAATTCGTGAGAAAAGGCCCGATTTGCAGAAGAAAAAAATCATCTTTCATCATGACAATGCACCTGCTCACAGAGCTGCTTTGGCAACGACAAAACTGGTCGGAGTAAAATACGAATTGTTGGAATATCCATCCTATTCGCCAGATCTGGCTCCGTCTGACTGACATCTTCAATAGATTTCTACGTGGGAAACGTTTTTCAACAAATGATGAGGTAATAACATCCGTAGATGGGTATTTTGAAGGTCTTCCCAAAAACAACTTCAGAGATGGGGAGCTTAAAGGAGATTATACTGAAGAATAAAGGTATTTCGATTCATTAAAATATCTTGTTTCATTTTTGCTTTCAAAACTTATTTGACCTATATAAGTATTATTTACCCAATATCAGAAACCATATTTTTGAAATAAATACAAATACTTTAAGAATCAATAAACTTACTTTACGGATAGTATATGGAGTGATACTTCTACTTAAGACTAAGATTGACGTTACACTCAGAATTTAAATTATTCCATGTACCTACTAACAAATAAGTCGGAGAACTTAAATCAAAAGTACTCATTTACTCCTTAGATTAACCTTACGCAGCCAAAACTATGTTGTCTGGTTGAAGAGGAAAAGTTCATTTTAATGTCTTAATTTTTCTTTCCATGGTTTTGATATAACGTTTCTTTCGAAACGATAAAAAAATTTAATGTTTAAAACATTTAAATTCAGTATAAGTGAGCTGCAAAAACATGATGAAATTGATATATTATAAAGTTTATTCTCTCCTCTTTTCGACAATCTGATAATGTAGACTTTATTTCGGTTTATAATTTTTATTTGTGACAGAGTTTCTCGGTTAAAATCTAATTTTTTTACTGACAAAGTTTATTAAGTTATTATTTTTTTTATGGGTCTAGCACACGTGCTGCAGAGAAGTCCCTAAAGCGCTACAGGAGCGACACATGTGCAGAAAAAAGCGATTCACGTTGTTCTTGAATCGCTGTAAATTGTACTCGGTGGGAAACAGTCCTGGGCAAATTATTCCAAAGGGATGATGTTCTCCATATAAAAGACTGCTTGAAAAGCGTTGCACGAGGAGGAACAAGCTGAACCTCATATGGATGTGAAGTATTAGCGCGACGTGTATTTCTAACATGCACCGCTCTGGGAGGAATTAACATTATTAATTACATTATTTCCGAATATACAAAATATTAACAAAAATGAAGTATAAGTACATTAATTCATAATTAATACCAGTTTTAAACAAAGTAGTTAAAATTTTAATTTAGCATATTTTCAAATTAAATCAATACTGAAATGATATTGCGAAAACTACCGAATAATTGAGGATTTGGGAAATACACCATGTAATTGCGTACAGGATTACAGGACAGCAATTATCCATATCATATTTCCATTATTCGAAAATACAACAAAATTATTTTATTGGTACTGGTATAACTAAAGAATTGATTTAGCGAGGTTCAGACAGGCGGGCCCTTTACGGAAGAACAACGACGCGGCTACTGTACAATGTCCGCAAAGCTGTGCATTTTTAACTGAAAAACTGCAAACCGAATAATTTAAGTTAAGAAGTTAAGAAGAAAAATAGAATCCTGATCGATGCATACCCAGTGATTTTTCAAGGAAAACTGTGTATTTTAATTTAGATGGCGTTTAGAAAATAACTGATCCACTGGTGTCCACATAACGGGTGTACAGTTTTCGCAAGTTAGCCTTCGCTGTGACGTACGTAAAAATTTCGACCAGAGAGGAGTGGACTAATTATACCTCATTTGTAAGTTTTCCATAAGGTGACTTTGACATTGACTAACTGTCCATCTGGAATTTTTGTTCAGCAGTATCGGCATAACTTCAGTTCAGAAGTTGTGTGGATGTCGCACAATATCCGCGACGCTATTAGTTGAAAAAAATTCTTCAGTCTGAACACTCACGTAAGTGACTAATAAATCGACACTGGCAGTTTTGGGACATGTTTCGCATTACTAAATGAATATTTACACCCTACCCTTGTATCTTTATTATTCTAACTAGGACACTACTCAACAAGATGGCAATCGATGAGATAAAAATGATAGCAGCGAATTATATAAAAGTGGTATAGAACTGGACTGTTTGGACAAACTTGCGAGAAGTTGACATTAATTAATTCTAAGATGATAATGACTCTTGCCTGGAATTTATTTTGTTTTTAGGAATAAATTAAGTTAATTTTATTAATAATGCAGGTATATTAATATTTTTTTGCTTAAAAAACAACAGACAGGTTTTAAGTGGCCTAAAATATTTAAAAAATTTTAATACAGAAAATGAATCCGCTGAATTCTGGTTTGCTATACACATTTTCTCTGTGCTTTTTGCTTACAGTGTTGTAAAATGAAATCCTTTTTAATTATACACAGGAATACAGTCTGCACCATAATGTAGAAAGAATTTAGTAGTAACCTGAAGTAAAACGGAACTTAAATATTTTTATTTTTGAAGGTATTCATAAAAAAAGTTTATAGATATTCTTTAACACATACAGAAATAAAGTCATAACCGAAGCTGTTCATGTGCACTGACTATTTTTTCGAAAACGGTACTGGCGGTACTATTCAATGTATAAAACTTAGGTCTTTTTCAGTTTATGCATCATATAAACATGGATGAACGAATCTTGACGAAATTTCACGTGAAAATAAAGTAAATCCAAGTCAGGTTATAGGTTACATTTTACCCTAAAAAATAATAATCAGGGTGTATCGCAAAAATAGACAATTATTTTTATAGGAAGGTTCAACCATGTCTCATTATGTAAGGGGTTACATAGACCTCGTTCGAAACTTCGATTTTTTTTTTACGGATTTTTGTTCTCTATAGTTCTATTATTCAAAAAAAAGATATTGCCATTCCACTGCATTAAATTTGACCTGGCGTCGGATTGGGACCGCTACCTGTTTTCAGACACTGTCTGCAATATTACTCAGTCAATTTTTAATATTTTTTTAACTTTTTTTTTAAATCTTAACAATTACTTTTTCTACTAAATGTCAAGAGGTTTTTTTAATTTTTAATAGACAATTTTTTATAAATAATTAAACATAAATTTTTTGGTCGAAAATTGCATACTAAAGTTTGAAACACCGTAAATTTTTTATTTTTGAAAAAAACACCCTTCGACAATTTTTAACTACTACATTATTTTATAAGATTAATTTTTATTTTGCATATTGGATTATCTTTTGTGAAGTTATCCTGCAGACAAGGAAACGCCATAGTTCTCAACAGTGGTCCATTTAATCCGATAAAAAATAATGTTAACATTAGAAACATTTTGTAAAAAAAATTTCTTATAATTTAGAGTATAATAAAAAAAATATATAATCGTCATTCTTTTGTATTATTCACTTAGTAATCTTTAAAACATTTTTTATACATACTTTTTGCAGCGCCCCGGTGTATGTAACCCCTTAAGGGGACTTAGGAAATTTTCTAACCATCAGAAATAACTATTACCAACTAAATTTCATTTACTAGTATAAACAGAAAAGGATCCGTATAGAATATTACAGAATTGTAAAAAATTATTTATTTCATTTGCAGAGTATTTTAGGTCTTATCTGGTCTAATTCGCGATAGCATATTTCAGAACACAGTGAAAATTCTCTATTCCACCTGATTTTTAGAGAGAATGTTCTAAAGTTTGTAGACATTTATGGTATTAGTAAAGTAACTTCATATTATTCTAATATATGACAGGTACAACCTGTCCCAAAATATAAGATCCTGATTTTTTACCGTTTTAAATAAGCAATATAAAAATTCTGACCTTTTGTTTATGATAGGTTGCAGAGATGGACTTAAGAATTTTATTCATTAATGCAAATAAATAAAATTATAAGTGTTTTTGAAGATGTTTATTTATAGATGCATGTAAAAACAAATGGATAAGAAGAACAAATATACAGTTTGAACGAATGGGGTTTACAAGAGGGGACATATTGTATAAATAAAAATATATTTTAACTTAAGCCTAATTCGGTTTCACTATCACTGTCATCAGCTGACGTAATTATCAGTGGTTTTATATTATTTACATAAATATATGAATCTTCAACTTTAACAACGTGCCGAATGGAATTCTTCCAGCGTTCACAAGGTATATCATTTATAACTTTTTTTACTAATTCAACCACTGACGCGCTTAAAGTAGGAGAAACATTTTGTGCCCTTATTTTTGATTTAACTTGATGCCAAATATGTTCAATTGGATTAAACATACAATAATACGGGGGAAGCCGCAAGACAGTGTGTCCCATTTTCTCAGCCATACTATCACAAACATATTTCTGTTTCAATTTATAGCCTTTCAAAACGTCCAAAAGATCACTTTTCTTATAACTAAAGTCAAAATAAATGCCATTTTCTAACATATATTTCTGTATTTCCGATTTGGTGTTGGCTGCATTAGGAACCTTATTTAGTAGGCGACTATGGTAACTTGCATTGTCCATAACTATAACACTCTGTTCGGAAACATTTGGCAAAAGGGAATTTTGAAACCAATTTTCAAAAAGTTCTGCGGTCGTGTCTTCGTGATAGTCCAAACTAGAATCTTTTATGTTTTTTGCAGATAATAGTAGACAATTTGAAATCCAGCCCTTTTCAGATCCAGTAAGCAAAATGGTTAGTCTGACATTTTGTACTGCTGTCAAACCACCCTTTTTGCACAGTGTCATGGGTATCGAACTATGTTTCGTCACGGTAACTTATTGGCCAATTCTCTGATGGATACTTTTTAATTTCTTGTAAATAAGTATGTCGCAAGATTCGTAATCTTTGTGACTCAATCACTGCTTGCCTTTTGTTGATTTTTCGGAACGTGAATCCCATTCTTAAGAGAATTCTGTGAAGGGATGATCGGCCACAATGTATATTGATCCCGTCCTGTAGCAGTCTTAATTTTATTTTGTCTACTGTCAGCACAAACTGCTCTTCATAGACAGAATATATTTTTCTCCTGATGACGTCTTTTTCACAATCGTCTACATGATGCATTTGAAAATCTTTCCGTTTTTTCCTGTTCCTGAGTGACGGTTTTTCTGCAATACCCTTAATCGTAGAAATTGGGGTTTTTGTTAGTTCACTGGTTTCTTGCAGAGCACTTTGTTTATTCAAATTTATTTTTACCAAACTGTCGTAAACATTTTTCACTATTTGTTTAGCATCAAGTGATAAATGTTTTCTCTTGCGATAGCCACTATTGCAATTTTCCCACAGACGCCACATAATTAAAATAGAACCGTTACGTTGTAAGTTGTAAGTTCAAGTAAAAATAAAAATAATGAAAGTATCTTTCGAATCTTAATGGGGACCTGTGATCATTAGGCATATATTATCAAATACTGGGGCTCCAAACCGGGTTGCCGGGTAGTAAATATATAGGTAAAAATAGATCCAATATGATTGCAGGTGCAAGTGAGGGCCGTATACAAAGCAGGTAAAATAAAAATACACTGAAAAAGCAAAAAGGTAGGATCTTATATCTTGGGATTTACTTTAACTTCATATTGTTCTAATATATAGCAGGTACAGGAGTAATCAGGTATCCTCTTAATGCTCACCTGGGTACCCGGACAGCCTAAATTTTATGCCTAATTAACTTTCGTATTTTTATGTAAAAAAGTACAAGCACTGTTATTTTTGCTATTTTACATTTTTACTTTTTCACATAGCCCCAGTTGCTGCGCTTATTAAATTTAGAATTTATCGTCAAGCTTATTCGTAATCTTCCTCCTCGAATTGTAAATTTAAAATAATAATATAATGCTACAAAAACACCTACAGAGGACTAAAATCTGTAATATCCAGTAATATATGTATAATTCAGTAATTAAAACAACAGTTCTATAAAATACCAAATAATAAATATAAAATTTTGTTTACTGCTTCGTTTATTGTCATTCAGATGAGTAGGTAGGTCACAAACGGCCTACGCAAAGAACGTTCGGGTAGGCTTTGAGTGGGCTTTCTTCGTCCCCAGATAAATTTAGCTGAGCCAATTCCATTTTATTAATATTTTCTTTTTTCGTTTTACATGCATACTGGATGATTGGGACGTAGATTTAAAGAACCTCTGTACTGCTTCGTATTGCCTATATTTTAAAATTAGAAAAAAAATTGGTACCCACTACTGCCCTTGCCAACTTGCCGTTCTTAAATAAACACTAAATTTGACATTTTCCCACTTAAGAATAGCTTAGTCCAAGCATTATAACTCGGTATAATACACAATATGCTGAGATGTTGAAAATAAAAGAAAATAATATAATTTTCAGATTCAAAAACTTTAATATAGAGGTATATTAGGATATATAGACAAACATCTCTCTAAGCCCCTGCCCCATTTCTTTAACACCATATCTTATACAATAAATAATTATACTAAAGATTTGCCCATTATCTCAACCAAAAACCTGATAAAAAATTCTCGTAATACTAATGAAACAAACAAATTATTTTTGTTAGATCTCAGAGAAAATTGTGTTGTACAGGTTTTCGTTCATAACGTAAACTAAAAGAAAAAAAAAAATAAATAAAACAATTGTACAGTAGAAAATTAATAAAAAACATGATCGGAATTAAAAAAAAAAAGTGGTTAAATAGAACAACCTCTACTCATCTTTTATACGGATATACAGTTTATTTCTAATTACAAATATATGCAATTTGTCTATATTAGTTCAAACCATTAAGATATTAACCACCGAAAGAGTTACCCCAAAAACAGGCCGTTTTGACACCCTCGAATTCTGATACAAATTGTATGGTAAAAGATTTTTTAATGATGAGGACTTACTCATGACAAAGTTTTGACATGAGTATAATTTTGGTTTTTGAGGTACGAGGGATTGAAGTTATAACACGTGGGTCATATAACCAAATATGTCCGATCAAATAAAGTTCTATAGCTAGATTTTTACCCCACTAGATATCAGCACTTCCAAAAACCCCCAAATACGAACTTGCAGAATAAATAAGAGGTATTTTTGTCACTCCGATTTTGCACCCCTTTCACTCCAGTTTGGCTAGATTTTCACACCTAGAAAATAGGGCTAGCTTTTGGCATTACTGTGTATATGTGTGAAAATGTAAATGGGCTGTTTTGTTATACACATAAGACTTAGCTTATTATAACACCATTTGTGTAACATACATCCATATAGGTGTGAAGACAAGAATGGTAACTTCCATCCCTTTTACCTTAAAAAACAATGTATACTTAACTTGAACCTTTGTCATGAGAAAGTCATCATTAACAATCATTTAGCATACAATTTGTAACAGAATTCAAGGGTGATTTTTGAGGTTACTCTTTATAAAAATAGCACAGGCCAACGATGAAAAAACTTTTTTAATAATTTTAACTGATTCCTATGTTTTTTGGTGTGCTGAGATCGAAAATAATATTAAAAAAGTCACCCACCAATTTTTCATATTTTAATATTCAAAATGTTAAAAAAAAAATTTTTATCATTCGAATGTTATTAGGTTGGCAATAAAATCAGAATTTTATAAGGTTGGCAGTAAAATCAAATGTTAGGAGGTTGGCAGTTCCGATAAATGTCACAGCTGTTTGTTTATATAACCTCGCATTGCAGTGTTTAACCCATCTTCTTTAATTCACACTCAAAGTATGGCTAATCGTGGTTGTAAAAACTCTCCCAACACATTTGTTATATATGTGGTAAATTTGTAGTTAAAAAACATCAAAGAAGCATTAAACATTACTGACTTTGTAAAAAAAGTATATTTTGCATATTTTGGTGTAGAAATCGGTAATCAAGAAAATTCTTGGGCTCCTCACAAAGTATGTTATGTTTGTGTTGAGGATCTTAGGAAATAGTATAAGAAAGGAAAGAAAGCTTTTAGATTTGCAGTACCTATGGTATGGAGAGAGCAAGAAAATCACTAATTGTTATTTTTGCAGCGTTGATGTTTCTGGATATCCAAAAATAAGAAAGTAATTGTCTATTCTAACTTTACTTCAGCTAATCGGCCGGTAGGACATGGACCGGGACTTCCTGTCCCTGAGCCACCTCAGTCTATTGATGACGTTTTACAGTCCAGTCCCGAATTTAATAAAAGTCGACAGGATGATGATGATGAGTTTCAATGTTCTCTAGAAAATTTAAAATCACAGTTGTTTACACAAGCTGAGTTAAATGACTTAGTGGGAGATTTGTGTTTGACTGCGGAAAAAGCAGAATTGCTCCGTTCTAGGCTGAAAGAAAAACATTTATTGGTATCTGGAACATCTATTTACCGTTATAGAACAAGAGAAAACAGTTTGCTCAGTTTTTCAAGCGGGAAGAGGATTTGGTTTACTGTCATTTTTCCCTATTTTGAAATTTAATCGATGTCATATTGTGAGAGAACTGTGGGTGATACAAATAAACTGATACCAGATACGGTTTCAGCACCCAAAAATACATAACACTTAGATGTGTTGGTGTAAAAAGTTTTTACAAATATTTTTTTTGTTGGCCTGTGTAATTCTCATTAGATACAACTTCTACTAACTTAAAAATTGTAACGGTCTGTTCTAAGCGAGTATCTTGCCGCGAGCGATACAGGAGGTGTTAGCGGCACAGGCGACGCAAGAGGTGCGGACCTTGGGAAATGACAGGCCTGAGTAGCTGTAATACTGGCTTGAACATCCTTGGTCAAAAATTGTTCACGTTTACTGATATAGTTCTAAGACATAAGGATTAATAAAAATTATTGTAGTATAAAGGTATGAAAATAGTTATTTCAATCTTATGGATTATAACGGATATACTGCTCTGACGAGAGAAAGAGAATAATTTCTTGAATGAAACTTGCAAGTTTGTATTCAAAGTTATTTAAATAAAAATATATACTTACTAGTAAAGACTATGTTAAATTTCATTTAAGAAAAAAATGCTCCAAGATATACCGTTTAAATATTATGGATAATTCAATATTTTACTGCTTGTGTGTCGATATCCCTTTTTTTTTCGATATACGTATTACCGTAAATTTTAGAGTTAAAATTGTACATACACAAAATTATAATATATAGGGCACTCTATTGCAAGAAGCTGCTCTTTACTAAATACATAATATTTTGGCTAACCCGTTATGAGAAAGTTTGGGATCAAGACCTCAGTTACGACAAAAAGTCAAAAGTCACTTTAACTTTTCATACTGCTCCCATGATTACGGCTCTGCTCCCAAACATACACTGCATTTGTTGAATTCTGCTGAAGAGCTGTTCGCATGATTGGAGATCTAGAACTCATCAGAAATCTTGATGCCTTGGAACATCGAAGAACGGTTGGCGACTTGAGTCCATCCTATAAGTATTTTCATAGAATGTGTTCGATGGATATAACCCGCTTAATTCCTCCGAGAGCAGTGCATACTATTAATACATGTCGCGCTAATACATCATATCAGCTTGTTACTCCTCGTACAACACTTTTCAAGTAGTCGTTTATATGGAGAACATCATCTTTTTGGAATGATTTCCCAGGACTGTTTGCCACCGAGTACAACAGCGATTCAAGACCAACGTGAATCACTTTTTCCGCACACGTATCGTTCCTATAGCCCTTTAGGGACTTCCCTTAAGCACGTGTGTTACGCCCATTAAAAAAGGGCAGGGAAGATGTTTGTTACGCACTGATGAATTAAATTGAGATAACTAGACACTTTTTGCCTTGGCTTTATTTATAATCTTCAATTTTAATTAATATAATAATTAAGTTTTCCATTCAATTTAAACTTAAATTATTTATTCACTACTGGTGATAAATACCTGTAATTAATACTATGTAGTAACTAGGTGGCGCTACCTGTTACTACCCTTAT